>CM024760.1:70893041-71493041 GCA_014218235.1 Colocasia esculenta | reverse complement strand
CACATGGTTTTGTATACGTGGCGAGTACTACGACGCCTACCGTGGTCACCTCTCCAATTGGGTGCCCCAGGTTCTCTGTGAGCCAGGCTGTTAGCTCGGGGCTTTGTCCCGGTACTTGTGTTGTAGCGTCGAGGTCTGTGTCGTCTGACCTGGACACCCTCACTCCTTTGCTTGAGTTGTACATCTGGCTGAGGGAACAATGACAGTGGGACAGTGACTGCTGTACTTGTCTTTTGGTCACTTGTAGCGCGCTCTTAGTTAGGGGTACGGACACCAGTAGTCAACACTGGTCCCAAGCTAGTCCTTCTCCAGTGCCTCACTCTAGCGAGCCCAAGCCAGGGTCTCTAGAGGTGCCAGGCATGGGCCTGCGACCGTGTGGTCCGCAGGTGGTGGTGTTTAGTTGGTCTCCACAGTTGCTTGACCTTTTCACGTGGAGCGGCAGCTGGACCTTTCGTCCGTGGCTGCGAGACTGAGAGGTAGACCTGTGTTAGTTTGTCTGAGTCAGTTACTGGTGTCGCGAACTAGTTCACGTGGCTCGCGTGTGGCGGACTCTACTTTAGCTCATATACCTATTTGGTTTTTCCGCTTATTTATTAAAGTTGCTTTACATAGTCGACAGATGGTAAGCATGTTTACAGTTTTAATATCCTGCTTAGTTGTGGTATAAATTGATAGCATAGTTTACTGCTTCGTACCTGTGTCTGGTTGCTCGGTGTTGAGGGAGTTCCCTACTGAGCCAGTGACTAGAAAGGCTCACCCCTACTCCCCACAGGTGAAGGCGAGCAGGAGGTTTCTTTACCGTCTTCTGGTTCAAACCCGCGTCGCAGTGGAGCAGATCCAGCACCTCCAGCAGTGTAGTAGCTTTCTTTTAGTTACACCTCGGGGTATGCCCCAGGCTCTTGTACTTCCTTTTCAGTTTTGAGGACATATGGCTATGTAAACTTGTGAATGTATATATAAAATGGTGTGTTCCTTTGTGTTTTCACGGACGTGTGTTTGGTATCCCTTGCGAGGCTACGGCCCATTCGCGGGAGACGGACTCGAGTCAAGCTTGTTATTGGTTTAACGGGCTTGAGCGAGGCGTTCCATCACAGTTGGTATCAGAGCAAGGTCCGTGTTAATATAAGGGAACTAGAAGGTTACATAGCCTTATTTCTGTAGTAGTACACTGCTGGTAGTGACCTTGGTTTTTAATGATCCGTTGTTTTGTTTTTGTTTGGTGTTTTGTTTATGCAGAAGTTTGAAATGGCAGATAGAAGAGATTGGGGTGGTGGAGGAGATGATCTAGAGGAGAACACTCAGCGTATGATAGAAAGGATCTGGGAGAGCCTCACCGATATTCGGATGAGGATGGATCAGCAGGCGCCGGTACCACCGGTTGCCGTACCACCTGGGGACGGAGAGACTGTACCTATAGTTCTGCCACCGCCAGGAGTAGAGGTGCCTTTTGTAGCACCCTTGCCACCACCACCGCCAATGTTAGTAGCAGAGGAACCAGTGATGCAAGTTGAGAAGTTTCTGAGATTGCAGCCACCTACTTATTCAGGAGGGCCGAATCCAGATACAGCGGAACACTGGGTCCATGAGATTGAGAGGGCCTTGACGACCATGAGGTGTCTGACAGCAGATAGAGTTGTGCTAGCTGCCTATCAGTTGAGGGGTTTTGCACTGGAATGGTGGCGATTGAAGATGCAGACCACCTTCGCAGGCAGGACAGAAGAGACTATCACTTGGCCGAAATTTTTGATGTATTTAACGATACATTCTTTCCGATTCAAGTGCAGCAAGTGAAGAGAGAGCAGTTCCAGACACTCCAGCAAGGTAACTCTTCAGTTTTAGAGTACCATATGCAATTTATGGCACTCAGCCGATATGCGTCTTATGTAGTATCGAATAATAATATGATGGTTGAATATTTTATTCGGGGTTTAAGAGTAGAATTGTAGAATGCAATAGTGCCACTCATGTGTAAAATAGTGGAAGAAGCAGCTCAAAGGGCAGCTACATTGGAAAGGTCTATTAGGACTCGTCAGATGGGTGAGTCAGATTCAGGTAGTTTTCGGCTACCGCAATAGTCAGTGGGTGTGAGTAAGGGTAAAGCACCAGCAGGACCTTCTTCATCAGGTTTTGGTAAGTGGGGCCAGAAATTAAAGCAAGCATTTAAAGGTAAAGGAAGAGGATGGGGAGGTCGACAGCAATTTCAGCAAGGTCGTGGTAGGCCAGAGGTGGAGGAGTCGCAGCAGAGTACTGCCAGACAGCCCATTATTCCACTAGGGTATAGATGTTATAACTGTAATCAGCCAGGGCATTTGATCCGCAATTGCCCCTATCCGAGAGAATATGGATATGGAAGAGGTGTTCAGCAGCAGCCGCAGTAGTTTCAGCAGCCACAGGCAGGTCGTGGCAGAGGAGCACCGCAGCAGCGGGGAAGGGGCCGGGTTATGGCTATCACCCGAGCCCAGGCGGAGGCATCGAATATGATCGAAGGTACTATACCCATTTATGATTATTCAACAAGAGTCTTATTTGATTCGGGTGCCTCTCATTCTTTTATTTTCGAAGAGTTCCTGGATTGTATGGTTCATCCTTTGAAAGAGGAATCCTGTGAGTTGGTAGTGGAGGTTCCCTAAGGTGAGTTTATGCTCACTTCGAGCTATATAGATGAAGCTCCTGTCGTGATTGAAGGAAACCAGATCCCGGGTCAGTTATATGCTTTGCAGTTGACCGACTATGATATTATTCTGGGAATGGATTGGCTTGAAGCCTATGGAGCACTATTAGATTGCAGAAAGAAGAGGATCAGGTTCTGCCATCCTAATGGTTCAGTGTTTGAGTATCAAGGTATGCCTTTCTGTACTTCTAAGTTTATAATTTCTGCAATAAGAGCTAGAAAGCTAATAAATGCAAGGTGTGTGGCTTATTTAGCCTCAGTTAGTCTGGTAGAGGCTAGTCAGTCAGTGGAGGCAGTTCCCGTGGTTAGGGAATTTGCTGATGTTTTTCCGAAAGATTTACCTGGTTTAGCTCCACATAGAGAGGTGGACTTTACCATTGAGTTACTGCCAGGTACCATGCCGATCTCTAAAAGCACCATATCGGATGGCACCAGCAGAACTTAAAGAATTGAAAAGGCAATTAGAAGAGCTGTTGCAGAAAGGGTTTATTAGACCAAGTCATTCCCCGTGGGGAGCACCGGTGTTATTTGTGAAAAAGAAAGAAGGAAGTTTTCGTATGTGTATTGATTATAGGAAGTTGAATGATGTGACCATTAAAAATAAGTACCCGCTACCAAGAATAGATGATCTGTTTGATTAGTTACAATCAGTAAAGGTATTTTCTAAAATTGATTTGAGGTCTGGGTACCATCAGTTGAGAATTAAAGAGGAGGATATAGATAAAACAGCATTCATAACCAAATATGGTCACTATGAATTTGTGGTTATGCCATTTGGGCTGACCAATGCTCCTGCAGGTTTTATGGATCTGATGAATAGAATTTTTCATCCATATTTGGACCAATTCATTGTGGTCTTTATAGATGATATTCTGATTTATTCAGCATCCGAAGAGGAGCATGCATCTCATTTGAGGTTTACCCTGCAGCTGTTAAAGGATAACCAGTTGTTTGTAAATTCAGTAAGTGTGAATTTTGGCTGAAAGAGATGCAGTTTCTGGGTCATGTCATCTCAGCTAAAGGAGTGGCAGTGGACCCGAGTAAAGTGGAAGCAATGATGAAATGGGAAGTGCCTAAGACAATCACTGAGATTAGAAGCTTTCTAGGGTTGGCAGGTTATTATAGGCGCTTCATACAAGATTTTTCTAAGATTGTGGCACCCATGACCAAATTAACCAGGAAGGGTGTGCCATTTGTGTGGTCCGGTGAATGTCAGAAAAGTTTTATGGAGTTGAAGAAAAGGCTTACATCAGCACCCATATTGGCATTACCGACAAGAAATGGTGATTTTGTTGTATACACAGATGCTTCAAGAAGAGGGCTTGGTGCAGTACTTATGCAGCATGGCAAAGTGATAGCTTATGCGACCAGGCAATTGAAGCCGGCAGAGGAGAATTACCCCACTCATGATTTGGAATTGGCAGCAGTTGTGTTTGCCTTGAAAATGTGGAGGCATTATCTATATGGCGAGAGATTTGAGATCTTTACATATCATAAAAGCTTGAAGTATATTTTCTCACAGAAGGATTTGAATCTCCGTTAGCGCAGATGGATTGAATATTTGAAGGATTATGATTTTAGTTTAGCTTACCATCCAGGTATGGCCAATGTTGTAGAGAATGCCTTGAGCAGAAAGGCATATTTGAGCCAGATGATGATAAAAGAATGGAAGCTATATGAAGAGATAATGGAGAACTCATTGTATGTGCCAAGTAGTCAGCAGCGGGCAGTACTAGCTGCTAGTGCTGTAGAACCGTCATTATATTGGCAAATTTTAGAAGCTCAAAAAGCAGATGCAAATTTGGCTGAAATTGTGAAAATGGAAGGAGTTACCATTGATGATAATTGTGTGGTTAGGCTCAGAGGTAGGTTGTTTGTTCCAGCAGAGAGGGAGGTTAAGCAGCGAGTATTAGAAGAGGCTCATAAATCCAAATACACTATTCACCTAGGTAGCACTAAAATGTACCACGATTTGAGGAAGCATTTCTGGTGGCCTCATATGAAAAAGGAAATAGCAGAATTTGTTGCAAGGTGTGCTATCTGTCAACAGATTAAAGCAGAACATCAGAAGCCTGGAGGTCTATTGCAACCGTTACCCATTCCACAATGGAAATGGGATGATATTGCCATGGACTTCGTGGCAGGCTTACCAAGAACAACTTCGGGACATAATGGAATATGGGTGTTTGTTGACAGATTGACCAAGGTGTGCAGATTAGCGGCAGTAAGTATGTCTTGGACAGTGGACAGATTAGCAAAGGTTTATGTTGATAAAATTGTTCCACTACATGGTATTCCGAAGACTATCGTGTCTGACAGAGATCCAAGATTTACTTCTGGTTTCTGGAGACGTCTGCAGAAGGTACTTGGCACTGAGCTGAGATATAGCTCCGCTTATCATCCCCAGAAAGATGGCCAAACAAGAGGACTATCCAGACGATTGAAGACATGTTGCGAGCTTGTTGTTTAGTTTGGGGAGGTAACTAGGAGCATCATTTGGGAATGGTTGAGTTTGCCTATAATAATAGTTATCATACCAGTCTTGGGATGGCACCGTATGAAGCTTTATATGGAAGGCCATGTAGAACCCCATTGAACTGGCATGAAGTGGGGGAAAGGCAGTTAGTGGGTCCTGAATTGATTCAGCAAACCACAGAAGTAGTGAAGCTCATTAAGGAAAAATTACAGGCAGCTCAAAGCAGGCAAAAGAGTTATGCAGATAACCGGAGGAGACCACTTCAGTTTGAAGTGGGAGATTTTGTTTTCTTGAGAGTTTCCCCGAGTAAAGGTATTATGAGGTTTGGCAAGACTGGAAAGTTGAGCCCAAGGCATGTGGGACCTTTCCAAGTGATTGAGAAATTGGGGAAACAACTTATAGATTGGATTTGCCAGCAGATTTGGTGGACGTCCATGATATATTTCATGTTTCTATGTTAAGAAAGTGTATTGAAGATCCAGCTCAGATAATCAATTACCAAGGTGGTGACCTGAGGCCGGATATGACTATGCCAGAGTATCCGGTGCAGATCACTGATCGAAAAACAAAGAAGTTAAGAAATAAAGAAATCGAGCTAGTTAAAGTGCGACGGGAAAATAGGTTGGGTGGTGAGGATACCTGGGAGTTAGCCGAGGAGATGGCTAAATGGTATCCCTATTTGTTTGAGTGAGGTTTTATGCTTCTTCTTAGATGATAGTATTTGTAAAGATGTATATATTAAAGTTGTTTGTGTTTAAGTTATGTTATGAATTTCGAGGTCGAAATTTCTTTTTAAGGGATAGTAATGTAACGTCGCGTGTTTTTTCAGATCCTTATGGATCATGTGTGTAATGGTTGTGGTGGCCGTTGCGAGGCCAATATGGTCCGAATGTGTGGTGCGTGCAGGTTTGGTCTTGAGGTAAGTCAGAGTTTGCAGTAGTTGATTAGGGGTTGACGGCCTAGGGTGGTCGTTGACATGGGTTGGCGTCCAAGTATGTGACGTTTACTCTATGAACTTGGCGACAGGGGATATGGACGTCTAACCTTGGCGGTTTGATTGGCGGCAGCCATGTCGATGCCAACCTGTGCGACCTGTTGAATATAGGGTCACCAGAGGGCAGCTTTTCCACTCGGTTCTCCCTCTTCTTCGCCCTACTTTCACGCCTTTGCTCCCCTACTGCTTCTAACGGTTGCTAAAGGCTGGTTATGGGATCATAGAACGAGTGGCGGTGACCAATTGTGCTAGGAAACGCCAGTGCGAGGCATGATTCCTGTGGGAGCTCGCGAAAGGTTTGTCACGAATCAGAGATGCTTAGGAGGTTTATGTGCGTTCCGAGGTAGGGAGCGACCCCTTTAGTTGCTTTTGAATGTCGTGATGTGCTATGAAAACATGTAATAGCATGCTATTCGTATTTTTGGGTAAGGGTATTCCATGCGGGGTCAAAGGGTGGTTTGATTGATTTACTTAGTGAAACATGTTGTTACGGTTTGTTTATAGTACATGGATGTTAGAGGAAGGGTTTCGTCGTGTTTCCCACTAGTTTTGGGGCTGAGAACACTTGTGGAATTGGCCTAGGGTTTCTGTGAGTACTGGTAGCCGGGGAGCTTGGCGTCAACATCGATTGACGCCAGGTTCTTCAGCTGGGAGATAGACAGCCAGAGACCTTGCCGTTTACATCCCATCGACGACAGTGGATGTTGCCCCCAGCATGCTTTTATTTAAATGTTGTTATATTGAATATTTAATGATATCGAGCGGTGCATTGGTATTTGTAGTGCACCTAGTGCACGTGGTTTCTGAGATTAGCATACTGGGTACGCAGTTAGCTGGTTCTTTATGTGTTTACGTGGTGTTCACGTGTAGTGGACTATTAGTGCACACGGTTTACGTGAGTCTTCACGTGGTTTGTGTGATGTGCACGTGATTTTGTATACGTGGCGAGTAGTACGACGCCTAGCATGGTTACCTCTCCAGTTGGGTGCCCCAGGTTCTCTGTGAGCCAGGCTGTTAGCTCGGGGCTTTGTCCCGGTACTTGTGTTGTACCGTTGAGGTCTGTGTCGTCTGACCTGGACACCCTCACTCCTTTGCTTGAGTTGTACGTCCAGCTGAGGGAAAGACGATAGTGGGACAGTGACTGCTGTACTTGTCTTTTGGTCACTTGTAGCGCGCTCTTAGTTGGGGGTACGGACACCAGTAGTCGACACTGGTCCCCAGCTAGTCCTTCTCCAGTGCCTCACTCTAGCGAGCCAAGGCCAGGGTCTCTAGAGGTGCCAGGAATGAGCCTGCGGCCGTGTGGTCCACCGGTGGTGGTGTTTAGTTGGTCTCCACAGTTGCTTGACCTTTTCATGTAGAGCGGCAGCTGGACCTTTCGTCCATGGCTGCGAGACTGAGAGGTAGACCTGTGTTAGTTTGTCCGAGTCAGTTACTGGTGTCATGAACCAGTTCACGTGGCTCGCGTGTGGCGGACTCTACTTTAGCTCATATACCTGTTTGGTTTTGCCATTTATTTATTAAAGTTGCTTTACATAGTCGGCAGACGGTAAGCATGTTTATAGTTTTAATATCTTGCTTAGTTGTGGTATAAATTGATAGCATAGTTTACTGCTTCGTACCTGTGTCTGGTTGCTCGGTGTTGAGGGAGTTCCCTACTGAGCCAGTGACTAGCGAGGCTCACCCCTACTCCCCACAGGTGAAGGCGAGCAGGAGGTTTCTTTACGGTCTTCTGGTTCAGACCCGCGTCGCAGCGGAGCAGATCTAACACCTCCAGCAATGTAGTAGCTTTCTTTCAGTTACACCTCGGGGTATGCCCCAGGCTCTTGTACTTCCTTTTCATTTTTGAGGACATGTGGCTATGTAAACTTGTGAATGTATATATAAAATGGTGTGTTCCTTTGTGTTTTCACGACGTGTGTTTGGTATCCCTTGCGAGGCTACGACCCGTTCGTGGGAGACGGACTCGAGTCAAGCTTGTTATTGGTTTAACGGGCTTGAGTGAGGCATTCCATCATAGGTCCTCTAGCAGTGGCAGGAATCGGTAGTGAACCGGGTCGCCCCTCGTGGCAAATAGGAGTTTGCCAAGGAAGAACATGAGGAGCGATGTAGGTCTAGGTTGGCCTGGGCTCTGGGCTCATCAGCTAGCACCTCCTTACACCTCCTCGTCAGCCACCGCAGCTGCTCATCCGCTGTCTCAACCATTTCCCTACCCATCTGGAATAGCCGTAGATTCTCCTGTAGCTCAACTCTAGAGAGGAGGAAAGACCTCTGCCCTACAGTCAGACCCAGTAGCCTATGGGCTAACCCCTGGTAGCATGGGTAGGTAAAGCCACTCACTGGCCGCCCATGCACTCTCAGGCCGGTGATCCTGCTCACATCCTCTAAGCTGAGGATCATATGTCCCCATGGGAACACGAAGGCAGTCACCTCCGCATCCCACCTGCTGCGCAGGGCCTGAGTGAGGGGAGCGTCGGCCCTCATTCTCTCCATCCTAAGCACCTCCCCAAATCCCATCTCATCTAACCTATCTCTCTGGAACCCGGGGAATGCCAAATACATTGCCAAAACTAATAGCCAGGAAACCTGAGCCCTCATTTCCCCCTGCAAGCACAAATCAGTCCATTGGTCAATTCAAGCATGCTTTGTTTGGTCTCTCGGTTGAGGTTGCGCTGGCCTAGTAGGCTGTGACCTTGTCGCGATGCCTCGATGCGTCGCGACATGGTCGCGACCCCCCTAGTAGACCGTAACCATGTCGCGACGACCTTAGCCGACGCGATAAGGTCGCGGCCCCTAACCCAGTTGTGACATCTGGTGTCACGATGGGCCGAGCCGTCGCGTTCTCAGACGCAGACCGACCGGCAATTTTCTTGTCCGGCGGCCGCTTTTTTCGGGTGAATCGCCCTACATTCAGCCCTCTGCGGGCTTCCTCATTCATGCACATCCACAAATTAAAGGATTAGGGATTTGAATACTTACCTTCTTCATGGCTTGTTCCCGTGCTATCGCCGCCGCCGCCAAGTCGATTGCTGGAGCTTCCTCTTCCTCCATCTCAACCTCTGGTACTTCCTCCGCCGCTAGAGGTGCCACCTTCCGCTGCCGGGAGCTCCTCCTCGCGGCCGTCCTCTTCTCCTTCCCGCGGGAGGAACCAACACCATCGCCACCTCCCTCCATCGCTGGTGGTCTTGGGAGAGTAAGTGAGGGATTAAAAGAGAGAGATTGAGAGAGCAAGTGAGAGACAAAGCGAGAGTCAAAGAAAAGGGGAAATGGCCGAAGCAAAGGGGATTTTGAGCGCGTGAGAGGGAGAAAGAAGGCTTCTGCGTTTTTAGAACCCTCGGTTGATGTCGCGACGCCTTAGGATGTCGCGTTCTTGTCACGACGGAGGGGTAGGCCGCGACATAGTCACGCCCCACCGCCCCGTCGCGACCTGTAAGCGACGTCTGTAGGGGTCGCTACATCGACAGACCTTTGAACACAGTGCATAAAATCTGATTTTATTAGTGCAAATCATTAATTACATTGCCTAATCTTCCCTACAATCAATCAAATGCTCTTTCCAGCCCTAATTACCATCTAATACAATGCCTACTCTCTCTCAAATCTCTCAAGACTCTCAAGCACCCGGTGCCGCTTTGGACTCTCTGGGTACAAATGGACGAACCCTCTCCAATGCTTGGAGATACTCTCGGAGCACGTCCTCGTCCTCCACCACCTCCACCTAGAGGAGGCTCATAGAGCATCCCTCCCAATGGACGATGGCGCTCCTCATGTCCCATTCATCTTGTTCATCGTTCCGCTTCCATGCTTGAATGGGCAGAAAGTGAGAGAGCAGTGGCATCACTGTGCGTACAGCCCCGCACTGAAGGTAGCAGTGGTCCTGGTTGTAGTGGACCAGTGCCTTGTCGGCTAGGAGCCGTAGGGCCAGCCCGGTGCACTGGGGGAGCCAGATCATCTTGTTGTGAAGAAAGCGTGGGTGCATGTCGAATTTCTCCTCCTTCATTGTCTTGAAATAGATTCGCCATTCATTCAGCCCCTTGATTGGCACGGTTTTGCACCATGCTCGTGGCATCATGTAGAGAGGAGCTTCGACAAAGGCCAGAGGATGGTGTAGCATGCTCTTTCATTGGGTAGAAGGATCGTCTGTCGCTTGGAATTGAATGTGCATGCCCATCCAGCACTCGAGGGCGATGACTGAGCCGTAGAAAGAGCCACTGGTGGCTGCAGAGGAGAGACTAGCGTAAAGGTATCCAAGAACGGCCTGGGAGATGGACATACCTTCCCATATGCAACTGATGATGCTCAGGTTGGGAATAGAAAGGAGATTGTCCTCTGCTGGAAAGAGCATCACGTCGCAGATGCAGATGGCGGCGGCCTTGGCTATGGCAAGGTGGTTCCCGGTCTTGCGCTTGCACTAGGAGAAGATCCACTGAGAGATCGAGAGAAGGTGGATGTGTGTCCGGCTAGTCATCGTGTACAGGTCCATCTGCTTGGTAGTGATCTCCCTGAGTATGCCCCACGAGTCGATGGAGACCATGGTATGGACGATAGCGTACTCCTGTCCTTTCTTATCCTTCGGGAGCCCCAACATGAGCTCCAGCTCTTCCAGCAGTATGGTTGCCTCGAACGCTGGGAAAATGAATGTGTGTGTCTGCGGGTGCCACAGCTCCACTAGTGCTGTGAGGTTGTCCCACACATGCACTACCTTGTGGTAGTTCTTGGATAGCATGAGAATTGTGCTAAGTCCCCACTCTCGCAGTTGATGAGTGGACGCCACGGGGAGCATCTGTACCATGTGCTCAAGCCACGGAACATTGGAGAACCTCCTGTGGCTCGGCAGGAGCTAGAAGAGAATAGAGCAGAAGGGGAGATTAGAAGGAGAACTAGAAGAGAGAGAAAATCAACTAGAAGAGAGAGAAAGCCACTTACCTGAAGATTTGGCCCTGCAATAATATGCCCGGGCACAGAGGATAAGCGCAGCAGCTCTGCGTGGGACTCCCTGGCAGCCTTGGGCCCCCCATAGGGCTAAGGGCTAGCATGGATGGAAGAGAAAACTATCTTCATAGATAGAAGAGAGAGAAAAGCAAGAGAAGGGAGGAGAGAGAAGATAAGCAACGAAAATAGGCCTTGCACCCCTGTTTATAGACACCTAGGAGGCCTAAATCTCACCCCAAGTCGTAACTAGGTAGTAGAGTTACACTAGGATAGGTTTAAGAGTCCTAATGGTAGATTAGATAGGCTTAGGATGAGGATAAGTTCGGTTTTTTCGTGTTTATCGCACAGATCATTGTCGCGATGCCACGATCCGACACATTAAGGTCGCGACCACTAAAGCCGTCGCGACAGTATCGCGACCCCCAGGTGCGTCGCCTTTAGGTTGTTTGTGTTTTTTTTTTTTTTGTGCCTGTGCATATTTTGTTTGTGTTATTTATTGCATATGTATATATTTGTTGTTTTGATTTATTCATCTGAAAATCACAAAAAAAATCAGAAAGTCAGAAAATCAAAAAAATCATCACATAAAAAAAATGGAACATCACAGGTAAGTCAGGTAAGTATCTCTATCCTTACTCCCTTGCATTACTATATGGTATCATACCTATTATATCACTTCAAGGACCGGCAGGTTTTCAACGTGCTCTGGGATCTGAGTTCCCCTTTACCAAAAATAGTGATGATCTAGGTGCACGTTGCTAATCACTGGATAGGCTGTTGGGTTAGATAAGTTTGGGAACGATGGATTCAGGCCTACACTGTGGTTGCAGGTAGTCTCTTGACCCATTCTTGTCTGGCTTAACAATATTATCCTTGATATATTTTCTATTTTCTCCTTTTCTTTGCATTTGATTTAATAATTTTTTTTCTTTTAGCCCAGCATGCATCATGTAGGACCTTGAGCCATCACGACTCATCCCTGGCTAATGGTGAGCCCTTGTTGAGTGTCCAACCATTCCTCATATTCAAAACAAGAAATCCTATTCCACTCCGAATCGGAAGGTCTGCCTCCAAGTAAGTTGTTCTTGCCAGTTTGTTAAGAATTTCCCTGTCTAGATTCTCTATACAATTTTCATCCTTGTTCCTTTTGATCCATTTTGGTTGCGAACCGCTCCCAGGATAGAGTCATGAGTTACCTTCCTGGCACGCACATGTCTCTCCAAAATGAAACATGTAGGTCAATCGCTAGGGTACCTCTCAATCGAGAGGTTGATCGTCCTTTTCTTTCTCTCTCTTGTCCAAACTTGTGTTTCCCTTGCATTCTGCTCGAGCAGCTAACTCAGGGCTTTCAAGAAGATTCCAATTGCATGTTGGCTAGATCGGGTGTCTCTTTACCTTGGCTCCCACTTTTCAGTCCACTCCGCGTCATCTCCGCTTCGTCGTCATTTCATGACACCTTCGCTACATTTCCGCTTCGCTCCCCTTCAAAGTGGAAGCCAAGGAGGGGCAAATCTGTAGACACCCGATTTTTGCCTACAAGTTGAATCATATTTCTTGTTATCTTATTGAGCCCTAAGTTGGTCATTCACCTTGAGCCTACCATTAGCCTTGCTTTGAGCCCATTAAAAGCCCAAAATCCTATCCATTATCCTTTTGGAAGAGTTCATGTGTCTTAAATGCTCATTATTCTCTCATATGATTGGTCAATAATTCCATAATAATCACTTTCATTAACGCGATGGGTCTGGGCGCCACATTAGCCTTGTCGCGCCCCCCTTGGCCGTCGCGACAGCCCATGCATATCCATGCACGTGGCTTCAGAGTCGCGCCCCTCCTAGCCATCGCGTTCATCCCTATCGCGCCCCTACGACCCGTCGCAACTACAGCCGAGTGTGCTGGCCTCCGCAACCACCTCCTCTTTATCCTCTATTGGCCTTATCCTCATCCCATGCAACTTCCTAATCCACCTGAGCGCGGTTTGGGGTTGTGGGACTCCTTAGCAACCTCCTTGGACTCTCCCATATGGATTTAGATGGATATATCTCTTTTATTTGGATTATTATCACTTGAAAATGGGATTTTTCTCTCCCCTGGTCTATATAAGCAAGGCCTCTCCTTCAGAGGAGGAGAGAGCCCGAATTTGCCACGAAGTGCTGCCGAAAGCCCGTCAGACCTTGAAGTTAGCTCGTGGCCCTCTCTTCACCTCCCATTTTCTCATATCCTCCACATCAAGCCTTGCCCGTTTGATCATCCATGGAGCTTGGTGCGTGAGGAGGGCGGCTTCCATTTCCTTCTAAGGCTTCAGCAAGAGCCAAGAACGCACACAATGCCAGGGAGTCGCCCCATACGGGGCTCTTTCCTTCCCTCTCCTTCATTTCACTTTTCATGCATGTTGTTATTTCTCTCTAGATAGGACGCATTTCCTATTCCTTCCTATGTTTTCCTACCACCCTAGAGGTTTAAAAAACCACCCTCAGGTCCGTTCCCTCCATGCTTCACATTTCCTTTTCATTTTTGAGTAGATTCTACGTTTAAGTTTATTCTAACAGGGTTTCTCTTTGTTGTTTTCGTTGTTTTGGCAGGCACACAAGCAAATATCAACGAGGGGCTCTTGTCATCTGGCCGGCCAGAGGACAGGAAGAAGGTCCAGCCAACTTTATCCCACACTGTAGAGAACGCGGCAGGAGAGGGTGTCACGACAGCAAGACGCACCCTGGTTGGGCGTCGCGACATCAGGCTCATCGCGATGGGGCAACCCATCGCAATCTCAGTGAGTGTCTCTGTTCTCTTTCCTTTTTCCTAGCGTAGTTAGCCTATTTAATTCTTATTAGTGGCAGCTATCTAGGTGGCAATCACATTCCTCATTTTTGTACTTTTGGATTGAATACTTTGTTGTGTGTTTTGGGGGTGCACAACTCCGTGATTACACCCACGTGAGTGGACTATGGAGCTGAGGGGAAAATGGTGGTTTGGATAGCGGTGCTGAGTCATTTGTAGAGCTCTCTTGGCTAGGCCTGGGATACCGAGGACAGTTGGAGTTCTACCCGGTGCAGGCTAACCAGTCCTTTGTCTCACTGCCTCGCTCTACATTGGTTCCAGAGCCGCGTAGGGAGGTTAGGCGTGAGGTCGCAGCTTCGCTAGGCTACGGTGCTGTGTGCGTTGGTGTGCTTTTGTAGCGGCTCTGTCTCACCCTTCCGCGGGGGTGGAGGCAGGAGCTAGGCTAGCGAGCAGAGCATGTGGACGGCATGCCCCCCTCTTGGCTGCTAGCGGCAGTGGCTTGGTTGTTGTTGTTGTGATGACCCTTCCTCACGACGTTTCTAAGTGTTATCCATTGCCCTAGTTTGCATGGTGGTTATAGCATGGTTGTGCCTAGTTTCCGTGGGCGTCGTTGGTCCGGCCTCGTGCGGACCCGTGCTTCTGGTGGTTTCTGCTTCGGTGTTCTCTCAGTTCCGGGGTCCCGTCCTTGGGTGCCAGTCTGTTGTGGCACCAGCGTATGTGGTTTCCCGACCTCGCGGTGTGTTCGAGATTCGTAGTGGTTCTACTTGTGGGCCCTCGACCTTGTGGAGGTCTGAGGTGGTCGTGTTTGAGGTGAGACATCGTTCTCACTTGGTTGTTCCGTGGTCTCGACAGGTGTGTCGAGGGTTGCTTCCGCTCTGTGCCCGACTCCGTTGGTTTTTGCGGGAGTCGTGTGTGTGTCACAACCGTGCTTGGTGGTCATGGCGTTGCACTGTTCTGTTCCGCTGCTTTGTAGTACCATGCTGTAGGTGTTACTCGCTTTACAGCTTTCTAGGGTAGTTTCCTATTTTCGGAGTTCCTGCTGCTCTGGCCGGTGAGGGACTGGTAATCCCTAGTTGGCCTTGTTCGCGAGGCTCACTCCCTCTACTCTCTTTAGCTAGGGGCTCGTCGTCGCGGGAGCTCGGTGTCGGACGGGTTGCGGAGGTGGCTGTGGCGTCCGTGTGTTGTCAGCTGCAGTGAGAGCGAAGGTTGAGAGCTCTTGTACCCGAGTGAGCTCAGAGTTGTGTTTTGCAAGTCCTCAGGGTATGCCCCTTAAGGACTGAACCTTTCTTCTTGTACCTGTGCTTTTGCATGGGACACGTTGTACAGACCTTCGTATATTGTACAGATTGTGATAGTTATTCGAATTCAGTACATATCTCACTAGACTATTTCTTCTAACCCTTCCGGGTCTTCGGATCCGTGGGTGGCGACGCGAACTTTGGGGTCCCTGGAGGGGGTCGGGGAGGTCGGGTCGTTACAATATCTCACTAGACTATTTCTTCTAACCTTCTGAGTCTTCGAATCCATAGGTGGCAACGCGAACTTCTGGGTCCCTGGTGGGGGTCCGGGAGGTCGGGTCATTACAGTTGGTATCAGAGCGTGGGTGTACTGAGATTTGTGAAGAGTTAATAACTATAGCTGTCCCAAAGAAAGGTACAAGTACGTTGTTGACACCATCCGACAAGTGTTAGGCTTGTGCTTTCAATTGTTTTGCAGGTGTGCGGCTTCCCTACAAGATTCATGTGCGTGCTGCAGGAGGGTTGCAGCTGTTGATGTGTCGCTTGCATGGCGAGTGTGGTCGCTCGGTGTGTTCATGCCATGGTGGTGCGGTTGGCGGTGGACTCGCTGGCAGTGGTCTTCCCCCTGTGGAGGACGGTTGCAGGCAAGTCCAGGTGCGGTGCTCCTAGTCGTCTTCGACGCATTTGGGTGTGCGTGCCGCTGTGGCTGAGAGAGCCTGCGTGTTGTGTGGCCTTCACCAGTGTAGGGTTGTTGTCTGTGGAACCGATCGAAGTGTCTTTGCCTTGTTGGCTGTCCCCTGTTGTTGGGGTGTGTGTTGTGTTGGTCTTGTGTGGTCTCTTGTCTGTGCGTGGTTGTGCGCTATGCTCTGCTTGGTCGACGTTGTTGCTCGGGCTAAGTAGATGTTCTGTGTGCCATGTTGCATCGCTAGTTGAGCACTGCGAACACTTGCTGTGGTTGTTGTCGGCCTGGCACTGGCTGGTTGTGAGCTCTGGTGAGGTGCTCCCATAGTCTTTCTCTGTTGGTTCTGGCAGAAGTGAGGTTTCCCCAGAATTATGTTGTGCTCATTTCTGGCTGTTGTTGCATTGCCCTCTGGGTTGAGGTGCATCGCTTGGTTGCCCTATGTTCTGGTGAGGTTTCCCAGAACCGTTTGCTATTGTCTTGGTGAGGGTTTCTCTCAGGACTGTTCCGTGTTCGTTTCTGCTGTTGCGGTGCTGCCTCAGGGTTTGAGGTGTGCTATTGGTTTGGCTGGTGCGTTTTGCTGGGTTTTCCCAGAACTGTGCCTTGGTGGTTCTGGTGGAGGTTCTCCCAGGACCGGCTTGCGTTTCTTCTGCTTGCTACAGTGTTCCCTCTGATGGTCCATGTTGGTTGGTCGTTCGGGTTATGCGTTCTGGTAAAGGTTCCTCCTAGGATCGCCCTTTGTCATTTATGGCAGAGGTTCTTCCCAGGAGTGCTCTGTGCTCGTTTCGGGCCACCGTTGTGTTGCCCCTGTGGTACGAAGTGTGTCGTTTGGCTGAGCTGCATTCTAGTGAGGTTCTACCAGGATGACTCTTGGCGCTTTTGGTGGAGGTTCTCCCCAAAGCTACCCTGTGTTTGTTTTGGTCATCGTTGCTCTCTCTCTCCATAGAGATGAGTTGTCGTTGTTGCCAGTTGGACTGTCGGTGTTACAGTCTACTTAGGCGTTGTCGGTCAAGGTGTGGTGCCTTCGACCGTGTGTCTGGTCGTTGCGCTGGCCAGGTTGCCTTGCTGTTCGTTTCTGAGTTTCTCGGCTGTGCTGGTTGGACTTCGTGTGTCCCCATGGTCGGGTGGTTTGCTCCGTTTTTCGTGCCCTGCGTGCTCTTGTAGATGGTGGTTTGGTGAGTGCCGTGGGTGTTTAGCTGGTTGTGCTTCTTTTGGAAGCGTCAGTCTTGCGTTGTGGATTTCCCTCTCGCATGTGGAAGAAACTCGTTGCGTTCGTGTCTCCTTCCTCTGCTTTCCATTGGTTGCTCGGGGTGGCGATGCTCCACTGTGGTGTTGTGTTTCCAAGGTGTGCATCATTGCGATCTTTTGGTGGCGTCATCTTCCATTGAGTTGTTTTTGTGTTGAGTTGGTTGCTCCCCTCGTGCCGACGTTTCCTTGTGGCACCGTGGGTCGGTGGACCTGTTCGTGCCATTTTGTTATGATTGTTTCTTGCTGCCTACCTGAACAATTTGGGGCATTGGGTCCCTGTTGGTTTGGTGTGAGGTAGTACCGTTTTCTTGTTGGGTTGCATGCATGAGCGTTGCTCTACTGTGCACCGATTTCTTGCTTGGCTTGAGCCTTGGAGGCTTTTCATACCATCTTTTTTGGTGTTTGGCCTCTCTATCGGTCGCGATGGAGGTGGTGCTTCTTGCTCTTGCGCGCCAAGGAGTTGTTGCGGTTTTCGCTCCCCATGCGGCAGAGTCAGTGCTCCGTGTTTTGGTATGCTTTTTGGAGCCGACGTGGTTGTTGTGCTCTTGATGTTGTCGGCTTTCCGTGCGCTTCTCTTGTGGGTCTCTGGTAGAGAGTCCCCTTCGGTGGGCCCTGTGTCGTCTCGGGCTGTTGGTGCTATTGTGTGTGCTACACCTTGAGCGTTTTTCGATGCTTCGTGTTTTTGTGCCTCAAGGGCTGAGGCCGGTGTGGCCTGTTGTGCCCTTTCAGGCTTGCGGTTCTTTGCGTGTGGCTTTTGACGGGTCTCTGGTGAAGAGTCCTTTCTGTTAGCCCGTGTTGTTTTGGCCGCTGGTGCACCTATATTGCACTTTGCTTAGTTTTGGTGCTTGTGGTAGCACCGTGTGCTCGTGCTCGAGTGTTTTGGTTTTGTGCCGTCTGGAGTCTTGGTGCATTGTGTTGTACCTTGCGTGGCTCCTGGTGCTTGTGATAGCACCACGTGTTGTGCCGTGTGCCTATTCGTGAGATTTGAGTGTCATTTCACGACTTCGCTCGGTGTTGGAGGTGTTGAGCTTTCCGCCTCTGGGACACATGTGCTAACCTATGCCTTGTGGTTGTACCGTTACTGCTGTGGGGTAGCTACTTTGCCTTGTCTAGGTAGCCCTATCGGTGGTACGCAAGGCTTTGGTTGTGGCCTGTGTCTAGGTTTTTCCTCTCTCTTTGGGAGTGAGTGTGTTCGGTTGTGGTACCCTACTTCGATCTGGGTCCCTCTGAGGTCGACGTGTTGCCCTCGACCTCTACGGTTGTTTCGGTTCCCATGTGGTTGTGCATCTTTCTGGTGGTTGGCACGTTGGTACCCGCGCTGAGCTCTGTATGCGCGTGGCCGGTGTGCTACCAACTCTTCATTGGTTCTCAGGTTGTGCTTGGTGTTGGTGAGTCTGTAAGCCGATGGCGAAGTCTCTTGTCGGTTTGTCTGGCGACAGTAAGGCCTATTGGCTTGCTAGTACTCGACCACGTGGTTTGTCGACATTGTGAGGTGCTCGGTTTCGGCTTAACCTCAGACGTCTTTCGTGCTTTGTTGCGATGTGTCACGCTGTGGGGTGTGTGGTTTCCCAGTCTTGTGGCTCCATGTGCATTTGGTGTCCTTGTCAAACCACGAGGAAGGTCTGGGTGAGACCTAGTGGGGACAGTGGATACCATTTTAGCATGTTGAGATTTCTCCGCGTGCATTTGTTGTCCCTGTTGGACCGCGAGGAAGGTCAGGGTGAGACCTAGCAATGGTGGTGGACGTCGTTCCGTGTGTTGCAGATCCTCCGCAAGCGTGATGTTGCTCTGGTTCTCATCACTCGCATGGCTTCTTGGTTGGACTGGTGACCGATGCTAGCTGCTTCTAGTAGCGTGAAGCTATTCCCCGAAGTGTTGTGCTTGACTCTCAAGCATTTTTCCTAGTTGTTGTCAGCAACTGTGTACTCTGTCAAGTTTTGCTAGCGATAGAGTGAGTTGTTGATCAGCAATTCTCGTGTTGCTGTCGGCAACCGCATCCTCTTTCGGGTTTTGCTGGTGACAGAGTGAGTTGTTGGTCGGCTGGTCACAACAGCGGGGTTTGTTGGTGGCTGCAGTTGTGTGGTTTTTGGCTGGCGTTTTATGTTGTTCAGATCGGTCTTGGCATTGCTCGGCACCTATGGGGTTGTTGTTCCATTTGGACGCCCCATGTGTGGCTGGAGTGGGCCGTTGGTTTCTCGGCTTGGTGCTCCACCCGCATTTGGAGCGTGTTGTAAGCCGTTGGGTTTTCGGTTGTGTGCTCCCTATGTGTTTGGAGCTCGTTGTGTGAGCCGTTGGTTTTCTGGCTTCGTGTGCCCGCGTGCGTTTAGCGGTGTGGTTGTTGCCACGATGAGGTCGTGGTAAGACTTAGTGGCTCTTCGCACTCGCGCTTCATGTGCTCTGCACGTGTTTGGCTGTACGATTGTTGCCACGAGGAAGTCGTGTTGAGACTTAGTGTCTTAATAACATTGGTCTTACGTTTACTCCTTGTGCTTCATTCTGTGCCTCGGGATCTTTTAGGCGTGCCTTAAATTTCGAGGATGAAATTGTTTTAAGGGGGGTAGGATGTAAGACCCAGCTTCTCGAATTTTCGTCTGGTGTCTTGGATGAGTGGCCATTAACGCGTCCAGGCTGGGTGACGCGTTAGTGTCGCGTCGTGGGTGTGCAACACGACAGTCATCCTTGTCGTGACAAGCGTGTGCGTCACGTTCTTGTCACACCTGGATTCTTCGTCGCGTGTTCGTGTCACGCCCGGTCAATGGGTCGTGACAGCTTTCTGTCGTTTCGGTCATCTGACACCTGTCAGGGTGGCAGATGTGTCAGTACGACCTATCGCATTATCGCGGTGTCCTTGGGGGACGCATTCTTGTCGCGGTGCGTTGACCCGTCGTGTTAAGATTCTTAACGCAACGCATCACCCCGTCGCGTCTTGGGTGCTGCAAGCATAAGGCCTTGACCGGCGACCCTTTCCCCCTCTCTCCCTCTTTCCCCAATCTTCTCTCCCTCCGGCGGTGCTCTGCCTCCCTCTCTCCCCTTTGTGTGTTTTAGGCGAGGAGGAGGGCCGTGAGTGGTGTCCCGATCATGAAGCTTGCGTGGAGCAAGGAGAAGGTGGCCAATCCATGTGAAGGGCCCTATTGGGGTTCATTCTTCATTTAAGGTAGGGATTGCTTGAACCCTTCTCGATCCAGGTGGATTGGGAGCCCCTAGGGGTTTGTAGATAGTGTTTCTAGCTTCTCTATGCTCCCCTCCCCCGTGTGGTATGTGTGTGGCTTGTGGGCAGCCCTGGGATGGAGCATCCCGTGGGTCTGCCTCTCTGCTGGTGTCGCGACTGCGGTGTGTGTCGCGACACCAGAAGAGGCATCTGCCTAGTCAGGCGTGACCTTATCGCGTGTTGGCCGGTCGCGATAAGGATCGCTATCGCGATTTGTTTTCCTGTCACGACAGGGTTTGCTATCGTGACGCTTTGCCCCGTCGCCATAGGGTTGTTGTCGCGGTGCACTTCCCCGTCGTGATGGTATCGCAACGGCCTAGGGGGATGCGATAGTGCCTGTGTGTGCCTCGGGTGTTCTGTGGTTCTGGTTGGGGTGTCGGCATGTGCCCTAGGGCTGGCTTGCCCACAGGACCTTCAGGTGGGGAACGCGGTAGGTTACCTGGCTGCGTTCAGTGACTGAAGGTGACACCTTCATGGCCGCGTCCTGGCAGCGGTGCCAGAAGGGTCGCGTCTGTCTAATAATCAATTGACCGGTGGTCAATCGATTATTAGCATAGCGACAGGCTTTCCATACTTCTAGTAGTGTTCTGAGGTTCTGGCTTGCTCGTGCGTGCCTTGGTTGGCCGACGGCCCTCTTGAGGGTCCGTGCGTGCCTCTCGCTTGCTGGGCTTGTCGTAGGTTACAAGCCAGCGGTTCGGTGTGGTTCTTGTTGTGCTTGCTCCACCTGTTCGCACGATGCTTGGCACTTGAGGGCTTGTCCCGTTAGAGGTTGTCTTCATTGCTTGAGACCCCCACCCTCGGGAGCCTGTTGAGGGAGTGCTCCGGGCTATGAGCGTGCTCGAGTTGGCAGCCGAGTTGGCGGACTCTAGAGCGGAGGGGAAAATGAGGTTTCGATAGCGGCGCTGAGTCGTTTATAGAGCTCTCTTGTCTACGGTGGGACACCGAGGTTGTTGAGGTGTTTCTTCCCGACGCGGCCCAGATAGTCCTTTGTCTCACTGCCTCTCTCTGCATTGGTTTCGGAGCCACGTAGTGGTGATAGGTGTGGGACCGCAGCTTGGCCAGGCTGCGGTGTTGCGTGCATTTGTGTATTCTGTGGTGGCTCTGTCTCGCTCTTCCGGGGAGGTTAGAGGCGAGAGCCAGGCTGGCGAGCAGAGGGAGTGGCTAGTGTGTCCCCCTCTTGGCTGCCAATGGCGGTGGCTTGGTTGTCGTTATTGTGACGACGTTTCTTCACGATGTTTCCAAGTACAACTCGTTGCCCAAGCTTACACGGCAGTTATAGCCTGGCTATGTCTAGTCCCTATGGGCGTCGTTGGTCTTTCCTTGTGCGGACCTTTACTTCTGGTGGTTTCTGCTTGGTGTCCTCTCGGTTCCGTAGTCCCGTTCTTGGGCGCCAGTCCATAGTGGTACCGGCGCGTGTGGCTTCCCGACCTCATGGTGTGTACGAGGTCCTGGGTGGTTCTGTTTGTCGGCCCTCGACCTTGTGGAGGTCTGAGGTGGCCGTGCTTGTGGTGAGATGTTGTTCTCACTTGGTTGTTGCGTGGTCTCGGCGGGTGTGCCGAGGGTTGCTTCCACTTTGTGCCTGACTCCGTAGGTTTCTGCGGGAGTCGTGTGTGTGTCATGACCTTGGTTGGTGGTCGTGGCATTGCATTGTTCTATTCCACTGCTTAGTAGTACCCTGCTATAGGTGTTCCTCGTTTTACAGCTTTCTAGGGTAGTTTCCTATTTTCGGAGTTCCTGCTGCTCTGGCCGGTGAGGGACTGGTAATCCCTACTGAGCCTTGTTCGCGAGGCTCACCTCCCCCCCCCCTACTTCCTTCAGCTAGGGGCTCGTCGTCACGGGAGCTCGGTGTCGGATGGGTTGCGGAGGCGGCTGTGGCGTCGTGTGTTGTCAGCAACAGTGAGAGCGAGTGTGGTGAGCTCTTGTACCTGAGTGAGTTGAGAGTTGTACTTTGCAAGTTCTCGGGGTATGCCCCTTAAGGACTGCACATTTCTTCTTGTACCTGTGCTTTTACTTGGGACACGTTGTACAATTGTTATATTGTTATAGTTATTTAAATTCAGTACATATCTCACTAAACTATTTCTTCTAATCCTTCCGGATCTTCGGATCTGTGGGTGGCGATGCGAACTTCGGGGTCCCTAGTAGGGGTCCGGGAGGTCGAGTCGTTACAAAAAAGTTCATTGACCCGAGGTAATGGGTACTTGTTCTTGATGGTTAGTTGATTGAGTTGCCGATAGTCAATACATAGCCTCATAGATCCATTCTTCTTTTTAACGAACAGCACCGGTGCTCCCCATGGGGAAGTACTTGGTCTGATGAACCTCTTCTCTAGCAGCTCCATCAGTTGTGCTTTCAGTTCCTTTAATTCGGAAGGTGACATCCGGTATGGTTGACGCGACACCGGGGCAGCTCCAGGGATTAATTCAATAGTAAAATTGACATCGCGTTTGAGGGGAATCCCTAGAAGATCTTCGGAAAACACATCTGTGGTAATCCTGGACTAT
The DNA here is from genome assembly GCA_014218235.1 of Colocasia esculenta. NCBI lineage: Eukaryota > Viridiplantae > Streptophyta > Magnoliopsida > Alismatales > Araceae > Colocasia > Colocasia esculenta. Next base: position 71,470,316 of record CM024760.1, on the reverse strand, counting down.
GTGTATGTCTTCTATCTTAGACCCCTTCTTTTCAACTATCACGGCCGGAAGGAAAGCAAAGCAACCTTTCCTTATCATGTTGTAGGCCTTTATGGCAAGGACTAGAGACATCCGTCTCTTATGTTTAATTCCAGTGAATGACAACTTAGGGATTTCACTAAATGTAACTTTCCCTTTCTTACAGTAGACACTTGCCCCATAAGTGGACAACCAGTCAGCTCCCAAAATCACATCATCGCCTTCCATGGGCATACACACCAGGTTGGCTTTTAGGTTATGTTCTCCGATCATCACATCGACAGATGGAAAATATTTATTCAATTTCTCTTTCTCTCCCAGTGGTGTTGTGACAGAGAATTCACAACCCATGGATATAGGTTTAACATTCAAGGTATCAGCAAAGTTTTGAGATATAAACGAATGAGTTGCTCCAGTATCAAATAAATCAAATGCTGATAAGGAGAAAACTTGCAGTGTACCTTCCACCACGCCACCTTCCTCAGTGGGCTCTTCATCACGCAGGGTTTACAGCTTTCCCTGTTTCTTAGCACATTGGTGCGCCTCTCATTTTCCTTTACTAGTGGGCACTCGGGGATACGGTGCTCGCGGCTACCACAGCACAGACATGAGCCGACTTTCCTCCAGCACTCGTTAGCTGTGTGACCAAGCTTGTCACAGTGTTTACAGTTGCTTTTTGCTGGAGTATTGAGGACGAAGACCATGGGTTTCCTTTCTTGACTGTGTCCTTCCATGATGCTGAAAGGACGCTTCTTGCTGATGGTTGGCTTGGCAGATGACAGACCAGGTGTCAGTTCTTTCATCACGAACTTCCCTTTGATATGATCAGTGAAGTCCATAGCATCTTCTAGTAGTTGAGCTTTCTTCACCATCTCAGCATATGTCTGAATGTCGAGAGGGGCCAGTTGAGTGATGTACTGAGGCTTAAGGCCATTAAGAAAGTGCTTAGCCTTCATTATCTCGATGTTCACCAAGTGCTCAGCATATCTGGCCAGTCTTGAAAACTGTGCTTCATATTCGGCCACAAATAGGCTCCTCTGTTTAAGAGCAGCGAACTCTGCAGCCTTCTTCTCTTGGACACGCTCCGAGAAGTACTTGGAGTTAAAGGCTTCCTTGAACTCATTCCAGGTGAATTGATCGTTCGCCCTGGTAGCTTCCACTGACTCCCACCAAGAGCGGGTGTCCTTCTCCAATTGAAATGTAGCTAGTAGCAGCTTGTCCCCAGCTACACATTGCTTGACACGGAAAATCCTTTCCGTCTCCTTTAGCCAGTGATCGGCCTCATCCGGATCGGTAGTGCCGCTAAACTTTGGCAGATTTAAGCTTCTGAAATTACGATGCAGCTCGCCTGCACCGTGGTTTCCTCCTCCTCCTTCTGCAGCTTGCAGAAGTGCACGAGTGAGTTCTTGGATGGTTTATTGCATGCCCCTCATTTGAGCACGTTCAGTAGTCATCTTAGCTTTCTTGAGTTCCTACAAAAGTAACTTATTCTTAAGACATTGATGTGGAGTTTAATTCGTGTGTGTGTGAATATCTTTCAGATCTTAACCCTGGGTTCTACCCAAATCTCACATAGGTAAGATAGTTGACTTAGACACGTGTCATGGCAGTTCGTCCTAGAACATCCTAGACTTAATTATCCTAGTAAGGATATCCTAGGCTCTGATACCATAAAACTGTCACACCCCGACGCAGAATATTGGAATGTGAGGTAGTTGCAAGTAAGCGAGTATAGAGCGTAGAATAGACAACAAACCATTGGACAATTAAATAATGTGAAATCAAATATCTTTCATTGATAATTCATTTGCTTCCTATTACATCAACTTACTCAGAGCCATAACGAAGGGCCCCATTGACTCTAATACATAAAATGAAATAAAAATACTAACTTAGACATCTAAGATAACATAGTGGCGTCATGGCACTCGTGGATCACTCCTGGTCCTCCCCATCCTCGTGAGTGTACTCATTCCCCTCAGCCTCACCTGAGAACACAATGACAAATAACGTAGGGTGAGCGACAACGCCCAGTAGGATTTATATCTCATAGTGCGGGCAAACTTTACATAATTAATGTATTAAAAGCAGAGTCACTATAGGATAGAGCGAGAGAGTCAAGTAATGTACGAGATAGCACAATAGCATGGATCAAGATAGCACAAGTTTCCAAATATAGCACAAAGCAAGATGGCCATATCACAATGTATAACAATAGCACAATGAGTATAGTATAGCACTTTGATTGACATTTAGATAGTCGAGATAGATAGCACTTGAGTGTAATGCCAAAACACTCTGGTCAATTAACTCCTACGGGCACTAGCACTTTTGGGCGCACCTCCCAGGACCAGACCGGGCCCTTTATATACTGCCAGGCATTAGTTATATTCTTTATCTTTAGACAATCAGTCAATGGCCAATAGAGAGTACCAAGAAATAGATGAGAGTACTAGATGAAATAGACGAGATAGCAGAGAGAGTGTGAATAGATGAGCGAGTTGAGTATAGATGAGAGCTAAAGGTCATTGCACATAAAACGACAATTAAACAGGCGATAGTAACAGTTGCACAACATGCGCAATTGGTGTTTGCAATCAGGTGGAATTCACTAACCTTCCACTGGCCATGTTATGCACAGGTCCTGAGGTCCGATGTGATTTAAGATAAGAGAGAACTTCTAAAGTCGTTTGGATCATATTGATCCCTAAGGGTGTTATAGGTGTTAGGGTACAACTAGCTCGGTCTCCATGAGGGAATCCATAGAGTATGGAGTCTTACAGATGTCTTAACAAAAGGTCCCTTGTCTACCAGAACAGAATGTCCAATAGAGAGGTTCCAACTTGCCAAGAGAGTAGTGTGTAGAGAAAATGAGTTACTCGACGTTCCATAGGAACTCCATAACAGTGGAGCGGCGAGAACGTATTCCAAATCCACGTAAAAAAACAGAAACAATGTCATGATTATCATGGGTAAATAATGTGCAATTATTGAAATAATTTACCATATATATTATTCATATATTTTCATCATGGTCTCATGGCAAAGATGATCGTTTAGTGTGTGTGCATGTGCATGAAATCATAAGAGCATGTAATAGTCGTACACAATAGCTTTTAAATTTAAGAAACATGTAAATATATCAAAGTTTATTAACATGGTTGATTATTGTTTGTTATAGAGTACTATAGGGTATAAACATGCTTAACAAGTCTAAATAATCACTTAAATAACTCAAGATTAGCTACTCGAATAAAACAGGTAAATCACGACGGGTATGATGGTCGTGTTTCACAGACGGATCAAAATCACGACGACGAGGACCGTTGCATTCATGCAAACCCTAAATATTCAAAAAGCACGATTTCCCAGAGGCGGGAAACAAGTGTGAAATGCAACAAGCTTAGTGATCGCGTTTCAGAGTCCTTCTGACAGTCAACGGCACACAGTTTGATGCACGATACGGGTCAAAACCCTAGCCAAAAATGCGAAGACACGGGCGATCGCCTTTCAGGTAAACACGACGGTTATGACCGACGCGATACCAGTCACTGAAACGTGACGTATGGTTACGTCTCGATTCAACCATGCAGACTGAGAACGTAGAAACCTGCAGCGATCTTCATGCAACGCTTGTAACTCACAAACTAGGACACTAGGGATGAAGTGATGTACATGGAACTTGTAGGAGACATCAAGTAGAAGAGTTCTATGCCTTTGGATCGAATCAATTTGAACTCGTTTGGCGTGCAAACTAGTATGAACAAGAAACGATGCAGACTTACGTGATGATGGGAAAATGCTTATAACTCGATGGTTACATGATGGAAATTAGGCAAATCACTTGCATATGATGCTAGACAAGATGCACTACAAGATGGTATGAGTTTAATTCATCTTTGGCCCGAGAATACCTACCTTTGTGATGATCTAAGACCATACAGTTGCATAGGTCGCAGCAGAGAACGGTTGAGGAAGAGCTTGGTTCTCCAGCTGTTCTCCTCTGCTCCTGGTGCCCTAGCACAGCCTCCCATGACCCCAACACAATGGTGAACCTTCCCATTTAGCCTTAGGATGAATACTTATATGTCTAGGGTTTATTCCAAGTCATAACATAACTAGGAAAGATGGGGTGCGGCCATGGCAAGTTCCCTTCCTTGTTTTGAAGATCTCTTCTCCCAATTGGAGTGGAATTGCCCTTAGATGGTGCTTGCCATGGTGGGTGATGAATTTGATTACCTTTCTTGGCTAATTACCATGGTTTAAATCCCTAATTTACCCTTTCCTATTTTTTATGCAATTATGGTCACGAATTGCTTGGGTATTTTCCTCTTATTAACCCATAATCCAACTCCTAGCTTGGCCCAATAACTTTTAGGTGAGCTAATATAACAAGCCTATTACTTTTTAATGTTTATTGGGTTTTATTTAATTCATTTTCTTTCATTGTTTCTATTTATTTGTTTATTAAAATATCGGGTTGCTACATTTCTAAAAAGGATTTTGTGCATATATATCCTTGTTAGAAGTTTAATTGTGCAAACATTCATCCTGCATTTGTATTTGCATTTTTTTTCTTAAGTATTAAAAATGTCTTGAGATACCTCACTGCAACGTACCATGATGGAAGATGTTCCATTAATGGACACATATGGTAGGACATTTTTATCAAAAAAAAAAAAAAAACTCCAAAATAATCCTCAATTTTTGTAAAAAAAATCCTTTATAACAAATATTCTTTCATATGTACCCCTCCCTCCCTCCTCCCCATCTTAGTGTCAAGAGAGAGAGAGAGAGAGAGAGATAGAGATAGAGTGGGGGTATGGCATCTCCCCCTCTAACACCAATGGTGGAGAGAGTGTAGTCCATAAGACTGAGCTCATCCACCCCCCTACACCCACACAGAGAGGTGCACAATGGGAGCATTAGATCGGAGAGATAGAGGGGGGACCCAGTGCTAGTTATGAGTGCCCTACAAGCCAACTCACATTAGTGATGGCACTTGTAATCTTATATAATCTTATTTAGTAATAATATTAATGGCATTTTCTCACTCTATAGTACATGCATAAGATGATGTTTATATATTGTGATGACCATGGACCTATGCAATGAGGATTAGGATCATGATGAGATCATGATAATGAGACCTGTCATGTCCTAATAAATGACTATTTATTGGAAATGACATAAAACAGGCTCAAGAAATAGAACTTACATTTTATTCATCTAACATCGTTATAGTGGAAGCTTAATTACATAATACTCCTCATTGCAGTCTATAAGAGGAGCAGGGAAAAGGAAACTTTATTGCATTTCATATCTACAATACTAAAGAAAAGTAAAATTGTTGGACTTCTGAAGATGGGATGTTCCACTCAGCACACTCCCCCTTAAGCATTAAGCTCATCTTGATCACCTAAAAAAGTAGAATTATATGAGCTAACTAGCACAGTAGGATTCAATCTTCCAATCAAAAAGGGTTAAGATGACCGAAGATCAAAGTAAGAAACTTAACTGATAGCACTACTGAATATCAAAGATGATTGGACGAGCACGTCAACTAGACCACAAATGTAGAATAGGAGTATTGAATTTCAGTTGTACAGTCAAGAATTCACGATAACATTCATGTTCTGATTCAAATACATATTTACTCATGATAAAATAACATGATGACTAATCAAGCTAGTATTGATGCAATGCCAAACATCCACTGATCGTTTATCGTTCCGTACGGCCACTAAATGAATTCGGGTGCTCCTCCCGGGACTGGACCAGCCCCACTTGCACTGGTATGTATCGCATTTGAGTCCAAAGACCCAATAATTGTCATCACAAGTCATTCATATTCAAATTTGGTACACAAGTACTCAAGATATCTCATATAACAAAAGTTTATGAATCAATGTCAATGAATACAGAAGGTTGTAACTATATAGGAGTTAATTGTACTTGGAGATTTCAAGGGTAATCCAAAGTAAGGTATGGAAAGTAATTGAATGATCCCTTTTTGTGATAAAGTGGTAGAAACCAAGGAGAATGAGGGAAACAATTTGGTAGTCTAATAGTATAATGAGTCAACAGAAGATTGGACAAGAAAAGGTGCTGGAAAGCAAGATAGGACAGTGTATGTCGACAGCCAAGAGGGTGGCTGTCGACAGCCACTGCCTTCCAGAACAAGGTTTCTAGAATCTGACCACTGCTTGTCGACAAGCCAAGGGTGTCTGTCGACAGGTGAAGGCCATCTTTCGACAGATGAAGGTTATCTGTCGACAGCTACTAGTGTTCTGCACAATCTGGGTTCTGGAAGCATGAACCCCTGTCGACAGATGGGTTATGGCTGTCGACAGGCGCAGGCTAAACTTCCAGAAATGATGTAAGATTATCACAGGATACTCTACTAAGTATTTCTATGATTCCTAACATGCTTGACAACATTAAAAAGGGTCTTGTACCTAGTTCTAAACACTACTTTACATGAAAGGAAGGAGTGGAGCAAGTGAAGTACAAGCTTATACATGGTTGGCTAAACACTTAAGGAAGGAGAACTACAAGATGTTCAGCTCTTCCCAACATTATTTCTTTGCGTCCAATAGGAAGACTTTCATATATATGCTTGAATATAATGTGAACACTAGCTAGACATGGCTACAATAGATAGAACAAGCATTCCTAAGGGTGTATATAGAACCAAGGTCCAGTGTGAACATGGTATATACTTTAAACGTGGAGTCTCAGCAAGAGAGGGAAACAAGAAGAGAGAATTCCTACTTGACTGGAAAAGAATAAGGGTCTTTCTTTTCCTCAACGAAGGAGTTCACAATATCAGGAAGAAGAAACAGGAAGAGTTGAAGAGGAAGCAGCTACGGTAGGCACAAGTGGTGAAGTAGCAGCAACAGCACCTCAGAGAAGTGGTATCAGTAGCGGCTTCAGCAGCAAAGAGCCTGGCAAAAGGTGGAAAGGCTTGCACGATGGTTGAATGGGTGGTTTATATAACCCCCAGGCTTCCCATGCATGTTTGGCATGTAGCCAAACAGGTGCTGCAGTAAAAGCCTTTCTTACCCACTCAAGCCACGTTAACCATGGGGTTTTACCCCACTCACATGTAGCAAGCTATGTGTAGGCAATTTACCGATGGTGGAGAGAACCTTACTAGCCAAAGCTACCTAAGCAATTTATTTAGAAAAATCATTGAGGTAATTAGTAGATAATTCAGCTGGCCTAATTATCCCCATATTTTTACACTCAAATGGTGTCCATTCATGTTGAAATTTCAACCATAAGCTAATAGGAAGGTTTTACAAAGTATGATGATTTTAGTTTAATTTTTAGAATTTATTTTTTCACCCAGCAAAAATTGCCTGAAAAATAGTTATGCCGACTTAATCTTGAAATCTGTGCGTCAACAATTCTAGATATTTACATTTATAATATCAGCACATTTTTCTAGAAATTATGATATTTTTATATTTCAATTTCGTTATAGAATTCCGGTGTCACCCTGTCAGAGCGTGTACCTCTGAGTACGACACTGGAATAACATTTATTATTTCCAATTAATCCTAAATTAAAATTAATTACACCTCGTGAAAGTAGTTATGTTTAACAACCAAAATCTTAACATTTTTCTAATTTTTCAAAAAATAAAATTTTTGGGGCGTTACAAGACCTATCATCTTTAAATATGGATCCTAAATATTTTTGGTCATAAGTTATTCGAGAAGGATATCGAGATAACCAGACAGACCAGTGTGCTATATGCTCACCCATATGATGGAAGTAGCTGGTCTCATAGCTACTTATGTGGAGACATTAGGGGTATGGTGCAGGTGCTCATTGAAGGATGAGTTTACTAAATGATCTGCTGTCAAAATGATGTATGGTTGACGATACCTGATTGTCAGTCAGTGATTTCGTAGTCTCAGTTGTGTCACTGGTCTTTGGCCTTGAGACACCAAAGATGCCTTATTTGAATACTCCATTCTTTGATGCTGGACTTATAGGTATGGAAGTTTAAGATCTAGTACAGCCGGTTATTGGGAATGTTATCCAACCTTACGAAGACAATTATGTGTCAAAAAAAGATCATCCACTCTCAGTATCATAAGAGGAATATCTTGTATGTTCTTGCTCAGGCCAATCCCTAACCAACGACAATCAGATTGAGAGAGGAGTTCTTCGGGAGAATTCGATAAGAGTAAGAATCAAAAGGATTCCGTATAGGCCTGACAACACCATGCCTTAGACATGGTCTCTGGGATATTAGTTGGATGTGGGACTAAAGGTATATGTAAGGCCCCCGATTTTTTTTTTCGTCCTTTTCTTTTAAAAGTACCTTATTGTGCGAATGTTTATGTGTCATGTATGTAGCTAGATATACATATGCATATAACTTGTGCGTGTAACTAATCGTATGCGTATACATATAAAACTTTTATTTTATGCATGCATGTAAGCATGTATGTATACATATGTGCTATCTATGCTATATATATATATGATATTTACTTAAGTGGTAAATTAGGTGTATGATGTGTTGCTCATATTATATATGTGGTATTGAATGAAGATTGGTATAAAAGTGTGCATTGTGTGTATAATTAGTTAGTAAGTGTTGTTTATTGCATTGTGAAGATAGTATGTACATTATACCGAGCACATTATATACCATCTTGACTATTTATGAATACATGTGTGTACTTAGTTGTATATATATATATATATATTGTTTGGTTGCATGATGTAATCGGTGTGTACATTATACCCTATGTATTGCATACATGTACATAAGAAGGATTAGGGTTTCTGTGAAATTGTATGTTCTGGCCGAAGACCATGTTGACGGCGGCATCTGTGGACGTCAAGGACAAGTAGGCGGCGACCTCGATGGACGCCAACTATTATTATGGACGTCCGTTGATGTAGACGTCTACTTCCCTGACAATTTTCTGAGCAGCTGCATGGTGTGCCATGCCTCCGATTGGGGGATGCCAACCACCCCCAACGGCTCCTTCGCCCCTGCCAAGACAGACCCCATGTCTTGTCTATATGACCACCCACCCCTTGCAACCTAGAAGTCCCTTTGGCCCTTGCAAGAGGGGAAGAAACCCTGGCCCCAAAGGGTGAGAAAAACCCTAAAACCCTGAGAGCTGTGAGGAAACCCGAACTTGGGAGGCTTTGATCCAGCGGTTTGGAGCTTCTTCCGGAGATCTACTTCGACAAGGAGGGAGACAACACATCCGGCTACACATCCCCGGCCCTGGATTGCAGAGGGGAGCATCACAGAAGCCGGAGTGAAGGCATCTTGGAGGCTTCTTGGGACTGCCCAAGGAGAGCTTCTCCAACCATTTTGATCCCTTTAGGAGTTTTTCCAAAGGCAAGTAACCCTTGCACTTCGTCCATGTATGTGTCTAGGAGGTTTTTGTGATTTTTACGGATTTTCCTCGTGTCCTGGATCCCCACATTTCCCCTTTCTTTAGAGCTCGGACTGTGTTTTTGCACAGGTCCGAACTTGACGGCAAGGTCTATTGACGTTGAGATCTTGAGTCAGCGGCCAACGATGTTGCCGCCAACTCTTGTAAACGGCCATAGTATGCCGTTGAGTTCTTCTTGACAGAACAGTGAACTGTTCTGCCCTATATCCTTAATTTCCAGATTTCTACGCATGAGGATATAATGTAAATTTTATATGTTATGTAAAATAGATAATGTGATGTGTGTGAAATTTCCTGTATTTTTCTGTGGATGGCATAATTTATTAGAATTATTGAAAGGCATGTGTAGGAAAGAGGTTATGCTTGGTTAATTTTGTTCCCATGATTTCTGAGGAATTAAATGCTGTAGAATTTTATGAACCATGTTTATATGTATCAGTCCATGCCCTGCAAATTTGGGAATTTTTCCCGTATTCATGCGAATTTTTATAATTCCTACAATGAGAAATAGAAAGCATGTGTAGACCTTGTGAAAATTCTAGTTGTTGGGAAATAAATTTGGGAAAATTTCTTGTACCAATATGTATGTGTGGTTCATGACTGTGCATGATCAAATCTGAAATCCATGTCATGTTCTATGTTAACTTAGTTTATGAATGGCATGAAACTGAATGATTTAATTTCTATAAATGCATGTGGATTCAGAAAAATGTGAAAATTTGTATTTGTGTTCCTATACCCGAAGACAGCATGTGGTTAAATTTTCAGAAAAATTTGATGACAGTAGCCTATACTATGAGATTTCCATGTGAAAATGAGTTATAAATACATGTACCATGATTAAGGTTAAATGATGTGCGTTCCAATTAATCCATGAGGGCTACTAAATGCTTGATTTCTGTTATTAGTGGTATCATGCTAGGGAAGAACAGAACCATGTGCATAAATAAGAAAGTGTGAATATCATATGTAAAACGTGTGTTAATCGGAATGTGTAATGTGTAAAATGTGCCGTGTGTGACACTGCTTCCATAGAGGGCTGTGGAACTGTACCATGGAAAAGTCCCCATGGGAAGGTTCAATGTGTATGTGTATCCTATGGGCATTAGGATGAAATCCTGGTGGCGGACAAGTACCGTCGATAGGGTGGAGAGGGCTTCTCCCGGTCTGCGCAGTACCAAGGCTTATCACTGTTTTGCCTAGGTGATAAGTATGTGTTATGTGTTATGTGTTATGTGTCCTTCTAATGGTGGTTTGGACTATGTGTCACGGCATATAAATGTGAAATGTGAACGTGTATATGTGAAGATTGTGTAAGTGCCATGTGAATATGTGCAAAGTGAAAGATGTGTACATGTGAATGTGTAAATGTGTAACATGTGAAACCAATGTGTTAGAGTGTAAAACTTTGATTCCTAATGTGATAATGTTAGAAACATATTAGAACAGCAAGCTAATTAGATAAGCAATCATGTTATTGTGTGCAAGAATGTCTATAGAATCCACGCTAGAATCTTCCTTTCACCATGTGCAAAAACCATGCCTAAATTGCTCTCATGATGTGGTGTGAATGAGACAAGTTCTTAATTGAGTTCATATGTTAAAGGAATGAGAAAAGAACATGTGTTAGATTAGTTGTTTGTTTGAACATAATTCATATGTTATAAAACTAGTAGAAGCATTATGCTAGGCTTCCCTTGAATAACAATAGATATGCGTAGAAGGTGTAAGAGAGTGAACCATGTGATGTGAATATGTTAGAGTGTGAAATGAACTTGCATGTTATGAGACTTCTAATCCATGTCAAAACAGCAACCTTAATGCATGAGAAATGATAGTTAGCATGTGCTACCATGTGTAGAAACCATGATGGTAGTGTTTCCTTTAATGCATATGAGAACCTCATGTTTAGTTGCTTTCATGTTCTAGTTAATTAGAAATGTAGCTTTCATGTGGTTGGATGAGTAGAAACATGTGATGGGAAGTGTTATTCGAAACATCTTAAACCATGTACCATGTGTTTTGATTTTGTAGAAATACCCTGACAGGTTGTGATAATATCACATAACCTTGCTACACGCTTTGATTGAATGCGATTGAATGTGAATGCCTATATGATGTATGCATGTATGAAGTGTATGGTGTTATTTGTTGAGTCTTTTAGACTCACTCCTTGCTTCGGCGTACAGGTTTAGTAGGTGACCCTACATCTTTTGGAAGAGACAGTGGAGAGCGACTCCGAGCGCGGAGAGTAGCTTGGCGGAGTCGTTATTGTTATATTTCGCTTTCATAGTATGTAATTTGAGGCATTGTATTGAACTATTATGTAATTGTGAACAAACTATGTAATTTGATGATAAAATTGTAGTTATGTGGACAATGTACCTTGTTTAAATTTCAGTTAAGTAAGCTTTAGCTTTCCTTTATTTGCTATATGGACTGTGGATGTCAATGTGGATGATGAAATGAAAGACAGTAGTCTTTTCTTCCGCTACTCTGTACTTATATTTGTGTACATCTCAATCGAATGATAGTGTCGGGTAAATGTCCCGCTGTGGTGATCTTCGTCGTGCCGACGTGGGTTGGTACAACCGTACCGGCATAACGAGGGTCGTCACAGAGAATGGTATCAGAGCAACCGGTTGAGATTGTACATAAGTATATATAAGTCATCATCTTCACTATATGCTAAGTCCTTATAGAATTGTCCACATGTGTAGAATTTATTAATAATGAGTGAAAGATAGATAAGAAAGAGGTTAAGAATTAAATAACGTAGTTTCTAACTATGTTTGAGTTACCTTGCAGCATATGGCTTCGCGTGGTAGGTGTGGTACCCAGGTTAGAGAAGATGAGCCTAGGCGTGAGGAGGCGGGTGAGCAGCGGGCCCCGACACCTCAGGGTCCTGTGCTTCCCCCACCATCGTTAGTGGATTATGGAGTGTTCGTACAAGGTTTGGCACAGGCTATGCAGACGCAGGTCCATACCCAGACTACACCCCAGACTCAGCTAGAGGCTCAGGTTAGAATAGTAAATAGAGTAGTCTGTTCTACTTGGTCTTGTGTTTGTTGCTTTCCGTGTAGTATAAGTGTGGGTTATGTTGTTTGCTGTGGCAGGCTCAAGTACCGGGTTCCCAGGAGTATGAGCGTGATGGATCTTCTGTTATGGAGAAGTTCAGGAGGATGGCTCCACCCTCTTTTGAGGGGGAGAGTGGACCGTTAGGCGCAGAGAGTTGGCTCAAGGAAATTGAGAAGATATTCAGAGCTATCGGATGTTCAGAGGATGACAGGATCAGTCTGGCGACGTATATGCTTCAGGAGCAAGCAGACGTGTGGTGGTCTTTTGTGCTTCGCACGCAGTTCTCAGGAGTCGGATTGGAAGTGACTTGGAACGATTTCGTGAGGTTGTTTCAGGCCAAGTATATCCTTGAACGTGCCCAAGATGAGAAGGAGCAAGAATTTTTGACGTTGACTCAGGGCTCAATGTCAGTTTTGGAGTATGATGCTAAGTTTGCAGAGTTGTTCAAGCATGCGCCTCACTTAGTGATGGACGAGAGCGAGAAGGCGAAGAAGTTTGTGATGGGTCTTAAACCATCGTTGAGAGTTAGATTGGCAGCATGTAACCATGGATCTATGGATGCGGCTTTCAGCGCGGCGTGTAGGCAGGAGCACAAGATAAGGCAGTATTTGGAAGAGAGAAAGGCTCGATTGGATAAGTTACCGGAACCGTTCCAGCGGCAGAGGAGGAAGATGTGGCAGAGGAGGAAGATGCAGAGATTTGAGGAATGTCAGCGATCCGCTATGGTACCAGCAGAGTCAGCACTTCAGTCAGTGGCAACTTCAGGCAGCGAGAAGCCAAAGTGTGTGCACTGCAACAAGTGGCACGGCGGAAACTTGTGTTGGGCAAAAGAAGGAAGATGTCTCAGATGCGGTAGCAAAAGTCATCGGATTAGAGAGTGCCCGAAGGTGAAGTAGTTCGCCCTGCGAGACAACACCGAGGATGTCACCGCAGGTGCGTGATTCGATCTTCGAGGGCGAAGATCCTTTTAAGGGGGAGAGGGTGTAAGGCCCCCGATTTTTTTTCGTCCTTTTCTTTTATAAGTACCTTATTGTGCGAATGTTTATGTGTCATGTATGTAGCTAGATATACATATGCATATAACTTGTGCGTGTAACTAATCGTATGCGTATACATATAAAACTTTTATTTTATGCATGCATGTAAGCATGTATGTATACATATGTGCTATCTATGCTATATATATATATGATATTTACTTAAGTGGTAAATTAGGTGTATGATGTGTTGCTCATATTATATATGTGGTATTGAATGAAGATTGGTATAAAAGTGTGCATTGTGTGTATAATTAGTTAGTAAGTGTTGTTTATTGCATTGTGAAGATAGTATGTACATTATACCGAGCACATTATATACCATCTTGACTATTTATGAATACATGTGTGTACTTAGTTGTATATATATATATATATATTGTTTGGTTGCATGATGTAATTGGTGTGTACATTATACCCTATGTATTGCATACATGTACATAAGAAGGATTAGGGTTTCTGTGAAATTGTATGTTCTGGCCGAAGACCATGTTGACGGCAGCATCTGTGGACGTCAAGGACAAGTAGGCGGCGACCTCGATGGACGCCAACTATTATTATGGACGTCCGTTGATGTAGACGTCTACTTCCCTGACAATTTTCTGAGCAGCTGCATGGTGTGCCATGCCTCCGATTGGGGGATGCCAACCACCCCCAACGGCTCCTTCGCCCCTGCCAAGACAGACCCCATGTCTTGTCTATATGACCACCCACCCCTTGCAACCTAGAAGTCCCTTTGGCCCTTGCAAGAGGGGAAGAAACCCTGGCCCCAAAGGGTGAGAAAAACCCTAAAACCCTGAGAGCTGTGAGGAAACCCGAACTTGGGAGGCTTTGATCCAGCGGTTTGGAGCTTCTTCCGGAGATCTACTTCGACAAGGAGGGAGACAACACATCCGGCTACACATCCCCGGCCCTGGATTGCAGAGGGGAGCATCACAGAAGCCGGAGTGAAGGCATCTTGGAGGCTTCTTTGGACTGCCCAAGGAGAGCTTCTCCAACCATTTTGATCCCTTTAGGAGTTTTTCCAAAGGCAAGTAACCCTTGCACTTCGTCCATGTATGTGTCTAGGAGGTTTTTGTGATTTTTACGGATTTTCCTCGTGTCCTGGATCCCCACATTTCCCCTTTCTTTAGAGCTCGGACTGTGTTTTTGCACAGGTCCGAACTTGACGGCAAGGTCTATTGACGTTGAGATCTTGAGTCAGCGGCCAACGATGTTGCCGCCAACTCTTGTAAACGGCCATAGTATGCCGTTGAGTTCTTCTTGACAGAACAGTGAACTGTTCTGCCCTATATCCTTAATTTCCAGATTTCTACGCATGAGGATATAATGTAAATTTTATATGTTATGTAAAATAGATAATGTGATGTGTGTGAAATTTCCTGTATTTTTCTGTGGATGGCATAATTTATTAGAATTATTGAAAGGCATGTGTAGGAAAGAGGTTATGCTTGGTTAATTTTGTTCCCATGAATTTCTGAGGAATTAAATGCTGTAGAATTTTATGAACCATGTTTATATGTATCAGTCCATGCCCTGCAAATTTGGGAATTTTTCCCGTATTCATGCGAATTTTTATAATTCCTACAATGAGAAATAGAAAGCATGTGTAGACCTTGTGAAAATTCTAGTTGTTGGGAAATAAATTTGGGAAAAATTCTTGTACCAATATGTATGTGTGGTTCATGACTGTGCATGATCAAATCTGAAATCCATGTCATGTTCTATGTTAACTTAGTTTATGAATGGCATGAAACTGAATGTTTAATTTCTATAAATGCATGTGAATTCAGAAAAATGTGAAAATTTGTATGTGTGTTCCTATACCCGAAAACAGCATGTGGTTAAATTTTCAGAAAAAATTGATGACAGTAGCCTATACTATGAGATTTCCATGTGAAAATGAGTTATAATACATGTACCATGATTAAGGTTAAATGATGTGCGTTCCAATTAATCCATGAGGGCTACTAAATGCTTGATTTCTGTTATTAGTGGTATCATGCTAGGGAAGAACAGAACCATGTGCATAAATAAGAAAGTGTGAATATCATATGTAAAACGTGTGTTAATCGGAATGTGTAATGTGTAAAATGTGCCGTGTGTGACACTGCTTCCATAGAGGGCTGTGGAACTGTACCATGGAAAAGTCCCCATGGGAAGGTTCAATGTGTATGTGTATCCTATGGGCATTAGGATGAAATCCTGGTGGCGGACAAGTACCGTCGATAGGGTGGAGAGGGCTTCTCCCGGTCTGCGCAGTACCAAGGCTTATCACTGTTTTGCCTAGGTGATAAGTATGTGTTATGTGTTATGTGTTATGTGTCCTTCTAATGGTGGTTTGGACTATGTGTCACGGCATATAAATGTGAAATGTGAACGTGTATATGTGAAGATTGTGTAAGTGCCATGTGAATATGTGCAAAGTGAAAGATGTGTACATGTGAATGTGTAAATGTGTAACATGTGAAACCAATGTGTTAGAGTGTAAAACTTTGATTCCTAATGTGATAATGTTAGAAACATATTAGAACAGCAAGCTAATTAGATAAGCAATCATGTTATTGTGTGCAAGAATGTCTATAGAATCCACGCTAGAATCTTCCTTTCACCATGTGCAAAAACCATGCCTAAATTGCTCTCATGATGTGGTGTGAATGAGACAAGTTCTTAATTGAGTTCATATGTTAAAGGAATGAGAAAAGAACATGTGTTAGATTAGTTGTTTGTTTGAACATAATTCATATGTTATAAAACTAGTAGAAGCATTATGCTAGGCTTCCCTTGAATAACAATAGATATGCGTAGAAGGTGTAAGAGAGTGAACCATGTGATGTGAATATGTTAGAGTGTGAAATGAACTTGCATGTTATGAGACTTCTAATCCATGTCAAAACAGCAACCTTAATGCATGAGAAATGATAGTTAGCATGTGCTACCATGTGTAGAAACCATGATGGTAGTGTTTCCTTTAATGCATATGAGAACCTCATGTTTAGTTGCTTTCATGTTTAGTTAATTAGAAATGTAGCTTTCATGTGGTTGGATGAGTAGAAACATGTGATGGGAAGTGTTATTCGAAACATCTTAAACCATGTACCATGTGTTTTGATTTTGTAGAAATACCCTGACAGGTTGTGATAATATCACATAACCTTGCTACACGCTTTGATTGAATGCGATTGAATGTGAATGCCTATATGATGTATGAAGTGTATGGCGTTATTTGTTGAGTCTTTTAGACTCACTCCTTGCTTCGGCGTACAGGTTTAGTAGGTGACCCTACATCTTTTGGAAGAGACAGTGGAGAGCGACTCCGAGCGCGGAGAGTAGCTTGGCGGAGTTGTTATTGTTATATTTCGCTTTCATAGTATGTAATTTGAGGCATTGTATTGAACTATTATGTAATTGTGAACAAACTATGTAATTTGATGATAAAATTGTAGTTATGTGGACAATGTACCTTGTTTAAATTTCAGTTAAGTAAGCTTTAGCTTTCCTTTATTTGCTATATGGACTGTGGATGTCAATGTGGATGATGAAATGAAAGACAATAGTCTTTTCTTCCGCTACTCTGTACTTATATTTGTGTACATCTCAATCGAATGATAGTGTCGGGTAAATGTCCCGCTGTGGTGATCTTCGTCGTGCCGACGTGGGTTGGTACAACCGTACCGGCATAACGAGGGTCGTCACAGTATATGATAATTATTGGAAGACAAGTCCAATCAATTTGATCTCTCTGTACTATCTGGGGACTATGTCATAGTATCTTGGTACGTCCATAGTCGATGAGTGGAGTGAATTATTATAAAGATAATAACTCACTAAGTTAGAAAGAGTTCTAAGTCAGAAGGGTTCTGAGGGATGCAACTCACAGCCAGCTCTGTATTGGACCTAGAGGGTCATACACAAAAGGTAGTTGACACAACAACGATAGTGGATTGGATAAGAGTTATCCAATAGGATCTTTTCTGGCCAAGGATAGAGACAAGATAGTTAGTCGCAAGGATGGTCTGGTGACGAGATCAACTACTGCCAAGATTGTCCTAGCGACAAATCGACTGTTACCAGGACTCCTGGTGACAAGATGGATTATCGCCAAGGGAGTCTTGCAACAGTAATCTATGTTGCCAACACTGATTGTCAACATCCTATCCTGTCGTCAAGATAGGTGTGGTTGGTCATACTCCGAGTTGTACACCGCATGGCCGCACGACATACAGGCCATGCAGAGATTGGTGGCTTGCCCTCTATTTGAATGAGAGTTCTCTCTCTCTCTACTTGGAAGAGAATGGAAGCGAGAGAGTAGAAGAGATTTCTTCATCTTTCTCTTCTACTCTCTCCCTTCCATTCTCTTCCAAGTAGTGAAGAGAGAGATCCTAGTTCTCTCTCTTTGTTGTCACAGTTGTTGCTTCCTACATGCTACTGCTACTTGTTGTGGCTGCTATTACTACTTGTTGCGGCTCTGCCACTCCTTGGAGGTGCACGAGGGGAGGAGACACTGACATGAGGAGGAGCCATCGTCGCCGATTGTCACTGTGTAGATACCACTATAGGGATGTCGCATGAGCTCCTCCATCTGTGGACCGGTTTTGCGCTTTAGGAGATATATGAGCTCACTTAGATGAGAATGTCTCACCCTTGAATGGTTTACATGAGAGTCACACACCCGAGCATCATCCCGGTCCAATACGTTCTTATGGGAAATGTGTTTTATTTTAAAACTTCATTCTGCTATGCATCATATGCTCTTGCACGTTTCCTAACACCACACCGGGAGAGAAATAGAGAGAGAGGTAAGGGCATTGAAAGGGTATCTCTCCCTTTGGTGCCAGTGCTAGGGAGAGCCCAAGCCATTAGACGAGGTTCATCCGAAAGAGAGAAAGGGAGCGAGAGAAATATATATATAAATATATATATATATATATAGTGGGAGGGGGAGACTAAAGAGAGAGAGGGGGGAGACTGCACTAAGAGTAAGGGAGAGAGAGAGGTGAGGGTGCTAGAGGGGCATCTCTTGCTCCAGCACTAATGGCAAATTGAGTGCATTAGACAAAATTAGGATCATCCCAAATAGAGAGAGAGAGAGATCATGGTTTTTTAAGATATTTTACACAAGAAATAACTTTTCGTACGCATTCATTGATGTATTTCTTCAATTCTATTACGGTCGGCTATGACAAGGTCTCTTAGGATATTTTAATACATAAGAAGGATATCCATACAAATGTAAATGCAAGACACATTTTCATGCAATTAGACATCTAACAAGGGTATATATATATATATATATATATATATATATATATATATATATATATAGCCCTAAAAATTACTCCAATCATTGACATTCATCAATAAAATGTTTCATCTCCATCATAGCACATGACAATAGGGTCTTTTAGGATATTTTTAATATGCCAGGGCTGTATACATGTAAATGCAAATGTAAAATATATTTTTACACAATTAGACTTCTAACCAAAGTTGGTCGTACTGTGTAGATGGACCATGCTGCATTCTCTATGGCACGGTACCATACCGTACCGTACCACTAAGATATTGTGAGAATGAAATCTATTTGATTGTTTTTTATTTGTGACCTGATCAATATCTAAAATAGGCAAACTTTAAAGTAAATGAGCAAGCTTAAGAACATCACATGGAGAGGCTAAAAAATGTAAGAAACTCCATTTGGCTATCCAAGCCAACCCAAAACAATCATCTAGGTTCATCAAACATCACATATAGACACGCCAAAATTATGACATATACATACATAAAAATATTGAGGATGCAATCATTAATTCTTAAAAGCAAATGCAATGCTCATCTCGTCATCCTCACCTTTCCTCATCTTAGCCATCTATAAGAATAATTCAGAGTGTCATTTCTACTTATGAAAATTATGGTGAAGAAACAACCACAAGCATATAAGATGAAATCCAATACATAAGCATGATTTAAATTACATAAGCATCACATTTCATAGTGGAAACATATATAAATCTCATTCAAAGTAGTTCACATTTCACATAATAATAGTTAAGGATGATTTCATGTAGTGTTTTTCATTCATTTGAATAACATCAATTCATATAAAGCAAATGAAATGGTCATGTTACCCAATGTGATCTCTTTCTTTGAATGGTTCTGCCTTCTTCTCCAACTCTTCTTCTAGCCATCTGCATGAAAAATTAGAAATTAACATCATCCTCTTTAACATACAAATATAAACATTTAACAAGAAATTTACCTAATCCTCTTCATCATTTTGAGCTTGCATGTCCACAAAGCTCTCGTAGTAGGAGGTATAATTTCCATCCCTAAATAATCTCACATTATATGTGCTCTCCACAAAGTTCAAATAATCAGTGAAAGATATGTAACTCTGATACACGTCTTCATACATACACTGATATTCTATATATTGGTGTATTCCTTAGTACACTATTGTAGGCCCTAGTGGTGGAATGATTGGAGCATACATGTATGAACCACCATCACCATATTGGTATCTAGAGACATAATAGCCACCATACCCACGATATTGTGCATATGGATCTAGTTGTGCATGCTCTTAAAAGAAATTGTAACCCTCACTATTGGCCTCAAATGTTGTGTCCTCTTGTCTCTCAATCTCTCAAAATTAGATAGAATGCCTTGATAGCTTCTACTATATGTAAGCCTAATATGTGCCACCCTTTGTCATCTATTTTCCACCTTCTTTATGACATTTGTGGAGCACCGTGATCTATGTCATCATGGGTAGTATGCGTGAACTTAGTCTCACCTATAATGTGCATGCTCCTACATCCACCACCACCACCATTGCTAGCTATACTTGTAGCGTATTGATCGTTCGGATCGTGTCATTGTACTTGTGGAGGCCAGTGTGTGGCCAATGACGTGCTTAGCAGGTGTTTACACAGGTTTTTGGGGCGTTGTGGGCCAGTAGGTTGGGCCCAAAGTGCCTACCTGTTCACTGTCTGTGAACGCAACAGTGAGGGGTGTCGCGTTCTGAACGCGACGGCCCTGGGTGTCGCATTCATGGAACAGCCGTTTGGGTTGACGTCTGCATGCACGCCACGTGTCGTGCGCGGGGCAGGGCTTGCTGACGTCTGGAGTGGGAAGGCGACTACCAGAACCGTCGCATTCAGGTCGAGACAATGTGCTTCGTCGCGTTCTCAACCGAGCTTCCTTTTTAAGAGAGTTTTGGCCGGACAGAGGTTTTGTAAGCTCTGCTCGGCCAGGGAAGGAGGTTTTGCTGTAGAGAGGGGTGATCCGACGTTCTGAAGGTGTTTTTGGCGTGTTCTCACAGTGAGGACGCTGCGTGGAGAGGGGGAAATGCCGTGTGGGTCTCGTTCTTCGCGTTCTTCATGAAGGTAGGGGGATTCCACCTGTTTTATCATATGGATTGTATGTGTGTCATGTTTAATGTGTTATTGACTTTACAAACAGTAGATACCATGTTAGGGCACACATTAAAGCATGGAAAATGGATGAAAACACTAGTAAGAAGGAGATCTGGTGAGGGGTCCCCGGATGAGGGTTCCTGCCTATGAAGGCGACGGACCCTCCTGTCGCGTTCAGAATGCGACAGGCTGACCCGTCGCGTTCAAGTTCTTGAACGCGACATATCGAGGTGTCGCGTTCAGATGGCGACATGGGGCCCTATCCCATTCACAGCCGAGGGTTTTTTTGTGCATGTGAAGGTGAGTATGATTATTCAATTATCGTGAATTATGATGCGTGGCAATGGTAAGCGGTGCATTGGCACCTGTAGCGCTCGGGGAGCGTGTTGTGTGAGTGGTTTGCGTGGTATTCACGCAGTTGACATAGGGTTTCACGTGGTTTGTGTGTATGTGGCGAGTAGTATGGTGCCTACCGTGGATACCTCTTCAGTTGGGAGCCCCAGGTTTTGTGTGAGCCAGGCATGTGTGTGTGCTCGGGGCTTATCGCAGTACTGGGTACCGACGAGGTCTTGTCGTCTTCCTGGACACCCTCACTCTTGTGTGGAGTAGTATGTCCGGCTGAGGGAAAGACGGCAGTGGGACAGCGAGTTGAGACAGTTTATGTTTGTTGCTTGTAGCGCGCTCGTAGTTGGGGGCGATAGACACCAGTAGATGTACTGGGCCCTAGATAGTCCTGTTTTCCAGTGCCTTACTCTAGGGAGCTCGGGCCAGAGTCCCTAAAAGTGTCAGGCATGGGCCTGCGGTAGTGTGGTCCGCAAGAGTGGTGTTGGTTGGTCTCCACAGTTTCTTGGCTTGTGTTTGGTGGAGCGGCAGCTGGACCTTACGTCCGTGGCTGCGAGATTGAGAGGTAGTTCTGTGTGGTATGTCCGAGTTAGTTGCTGGTGTCGCGAGCCAGTCTATGTGGCCCGAGTGTGGCATTTTCCTACTTTAGCACATACACCTGGTTATGGTTTGCCGTTTATTTAATATTGTTGTCTTTGTTAAGCGGCAAGTGGTAAATGATATTTACAGCTTTATATTCTATTAGCTAGTTCTATAAATTGTTAGTGTAGCCTCCTGATTTGCTACTTGTGTTGTTTTGCTCGGTTTCTAGGGGGGTTTCTCTACTGAGCCAGTGACCCGTGAGGCTCACCCCTACCCCTTTCAGGTGAGGGAGAGTAGGAGACTTCGCACCCGTCGTCTAGTTCTGAGCCGCACCGTAGCAGAGCAGGGTCCGCACCACCACCAGCAGTGTAATTTTCCTTCCTGTTGTACACCTCGGGGTATGCCCCAGGTTGTTGTTGTTGTACTAGTTTGGTTACAGTTGAGGAACTGGCTATGTTTATTTCATGTAAATATTTGTGAGATTGACAATATTATATATATTTGAGCAGTTTCCTTTATATTTCTACGAACATGTGAGTGGTATCCCTTGTAAGGCTTCAGCTGGTTCGCGGGAAACGGAGTCGTGTCAGGTCTGTTATTAGGTTAACATGTTTGAACGACGAGGACCTCTACAATACTAGATGGAGAAGAAGGATTTGAAGAGTCATCTCCTATGCTCTGTCTCTGATATGACTCAGATGGTGAAGGAGGCATATCTAAGTCATTCACTGTGGTGGCATCTAAAATGTCATGGGGAGCTTGTTGTTGCATACTCTTCCTTTGCCTGGAACAAAATATCTTCATTGTTTATCCGAATTTCTTTGGTGGTCCTCCATGTTCAACATCCTTCTTCCTTTGTTGTTTTAAATTGGCTGGTCAACCAACAAATGCCTGCGAGAGTGGTATGTCATTAGAAGAAAAATAAACAAATAAAATTTATGAGGTATTTTATATTAACATTTATCACCTAGGTCTGAGATGAACCACGATGGTGTGTAGAAGATGACTTAGACAGAGATGGTGGTTGAGGAGGGGGGCCTTTAGGCTGAAAAGAAGGGGGAGCTACTAAATGAGACTGGGGGGTGTAGACACGTGAATTCGGCTCCACCATAGGCAAATTTCATGTTGCACCATAATGCCACAAATGGCCCTCTTTTTGCCTTGCAAGAGTGATTTCCCAATATTTTTGGATCTCATCCATTCTTTCTCGATGCTTCCCCTTCACTTCAAGCTAAATTTGGCCCATATACAACTTCATTGATTCGCGTCCTCTACAGTGAATGCCTTTTAAGCCCACTGAAATGCGTCGGACATGATGGACGCATTTAGGTCCTTAACGCAGCGGTCAAAGACGATGCATTTAAGACCTTTTTCGTCACATGTTCTAATTGGAATAGCGTTCACCCGCCGGACGCGATTCAAAAGTCAAACCCTAAGTCTGGCCCTACAGTCGGCGATCATGATGTTTGTTGAAATCGTGTCCGTGTCAGACGCCGCGTTTTATAAGTAGTCAAATCAAAATCAAATTTTGTCAGAGATTTAATTTACCTTACAAATCGCGGCGTGCCGCCCGGACGCGATTCAGAGCCTAGCTGTGGGCTACGATTGTCGCATCAAATTGAGTTTTGAATAGCACCCTGCCGCCCAGACGCGATTCATGCTTAATAGGCATCCGCTGTAGTGGACGCGATTTAATGAAGTTTTGCCTATAAATAGACCCCCGAGAGTCATTTGTTTGGGGGGGATTCTAGAAGCAGCGAAGCCCTGCCGGATCGGCGCCTCGACTCCGAGCCATTCCTCACCAAGTCATCCTTCTTCCCCGGAGTCCGACGCCGTCGTCTCCTTCCATTCCACGTGCGAGGCGGAGAGCGTCTTCCTCCACGTCCTCCCTTCAACCGGCAATGGCCCGTCACGCCGACCAACCATCGGGGAAGCACCCCCCTCCCCTTACTTCTATTTTTGTTCTTATTACCTACTCTTGGCCCCCACGTGGCCCATCCACTTCTCTTTTTACACCACACATGCATGCATACACACACACACCTACATTTTAAGGGTTTAAAAACCACCACGCGGTGAGTTCTCCCATTCCTTATTTATGTCAATTTATTCATTTTTTTTGGAATTGTATACTACACGCCCGTGGCTAATCCCCTCTTCATTTTTTGTCTTTTTTTCTTTGTCAGGGTAATCAACATGGAAAACGCCCTCTACCACGGCCGGTCGTGCTTGTAGAGGAAGAGAGGACCCACATCATCTCCGCGCAATCTCCCTGCCAAAAAGGTATGCTCGCGATCACTCCTCCATCCGCACCCTTCGCCGTGCATTCTCCCACTCGGCACCCTCCAGTGCCTGGCGATCAGGTTTCTTTTTCTTTATTTTACGCTTTTCACACTCCATATCCACACACCACACATTAACCCTCTTCTTTTATTTTCTCTTCCAACTCCCTCTTTGTGGACTGTTCTTCGTCCCCCTTAAAAAGGGAGCGGAAAATGGTGTCTAC
Organism: Colocasia esculenta; assembly: GCA_014218235.1. Classification (NCBI taxonomy): domain Eukaryota; kingdom Viridiplantae; phylum Streptophyta; class Magnoliopsida; order Alismatales; family Araceae; genus Colocasia; species Colocasia esculenta. The sequence goes on along the minus strand of CM024760.1, from coordinate 71,445,898 downwards.
AGGGGGAAGCTCTAAGCTTAATCAACCTATCTAGATTTGATGTGTCCATCTCATAGTGCATCCACCTAGTAGGCCCTCTCTCGGCTCTTGTGACGACCCTCATTATATCGGTACGGTTATACCAACCCACGTCGGTATAGCGAGCATCATCACAGTGGGACATTTACCCAACAATAAAATTCAACTGAGATACACGTGAATATAAGAACAGAGTAGCGGAAGTAAAAGAACCACTGTCTTCATTTCATTCATCATCCACATTTAACATACATGATTCGATAACATTTAAAGAACTAAAAGTCCACATAATTAAATTGCTGAAAATCAAATACATAATTGTCCACACTTATACATTTGTTTCCATGGTAGTGCTAATACAATGTTTCAATTACATACATCAAGTACCAAAATGTCACAACTACGCTCCCAAAACTAGCTACTCCCCGCACTCGAAGTCGCTTTCCACAGTCTCTTCCAAAGGTGTGTCACCTACTACACCTGTACGCCGAAGCAAGTAATGAGTCTAAAAGACTCATCAAATAATTCTACACCTACCATACATGCACATATCATAACAAGTTTTACACACACATTCACAAGACACAATCCTGTAACATGCTTGTCATCGAAATTCACAACCTCATGGTGATTCTACTTATTAAACACATGATTCATGCTTTCAGATTTTCTAAATCAAAATCTCCTATCACATGCTCTCTAATCATTCCTACACATGAGAGTTCTACCTTCATTTAAACTAAAACATGAGAGCAATCTAGCATGACTAGCTTACATACATGAAGGAACACATTGCTAACATGGTTACTACTCATTCGTATACATGCATATAACCATTTCACATACTTTAAGCTTGCTGGTTTTACATGGACTAGAAAGCATAACCCACACATGAGAGCTACTTAATCAATTTAAGTCACGATATGAAGTCAAACAAGCATGAAATTACCTACACATCACTAAGATTCATTTCTAACATGGATTCTAGGCAATTTGCACATGTAAAGCATGATTATAAGTACATTTAGTTTGCTGTTTTAACATGGTTTCAAATTACTTCAACATGGATCACAAATTCACAACTTCACATTTTGGTTTCACATTTTTACACAACTTCTTAATCACATAGTATACACTTTACACATGCACATTTACACATTTTTCACATTCACATTTCTTTACACATGAACACATACACATTTTCACTTTCACATTTAGTGCCGTGACACATAGTCCAAACCACCAGAGAAGGACACATCACATCACATACACATAGACGTCACATAGGCAATGCAGTGACGACTCTTGGACTGCGCAGACTGGGAGAACAAGTCTCCACCCTAACTAGTGGTACTTGTCCACCTCCAGGATTTCATCCTAATGCCCTTAGGATCACAACACATTGAACCTTCTCAGGGGGACTTTTCCCTGATACGGTTCCACTGCCCTCTATGGAAGCAATGTCACACTTGGCACAATTTACACGTTTACCGATTTTTTTAACACATATCTTTACACATATCACTTGCCTCTCATTCTTTTTCTCACTCACACAAGGGCTCTGTTTTTCCTAACATGATTCTACAGTTAACAAGGACTACAGGTTCAGAATTTACACAATCAGATCACACACACATGTCACATTATTCCCACATTAGCATGCATTCTTTTTCACATTTCTCGCATGGAAAATTTCATATTTCACTATACAGTTGTCCAAATAACTTGAAAATTTAACCACATGCTGATCTCAGGTTTATGATTCCACATGAAAATTTTCAGATTTTTATAACTCAAAATGAAGTTACAGAAAATTTAACATCAATTTCACATTATTATTCATAATGCAAATTAACATGGAGTTGAACAAAATCACAAATTTTAACAACTCACTGTCTGCACCCTAGCATGCACAGGGTCACAAAATTTATTCCCAAATTTACCGAGCAATACGCAATTTACTGGAAATTTAACATGACCTACGCATGATTTCTATTTCCCAAAACAGAAATTTTAAATAACCATACAAGTAGGGGGAAAATGTCAGAAACTCAGAGCACAGATAGGATCATGCATACATGGTCTAACAAATTTGGGCAACAAAACCTTGCCACGGATCATTAGAATCATGGTGAATACACATTGTCATTCTTTTCGCATACACATTAGATAGACGAATAAACTCAACCACCCACAAAATAAATGTACATTCATTCTCCCATTCATCACATTAGCTAGTATACATAGCATATAAGAATTACATTATATCCTCATCGCAAAACACGTCGAAATTAATCATATAGAAGGGCAGAATAGTTCACTGTTCTGTCCAGACAAACTTGGCGGCGGTCTCTGGTCGTTCCAGGAGTGGACGGCAAGATCGCTGGACGCACACCAGGGATCTCGGCGTCAAGGGCATTGACGTCAAGTTCCTGTCTGTGCAGAAACATAGACTGAACTCAAATGCAAAGGTGAAAGGGGGATCTAGGACGCGAGAAAAAATACATAAAATTTATAAAACCCTACTTGACATCTACATGGACGGAGGGTGAGGGTTACTTGCCTCTGAAAAATACTCCAAGGGAATCTAGAGTTCGTAGAAACTCTCTTGGGCAGCCCCAAGAAGCCTCCAAAGACACCACTCCTCCGGGTTCTTGGTCGATGCAGGTGCTAAGCCAGTGGTGGGGAAGCCTTCTCCTTGGTTCCCTCTAGCCTCCAGTTGCAATAGAACGCCGGATGAAGCTCTAAATCGTCAGATCAAAGCATGCAAGGTCCAAACTTTCTCAGAGCTTGCTAGGGTTTTCTTTCCTCTTGCAAAAGAGAGCCAAGAGGGGTTTTCTGGTTGCAAGGGGGTTTGTATATAGAGGAGGGGAGCTCTCCTCTCACGCAGGTCGGACAAGAGGGCTTTCAGACCGTTGGAGACAGCTCCCCAATGGGTGAGCTAGCTTGCTCCCAGAATTCTGGGCTCTGCAATGCATGCAGGTCAGAGAAGTTGGCATCCACATCGCTGGATGCTGGGGGTTAGTGTTGGCGTCCATATGGTTGACGCCGACACCACATCGACGTCTGTTGATATTGACACCAATCTGGCCTTCGGCCAGAACTCTAAAACATGCAGAAACCATGTACATCTTATACCTATATATGTCATATGTATACTATTACGTACACACTACCATCATATCCTTCGTACATTATTTACATCTAATTTATACACATGCATGCAATAGTATACTAACTAGTACTTACGTTGATATTTACATACGTACATACACAACATGAATTATTTACATGCAATACAATAATGCAACAAAATTCGAGGGTCTTACAGCTCAAGTGCTGCTGCCTATGACATATTAGGGTTTGACAGTTGACCATACCCTAAGTGCGCTCGGGAGTATTGTACGAGCGAGGGATTATAGTCACGTGGTATCTGTTGACAAAAAGGGTTCCTTGATTGGGTTGCTGAACCCCAATGCTTTCCAGGATCAAGTGGTGTTGCTTGGCACCCAACTTGATTGGAAGCCCGGTCAATTATCGTGAGACGATAATTGATTGTGTAATTAATTAATATGAGATATTAATTAATTGTAATAAGTCAATAAAGAGTTATTGGACTTAATGGACTGAAAACTGGACTAGCACTTGGGCCTAGAGGGTCACACGCAATAGAGTTCCGAGCAGACTGGGCAGGATGGTCGTTATAGATAATAACTGGGTTTTTGTGAAAAAACTGCAGTGTCTATAAATATATGTGGAGAGTCAAACCCTGGTCCAGGCTACAGGTCTTCTCTCTTGGCCGCCCCCCTCCTCTCTCTCTCCTTGGGGCGCCACCCCGTCTCTCTCTCACTTCTCACTGGCACATGGTGGAGCTGAGATCCGGGAGACGCGTGGAGACCGAGGAGACCCCATCTGCATCCGGAGCTCGCGTGGATACGTCTAGAGGCCGGACACCTGAACGGTTTGAAGCACCAGCACCTCCAGCGCTACCACCTCCCCGGATTCGGGAGTTTCGCAACCCCGCAAAGGTAAAGATCGGATCTTCCTGCTCGCGGGTTTCCGTTTTGTTCAATTCCGACCACCGGCAACGATATCAAATGGAGGGAATCGCGTTTCCGCTGCGCTCTGATCGATTCCTTATAGTGGTATCAGAGCAAGGTTGCTGGCTCGGTCGGAATCGGCGCCATGTGAACGTTATTTCATGCGTTTTTGTCAATTCATGTTCTGCATGAAACGCCAAGTTTGCTACTTTCCGGGTCGTTCATGGGATGAACAACTATTTCTTGATGTTTGAGAATCGTTCTCGGTATCAAGGGCATCGCGAAGAACCCTTTGTGACATCATTTGGCCCTCTATAGAGGTCAAACGGCCCTCTACAAGATGCCGCCGCCATGCTCCTTGGACAGTCCAAGATGGGGGCGATTTCTACAAATTTTGGGTTTTTCGGGATGGGTTTTTGGGGTTTTGTGGAGCGCCACCGCCGTCAGCGTCGTAGGCGCTGTCCGCAGCCGCTGATGGCGGCGCGGAGGCCAACGGGGTCGTCCCGCTGTGGCCCTACGCCAAGGTGCGGCGGCGGCTAGGGTTTCACCATAGCCACCACCCCCCCCCCCATTTCGGGCGGAGGGGGTGACCCCGCGCGGGTCCCCCGCGGGCCGCGCGCGGGTCCGCCCACGGGTAAGTCGCGGGCGGACCCCCCGCGGGTCTCGAACGGGCCGCTGGCGGATCCAGCCCGCGCCGGATCCGACCGGCCCCAAACCCCCCCCCCCCTTTAAAGATTTTAAAATGTTTTTAAAGTGTTTGAAAGCCAGAAAAATTCTTTAAAATTCCAGAAAATTATGAAAATTAGTTTTAAGAGTTTTAAAATTGTTTTAGCTCTATGTAAATTAATTTTCAAATGTTTGACCCCTTGCTTAATTAGTTTAAGGGAATTCTAAAATCATTTTAGTTATTTCCTATCATCTAATTAATGCATGTTAATTAATTTAAGAATGTGATTCTTATTAAATTAATTAACAGAAAATTTTGGCGGATTCATGCAGTAACAGCGAATGGCATTTATCTAAAGTTGTTTAGATGTTATCCATGTTAGCTAAATTGTTTAGTTAAATGGTTTTCAAAATATAATTAGTATATTTTTGAAATAAAATTATTTCAAAAGTAATTATGTGATAATTGCTTATTGATGCATGTGATGTGTTGATGTATGGATGGATGATCATGGACCTAGATTTCATGTGATGATTGTTATGGTTTATGGCTTGTGATGTAATTTAATGAGGACTGCATGCCTCCTTCTCTCCCTCTATTAAATCCGGGTTGTACATTCTATCTCCTTCATGTTATGTACTCTCCTTGACTTGTTCAAGGTTTCTTATTATTATCTGATGTATATTTATGGGCCTGCGAGTCCAATTTAAATGTTACTTGTAATTTTAAGAAGCGGATTGGCGGAGATGAAGGAGAGTACCATGCAAGGCCTTCCTGGAGTTAGAGTTACATCAAGCAAGAGCATTTGATGCGGGGCAGCCATATGTTTGCCATTTAATTATGGATTACTAACTGGCTCTGGTAATGCCACTCTAGGTTAAAGTCCATGATCATCTATTATTTTTCTTCATATATGTGATATATGTGGAATGTGCTATGATATATATAATTAAATATATATATGATATTCCAAATTCTATATATCAATAGCACACAGATATAGAGACCAAGATAAAATATGTTAAAATCCCTCCTCGTTCAAATTTTAAACCGTAGCGTAATCATTTAGAATGAATTACATGGCCCTCCATCATTATAGTTTTAGGATTGGCATTAGATCGGGCAAGTTTGTTGTGCTATCCACAAGGCTTGCCAAATCTGATGACAGACTAAAACTATGGCATGGTGATGCCTTAAACGGGGTAGAGGATTGGTGTAGCTTTGTTGTGCTATCCACAAGGGCTACATCTGAATCTATGCTCGTTACGTAATGATGGTATTGCTTAGACTGGATTTAATGGCTTGTTGTGCTATCCACAAGGTCATTAAAGTTCAGGGGCCAAAATAAGATCGGATATTGCAAGAGTTGCAAGTATCAAGAGTTGACCGCTTTTAGATCATAGTATGGTTTGTTGTGCTATCCACAAGATCATGCTATGAGTCTTTGAGATTCCGATCACCACTAGGAGACCGTCAGCGTCTCCCATTCTGTATATCTGAGGGTTATACATTCTGTCAGAAAATAGTGGGAGCTAATCTTGATTAAAGTCCTAATCTAGATTTAATTATTATTATGAACATCTTCTAGTTGTGTTTACATTTCCTTTATAGGCAAAAATGACGTCGAGTAACCCACTCCGAGGCATACTGGATGCCAACAAATTGTTGTCCTCAGGTCTGGGCGCATTGCCTATGTCCTGGAAGGTGAGTTTAGCTGAGATGCTAAACATGCTGAAGACTACTGAGGGCAACCTTAAGAAGGAAAAGCCCACTGTTCTCATGGTTGGAAAGTCCAACAAGAAGAGGAGAGCAGTGCAAGCCTTTAAGAAAGGCAATGCAAAGAAGCAATCCAAGCAAAAACAAAAGAAGGACATAAGTAAAGGAGAAGAAAAAGGGCGAGTGCTTCCACTGCAAGAAAAAGGGACACTGGAAAAGAAATTGCAAGGACTACCTTGCAATGAAGGCTCAAGAGAAGCAGAAGCTTGGCGAAGCTTTAGGTATCTATATGATAGATCTTCACTTGTCTCTTAGAGATTCCACATCTTGGGTTTTAGACATTGGATGTGCTTCTCATGTCTACAATGATATGCAGGTGTTGACAAGTAGAAGGAAGCTGAGCAAGGGCGAGGTGAACTTGAGGCTTGGAAACGGCGCAAGTGTTGCTGCACACACTGTGGGGACAGTGAAGCTCAAGTTACTCTCAAGAGATTTACTTTTATTAGATGATTGCTACTTTGTGCCTAGCATTATTAAGAACATTATTCTGTTTCATGTTTAGACAGAATTGGATACAAGTTTACCATTGAGAACAATAGTTGTTCAATTTATTTGAGAAATAAACTAGTTGCTTTAGCAAATTTGGTAAATGGTTTGTATCTACTTGATGTTTCTTATGCAAATCTCCATGTTGATGTTTCTCATAAGAGAAGTAAGAATAGTGTGAACACTGCCTACTTGTGGCATTGTAGGCTTGGTCACATTGGCAAGAATAGGCTTCAAAAGTTGCATAAGAATGGATACTTGGATCCATTTGATTATGAATCATATGCAACTTGTGAATCCTGTTTAATGGGTAAGTTGACCAAATCTCCATTTAGTGGACATGGAGATAGGGCCAAGGACATATTGGAACTAATACACTCGGATGTATGTGGTCCAATGTCTACCTAAGCCAAGGGTGGCTACTCATACTTCATTACATTCACGAATGACTACTCAAGGTTCGGATTTGTTTACTTAATGATGTACAAATCTGAAGCTTTTGGGAAGTTCCAAGAATTTAAGAATGAAGTTGAGAAACAAACTGGAAAAAGCATTAAAATCCTACGGTCAGACCGAGGAGGTGAATACTTGAGTACAGAGTTCACACAATTCTTAAAGGACAATGGTATCCTTTCTCAATGAACTCCTCTCTATACACCACAGATGAATGGTGTATCGGAAAGGAGGAATCGCACCTTGTTGGACATGGTACGATCCATGATGAGCCGTTCGCAGTTACCAGTTTCCTTATGGGGGTATGCGCTAGAGTCAGCGGCATATCTACTGAACAGGGTTCCCAGTAAATCTGTGTCTTCTACTCCATATGAGATATGGAAGGGTAGAAAGCCTAATTTTAAACATGTTAAAGTATGGGGCTGTCCTTCCCACGTGAAGAGACACGACCCAGATAAACTGGAATCCAGAACCGATAAGTGCAGGTTTGTTGGATACCCAAAAGAAACATTTAGGTACTACTTTTACCATCCTGGTGAACAAAGAGTGTTTGTCGCCAGGAGAGCTGTCTTCTTGGAAGAGGAGTACCTTACCCAAGAGGACAGTGGGAGTAAGGTAGATCTAGAAGAGGTTCTAGATCCACAAACTGTGCAAAGTCCACCTGATGAAACATCGGTTCCGGAACCTGTTCAGGAATATACACACGTTCAGCATAGGTCTGGTAGAGTACCTAGACAGCCTGAAAGATATGTTGGACATATCAGTGAAGGCATGTCTTATAATGAGGATGATGATCCAAAGACCTACCAAGAGGCTATTGATAGTCCTCAGTCAGGGAAATGGCAAGATGCCATGAATTCTGAGATGCAATCCATGTACACCAACCAAGTTTGGAACTTGGTAGACTTGCCTGAATGTATTGTACCTATTGGGTGCAAGTGGATCTTTAAGAGAAAGATCGGTGCAGATGGACAGATCGACACTTATAAGGCAAGGCTGGTGGCCAAGGGGTATCGTCAAAGGCAAGGAATTGACTATGACGAAACTTTCTCACCAGTTGCTATGATAAAGTCGATCAGAATTCTTCTCGCCATTGCTGCATACTTTGATTATGAGATCTGGCAGATGGATGTAAAAACTGCTTTCCTCAATGGAAACATTAAGGAAGAAGTGTATATGATACAGCCTGAAGGTTTTACATCCAAAGAGTGTCCAGATAAAGTATGCAGGCTTCAAAGGTCATCTATAGATTGAAGCAAGCTTCTCGTAGTTGGAACATAAGGTTTGATGAGGCTATCAAATCTTATGACTTCATTAAGAATGAAGATGAACCATGTGTGTATAAGAAAAACAGTGGGAGTTCTATCACTTTTCTCGTACTTTACATTGATGACATCTTGCTCATTGGGAATGATGTAGGGATGTTATCATCAGTAAAGGTATGGTTGTCAAAGAACTTCTCTATGAAGGATTTGGGAGAAGCATCCTACGTATTGGGAATATGTATCTATAGAGATAGATCCAAAAGGATGCTTAGCTTGACCCAATCCATGTACATAGATACCATTGTCAAAAGGTTTGGCATGGAAAATTCCAAGAGAGGTCTCATACCAATGAGACATGGAATTAATCTCTCTAAGGAACAGTCTCCTAAGACTCCTGAAGAGAGGGCAGTCATGGATAGAGTCCCCTATGCCTCGGCTATAGGGTCTATCATGTATGCCATGCTATGTACAAGGCCTGATGTGGCATTTGCTCTAAGTGTTACGAGCAGATATCAGACAAATCCAGGTGAAACACACTGGATGGCAGAGAAATGTATCCTTAAGTACTTGAGAAGGACTAAGGATATATTTCTGGTTTATGGAGGAGGGGACTTGAAACTTCGGGCATATACTGACTCGAGTTTCCAGTCAGATCCAGATGATATCAAGTCTACATCTGGGTTTGTGTTCACCTTAAACGGAGGTGCAGTAAGCTAGAAGAGTTCCAAGCAAGAACCAATTGCAGACTCGACGACAGAAGCTGAGTACATTACTGCAACTGAAGCCGCCAAGGAGGCAGTGTGGATGAAGAAGTTCATCACCGACCTTGGTGTGGTGCCAGGTGACTCTGATCCGATCCCATTGCTGTGTGACAATAATGGGGCCATTGCACAAGTGAAAGAGCCGCGGTCTCATCAGAAGTCAAAGCACATTCTGAGGCGATTTCACCTGATCAGGGAGATTATCACTAGAGGAGATGTACTGGTGGAAAGAGTTCCTTCAGTCGACAACATTGCAGATCCACTGACGAAGCCTTTGACTCAAATTGTGTTTGAGCGCCACCTAGAGTCTATGGGATTAAGACATAAAGGTGATTGGCTTTAGTCCAAGTGGGAGATTGTTAGTTATGTGTGTCCTCAAGCCAATCATAACTTGTACATTCTTGTTCTTTAATAATAATAATAAGGCTTTTATATTCATTATGTGTAATTCGTTTGCCGTTTCATTATGAAGTCCATGAATATGCGCAATAGATATTAATTATGATGAGATCATAACAATGAGATTAATATCCTTTAAACGTATATTCTTAATTGTTCCTAGTCGGAAGATATTCGAGAAGGACATCGAATATCTGGTTAGACTAGAACAGATTGCACCTGCTCATATGATGAGGGTGACTGGTCTCATAGTCACTTGTGTGGAGACACTAAGATAAATCTATAAGTGCTCGTTGGAGAATGAGTTCACTGAACTGATCCGTTATGAATCGCTGGATAGTAATATTACCTAACTGTCAACCAGCTAGATTCATTGTCATAGTGGCGTGATTGGTTCTTAGACCTGAGACACCAAGGACACCTTGTTGGTGGACTTCTAGGTTTTGACCTTAACTTATAGATCTCTAGCCATGAGGTCTTAATCAGTTAAGTGTTCGGATCTAGCGGAATACCTTCGAAGGTGATTGTGTGGTCAATATGGGATCGTTCGCTCTCGGTAATAAGAGAGTGAATGCTCTAGGGAAAGATGCCTGAGAGTCCCTGGCCAGGGCAAGACTACTTATCAGAAAGGAGTTTTCTGATATTGCTATGCGACATCTAAACCAAGTGAGTGCACATATTAGGGTTTGACAGTTGACCATACCCTAAGTGCGCTCGGGAGTATTGTACGAGCGAGGGATTATAGTCATGTGGTATCTGTTGACAAAAAGGGTTCCTTGATTGGGTTGCTGAACCCCAATGCTTTCCAGGATCAAGTGGTGTTGCTTGACACCCAACTTGATTGGATCGTGAGACGATAATTGATTGTGTAATTAATTAATATGAGATATTAATTAATTGCAATAAGTCAATAAAGAGTTATTGGACTTAATGGGCTGAAAACTGGACTAGAACTTGGGCCTAGAGGGTCACACGCAATAGAGTTCTGAGCAGACTGGGCATGATGGTCGTTATAGACAATAAGTGGGTTTTTGTGAAAAACTGCAGTGTCTATAAATATATGTGGAGAGTCAAACCCTGGTCCAGGCTACAGGTCTTCTCTCTTGGCCGCCCCCCTCCTCTCTCTCTCCTTGGGGCGCCACCCCCTCTCTCTCTCACTTCTCACCGGCACATGGTGGAGCTGAGATCCGGGAGACGCGTGGAGACCGAGGAGACCCCGTCTGCATCCAGAGCTCGTGTGGATACGTCTAGAGGCCGGACACCTGAACGGCTTGAAGCACCAGCGCCTCCAGCGCTACCAGCTTCCCGGATTCGGGAGTTTCGCAACCCCGCAAAGGTAAAGATCGGATCTTCCTGCTCGCGTGTTTCCATTTTATTCGATTCCAACCACCGGCAACGATCTCAAATGGAGGGAATCGCGTTTCCGCTGCACTCTGATTGATTCCTTACAGTTTCAACCTGAGCCTCGTATTATAATATACATACATCAAGTTGTCTAACCTTCTGTGACGCAATCAGTTCCACAACTTGGTATGAATTGGAGCAAACATACTTCAATTTCTCTCACAACTAGAAGAAGATGAAGTCTGCGGTAAACTTTTAATTACAATATCTCTAAGTGTCGGTGCACTTCTCCCATAACTAAGCTACCTCTCTCCTGTCAGAAGAAAAGACGAGTATTATTAGTTACACCATGTTCGTCATTATATATTCTTGGGCTTTCATACGCAATATATATATATACCTGGGTCAAGCCTTTTTCGGGATGCAATCGCTAAAGCGTAGCCAAAGGAACCAATTCCTTCCTAAAAATATTTTAATTACAACGAATAAGGTAATGTAAAACTATGAATGGTATGTTTCACATGAAATATTGTTCACTTTGCAGATTATGGGTGAAATATGTACCTCACTAAGGGTGGCTACAACATTGTCATGAGTTCGTGACATCTTATCCACCACTGATGTCACAGCACCTAACAAATCGTCTCAATAAGCAAGCTCATACTCATGTTGGAATCCAAGATGGAGATAGTATGTTGCAAATTAGTATGATGAATGTTTGTACATGAAAATTACAGAAGATTATAGACATAGGTTAGTATTTAGTTACCTGCCATATGCAAGTCTCTACTCATTTGGAAATCCCACCAATCCTTAACAATCTCTATGAACATATAGGCATACTTAGATGATGCTGCAAATATATGTTTTTTGGCAGCCTCCAGTTTTGCATACACCAATCTCATCGTTGGCGTTCTATCACCATCCACAAGTCTTAGGACCTGATAAAGAGGCTCAATCATCTACACAATCTTGCTAACCCTCGACCAAAAGTTGGAGTTGTTCACCAAGCCGTCCACCTCCTGACCATTGCATGAAGTAGCAAAATGTGAGGATAGCCACTGGTCACTTCTGAACATTTGCTTCAGTCTATCTCTATGATTCAAGAGGATATCCAAGGCAACATAATTTGTCACAAAGCGTGTAAAGGCTAGCCTCAATATCTCACTACCATAGAAATCTTGCATCCATCGTAGCACAAGGGTGTGATTATAGATGTATCTTATAATGTTTTGTGTTGCCCCAGTGACATGTTTAACCTACATATTCATACAACATTATTTTGTCATTATCATTGAAGCTGCAAGAAATTTATATATAACATTAGAAATAATGATAACAATGAAATTTACCTAGTAAAGTTGATCAATTTCTTTCAACATTAAGTCCACACTACACAGTGGGTCCAAAAAAAGGTGAGGATGTGCCTTCATCAATTCTTTCCTTGCCTTCTTGTAGTTTGACCCATTACCCGTCACCACCTACATAATGTAGTTCTCATCAATCTCCACCACCATCAGCTCCATTAGCTGCAAAATGTACTGATGACTATCAATATGGCCAGAAGCATCCATGGACTTGTGATAAAAGACTTTTTGGTCATAATATACTAGAAAGTTTATTATGCTACTTTTTCTCTTGAAAGAAGCAATGTAATTTTTCAATTCTTCAATTTTTGTATCTAGGCAAACACCAACAAGTGCCTTTGTTGTTGTAGGTTGTACATACTTTCCAAGATTCTAGATCTCTTGCACTATTGGCTTGTAGTATGGACTATTTGCTGCATTAAAAGTCAATCCTGAATGATGCCAAAATTTAGCAACAGCCCTACCCAATTGCCATATCGACTTTTCACTATGTAAAGAGTCTTCAATCTAGGTCTACTTTCCATGCTCTCTCTCAAAGGCATAGGGTTCAATGTCCAATGTCCTGCACATCTAGACTTGTGTTCCTCTTCCTTTAGGGTAGGGAAGGCGTTGAGCGGCAAGGAGGATCAGTAAAATAGCAATGAAGGTCTTGCGATCTAGAAAGTTGCGAGGATGGACTCCTTCATTGTGAACAAGTGCTTCTAAGTTACCCCTGGCCCATGCCTTGGCCCTACTCTTGCGTAGAGCTCAATATAAGTCTTTCTCGTATGGATCTCAAACTGTGACATGGACACTGAGGGCCTAAGATGGGAATTGTTATTCATCTTGTGATCCTCCTTCATCCTCTTCTAATGTAACATGTGTTTACATCCTCTTCTCTACCCTAACATGTCTCAATGATTGTGACATAGCAATCTTGACATCATATGACACGATCGGACAACCGATAACTTCATTGTATTCTGCACCCTTGACTCCTGCCAATTGCTTATTTAAATGGGAGACACATCCCTTACGTAATTGTATGGAACAATAATTACATTGGAAACAACGTTTGTTATTCTAAAGTATTGTCTCATATTGCCACCCAACATCATCACTCTATCCTCGTGGAGGCATCTATAATGTTATAGCAATCACACAGGACAATACTATTAACATGCATTAACAAGTTGGAGTAAAATACAAACTGTCAAAGTTAAAAATAATATTCGTGCAATAAGCACTAAAAAATAGCACATGAGATTGCAATCACCACACATTGAATTTACCTAAAAATATGTCAAAATTATATTAAAAATAATATAATAATTGTTAATCACAAATTAATCAACATTAACAAAGATGCACTCTCATGCACTTAAATGATCACTCTATACTCTTACAATGTTTCTACACTAAAATAAACATGCTATCATATATCCAAAAAATAAATTAAATTAAACTTAAAATTTTAGATTTATTCATGAAGAACCCTAAATCATCCCTAAAACAGCATGTATTTATAGATTTTTTTTTTTGCAAATAACTATTAAACACTTATATTGAAGTTTCCAACTTAGATCTTGCTTTCAAATGCAAAGAAAATGAAGAAAAAAAACTAGATCTAGGGTGTGATGTATACTTTGAAGAGGGAGGCTTTCTCTTGAAAAAAACTTGAATTTCAAGTTAAGAAGGGAGGAGATGTACTAAGTAGATACTAAATTTGAAAAAATAAAAAAGTTTAAACATAAACATTAAAATAGAGAGGGGGAAGAAGAGAGGAGGAAGAGAGCAAACAGAAGAGAAGAGAAGGCCTCTGCACAGGAAGAGGAGGCCACGGGTTGAGATTTGGGAAAGGGAAAGGGGGAATTGGGGGAGGAGTTTTAAAAAGCAGATCCGATCGGACTGCTTAGGGTCCAGTCGAGTCCCTTCTGAATCTGGCTCGGATCTCATCAAACCACATTGGATTACCCTTTGTGGGTGACCCGGCACCGTGCGATCCGGCCGTACGCGACGGCATGGCAAATCCTTCTTCTAATAGCAATATATATACAAAAAACCCAAACCAAAATGAGTCTAGTTACCATACCCCTGTCAAATGTCTAAAAAATGTACTTAGATTAATCATTGTTGGCCAGATCGTTGAACTAGTGCGAATCAAAATTTTATGGCATGGTACGGATCATATATATTGTGCCATATTGTCCCAAACAAGTCTCATATCCCCACGCTTCACCCATTGCGCCAAGGTCGCACCCGAATGGGCCAGCTCCAATATCTGGCCCCTGTCCTCCCTGAAAAAAATTTCTGAGATGTGTAACTCCTCACACAAACACAAAAGGCGAGCAGATTCTCGATGTAGAGCCCTGCCATTGTCGAGAAGAAGTAATCTAGGTGTGGTAGTTCAGTATCCACCCAGGGCTTCTCTCTCCCCCACAACAACCCTCACCATCGAGCTTAGGAGGTTCCCCAACGCGATGGCCAACATGAAGAGTGTCGTGCACAGGTTCCTCATGTTGCAAGGCACCTCGCTGTAGAGGAACTCCAGCTGCCCCACATACGTGAACACGTCAGAGCCCCCCACCAGGAAGAATTGGAGAAGTAGCAATGCGATGTTCATGACGGAGACCCTCCCACCATCACGCAGATATTGCTACTTCTTTCTTCTCACCTCTACCAAGGCTGCGGCTGTCGGGCCATCAGGATGTAGCTGACCCCCATGCACTGCAGCTAGGATACTGGATAGGCCCAGAACTTGACACTGAGGATCTCGAAGGTGAATATGGTTTCCATCCTCGAGTCTCCAACGAGGGTACCTACATCGCCCACGGTATCTCGAGCAGCAAGTTGAGCGAGGTACCGTGCCAACCGTGCTTCGGGACCGTAAAGCCCCAGATATAATACATCATGATTGTGCCGCACTCATACACAAACCCGACTTCAAATTCCACAATAAAATTTTTCAGTGTGTGCACTTACTGTTCCCCAATTGCTTTCATCCATAAAGTGTGTTGGGATTGGAACGTGGATGGGTTGGAGGGTACGTGGGTATACTCCAAGGGCATCATCTTACTGGTGTAAAGTTAAATCACTGATCCCCATAACCTTCTTTATTAATGTACTTCGTTAAATGTAAGAGTGTTCATTAAATGATCTAAATCAAAAAATTAAATCGAAACGACTGGTTCAGTTCGATTTAAAGAGATTCACAATTCAATTTGATTTGGGACTAGAATGAACCGAATATATATATATAATATCACAAAAAATAATAGCACAGTGGTTGGGGGTGCCTCTTACCATGGGAAGGTTGTGAATTTGATGCTTACAACCTCCCTTAAAAACTTTTTTCCCCTTATTTTTGAATTTAATTTCGATTCGATTCGATTTTTTCAAAAAAAAAATCAAATCGAATCCAACTGAACCGTGAACAGCCCTAGTTAAATCTCTTTCACGTAAAGAAAAACCACAAGGTAAGCATGGTTGCAGACTAATTATATCAATACACTAATGAGGAGATGCCACAACCTCATATGTACCCACATGTTATCCACCTGATAGCAGTCGAAAATTTCCTTGATCCTTGTTAGATTGGACTGCCGATCAACATCTTGGCGCACACCCCTGTTCGGAGGGAAGGGGGTTTCCTGACCCTTGTCAGAGCACCCTCCCCCCTCTGACTTTGTAGCAACCTGATTTTTTGCGAAAAAATAAAAAAAAAAATTAAATAAAGAATTAAAACCTAGCTAAATGGATATTTAAATGAAAAGAGCATTAAATAAAATCCATTACATGGAAAAGAGTAATGGGCTTTACGTAATGGATCCCCTAGAATTTATTGGATCAAAAATATGAATTTGCAAGAGGAGAATAATAAGAAAATATCCTAAATTCGGAGTTTAATTATATCATAATTGGAAAGGGGTTATTAAAGCAATAAAAGTGGCAATTAGAGTAGGAATTGGATTCCTAAACCTACCCCATATAGTCTAGCACGAATTTAGATACTATCCTACCCTAATTAGAGATTGGAAAGCAAGAGAGAAATGGTGGAGTTAGGAAATCTCAGAATTAAGAGGAATTTGAGTAGTAGTAGGAATAGGAACTTGTGTTTATATAAATACACCTCTTAAACCCTCTTGGCCAACCCAAGCTCGTGCCAAGGAATTCCTGGACCAGGAGGAGATTTCGTGGGAAGAAGAACCCTTCAAGCTCACAACCCCGTTCTTCAAGTTCTAGCCCTAGAAGAGGAAATCGAGTCAAGGTAGGCATTCTCACAAGCTAAAATCTTGATATTTCGTCTGTAGATTGTTCCATACATCAGGAACAAAACCCTCAAGTTTCATAATTTTCCATTGAACATATCTTTAGTTCTTGATTTTTCATGTTCTGTAACGTACATGACCCCGAACCCTCTTCTTAACTCTTGATCTCCTTGTATACTCAACCCCATGCTACGAGATTTTTACTGTAGGGACTGATGCATGTTAGGCATCTTTTGCCCCTAAAAGCTCTAATTTTTATCAAGCATGTTGCTCGAATTAAATCAGTCATCTTTGCTGCACCTGGAATCAGGTTGCTTCTTGTTCCACTTGTTAGAACCATGTCGATACCACGATTGTTTTCAAATTCCAAATTACTGGAAGTATCCTTGCATGTCAGGATCAATTCAAAACTAGTTTCATGATTTTTCATCGTGTATACAAATAGTTATGAATTTATGAACAACCCTGTGTCAATTTGATTCAAGTTGGCCTGCAATCCAAAACCTGGTCTGATTCCTGTCAGAGTCAGGCGCAGACCACCAGATTGTGACAGGCCGATATGTCGCCTTCTGGGTCTGATTGCGACCGTCCATTTGTCGCGATCTCAATCCGTCACGACGCCTTCCTTGTCGCTTTCTGAATACGACAGTACCTACGTCGCGTTCTAGCCTTCTGTCCTGGCAGCCCTGTCGCAACCCTTTGCAGGCCCTGTCGCTACCTGCCCTACCCCTGTCGCAATCCTTACTGGCCTATGTCGCTTTCACAGGATTTTGCATGAAAATCCATAAAATTATTTCTCTCACTTTCTGAAATATTCTTACGCCTTTTTAACATTCATATACGCAGTAAAAACACCTGTTTTACATGGAGTTATATTGAATGCTTTAAAATACATATTCACGACATCTTTTCTATCTAAATTTCATGACACATGCACACACTTGGAACCATCCAAATATGGCTTAATTGGCATGAACATGTGACATAATATATCTGGTAATTTATGCAATTAAATTGCCTTACTTGTAAATGAACTTGTCCTCAATTTTCGCGTTGTTTTGAAGCACCGATCTCAACGCTCCACTGTTCTAGAATTCCTCTAGAACGTTGAGCACCTGTTTTATATACACACTTTACTTGGCTTGTCGTGAACTCTCCGTCGGATATTCCTTTCGCCGGACTAGTGAACCCTTGCACAAGGCCTCTGTAAGTCTCCTCTGATCATGGATTCCCACATGGTCGACGAGCCGGTTGTACCCTAACACCCATTACACCTTTAGGGATCGATATGATCCAAACAGCTATTAGAAGTTCGCTCTTACCTTGAATCACGTCGAACCTCTGGACTTGTGCATAACATGGCCAGCGAGAAGATCGTGAGTTCCACCTGACTGCTAACACCAAGTGCGTGTGTTGTGCAACTGTTACTATCGCCTGTTTACTCGTCGCATTACGTGCAATGTCCACTAGCTCTCATCTATACTCTACTCCCTCGTCTATTCACGTTCTCTCTACTATCTCGTCTATTCATCTAGTACTCTCATCTATTTCTTGGTACTCCATTTGGCCATTAAATTGATTGTCTACGATATAAAAACATGACTATGCTAGGCAACATTATAAGGGCCCGGTCTGGTCCTTGGGAGGAGCACCTGAAAGGCTATAACTCGCGAGGGTCTAATGATATGGGTGATGGCATACATCTAACGCATGAACACACAAGATTTGATCTATGGCAATCAATTAATCAAACAGTCAATGATTGGTTTACTTGAATCTCGTGGTTGAAAGAATATCGACCAAACACTTGCTATCGTGACTTGTGCACTATTGTGCAACTTTACTTGTTATCTTGTTATACGGCCAATCCGATATCAACACTTGTTGTGCTATACTCTCGTGCATTGTGCTATTGTTTCTCGTAATCATGTACCAGTACTTTCTATACATTCTCGTTATTCTCTCTAGTTATCCTGCTTTATAAGACATTAATCACTTAAAGCATGCTTGATCCTGAGATTTAAGTCCTACTGGGCGTTATCGCTCACCCTGCGTTATTTGTCGTTGTGTTCTCAGGTGAGACCGAGGATGAACCATACACTCAAGAGGACGGGAACGACCTGGAGTGATGTCTTGAGTACCCTAGCGTCCTATTGCTATATTAGCATTGTAGTAGTTAGGTTTGAAGTTCAGTCTTTTACTTTCTTTCAATGTAATTGGGCCCTATAGACTGGCTCTGATATTAGTGGTTGTAACTAGGCATTTGAAAGATTATTAATGAATGAAATTGTTTTAGTACTTATTCTTGTTCAATGTCTAGTACTCGCTCTATACCCGTTCACTTGCAACTGCCTTCGCGCTCCGATATTCCGCGTCGGGGCGTGACGGACTTCCTCGTGCATTGTCTGTGAGTGGAGTTCTTTTCCTGATGGATGGGTTTTTGTTCTCCTTCTCAGAAGGAGGTTTTGTTTTCTTCATCTAGAGTTTTCCTTCTCGTCGGAGGTTTCGTATTCCGATTGGCCGGTGGATGCTCGCCAACAGCTCGGAGGTCCGACAGTGGCTCCTTGATAGAATCCCCTTTGTACCTGTCTTTGTGCTTATGTCTTCTCTGTTCTCCTCTAGTGTAGTTTGCATTAGTGGTGATCCGATGGGGCGGCCGTCCATAATATGCTCAAGCCTGCTCCAGCCCATGCCGCCGCCAACCATCGTGGGGCTTGTGATGGGTTTCCCCATTTTCATATGTGACTTCAGTTGGAGTTTTCTTTCACCCGCGTCAAGCTCAACCTCAGCTTTAGATCATTCCGAGGATCCGTTCTCCCCCGACGTGATGTCGCTAGCAAAGATCGGTGTTTGATCTTGATGCTCTGTGCGATGAAAAATTTCCTTGTGAATTTCGGGTTTACTCTAGATGTATGGACCTCAGGTCCTTATTTCCCTTATGGCTTCTGCCATGATCTGCTTATTTCGGTGGTTTGGTCTAGACATAGAGCACTGACGATAAGCTCTCTCTCCTCCTGCCTGATATGTTGTACTTTATTGTACCTTTATCTTGTGTGAACGAAGGATCCTCCTTTCATGATCAAAAAGGAAAAAAACAAAGGTTCTCGGCTCATGATACATGAACATGCTGAAATTCAAACATGAAAAGTATAGAATCACATTCAGACAAAAGAGATGCTGGTAATACCCCACTTCGCCTTTCGACCATCCACTCCATTGTGGCTACTGATGATGCCATGTTGAGGTGACAAGTTATGAGATTGCTGTCCGGATGGTGCTATCTTTGTCACCTCTTCTTTCTTACTTTGTCTTCTACCCTTTCTTCTGTGTCTCCCTCACATCCTCGACGATGGCTCAGTCTCGTATGGCATCGTTCTAGTATATACCAGATTCAAAGCACAGGTCCGTTCGTAAATTTCATGTTAGAAAAAAATTTTGAGAAAAATTTTATATAATAATCTTGCTTAGTACTACTGAAAAATTAATTCATAAAAATATTTTATCTAAAATTATGTATTTTAACATACTTGATAAGACTCCATCAATCATTTTTTTGAATTTTTCTTTTACGTAAGATTTTCAAGAGTGTGATTACAATCTCCACTCTAATTCTTAGTGTACTGTATTTGAAACTCGACGATCGGTGATTGACAATCGGGCTCCCAGCGGTCGGTGTCCGACGCTCGACGTCCGATGGTCGGTGTGGAGGCTTTTTCCTGTTCGGGCCGAAACCGAATGGGCCTACACTCAGAGGAAAGGGAAGACGGTCGCCGGTAGCGGGCGCAGGCCTGCAAAACCAGAATAGGATCACGGGGCCCGATTGAAGAACCGGGGAGAACCCTCCGATGCCTAAGTCAGTAGCGGACTTGAGAGGAAGGGAGTTCTCGTGTGTGATGTCGTGGCTGGTGTGAGTAAGATTGCGTGATTACGCGTACCTTTGCATGGCGCTGTACCTGAGCCTTTTATAGGCATGTGCACTGGGGAGAAGGGATGAAACGGCCCGGGATCATGCCTGAAAGGTCGCGTCGGTTGGCGCGTCGTCT
This sequence comes from Colocasia esculenta, assembly GCA_014218235.1. NCBI lineage: Eukaryota > Viridiplantae > Streptophyta > Magnoliopsida > Alismatales > Araceae > Colocasia > Colocasia esculenta. The sequence goes on along the minus strand of CM024760.1, from coordinate 71,425,032 downwards.
GAGGAGTTACACATCGGAGCGCCCGTTGGGATACTCGGTAGTTATTGCTCCTCTTGATCGTGGGGCGTGTGGCCTGCAGCCGTTATAACCGTCGTAGGACGTGAAACGACCCGCTCGGACGCCCTTGGTCAATGATCCTGAGCAGGTTTCCTGTATCAGGAGCCGGACCTGCCGTTCAGTAACCGCAGTGGGTGCTCGGTGTGACTGGTCCTGTAGTCCGGAACCCACGTAGGCCGCTCTGGGGCTAAAGCCTGCTCCTCGAGGGGGTCTGCTCGGAGTGGGATTTGAACAGACCAAGGGGCGTCTGGGGACGGCCCTACGCAGAGCAAGTATTGTAACGTCGTGCATTTTTCAGAACTTCGTGGATCCTCGGTTTAGCGTATGGGGTGGTCATACCTTGACCAGTGCGACTTGTGTTGTGTGTTTCTTATTGGATCCTTATCGGGGTTGGTTGTGGATCTGTGTTGGTGTTCAGTGCGCTGGACATCAATAGTGGGTTGGCGTCCAGATGTGTGACGTCGACTGTGTGTTGGCAGCAATGGTGTTGCCGTTAACTTGTTTTTGGCGTCCATCGATGTGGACGTCTATCGTGCATGAACTTGGCGGCGACCGTTGTGGACGCCTAGTTGGGGTGGTTTGGTTAGCGGCGCATAGGTTGACGTTAACCTGAGGCACCTGTGTTTTTAGGGGTAACCCGAGCCTTCTTCTTTCCCCATTTTCTCCTCTCCTCTTCCCCACCTTCACCTTTGTGCCTCTTCACAACTTCTGGCGGTCGACGGGAGCACGTAGGAAGGCCGTAATGCGCGCAGCAGCGGAAGATCAGGCGGGGTATGATGGATTGGAGGGCGGTATTCGCGGGAAGCTCTTGGGGTTCGGTGTAATTTGAGGTTCTATCGAGGTTTAATTGCGTATTTGAGGTAGGGACTGGACCCTTTGATCTCTCCTGGTTGATTTGCCATGCTTAGTTGCATAGATTGTATGTTAATTGAGTTTTTGGGAAAGAATTCTCCATGCCGGGGAAATTGGGTGGTTTGATCGATCCAAGCGTTGGATCTTCTTTCTTCAGTTTAATTATAGTATTCAGATGTAAAGGGAAGTGTTTCCCCTTGTTTTCTTATTGTTTATAGGGCTAAGTTGCCCGTATGATTGGCCTTGGGCCGGTCTGTCCGGTCTGTGTGTTTTGTATACCTGGGAGCTGAAGATCTTAGCGTCAAAATCGATTGACGTCGGGTTCTTCAGTTGGAGATTAACGGCCAGATGTCTAGCCGTTAATATCAAATTTATTTGGTATTAACAGCAGGGGATGCTGCCCTTTATAACCTGTGGACGGCAATCGATGCTGCCGCCAACCTGTGCAAGTATTAGCGCAGTATGTTTCATCAGGTTTTTCTCATTGCACATGTTACGTGGTTGTGTGTGCATGGCAATGACAGATGAGAGCCAGTACACTTGTTACGCTTATAGAGCGTGTTGCTCACGAGATGGGCATGCTTTACGTGATTGATGTGTAATATATATATGTGTGCATGTTGTCCATGTGTTGGATATATTGTTTACATGGATGATGTGTAGTACACCAGTCATGGTGTATTATACACGTGGGGTCTACGTGGTTTAGATGTCGTGCATGTAGTTTGTATGTGCATGGCATATCGTATATCATTGTGCTTATTATGTCTTAATTATTATGATTAACCCGTGGTGTTGTGGCGATGAGGTTCACGTTGGAACCTAGCCGTGATCCTTTAGGATCTCTTGCAAACATCCTAAATGGATAAGTAATAAAGTATGAGTGTTAGTGTGTATTGTGCCTAGTATGGCAGTAAAGGTCACTATGTGACCAATGACAGGTCGTGGCATTATTTTTAATATGGTTCATGTATGTGTTTGTGTAGGCTAGCTTGTAGGTCTCGAGTGACCAGGACAAGTTATTCCTCACACGTATATCGTGATTTGTAATAAATGTGTAAGTGATGTGGTTTGTGTATTACCGAGTGTAGTCGTCAGGCGCCTATTCTGGAATGCCTCTCTAGTCAGGTACCCCAGGTTCTTTGTGAGCCAGGCACGTGTGTTTGTTGTGCTCGGGATTTGTCCCAGTACTTGTGTTGTACTGTTGAGGTTTGTGTCGTCTTCCTGGACACCCTCACTCCTGTATTTGAGTTGTACGTCCGACTGAGGGAAATACGACAGTAGGGCAGCGGCTTGTGTTGGTGAGTGTGCAGTCGCTTGTAGCACGCTCGTAGTTGGGGGTACGGACACCAGTAGTCGACACTGGTCCCCAGCTAGTCCTGTTTTCTAGTGCCTCACTTTAGGGTGCTCCGGCCAGAGACCCTAGAGGTGCCAGGCATGGACCTGCAGTTGTGTGTCTGCAGGTGTGGTGTTGGTTGGTCTCCACAGTTGTTTGACTTGTTCTCGTGAGCGGCAGTTGGACATTTCGTCCGTGACTGCGAGGCTGAGAGGTTGTTCTTGTGTTGTGTTGTCCAGGTTGGATATTGGCCTGATCAGCCAATAGTCCGTTCCCATGTGGTGGCGTCGTTCCTTTCCGACTCGTGCTTTGCTACTTGTCGTGGTTCGTGAGTTTGTGACTCGTAGTCGAGGTTTGACTCGTTCAAGGTATGCCCTGGTGTTGGCACAGTTGTGACTACGGTTGTAGATTGTGGTGTGCCCGAGTGGTGGCACAGTTTTGATTATAGTAGGTGAATATTGATTCACCAAATGTAGTTTAGTTTGCTATGGTGTGCCCTGTTACGGCACTGGTTTACTTGCGGTTTCTGTGCTGGTGCCTTGTGGTAATAGGTATCTGTTCCCTGTGTGGGTAATGGTTTGTGGTGGTATGTCATATACCAGTCTTTCTGGTGTTGACGTGGAATTGTGTTTCGTGGAGGTCGTGTGGTGTGACCTTCCACTCAATGTGTTTTTACCTTCCTCGGGTAAACTACCGTATATGGTTTTCATGTGTGATGGATTGGTCTGTTGTAGCCGATCATGTCACTTGGTGTGTGTGGCTATTGTCATATTGTGGTTTGGGCATAAGGGGCCAGCTTTTGGTTAACAGCTCTATTACCCACGTACTTGAGATTTGCCTGTGAAGCTTGTAGCCTAGGCAGTAGTTTGCCTATGTGGCTTGTAGCTTAGGCGACCAGTCGTTGGAATAATGTGCCTGTGAGGCTTGCGGCCTAGGCATTTTAGTTGTAGAACGGACTAGCCTGCGGTTCCCTCTTTCTTTATAAGAAATATGCTTTTGTTTATCAATTACTGTTTAAGCTGTTATTTAAATATAAATGTTGTGAGCATGAAATGGTTTGGCTATTGGTGTTGCCAGTGAGACCCATTGGGGTTGAGGTGTCCGTGGTTACGGTGTTGTTTTGGGTAGCCCCTACTGAGCCTGTGACTTGTTGAGGCTCACTTTCCTACAGTTCTTTTCAGGGCTTGCCGAGTGTTTGGCTTGCAGCGGCGTTGTGTCAGACTTGTACCACCAGTAGTTGTGTAGTAGTTAGTGTTGTGTGAGCTTGTGCTCCCTCGGGGTATGCCCCAGGTAGTTGTACTTTTTAATTGGGCATATATTAATGTAATGGGACAGTTGTAAATTGTTATATGCAGGTATGAGTACATGTACTTTCTTGTGTCTTATACTGTTGTGGTTTGTCTTTTATATTCTTACTGGACGGTTGTGTGAGCTATCCCTTGCGAGACTTCGGTCTGTTCGCGGGAGGCGGATCTGGATATGGAGCCTTATTGGGCATAAATACCCCGATCCGTCACACGTATCCCTGGGGATGTTGGAAACGAACATCCGAGGGCGCATGGTGTCCTAGGGAAAGGAGGAGCCCGCTCGTTCTGCGATGGGCTATACAGGCCCAACAAAGGGGCCCAGGTGGCAAGAATCGACCACTACACTTGCCCCCCACGCCATTGAGCCGGCTCGGGAACCGGGGCGCTGAAATGGCGGTAGGCCAGTCGAACGTTCTTCCCGCATTAAATGCGATGGCGACCTCAGACCTGCGAATGGCGGTCAGCGCTGATGCTTCGTATTGTTTTCTTGAAAGTGGCGAAGGATTCATGATGAAGAGGGGTACCGTGGTGAATCAGAAGCCTCTTGATACGCCCAAACGGTCACCTGGAAAGAGAGCGTTTGTAGCTTCTAGGGTTTCCCGCCCTCTCTTCCTTATAAGGAAGGGGAGAGACGAAAGCGGGGAACTACGCCTTCAAAAAATCCACTGCGAAGAGCCTTTCTGCCGCCCAAACTCTCTTGTTCCTCTGCTTCCTTCTTCATCTCCGGCCATGTCGCAGAAGGGTAAAGTTGTGGCTGGTGCCAGTGGCAGCGGCGGGGCACCGGGAGCGCCTCAGCGGACGAAGTACCGCTTTTTAACGGCCTTCGCGAGAGATATCGCATCGGGCCGGAGTACGATGTCGTGCTCGCGAGGGAGGAGGAGCCTTATTGGCAGGAGAAGGTCGGCTGCATAGAGATGTCACACGACATCCTGGAGGCAGGGTTCTGGCTGCCACTGCCAGCGGTGGCGACGGACTTGCTGAACACCTGGGGAATAGCCCCGATCCAACTGGCGCCAAATAGTTGGAGGACGATATGCGTTTTCTGCATATCATGCAAGGTGTGGGGCATCGAGCCTACCGCCAACCTCTTCCGGAGCCAGTTCACCCTAACCGCCTCACCGGGGACAAGCCAGAATGTATACTACACAAAGCACCGGCCGGATCGGATGAGGATAGAGTTTTCTCCGCGGTTTTCTAGCCACAAGGGGTGGACGAACCGGATCCTCTTCCTCGCGCGCAACGCGAGGGCACCGGAGTGGGGGTTCCCTACGAGGGTGAAGGACCCGCGTAAGGATGTCTTCCCCTTCATGGGCAAGGAGGAGGTGGCGCTTTCATAGTGTCTCAACAACATCTTCGTCGAGAAGGCGGAGGAGTACCTCACCGAGGCCCAGCTGGTCAAGCACGGGCTCAGCCGAGCATGGAGTAAGTGCCTTTGCCTCCTCTTTCTCTCTTCTGATCTTCAGGAGTCACCTTTACTAACTTTTCTCTCCTTGTACAGCTACTGAGGAGCTAGAGGCGGGCATGGACACGGAGGACATGGCCCTTTACACTGAACAAACCATCGTCACAGCTTATGTGGCGGTTGTGGGTGAAGAGCACCCTCCTGATGCCGCACAGGATCGTCCTGCCAGAATGCGGGGCGGAACAAGTTCGTGGGTCCCTGGAAAGGGGCCCAAGAAGATTCAGCTGAAGAAGAAGGCCACAGCGAAAGTGGTCTCAAGGGTGACAACCCGTCCCCTTTCCGAGCAGGAACCGGTCACTGACGAGGCCGAAGAGGAAGCGGCGAGGAATCCCCTTATTGTCAAGAAAAGGGGAAGGTTGACGAAGGCTGCACGACCGTCGGCTGATCAGGAGTCCGAGGAGGTCGTCGAGGACGAGGATGCCGAACCGCTGCTTAAGCGGAAGAAGCGGAAGGCGGAGGGGACGTCAACTGAAGGGACGCCCCGGGTTCCTTCCATGTCACGCCCTGAGGTCGCTAAGAAGATGGCATTCGACCTCGGGCTCGTCGAGGTAAGCTCCGCGTCGGGGGGCTCAGATGAAGAGCAGGTGAGGGTGTCGATGTCCCGGGGCCCCGTCAAGGGTCGTTTTGAGGTGGTGGCTCCAGTAGGGGGCACTACCACCGGAGGCGTGGAGCGGGGAACAGGTAACGGTGCTACTGGCGAGGGGAACACTGAACACCTGGACAGAGGAGAAGAAGGGACTTCTGCGCCTCATGGTGCCACCGTGCCTACCGATGTCGCACCTGGGACAACCACGGCGCCCGGTGCCGGCGAGGCAGTTCTTCCGCCGGAGGATGCCTTGCGAGAAAATGAGCAAGTCCTGCCCCCCATGCCCTCCACCGAAGTGATTGCTGAAGGCTGTTTAGTCAGCAAGAGTGCATCCGAAGCAATACTGAGGTAAATTTAGTCGGCGAGAGTGCAGCTCGCTCTAGGAGGTAGGGCTTCAGGACTTAGCTGTGTGCCGAGGCGGGTCAGGTGATGACCACTGACGCTGATGCCGCCCAAGCAGTAAGGGAGCACGGCCTTCTGCGGGGCAGGGCAGCTGGGCCGTTGATCCGAGGAGGGGAGCTCTGGGGAGGACCGAGACCTCTAACTGAGGTGCTGAGGAGGGTCGTCCCCGAGTTGCCCTCGCAGGAAGCACTGGCGGCCGCACTGGGACGCTTGGAGGGTCAAGCGCGCAAGGACGCTTGGAGGGTCAAGGGTCGCAGCTTGAAGTGCTGGCGAGGTGCCGGAAAGCGAGCCCTGACCAGACTCCGGAGATATCCAGCGGGGGATATCACCTGGAGAGCCAAGCCCAAGACGATGGTGCCGACGACGTCGACCTCGAGGCGCTGATGGACGGAGTTGGTAAGTCGCTGGAGGTGCTACGAAGGCTTGCAGCTCAGGCCCAGAATTACAAGCCCTAGTGGGAGGCCCAAAATGCCTTCTGCAGGGACTTGGTGGCGCAGCACGAGACCCGCGAGGTCGAGCTGCAAGGTGAGGTTAAGGACCTTAAAGCTGCCCTCCAGACCACCGAGCTGAATCTCGCTGCGGCCCAGGTCGAGAAGGAAGCCGTCGCCAAGGTGCTATCGGACGCCAAGGCTTAGGGGGTAGCGGAATACAAGGCCGGGGCCGAATTCAAGACTGACCTGGAGCAGTTTGGGGCTCAATGTTACCAAGTGGGCCTCAAAGCTGGTCGGGAGCACGAGGAGGGACTGTATTGGCATGAGCGTGCTCGGGAGGCCTTTGAGGCAGCTGTGCAGGAGTGCCGATGCCGAACAGGTGATGCCCGTCTGGACGGTGTTCGGTCGCCCAGTTTCAGTCTGGGCGAATGCCTCCCGCTTATGACGCTGGTGTTCCTGAGCAGGAGCCTTAGTGACTTCTCCCTTTTGCTACTTTTTGTAAACCTGGCCCAAGGGGGCCCTTTGTAAAAGAAAACTGTAAATGAATTTCCTTTCAGAGTTTGTATATGGCCTCACTTTTTCTATCTTCTTCCCTTAGCATGTTCTTGTTCGAATCGGAATTCGCTGGTTTATAAGCGTTGCATGTACCGCATAGGTTAACGAGAACCGAATAGGGTCTTGACCAGGGGTGAATGCTGAACACTTACTCAACCTGGGGGGTCAACATATCCATTTGAAGTTGGAAAACTTTGAAGTATGGATAGTTTCAGACGCCACCTCAGGCAGACCATAGGAACAGGGAGAAGAGAAGTAGGATGCCGAACAAAGGCTTTTATAGATAATAAGCCTTGAGATTAGATACATGCCAAGCCCTGCGTATGGCTCCGTCGCTAGGAGTAGAAAGCTTATAAGAACCTTTCCCGAGGACCTGCGTGGCCTGATAAGGCCCTTCCCATTTGGGCGCGAGCTTGTCGACGGCCCTTCGGGGGTTCGATGCCGAGCAGCGTCGTAGAACCAAGTCACCCAAGTAGAAGTGTCTTTCCCAAACTCGAGTGTTGTAGTACTGCACGAGTCATTGCTGATAGGAAACAATACGGATGCTGGCGTCATTCTGACGTTCGTCGAGTATGTCAAGGTTCTCCCGAAGAGCACGGTTGTTGGCAGCTTCATCGAAGTGGGTTGTTCGGAGAGTGGGGAGAGCCACCTCCAAAGGCACCACAGCTTCCAAGCCGTATGCCAAGTGAAAAGGTGGTTCTCCCGTTGCCAATCGTGTTGTTGTTCGGTGGCACCAGAGCACATTGGGGAGCTCATCAATCCACGAACCTCCTGCGGCCTCAACTCTTATGCGGATCTCGTATAGCAGTGTCCGGTTGGCGTTTTCGACCAAACCATTTGCCTGGGGATGCGCAACGGAGGTGAAGTGGTTGTAGATGCCGAGCTCGGCACACCTTTGCTTGAAAAAGGTGCTATCGAACTGTTTTCCGTTGTCGGAGGTGATAACCCTTGGAACTCCAAACCGGAAGAGGATGTTTTTCCAGATGAACTTCCACGCAGCCTGCTCGGTAATCGTGGCAATGGGTTCTGCTTCGATCCACTTGGTGAAGGAGTCGATAGCCACGAACAGGAACATTTTCCGACCTTGGGCCTCCGGAAATGGGCCTAGGATGTCGATACCCTATCTGGCGAAAGGGCGAGGTTCGAACAGGCTGTGAAGCTGTTTGGCAGGCTGATTAATGAGCTGCCCAAACTTCTGACATTCTGGGCACCTTCGAACAAAGGTCATGCTGTCCTTTTGCAACGAAGGCCACCATAATCCTGCCCGAATGATGCTACGCGCTAGCGTTCTGCCCCCCAAGTGGCTTCCGCACAGTCCTTCGTGAACCTCTTCGGTGGCCGCAAGAGCCTCTTCAGGATTGAGGCACCGTAGGAGAGGTCTTGAAAGAGACCGTCGGTACATCTTGCCTTCTATGAGGGTAAATCGCTGGGAGCGCATCCTGATCTTCCGAGCTTCGCCCTGCTCGGGCGGAAGCTCGCCTCGAAGTAGATAGGCCAGGAGAGGATCCATCCAGCTCGGAGCTGGTGGATCGGCCTCGATGGCCGTGATGTCTACTTCGGTGCTCGGCGAGGCGACCTCTTCAATGAATATGGAGCGAGAAGGGGCGATGTCACCTGAAGACGCAGCTTGGCTAGTGCATCGGCACGACGTTCTGCTCCCGCGGAACATGTATGACCTCGAAATAGAGGAGGCCTTCTGCTCGGCTCTTAACCTGCTGAGGTATTAAGCCATGCGGGTTCCCTTGCTTCGAACTGCCCGTTCACCTGATTGGCCACCAACAGAGAGTCGCTGAAGACCCTAAGCCGAGGGCTCCGAGGTGCCTAGCATGCGGACACCGGACAGCAATGCTTCGTACTCAGCAACATTGTTGGAGGCAGCGAAGCGAACCGAAGGGCGTATTGGAACTCTAACCCCTCAGGAGAGGTGAGGACCAAGCCTGCTCCGCTCCCCGTGACACAAGAGGACCCATCAACGTAGAGCTCCCATGGGGGCTCGTCGGCCAGCGGGGGATCCTGCTCGGTAGGGAGAGTGCATTCCGCAACAAAGTCCGCCAATGCTTGTGCCTTGATTGCTGTCCTTGGGCGAAAACTGATGTCGAACTCACCAAGCTCTATGGCCCACTTAATTAGCCTACCGAAGCCTCTGGACGTTGAAGGATGGACTTCAACGGTTGGTCGGTAAGGACCGTAATAGAGTGGGCCTAAAAATAGGGCCTGAGCTTCCGAGTAGCCGTGACCAGGGCAAGGGCAAGTTTTTCTGCTCGGGGGTACCTCCTCTCAGCTTCTTGGAGGACCCTACTGATGTAGTATACTGGGTGCTGCGCCGCTCCCTCTTCTCTGATCAGAACCGCGCTAATGGAGTGTTCGGTGACCGAAAGGTATAGAAACAGTGGTTCTCCAAGCACGTGCTTCGAGAGAATAGGTGGGGCTGCCAAGTATGCCTTTAGCTCGGTGAAGGCGGCTTCACACTCTTCAGTCCACCGTACATGCCCCCCTTGCTGGGAGGTGCCTTTGGGGCCTCGCAGCAACTTGAAGAAGTTGAAACTTCTTTCAGCTACTCGAGACATGAACCGGTTCAGCGTGGCGAGGCATCCAGTGAGATGCTGGACGTCATGCACTGTCTTCAGACTGCCCATTTCAAGTACGGCTTGGATTTTCTCCGGGTTTGCCTCTCTCCCTCTATTTGAAACGAGGAAGCCAAGGAACTTACCCGAGCGTACCCCAAACGCACACTTGGCTGGGTTGAGCTTCATATTAAATTTCTGCAAGGTTGCGAAGGTTTCTTCAAGATCGGAGATGTGGTCGATGCTCAGGAGCATTTTGACCAGCATGTCATCGACGTAGACTTCCATGTTGCACCCGATCTGCTGCTCGAACATCTTATTGACCGGCCGCTGATATGTGGCACCAACGTTCTTCAGACCAAAGGGCATCCTGGTATAACAGTATAACCCTAAGTCTGTGATGAAGGTGGTGGCGTCTTGATCCGGAGGATGCATGCTAATCTGGTGATAACCAGAGTAGGCGTCCAAAAAGCTGAGAAGCTCGTGTCCGGACGTGGCGTCCACCAACTGGTCGATGCGCGGCAGGGGAAAATTATCCTTGGGCGTCGCCTTGTTGAGATCCTTGTAGTCTATGCACACCCGCCATTTGCCATTGGCCTTGCGCACGAGGACCACATTGGAGATCCACTTCGGGTACTAGGCTTCCCGTAGGAGCCCTATGGACCGGCTTCTAACGACGTGATCCTGAATCACGGTCTGCCATTCTCGGTTGACCGGTCGCCTCCTTTACTGAACTGGCGGGAACCCATGGGTCCAAACGGAGGCAGTGAACCATCACCTCCGGAGGAATGCCTGGAAGCTCGTCATCGGACCATGCGAACACGTCCAAGTTGGCGAGAAGGAAGGCCATGTAGCGTTGCTGTTCGGCTTCCGCTAGTAAGGCGCCAATAAAGAGGACATGCTCGGGGTTATCATCCACCTGTACTGGAAGCAGATCTTCAGCAGGTGTTCCTCGGCTAGTGGAAGGCTGGTCGGTTGGGGGTGGAACAAGCAGCGAGTGGCTGCTTGTCTCTTAAGGAGAGGACATAGCACCGTCAAGACTCGCGTTGGCACCCGAGCACCTCCCCAATCCCGCTCGGAGTCAAAAACATCATCTTTTGGTGAAGAGATGAAGATACCGCCTTAATCCGCCCGATCAGACCTCTACCGAGGATGGCGTTGTAGCCCGGTATATTCTTGATGACCAAGAAGTCTACTATCTTGGTCACATTTTTTGGTGTTGTCCCAAGAGTTATTGGGAGGCGAATTCTCCCCATGGGCTAAACTGAAACCCCCGAGAAGTCGTACAGTGGAGACTCTACAGGGGTGAGCTGATTGGTCTTAAAGTCCATAAGAAGGCAACAATCGTAGGCCAACACGTCTGGAGCACTTCCATTATCCACCAAAATCCGGCGCACATTACAGTGGTTGATGGTGGCCGAAACGACCAGCGCATTAGTGTGGGGGGTAGTAACCCCTACAAGATCTGCGTCTGAGTAGGTTATAGCCTCCTCGGACTGTACGCGTTGCCGAATTAGTGGGATACGGAGCTGGCCGGGGCACCGGAGGCCTGTCAACGACGTGCACTCACCTTACGTAATCGCGTCGGCTTTGAGTGCTTTCTCCGCCTGCGCCGAACCTCCCGCGATCACATTGATTTCCTGCCCATTAGGTTGGTTGTTGATCGGCTGCTTGGGAGTTCGCTCTCGGCGTCTGGGGCGGTCCTCATTCCGGCGCACGAACCGTCCGAGGTAGCCGCGCTTGATGAGGGACTCGATTTCATCCTTAAGCTGGCAGCATTCGGAGGTGTCGTGGCCGTGGTCGCGGTGGAAGAGACAATACTACTCCTGGTTGCGCCACCGGGGATCGGAGCGCATCCTTGGTGGCCACCGAACATATGGTTCATCCCTGATCTCTGCCAGGATCTGTTCGGGTGCCACTGTCAGCGGTGTGTAGTCGGTGAAGTGGCGTGGTCGGCGCGGTGAGTCGCCGTTGCGCCATCCTTTCTTCCGATCACAGTCCTGACCGTTATCGGAAGGCCTCTTCTTGTCTGACTGCTCGCCCTGCTCATCTCGGCCAGCAGCCAGACTTTCCTCACATGCCACGTGGCGTTGTGCAATGGAAAGTAGCTCAGCCAAAGTGGCAGGCTGCTGGACGCCGAGGGTCCTCTGCAAAAAGCCATCGCGAGTGCCCTGGATGAGGGCGCTAGTGGCGAGAGGAACGTCCAGGCGTGTAATGCGAAGCGCCTCAGTCTGGAACCTCTTAACGAAGTCCCAGAGCGCCTCGCCCTTCTTCTGGCGGACGGCTAGGAGGGAGGCCACTATGCGCGGCTGCGACCTTTCACAGAGGAAATTGTCCCAGAAGGACTTCTTAAGTTGGCGGAAGGAGGAGATAGAGCCCGCAGGCAGCGCTTCGAACCAAGCTCTGGCGGTCTCCTTGAGAGTTGCCGGGAAGGCCCGGCATTTGGCCGCGTCTGATGCTCCATGGAACACCATGTGTGACTCAAATCCGTGGATGTGATCCGCCGGGTCGGTGGTGTCGTCGTAAGGCGAGATAGTGGGCAGAGGGAGCTTAGGGAAGACCAGGGCTTCCAGGATCTCCATGCTAAAGGGGGAGCGGAAGTCCAAGTCCTCCTCCACCAGTGCTTTACCCTCTGCTCGCTGGACCATCGCGTCTATGCGACGCTCAAGGTCCGCCACGCGGCGCAAGTGCCTGGCCAACTCCTGCTTGGAATGAGCAGAGTTTTCTTCACATGTCTTGTGGGAGTTGGCTCCCACAACTGAACGCGTCGGACGTGGGGCCGCCGTGGAGCGATGGGGTGAGCGGCCACGGCGCCCGTTCCTCGGAGGGGGCGCGGTGCGATCGTCGTGGCGAGTCCACCTGCTGCTCCTGGGGCGCAGGAGGGGTGCGAGATCGCCGGTGAGACGATTCCGCCTGACGCTCCTGCGGAAGAGAGGACGCCAGGGCCTGGGGCCTTGCCAACTGGGCTTGTAAGCCCAGGCAAATGCCCGTCAGATGTTGCATCTGACCCCGGAGCTCTACCATTCCCTGGGCAGTTGCGGGCATGACGGTTGTTGGTGCAAGGACGTCGCCGATCCGACTGGCAGAGGCAATGGCGACATCGACGGGGTGGTCCCGACGGCGGGATTCAGCCCTCGTTTGGCGGGACCTCGTCGCCCTGCTCCCAACATTCTGGTAAGAGGATCGCCCGCGAACCATAGCTGTCGTCGATTCCCACAGACGGCGCCAAAAGAGTGGAGGCTTTTTCCTGTTCGGGCCGAAACCGAATGGGCCTACACTCAGAGGAAAGGGAAGACGGTCGCCGATAGCGGGCGCAGGCCTGCAAAACCAGAATAGGATCAAGGGGCCCGGTTGAAGAACTGGGGAGAACCCTCCGATGCCTAAGTCAGTAGCGGACTTGAGAGGAAGGGAGTTCTCGTGTGTGTTGACGTGGCTGGTGTGAGTAAGATTGCGTGATTACGCGTACCTTTGCATGGCGTTGTACCTGAGCCTTTTATAGGCATGTGCACTAGGGAGAAGGGATGAAACGGCCCGGGATCGTGCCTGAAAGGTCGCGCCGGTTGGCGCGTCGTCTGGGGAGTTACGCACCGGAGCGTCCGTTGGGACTCTCGGTAGTTATTGCTCCTCTTGATCATGGGGCGTGTGGCCTACAGCTGTTATAACCGTCGTAGGACGTGAAACGACCCGCTCGGACGCCCTTGGCCAGAGATCCTGAGCAGGTTGCCTGTATGGGGAGTCGGACCTGCCGTTCAGTAACTGCAGTGGGTGCTCGGTGTGACTGGTCCTGCAGTCCGGAACCCACATAGGCCACTCTGGGGCTAAAGCCTGCTCCTCGAGGGGGTCTGCTCGGAATGGGATTTGAACAGACCAAGGGGCGTCCGGGGATGGCCCTACGCAGAGCAGGTATCCCTGGGGATGTTGGAAACAGACGTCCGAGGGCGCATGGTGTCCTAGGGAAAGGAGGAGCCCGCTCGTTCTGCGATGGGCTATACGGGCCCAACAAAGGGGCCCAGGTGGCAAGAATCGACCACCACAGTCGGCATCCGATGTTCTATGTTCGGTGGCCGATAGTCGGCTCCCAACCGCGTCCGACATCCAACGCACCACACAGGCGGCCAACATCTAGCGCTCGGCATCCTGCACCTCGTCTAGCGCCTAGCGGCTGGTGTTTGACATCCGACGTTTGGCACCCGGTGGACAGTGCCCGACGCCTTGCAGACGGTAGCCGACGGCCGACGATTGACGTCTGGCGCCCAATGCTCGGTGCACTCAGCACCCGACGTTGGACGACCGGCGGTCAACTTCCACGTCGAATAGTCAACGATCAAGTGGTCGACATAACATATTCTTTATTTTTAAAACTTCTATTTATTTTTAAAATTGTTTTTAATAAATATTTTATTAAAAAACAAACATCAAAAAATCTTTTCTAGAAAAACATTTACGTGGGTACTAAATAAATAATTTTATTTTTAATTTTCTGTAAAAATTAATTTTTGGAAGAAAAAAAATCTATGAATATATTTTGCAAACAACTAAACGGATTGTAAAAATTAATTCTTGAAAAAAAAAATCCTATGAATATATTTTACAAACAAACTAAGCAGATCCTAAACGGTGATAATCCAGTTCAGCATATAAAATCATTTTCTAAGTCTTCTTTCCCACACCCCCTACCCAATCTAGAACCTTTAACTGTGCAGTCAGGCGGCCGTGAGGGTCGCTTCTCCCTCCAGCCACCCCTCCCCACTTTACAACATATATAAAAATCTATTCTTGTTTAAAACTTAACCAAAAACTATCATGCATGTTAGTTTAATCAAACTTTAAAAAACAATCACCCAACGTACGTACATATATATAACTAAGATGATGTTTGATAAAATTTAACACTTAAATCTTAAATCTTATTTGTCATCTATTCTCTAAATCTGAAATTTATAAAGAACTTAATATATATCAGATATAATTTAAGAAGTTTTTGATAACTAATTTAGACAACATTTAAATTGTAGTGTAGTGGTTAAGATGCTACACTTGTAATAGAGAGGTTTTGAGTTCAAAACTCATAATAGTAAAAATTTAAAATTTAAAATTGACTGCCGCCGCCGGCTGGATTCCTGTGACCACCACCGGTGGCCGATCTCCGACGATCGCCGGAATCCACTGTCGGCCGCCAGATTTTGGTGGCTGGTGCCAGAATTCGGCGATCGCCAGAGGCCAGATTCAGGCAACCGTCACCAGCGGCCGGAATCCGGCGATCGCCAGAGGCCAAATTCCGGCGGCGGTCTCCGGCGGTCGGTGCCAGAATCCAGCGATCACCGGAGGCCAGCACCCGGCGACGACGGTCCAACAAAAGATCTGAAAAAAAAATGATTGTTCTTAGCTTAAAATTAAGTGGTTTTTCATATTTAAGTGATTAATTAAGACATAATTTTAGATATTTTATCAAACAGTCTGAAATCTTAAAACATAAGTATTTCAGACAATAGACATATATTAAGGGTTATCAAATAGGACCTAAGTTTAACCATCATGCATGAAACTGTCTATTAGAGCTAGATCTATCCAATACACATAACTAACCTTGAATAAAAAAGTTTAATTGAAATTTAGAATGCTTGTCATTGTTTATTAGAGTATAATTGTCACGCCTTTGATTTTAGTAGCGGAACTAATCAGGAGCGTAACGAACAAGCATGTATTCAGAAGTCATAGATAAATGACTAATATCAGTAGGACGCATAATTCAATAATCAAAACTCTATTAGTCAAAAATGAATAATATAATCTGCAATGTCAAAATAAGAACAACTCTCTACTTACTAGTCTTATCTATCTCTCGAAGAAAGATAAAAATTACAAAGATAACCAATCTCTCACTACTAGAATAAATAAAGACTCACCAAGGTATATTTCACGCTTAGCGCACAACTCCCATCACTAAGCATTATTCCTCATCCTCGTTACCTGAAAATGTTAGGGAAAACAAGTGTGAGCGCGCTAATGCCTAGTAGGATTTATATCTCAACGTGTGGACAATGATATAAGTGATTAAGATTTTTAAGAAGCAGAATTCTTACAAGGCGAAAGACAAAAGCATGCACGAAAGTACCCACAAGATCAAATGACTGATTAGAGCAGAATACTCAATAGATTTTGATAATGAATCATATAGACTTTCATAAGTATTGGGCAAAGAGTTCAAGAATGAGTACTTATCAAATGAATAAGAACTGGCCATATTCACACAGATAACACACATTCATATGATCAAACGTATCATATCAAACGAATGCATATTCACAAATCTTGCACACATATCGGTGTCATGCCACACACCACAAGTCCATACTTCTACGGTTAATAGGTACGTTAGGGTGCTCCTACCTAGGACCAGACAAAGCCCTCATTTTCACAAGCATTGGTCAAATGGACCAAAGTCCTACATTGTGCCGATCAAACACATATACATATTATGGCCACAGATTTCCAAGGACAAGCTCTTAGTAACAAGAATATGATCATCCACGGAGTTCAAGGATATGGCAATAGACACATACGGCTTATTTTTAAGTTTCATAAACTTTAATGACTTTGACCATAATTGAATAGGATGCACATGGAATAAATAGTTCTCTAACTCCAGGGAACTTCAAGGTACAATCAGTTAGGTCTCTATGACGAAATTCATAGAGTACGGAGACTTTCCTACCTACGTATGCAAGGAACGACAATAAATGCAATAATTGGAAAGCATATCCAATAAGGAAAGTTAGGACATAATAAGGATCATGGAAAGAAAACAAAGTAGACTCACGTCGAAACCCAGCATGTATTCTCACCAACATGGTTATGACACAGATTATATCAAGACATTTTTAACTTTGACTTGGAACATAAGGATGAAAAGGCATAATCAATGGAGAGTATAACCAATAACTTTCATATAGAACGTTAGAATCATATTCATGTAATTAATATTTTTAACATGTGGTTGATGGCTTTTAAAGTACAGACATAGACTAATCAACATGCTGGCAAGACCAAGAAAACGATGTAGACTCACTTGTTTGATCCATAACTCTAAATCTAGGGTTCCTGGGACGAAACTATAAATGAAAGGGGTTGCTGAAAACGGAAAGTAAATAGATCTATGACTTTGGTTTGACCCAGTTGCATGAAATACAAAAAGACAAAAAGTCCAAACCATGCATGAAGTTCATAAACAACTTGAGACTCTTTGTATAGGCAATGATAATCGGAAAGAATAGGGTCATATCAAAACAGACTTAAAGGACTTTCAGGTGATACTCTCTACGTTAATTTGGTGCCCGAGATCACCTACCTTTGATTGCTTCTAACACCATGGTTCTTACAAGTCAAAGCAGATGCTAAGGTATAAAGAATCCTTGAATCCCTACTGCCAGCTCGTTCCCTTGCTCCTAGAAATTCGTCCAGCAACGAAGAGAAAGATATAGGGTTGGCTACGGAGGTCTTACGATGGTTTTATAGCGCCATGATGGTGTAATTTTCGAGTTTGTAGTTTCCTAAACTTCTAGTAGGAGTCCTACCATGTCTAGAATTTCCATAGGTTATTTTCTTATCAATCCATTTGTAAGTTTTAAGAAGCAAATCCGTGTTTTCATGTTAGACTTGGGTTTAGACATGATTTATAGCCCATACTTCCCATGTTTAAACTTAACTGCTCCCTTTTTATTATTGGGTATTGATTTAACACGGTTTTCCTTATGTTTACGACCTATTGGTCTAATAACCCTATTGGATCTGTCATTTATGTTGAACCACTCCTACAATTTATTCTTTTATTTTAATGATAACGAAACTCATGTTTATCTTATATCTATTTAATAATATTTAAGAATATTCTTGCACTATCGTTCTTTGTTTATAGCTTTGCATTGATTGGTAACTTTGTCATGCATGATATGGTCATGATCAATCAAAGCTAACTTCGTCATATCTGAAGTCTAACTTCATCATATACGAAGTCCACTTTGTCATATACGTCATATACGAAGTCCACTTTGTCATATACGAAGTTCCACTTCGTCATGCATGATTTGGTCATGATCAGTCGATGCTAACTTTATCATATCCAAAGTCTAACTTCGTCATATACGAAGTCTACTTCATCATATACGAAGTTCCACTTCGTCATGCACGATTTGGTCATGATCAGTCGAAGTTACTTCGTCATATCCGAAGTCTACCTTGTCATTTACGAAGTTCCACTTCTATTGGCGACGTTGTATTTTGACCAGTCGAATTTTTATATTGATTGCCTTTATAATCCATATCTGACCCACATCGATTGATCCTTAAACATCGATTGTTGACCAACATTGATTGGTCATTAAACATCGATTGTTGTTATGCATATCGATTGTCTTACACATCGAGTATCTCTATAATATCGATTGCCCTTAAGCAAACATTGATTGCTTCTATATTTCTACCGATTGGTGTTATGAGGATGGTTCCATATCGATTGTTGACTAGCCCATATCGATTGTTGACTAATTCACATTGATTGAGGATCAAATGTTCCTTATAAGTGGACCAAACATTGATTGATGTTATAATCACAACAGTTACTAAAAAAATGGTTCGTTAGCCATTCCGATTGGTGTGTACTCACACCGATTGTTGAACAAGGGTCGAGAATTCATCTATTTAGAGTTATGAATGAATTGATTACTGAACAATGGTCTAGTAATCATGTTATTGTGGTTAATGTCATATTGGTTACTGGACAAAGGGCTTAGTAAGACCCCAATTGCTTTTCAACCAATTACTTCTCAATATGGTTTATTGTCCTATGTTAGTGGGTTCTCTATTTATCTGATTCTTAAGAGTCCAGCTTATGAGACTTCCATGGTTTGACCCAAGACCACAAGTTCTCATTCCCTTTCATACAATTTCCACATATTATAAGATTTTTTTTATTGGGGCTATTTTACTTTAGTATCCTAATTGTGTCCTTACTCAAACATCTCCACTAATTTATTCCCATTTATTTAGGATTTTAAAATCCAGATTGTTACAATAATCATAGCATATTTTTCACTATTTACTAGAGTATAATGACAGCATATATTTTAATCGATTGTCGATACAAATCTTAACTGAAAAATCAACCCAACACACATAATATTGTCTATTTGAGCATAATCTAACCAGCAGACATATAACTGATTTTTAAAGCTTAACTAGAAAACCAGCACATAAAAAATCGGTTATTTCAATGCTTAATTAAACCAGCATACATATAACTGATTAATAAAACTTAATTAAAAAGCAGCCTGCTACCTATCATAATGTTTAATTTAAGAGTTTTTATTTTTTAATCCCTACAAATATACATATTTCTCTTTTAATCTCTCAAATTAAATTATTATCATATTAATCCCTCAAAATTTCTAAATCTTTGCAAAAAAAAAAAATCTGATAAAAAACTAATATATAATATTCAGAGGTTTTAGAGAACTAATATGACAAACATAGATAAAAAAATACGTTTACTTGTGGATATTAAAAAGTAAAAAAAAAAACCTTAATTTAATTGTGCCTTGGGTGAATACCTACCTTAGGTTTAAGGAAAAGAATAGGAAGTCTTGAACGGATCTCCCATCAAGGATGCTGCGGCCTTCCAAGTCCCACTCAACAAAAGGAAGAACTCTGGGACGTCCCACGAAAACTGATCCGGTCCCTTTCTTGAAATGGGGTTTGGCTGGGTTTGAGGTTTCTATTTATAAATTAAAAAACAAGAGTCTTATTAAGCCATTACTTCTTAGTCCTTTTTTTTTTAATGAATCCGATTACTATATAACAGCAGCCCACACACGATTCCAGTCCTAATAATGCTCACCTTCCCACAAAAGATAGCCCCCACTGTCACTTCACCTAATTAGCCGAGTTTGGGTTTGTTTTACTGCTAAATTCGCTAATTAAATTTAATTATCTTTTAGTTATTCAATTCAGTGAATTAACTTTTATTAAATTATCTTATTTCCTCGAGGTATAGATCTGTATTTATTAAACATATGTTAAAAGATTACAGTTTAAATAACAACTCATTTTACTTTAGATCTTGGGTCAAGGTTGAGTCCTAAGTTTCCTCCGATCTCCTTTCACTGAGGAAATTCAACAAACCACGCACCCAAGAAAGCTTAAAATGCCAAACATGAAGGCTACGATGGCACAATCTACTCGTCCGACCTCCTAGAGTGATTCAACACCCTCCAGTCATTCCATGGGGCGTCAAATGAAGTCAAGTGCCAAGTGTTCCCAACACTACTTGGAGGCTTTACGAATCTCGGCCTCGACGTCACCCTCACTATCTTGGCCCTCATTGGTGGAATGACAGATGTGCACCTATGCGGCTCATTGGCCAAGAAGTCATCGACCATTTTTGCCAACCTCATGGGGAAGCCAAATTTCTACACCAACTGGGAAGCCATTCTCCAAGCCACGCGTCGACCCTGGTCATGATCAAGGAGAAGTAGAGCACCGCACCTGAGCAGTTCTACTACATAGAAGAGAAGAGACTGAGAAGGGATGACCAACATGACTTCCCACCAAGGCAAGCTCAATCTCCTCTACCCACCTTCACAATCACCCCGTCTCAAATCCTAATGGAGATATAGAACAAGCTCTACCTACAGTGGCCAAATAAGATGGAGTCGGACCCCTGTAAGAGAGACAAGGGAAAATATTATGAGTACCACTATGACCATGGCCACACCACTGACGAATGCCGATAGCTCAGGTTCGAGATCCAGGTGCTCATGAAGTGGGGCATCACCGACAAAAACATTGAGTGTTGGCATCCAGGGAGGGGAGAAGACCGATGCTCACCCTACCTGAGATAAGACGAGGAAGCACCAATCAAAGGAGTGGTGATGATGATCTCTGGAGGACCATCCCTCGGCGTATCAAGCTCGGGGAAGTGAAAGGCCATCCTATGTGAGGTTATCAAATTAAGGAAGAGAAGCACCCTAGATTCGACCTAAAACATGTAATCACTTTCCCAAATGATGACTTGGAAGGAGTCAAATTACCAAACAATGATGCTTTGGTCGTGTCAGCCAACATCAATTAGTGCGATGTAAGGAGAGTCTTGGTTTGATAATGGAAACACTCATAATGTCTTGGTTTACGATTGTTTCAAAAATTGGACATTCCCCTAAATGGGTCCAACCAGTCTAATGGATTCAATAGAGCCTCCACCAAGGTGGCCTGAACTGTCACTCTCCCAGTCACTTTTGGGATCGACCCGTGTTGGATCACCATCAACTTTACAATTGTGCACGTCACTTCATCATATAGAGTGATCATCGGCTGAGGTATACTAGTATATATTAGGGGTGTTCCATACATAGCGCATCAAAAGCTAAAGTTCCTGACACCTGATTGGGGTCAAGGCGGTTAGAGACAATCAAGCCAAGGCGTGGAGGTGCTACTCCAAGGCCCTTCGGGCTAACTCACCTAAGACCATGAGTGTCACTGAAAAATAAGAATCAAACTCTCAGCCCCAAGCAAAACCTTCAGTCAATCCACTAAGAGTCTCCCTAGAAACCAAGATAGAGCAATCAAGATTGGTAGGCCCTGTCAGAGGAAGAATGCTGACTCTTCATCACCTTCCTGAACACACTGATGTTTTCACATGGTCGAAGAGTGACCTTTCAAGAGTCTACCTTGAGGTGATCACATATCAGCCTAACGTCAACCCCTCAGCTCGTCTAGTGAAGCATAAGAAGTAGGTATTCAACAAGGGAAGATAGAAGGTCATCTTCAACCAGCTCCAAATAGACATCGCATCGAATTCTTCCAAGAAGTTCAATACCCAGTGTCGATCTCCTATGTCATCCTCATTAAGAAAGCATTAATTAAATGGCACATGTGTGTTGATTTTACATATTTGAGCAAGGCATGTCCCAAAGACAGCTACCTCCTTCCCAAAGTCAACCAGCTGGTCAACGACACCTTGAGGCATGAGCAACTAAACTTCCTCAATGCCTACTCAGGGTACCATCAGATCAGGACCCATCTGGCAAATGAGGAGAAGATAGCATTCATCACCGACCTCAGCGTCCATTGCTACACATGCATACCATTTGGACTAAAGTATGGTGGCACCACATACCAGTGACTGGTGAGCCAGATTTTCAAACCATAGCTCGGGAAGAACATGGAGGTGAATGTGAACGATGTGCTGGTGAAAAGTCTAAAGGTTGATTTCCATCTCACCAACCTCTGGAAGACATTTGACACATTGTGCAAGTACAAGATGAAGCTAAATCCAACCAAATGCACGTTCATGGTAACCTCGGGTAAATTCCTTGACTTCCTCATCAGCCACATAGAAATTGAGGTGATGGTGTAGGCCGTCGACATGTAGCCTCCTCGGACCATCAACAAGGTTTAGCACCTCAACAAGTAGTCGGCCGCCTTGTGTGAACAGAGTGATTTTTATTATTCTTGTAGGACATGAAGTCCAAGAAAACCTTCAGATGGACTGGGGATTGCCAATGAGCATTCTAGGACTTAAAGGCTTACCTATCAGCATCGCCGACCTTTTCCAAGCCTTAACGAGGTAAAACACATTATCTCTACATCTTTGCCACCAACCTCACTGTCAACTTGGTGCTTGTCTGTGAAGATGATTGAGCCCATCATGTCTACTTTATTAGCAGGGTACTCCAAGAGCCTGAGATCAACTAATGACTATTGAAAGTCAACCTTAGCCTTGATGACATCCACATGGAGGTTAAGGCCATATTTCTAGTCACACGCAGTGTCGATTCTCACTGACCTCCCACTACAGATCCTACAAAAACCAAATGTGCCGTGGAGACTCTTGCGATGGCCCATTGATCTCAACAAGTTCAACATTAACTTCCTCCCCAGAATGGTGATCAAAGGTCAAGCCATGGCCAAATTCATCATCAAAATGGCAATTTTTTCCATCGAGTAGAAGGCTCCCATCGCCTCCTCCTGAGAAGGGGCCTGCAAAGCAACTAGCCAGCAACCCGACATCAACTTTGGCTTGGAAATTGATGGTCAACGAGTCATCCTATACAGAAAGAACTGGCGTAGGCCTCATAATCGTCTCACCTAGAGGAGAACCATTGGAGCACACGTTGTGTGTTACATTCTCGACATCCAACAATGTTGCAGAATATGAGGCCTTGATCTTGGGACTCAGCACGGCCTTATACCTTGGGGCTGAGGACATTCATGCCAACAATAGTTCTCAATTAGTAGTCAGCTAGATCCTATTGAATTATGAGACAAAGGATCCTATCATGACTAAATACCTACAGATAGTTAAGTGACTCTTATCCAGCCTATGCCACTTCAACACTATGTGGATCCAGATTTCAGAGAATGTGAAGGTTGATGCGCTAGCCCATCTCGACTCATCGACCAAACTAGGGCACAAGTGGTTGGTGTGGGTTGAAGAAGTGCTAACCCTAGCCTGCGAGGGCCTTGAAGGTCGTGGTTGGAGAGAAGCAAGGTTACGTCACATGATGGAAGGAGCCCATCATCCAATTTTTGAGGCATGGAGCCTTGCCCAATGATGGGGTTCTCGCTTGAGATGTTAAGCATCAATCATCCAAATTCACCCTCATCCAAGATGAGCTCTACAAAAGTGCATACATGCTTCTGTACTTGAAATGTCTCGGCGATTTCAAGGTCGACTCCATCCTAAAGGAGCTTCACGAGGGGATCTTAGCAAGCCATTTCAATGGCCTAGATGCTCATACGACTCAGCTACTAGTGGCCGACCATGATCCAAGAAGTGCAAGTAGTGCTAGGTCTTCACCAAGAAGCATCATACACTAGTGACCAAGTTCGTTAGCACAATAGATCTCTAACCATTCACCAAGTGGGAGATCTCTTCCCTCTCATAGTTAGGCAGCAAAAGTTCCTCATCGTCGCTATGGAATACTTCACCAAGTGGGTAGAGGCCAAGCCGCTTGCTCGAATCATGGAGAAAGCCATTTGGGACTTTGTCTAGAAGTCAATCGTCACTAGCTTAGGCCTGCCCCAAGTGCTTGTCAGCGATAATGGTACATAGTTTACCATAAATATGTTTCGAGCATGATGCATCAACCATGGAATCGCCCAACATTTCACCTTTTTCGTGCCCATACAGGTCAATGGGCTTATCGAGGTCACAAATCAGACGATCCTTTAGGGACTAAAGACCCAGGTGGGGAAAGAAGGATAGAGTATGGTCGGTGAGCTACCCTCGATTCTGTAGTCTTATAGAACAACACTCAAAACCACCACCGGAGAATCACCACTCAACCTAGCCTTTGATACAGAAGCAGTTGGCTCATTCGATATCAATGAACCATCGATCTAGTCATCACCTTCAACCCTGAGCTCAATAATGTAGTTCTTGTTGATGAGGTCAAGGAGTGAGTTAGGGTTCGGGCAGCAGCCTTTTAGCAAACCACCACACGCCTGCACAATCGCCAGTTCTGAGGCCAACAATTGGTGACCATGTCCTTAAGAAGATGGAACCATCCAACCCTACTGTAGCCATCGACCAGCTTGCCCCAACATTAGAAGGACCCTATAGGGTCCTTGAGAACCTCAGGCACAGGGCGTATAAGCTCAAAACCACCACGATAACCCCCATGCCACCATCTTGTTGGCCCACTAGATATGGCAGCAAGACTAACCTAGAGGGGGGGTGAATAGGTAATCTGAAAAACTAAAACAGCAATCACCACTTGAAAATATTTGGTTAGTATAAATAAGCGTGTGCAATGGAAATTAAAGGCATGGAAGCAAGCACACAAGGAACACAGAGAATTATCCTGATTCGGCCCTTCCAAAAGGAAGTCCTACGTCTAGTCCTTAAGCAAACTCTTGAGATTTCACTAGCCAAGGGTACAGTCTCCCTTAAAGACATACAACACATAGCCCCATTCTAGTCTTCTTCCCTTTTCGGGCAAGAAGGCAGCCCACTTCTTTTCCATGCTCAGAAGCAAACCTGCTGGAACAAACCCAAGCGTGGTTACACCACTAGACACAACCTGGTCTTCTTCTCTTTCCGGATAAGAAGGCAACCCACTTCTCTTATAGGTCAAGAAGCCAACCTCTTGGTACAAACCCATGCGGTTCTTCTCTTAACACAAGGGGAACGCTTGCACTACAAACCTTCTCTTTTAAAGAAGAGGAACACTTTTGAACACAGAAGCTAGGACCCGAAGCCCCTAGATCAAGCTCAAGATAATCAAGGAGATGATTGATCTGAGACTAAGCCTAATATGAAAGAGTATAAAAGAAAAACTCTCTTAGGCAAACTCTCAGCTCTCTCTCTCTCAAATACACAAAGACACACAGAGAGAGAATGATGAAGAAGGAAGACAGATTGAATGCTTCTGCTTAAATGGGCTCAAGCTCTTCCTTTCTTCTTTCAGTGTGCATGGAGTTAGATGCTCATTGGATGTACACTCCTTGAAAGATCTTCAAGTTTTCTCACTTCTGTTCAATTTTCTTCAGCCTTTGCTTCATCCTTTTATAGAGCAGCTTAAAGAGATCCATTGACAAATGGCCGTTGGAGTTTCTTGGCTCTCTTCTTCTTCTGCTCTCCTTCTTTTGAGTCAAACGGATTCTTTCTTGTGCTTACTGGCTACTTGGAATGGAGGAAGATGTTCCAACTAGTGCACACTTCAAGGATGCCAGTAGCAGGTCCAAGATGTTGACTATGAGTAGAAGTGGATCTGTAGACATTAAATGCAAGGCAGGCATCTAGACTCTAGAAGTCTTTTGTGAGATGGCCCTTACCTATTTTGTCTTCTATCCATATCTCCTGCTAATAGCTAGAAATAGTAGGTAGATGCTTTTCTTTCTTGCATGAAGGAAGAGATCCTAAGAGACAGGCAAAAAGATCTTCAGTCGGAGAAATAATAGGATAAACATATGAAGTACATTTGAAATTTCATTTGGGTGCCAAAGACATTTTGAAACATTTAAAATGTGGAGGCAATCGATATTTATTTAAAGACAATCGATATTTCACAAGGGCAATCGATATTTCAGAGACAATCGATGTTTCAGAAGCAATCGATGTTTTATGAAGGTAAGCGACGTTTTATAAAGACAATCGATGTTCATGAAGGAAATTGATGTTTGAGGGCATCGATGTTTAAGAAGCAATAGATGTTATAAGGCAATCGATGTTTTAAGTGAAGAGCAATCGATGTTATAAGGCAATCGATGTTTAAGTGGAGCAATCGATGTGTTAAGGCAACCAATGTTTAAGTGGAGCAATCAATGTTTTAAAGACAATCGATGTTTAAGATAATCTATGTTCTAAGTCAATCGATGTTCTAAGGCAATCGATGTGTAAGTAAATAGCCATCAATGTTTAAGTGAAGCAACCGATGTTTGAAGGCAATCGATGTTTAAATAAAGCAATCAATATTTGATTTATAACAGTAATCGATGTTTAAGTGAAGCAATCAATGTTATGAGATAATCGATGCTATAAGTGAAGCAATCGATGTTATAAGTGTAAGGCAATTGATATCTAAAGCAACCGATATTTAAGTGCAAGGAAATCGATATCTAAAGCAATCAATGTTTAAGTACAAGGAAATCGATATCTAAAGCAATCGATGTTTAAGTACAAAGCAATTGATGTTTAAGTTCAACTGTCCAAAATACAACGCAATCGGTCAAAGTGTAACTTCGAATATGACGAAGTGGAACTTCTTATAAAATAGATCAAAACATTGTCGGTCGAATTGAAGCTTCATATATGACGAAGTTTGCATCATATATAGCTTCGTATATGACGAAGTGAACTTCGACTGTTCAAGACAAAAACATACATGACGAAGTGAAGCTTCGTATATGATGAAGTGAACTTCGAATATGACGAAGTAGACTTCAGATATGACGAAGTAGACTTCGGATATGACGAGGTAGACTTCGTATATGACGAAGTAAACTTCAGATATGATGAAGTTAGCTTTGACTAATCAAGAAGCAAAACATGCATGACTTCGGATGATGATGTTTAAAGCTATGGATGATGAGACTTGACTTTGATTGAAACTATGAAAAAGTTGTCAGTGATGTAAATCATGAATTTATGAATGAAAACTTTAAATGACAACAAAGGCTTACAAGAAATTTGAACACCATCTGATGGATTAAGAAATTCTTGGAATACTTACATTAATGGTGATCCTTGAAGTATTATTTATTTCCTTTGAGTTACCTGTTGATGGACTTAACCAAAATGATATTAAGGTAAAACACATTAAATATTCTGAAATGTAGAAATGTTCTGATAAGTTTTGTTATCACCAAAATATATAGTCATGGAGATAAAGGAGTCAACACATCTCTCCAATTGGCCACCGAGGCTCGAGGTCGGACCGACCAATGTCACCACCTCCCCAACTAGCCACCAAGGCCAGGAGATCGGTTAGACCCCCATGCCACCATCTCTCCAATCGGCCAATGAGACACAAGGTCCGATGAACTCCCTATGCCACCACCACCACCCCCCCCCCCAAGTAGCCACCAAGGCCACGAGGTTGGATGGACCCCCATCCCACCATTTCTCCATTCAACCACTGAGGTCGGAGGTCAGACAAGCCCCCACACTACCACCTCCCTAGTCAACTAATTAAGATCCAAATTGGAACTGCTCAAACACTAAACTATATATCTCCGACTATCGGGCGGCTCAATACAACAAAGGTCAATGCCATACCACCACACTTAGCTGTAATATGAATATCAACAAACCCAGACAAGTGCATGCGCTTGACAAGCACTCCAGGCCAACCAATCTCAATAAAAGCACATACAAATGAGAAGTTTATGCAAAAATTGACAACCCATTTCTATTTCCATTCATAGATAAAAAGTTACAAGTGTATGCTTGAGAACAACAAAACTGAGCAATTCAAAATTTACATCAATCAACTTGACGCACAACAAACCGAGCCATCAAAAAGGGGGGAAGAAATGAACCCAGAAGATAGGAGTGAAGGGCTGCCTTGTGATAATTGGGCTTTATTTGGGCCGTGAATTGGGCCCTAATAGGATCTTGATGGCAATATAGCTTGTTGTCAACTTATGTTGGCGGAATGATAGCCTGCTGTCTATTTTTCCTATTCCAGAAATATCTGGTTGTTGTTGTGGAAGTTGCTAGGTTTACGGCAACCTATGTTGTCGTCAAGTTTAATAGTACTAGAAGACAATCAATGTTGTCATCAAGTTTAGGAGGTTTGAGTTGACGACAACTGACATCGGTGACTATGTTTTTTCTGTAGGGACCTGAACCTCTCTCTCTCTCTCTTCCTCACTCTCCATTCTCTCCATCTTTCACCCTCCTTCCTCTCCTCCTACCCTTGACGGCCGACATGGGCTTGTAAGGTGAGGTGGTGGTGCTGGCTATGGCAACGAATTACGAGAAGCAAGGAAAGAGAAAGCAAGAGGTTTCCCATACATACGTGCTCCTACAACCATGGTATGGGTGTTTTCATTGCACGTTCTCATCGATGGAGGTAGGGAGATGGACCCTTGCACCTTTAATGATGTTTCCCTCGCATTCTGTGTGAGCATAGTGGGATAATTTCATGTTTTGGGGAATTTTCCAGGTTGGAATGTGAGAGCCTCTCTATGATATTCATGCATTGAAATCATGTTTTTTCGACTTTCCATGGATGTGGTGTAATATGGGTAGAGTTCCCTAATGTTTCTCCCTTCTATTGTAGTATAAATTAGGTCCATGAGAGGGATGAGTGAGTGCTGAAATGCACCAAACTTGACAGCATGATGTGGTGCCATTAAGAGTTCTTGACAACATGGTATGTTGCAGTCAGGTTTATTTTGATTGCATAGTATGTTGTTGTCAAGTTCTTCTTGACAGCAAACGATTATGACGTCTAGATTCCTTGGTTTTGCATCATGTTGTGATGTTCCCTTCGTGTTTCTATCTATGTCCTTAGATGCTGAGGAGTCTTTCTAAGGTATGCAATGCTTCCAAACATTGAAGAGTCTATATGTGGTATTTCATGAGCCGTGTTGTATGGTGTGTTCTATATCTGAGCATTGAGGAGTCTGCATGGATGATTGCTGTTGAGGACTCCGCTGGTGAGCGTAGGCATTGAGGAGTCCATCTAGTGTGTGCCCCTTGTGGTGGTTTTGAACCAGTTTCTATAGAGCCCCTTCTCTTCAGCCAGAGTCTTGGCTAAGGGGAAAACCGACCAAGGACCAACATTGAGAGATTGTCTATGTATGCACACATAGCTAAGGGGTAGGACTCTATGGTGTTAGGTGCCAAGGCACAAACCCTAGCTAGTCCAACCTTGTGAGGTGTGATTGTGTGCTAGTGTACTTGTGTTTGTGGGTTCATTTTGTGATTGGACTTGTGTGTTTTGTAGGACCTCCTGAACCAGAGGTGATTAAGGTTCTGTCAACTAGATAGTTTGCTTCACTACATACTATGTTAGTGTAACAGTACATATACATATATAGTTGTTGTTTTATTTACTTTGGGGATCTGTATCCCTATTGGGCCCTAAGTTGTGGCTCACTTCTGTTGGTTTTCAGGTGAGGCTCCATCCTCTCAAGGTGTTGAGACTCAAAGTCGCTCCAGTAGTCCTGCCTAGCTGTAAGTTATTGAGAGGCGAGGTATGCCCTATTCTCAGTGTTCCTCTTTTCTTCTATTTGTACTCTGGGACTATGTGTAAAATTTATATAAGTTGCTAAAAATATGAATGATAGTTTCAATATTTAGTTATTTGTAGTTATTTTAGTTTCTTATATAGCTTCCACAGACATTTCTTTAACCTCTTCAAAGCTATGGCTGTAACGACCCACTTCCACCCGGTATGGTTACACCAACCCACATTGGATGAGTGCAAGCCGCTATAGGGGAGAAAACCCCAACGATATTCCTATGAGCTGAGATATACACGAATAGAAAGGAATATTGCAACGAAATTTAAATAAATCTTATTCCATCAACATTTTAATCCACATACCACAGTCTATATAGTCCAAGAAGAAATAACATAATCACAATGTCTACTAAACATATAGCCAATTCCAAGTACATATACCAATGTTCAAATTACAATGTATTACATACTAGGAAATAAATTACAAGTCTTCTATTCACTCTTCCAACTCTGCTTCAGATCTTGCTAGCTCCTCGGCTTCTAAATCTCCTGAAATGTTTAGCAAGGGTGAGTCTACATAATAGACTCAGCAAGTAACTTAAACTTCAAACCATATACTTATCACACATGCTTTCTAACAATTTAAATCAACACATGCTCATTCTAAAACATGGATAATATGCATTGAATCAATTAAGCAAAACTATACTAACACATGCTAAACAATAATTCGAAACATGGATTCACTAACATGGAAACATTCATAAACTTACATGCTTTAATTTCACATGACATTAACACATGACTTATATTCCAATTATAACAAGATACCAAACATATACTCATCATGTAATCACTAATTTATGGACATAATAACATATACATTCCAATTATAACAAGATACCAAACATATACCGACACATGGTACTAAATATAATATCACAATTAGCAAAACTCATATTAACACATGCATCTCATGACATGCACACATGCACTTTTATCTTGACTTTCACATACACTTACTTTCACATTACAATCACTTTCACTTACACACGATTTCACATGGTTTTCACTTTCACATTCACGTATTACGAGTCACTTCACTTGCACTATCACGTGCCACGGTCGTTCATATGTCACTTTACATGATATACACATGTTCATTTTTCACGTTGCCAAGAAACAGCCCAAACCACCACTAGAAAAATCATTTAACACATACACGTACACTTACACGTACTCAATCACTAGGCAAAGTGATCAAGTCTTGGTCACTACAGAACCGGGGGAAGCCCTCCCCACCATTACCAGTGGAACTTGTCCACCTCCAGGATTTTACAAGACCCTTGCCTCAGGTATCACGTAACACATTTGAGCTTTCCCGTAGGGGCACTACTACAGTACAGCTCCAAGCAAGCAATCTAGGGTGGCAGTGTCTTATTGGCACAGTTTATTTATCTTGTCTCGTTACATATTTCACTCACATACGACTTATTCTCTCACTTCCATGCACATGCACACACATATATCATGGAACATAACTTATCACATTCAGATTCTCAATTCAACCATAAACAGTAATTGACAGAACTTAATCATGATGTTAATCACATTTTCATTCATAAATACAATCTATTCTTAAAACATGGTACAAAAACTTCAGAAATTAATAGCAATTTGTACAGTACTCAGAATCATATAAACTTTTAACCATAGTTTACATATAGCACAGGGAACATATCTGTAATTTTTCACAATTTTTGGAATAGTAACACTATTTTTAATAATTAACACAGATTACATATAATTTAACAAGATTATTCATTTAAGCATGGTAGACAGTAAGTAGTCGATCCTAACAAGTCCAAAACATGAGAACAGTCATTCTAAGATCACGATAATTTTATTAATCCATAACGTGCAACAAAACTATTTAATCAGAATTAACCACAGTCAAAACATACTTATTCACTAATAATAGAAATTATTCTAATTAATATCATGCTCAGAAATTTGGTAGATCCTCATGATATGACCTACAGACCACACTTGTCAAACCCTGAATTTTACAACACGTACAGACTTCCATACATTCACAAATCATAGTACAGGGATTAAACATGTATTTCTGCAGAAGACAGATGATCTTGACGGCAAGGTTATTGCCGTCAGAATGAGTTAACAGCAGGATCGTTTGCCGTCAACATAAGAACTCGGCGGCAACAAGGTGGTCGTCTACCTCCTGTCTACACACAGTATAGACCGATCACAAAAAACAGGTGAATTGAGGGGTTCAAGACATGATTTTAAAATCTGTAAAAATGTGAAAACCCTATAGGGCAAGTCTATGGAGTTAACCAGTAAGTCACTTGCCTGTGAAAAATTGTATAATGGGACTATTTTGTCAGAGAAGCTCTCCTCGGCCAAGCCAAGAAGACGCCCAAAAACCACCCCGATCTAGTCCTCCTGCCGATGTAGGCTGCACACCGGAGTCGGGGATGATTCCTCTATCCAAGGTGCAGCTCCCAGTCGAAGAAGATCGCCGGTAGGAACTCCCAATCACCATATCAAAGCTCGCCAAAGTTGGGTTTTCTCATAGAAGGTCTTAGGGTTTCTCAAAAGCCAAAAAGACCTAATCTGAATGAAAGCTGGGTATTTTATAGGCTAAGGGGGTCGGTTACGCATTAGGTTAAGTCATCCTCCCGTTGGATAGGTTTCCTAATCAAGAACCCAGAAGAAACGCCAACGTTTCCAGATCTGAAATCCATAACGCATCCAGAGAAGTAAACGGCCAACATACTACCGTTGACCAATAGTCAACGTCCATTGATGTTGATGCCAGGAAGTAGTAAGCGACAAAACTGTGGCCGTCTACTCACTCTTAACGTCAAGAGATATTGACGTTAAAAAGAGTTTCGGCCAGAACACAGAAATGATTAAATAAACACTCCTACACAATATAAATACATATTATATGCATTACATTATTTAAATACACTATGCACAGAAACAAATAAATATAATATACGCACAAGAATAACATATATTTATACACATGCACATAAGTAAATAAATACTTATAATATGCACCAAATAAATAGTATTAAATGCACAAAATTCGGGGGCCTCACAATGGCTCGTGGGTGCCAGCTTAGGACTCGATTCATACTAGAGCTTGTCTAGTTTCCCAAATCCTAGGTCATTACATACCTACTCCTCATGTTCCCCATCCTCCTCATCATCCACAGTGCCCTTCACCACCTACACCTCCTTCGGCCACTCGTCAATCTTCACAGGGGGCAGGAACTGAGGTCCAGCTCGGTGTGAATGTGGTTTCCATGGAGGAGAGCAAGGAAAGAAAAAAGTGCATGTGGGTGATGCCAACATGAAGATGTGATCATTAGAGGTGTGTACCTCAAAAGGAATAAGAAAAGGATCGTGCCTGTTTACCTTGGACTTGGAGTGTGGATGTGGATTCGCTCCTTCCTATACCTCTCAGTTGGTTGATGGAGAGGATCTTATCTTGATTAGACGTGCAAAAAAGGACAAAGATAACTGGATTAGAGATCTATAAAGTGTAGCATCAAGTTCTCAATGTAAATATAAATATAAAACATGGGTAAGAACACACCTTGTGTATATTTTTAAACCACTATGAGATAAAGGGTGGGAGATATGTATGTGTGTGTTGTGTGTGATGTGCAAGAGTGCAATAGAAGAATCTCAATGTGGTGGACAGTGAGGGAGATTAAAAACATGCATGAAATAGTGAAATAGATAAAGAGGAGAAGAAGCTCTCAACGTGTGCAATGGGGGAGAGATCAAAACATGCATAAAATAATGAAACAGATAGTGGAGAGGGAAGGGAAGGCTTATGCGGTGGCGTAGGCTCCTTCTCCTTTGAACCCTTCACAACTTCAAACCATGGGAACCAAGCATAGCAGAGCTCTTTGGCGAGGTGAGAATTCGGCAGCACTGCCCCTCATAAGAATAGACATGAAGCATCCCCATTCAAAGGATGAACAAGGGGGATAATGATAGGGAAAAGTTTGTGGGTCCAGGCTCCCAAAACAAGGAGAACTAGGAGATATCTTGTAACATCCCGAAAAATTTATTTGTTGAAAAATATGAATAACATGGTTATTAGACTTAACTATTATTATGAGATAGAAATAATTAGAATCTGGGATTAATTGGTGTTAATAAATGTTACCACAGTGTCGTACTCAGAGGTGCGTGCTCCGACAGGGCGACACTGGAATTCTGTAACGAAAATGCAATCCGAAAACACCATAATTTTTAGAAAAATGTGGTGATATCAGAAATATAAATATCCAGATTTGTTGACGTGCGGATTTCGAGATTAAGCCGACACAACTATTTTTCGGATGATTTTTCACCCAGTGAAAAATAAATTCAATAAATTAAACTAAAATCACCATAATTTGTAAATCCATTCCATTAGTCTATGGTTGAAATTTTAAGATAAATGGACATCATTTGAATATATTAATATGAGGATTATTGGACCAGCTGATTTATGGGCCATTTACGGTGGTTATTTTCTGGGAATTAAATATGCCTACGTGTGAGGAGTTGGGAAAGCCACCTCACTTAAGTGGGAGATTCACACGTTAACCCCCTTACGTGTTAAGTCATGAAGTATTCATGGTTAAGGTGTCAATAGTAAAAACCAAATGGTTTTTACTGTGACACCTTGATGGCCGACGTGCCATCGTGTATGGGAAGGGTGCTGGGTTATAAAAACACCCCCTCACCCTTCGTACGCACCCTTTTCCATCCTCTGCTCTTGTTGTTGTTTTGCCTAGAAGAAGCTACTCCTACTTTTGTGTGCTGTTTCTGGAGCTATAGGAGTTGTGCAGTACCTGCCGTGGTTGCTGTTGCTACTTGGTCTGGTGAGGATCACCACCTCTCCAGTTGCACCTGTCCAAGCTATCATCTGTGCAAGCTTTTCATTCCTTCTTCTTGTTTTTGTGGATCTCTACGTTGAGGAGAAACTCACTCTACTCAGTAAGGTAGGATTCGTTTCCTCCTTCCTCACTCCTGTCTACTACACATGCTAAGGAAGTTCTTGTTAAGTGTTTAAGTTCTCACACACTGGTTTTGATTTCATAAGTATCTTCAAAGCTATGTATTCATCTTATGTAAATGTGATGTAGCATGTGTATCTGTAGAAATTTTCTAGTAGGATTCTTTTCCTTCCCTTTTTATTCTTAACCTTTATACATACTATGAAATCTCTTGTTCAAGTGTTTGAGCTCTTAATCCTTTGTTTTGAATCCATAAACACCTTTAGAACAGTGTGGACTTCTTCTATTTAGATGTTTGTATCTTAGGCTTTTGTTTGACTCCTTAAACACCTCTAGAATTATGTGTCTATCATGAAGAAATCCTTTTTCATAATTGTTGTTGTAGGAGTTACTCTCCCAGTAATATATCATGTTAAGTTTCTAGCTAGACATGTGTAGGTTGTATTTTCATGTTTTATATTGTCCAACTTGTAAGCCTGTTGAGAGAGCTAGAAATAAGTCTACTCATGTGGTATTGTCCATACTTTGATCCATAGGTTTCATGGTTAAAATTTTTAGAATGACTATAGAGTCATTTCTGGAAGTGGAACTGGCGGCTGTCAACAGACAAGAAGCACTTGTCGATAGACCCGTAGCTTCCAGAACTCCAGACTACTGGAAACAGCAGTGGCTATCGACAGATGGTACCTGTCTGTCGACAGATGCACTGACCTGTCGACAGACAGACCATGCCTATCGACAGGCACTGTCCAATGTTGGGTTTAGTGTGAACTTTATACATTTCTCCTCATAATTTTGATGATGACAAGTTGTGATTTTAATGCACAAATAACTGGAACATGTTAAATACATCACACATGTAATAACAATATTCAAAAAGCATGTTTCCAAACACATTTATCATTTATATTCATGATAATACATTGGACTAATGATTTATGTGTTTATTTCTCAGGATATATAATTCTTGCAAGGGTAGTGTCGACACACCCCCTACTGGTGTCGACATAATGCTTCAAACCCAAGGCAAAATGATGAAGAAATGGTCAAGTGGTGTCGACACATGATCAAGTAGTGTCGACACTAGACCCAGCTCCCAGAGAACCCAGTCAACTGGTCTGGACAGTGTGTCGACACAGGCTCAAGTGGTGTCGACACTAGATCCAATTCCCAGAAGACGTATTTGTCAGTTCTTGACAGTGTGTCGACACAGCCTGAAGTAGTGTCGACACTAGTGACCCTTCCCATAAAACAATTCTGCCAGTTTGGGACAGTGTGTCGACACACTCCTTGGACAGGTCGACACACTCCGGAAACTTTTTCACTTTAAGTTCCACCTGGACACGTGGCACTCTAGGGTTCACATGGATCGGTCTTGGATCGTGTGCCCACGCCCCCCAAGGGTACTTTTGGACACATTGGGCTATAAATACCCTCCAATTGGCCATCCAACCCAAGAGAGCACCTCCAAGAGCCTTCCAGAAATCCTTTGGCGGCAAGAAGTGTTCTCCTCCCCGCTCTTGCTCTCCTAGTGCTTCCTCAAGCCAATTCTCATCTATCCAAGCACGAGAAGTGGAGTTTGATCATTGAAGATGCAATCGGATCACTTCAAGGGAGCAGATCAAGTAGAAGCATCCAATTGAGATAACTTCAAGGAAGATCCCAAAGCATTAGTTGCAGAGCATCAGGCAGGGACTTCAAGAGATCAAGCTTCTTCACAATTCGGCCTTCTACAAGGGAGTACATCTGAAGAACAAGGATTCTACATACAATTATTCAATTCCCCTTTGTTCTTCTGATTCATTCTTGAGATTGTGCATGAATTGTTGCACCAGTCTCCTTGAATGAATCTCTATAGATCAGATCATTGCTAGAGGATCTGGATCTTGTTGTTTTTGATCTAGCAAGTTGATTGTGAGCCTTTGTGCTCAGTGTGTTGAGTCGTCGCACTCAAGTTGTGGTTGAGCAGTTGTGCTCAGGTTTCTAGAGTAGTCTTGCTCTAGAGGTTGTGTGTGAGTCGTTGAACTCAGTGTGTGGAGTTGTCAAGCTCCAGTGTGTAGTGTGTTCAAGTTGAATAGTGGGGCCTCACTGTGTGAGGGGTGGATGTAGGAATCACATGGTGCGATTTCTGAACCACCTAAAAATCTCTGTGCAGTGGTTTGTTTTGTGATCTAACTTCACTTTGCGCTAGATGTATGCATAGGATTTTCGTTCACTTCTAATCAACTTGATCACTCACTCTAATCACTTAATTCACACACTCTCTCATCAGATATGTGCATTTCAGTTCTAAGTTGCCTCTGATTCAAAGCAATTTTTAAATTGGCTAAGCTTCCGCAGTTTTAGGCCTAGATCTATTCAACCCCCCCCCCCCCCCCCTAGATCTGGTCCAACCTAATTTCGATCCTACAATTGGTATTAGAGCGGGTTCATATCTGATTTGATCTAATCTGAGTGTTTCTGGTTGTTCTGTTTATTTTACTTGCTTGCTTATTAAGTGTTTTCTTTCATTACATCTTAATTTGATTCAATGGATGTTAGAGGTTTCATAGCTAAGGATCATTCTATCAATAGGCCACCCTTCTTCAATGGGACTGACTATTCCTATTGGAAGAATAGAATGCAAGTCTTCCTTAGAGCCCAGAACTATGAAATTTGGAAGGTAGTTGAGGTAGGCCCCTATGAAACCAGGGAGAAGAGGAAACCTGGACCAGGGAACAAATTAGAAGGGCCACCCTGAACTATAGTGCCATGAACATGATCCAATGTGCAGTCCACCCAAAGGAGTACTCAAGAATCTCCATGTGCAAATCTGCCAAGGAGATGTGGGATAAGCTTGAGTTACTCTATGAGGGAACATCCCAAGTAAAAGAAACCAAAGCAAACATTCTTGTTTCTGAGTATGAACTATTCATGATGAAATCTGATGAAACAATTTCTGAAATGTTTGCTAGGTTCATGATCATTGTGAATGGACTGAAGGCTTTGGGTAAGGATTACACAGATGCTGATTTGGTAAGAAAAATCTTGCACTCTCTTTCTTCAATTTGGCACACTAAGGCCACAGTCATTGAAGATTCTAAGGATTTATCCAAAATCTCTTTGGATGAACTCATAGGATCCTTGATGACATATGAAATAAACCTGAAAAGAAATGAGGAGCATATAATCAAAACCAAACCAGTAGCACTCAAAGCCTCATCTAGTAACAAAGACAAGAATCAGGAGAAAACAAGTTCTGATGAGTCTGAGTCCAATGAGGATGAGCTTGCCCTCATGACCAGGCAATTCAGAAAATTCTTAAAATCAAGAAAAGGAAAATTCACTGGAAAGAAGAAGTTCTCTTTTGGGAAAAGAAATACTTCCTTTTCAAATGCTAATTTAAATAGAAATCAAAAAACTGATGAAATTGTCATTTGTTACAGGTGCAACAAACCAGGACACATGAAGGGAGAGTGTCCTGAGAACAAGAAGGAGAAATACAAGAAGATTCACAAATTCAAGAAGCCAAAGGCAATAGTTGCCACTTGGTCTGATGAAGACTCAAGTGAGAATGAACAAGAAAAGTCCTCAAGCTCCGACAGTGAGGAAATTTACTTTATGGCAAATAGCTCAGATAGAAAGGTAAGTACATCTTTTGAAGATTACTCAATTGATGATTGGCAGGATGCTTACGCTAAACTTGTTGAAAATTATTCTGAAATAAGAAAAGAAAACAAGCATCTAAAGAAGAAAATTGAAAACATTCTGCACAACCAATCCATAAATAAAAGAATTTGTGAATTGGAAAATGAGGTAGCTGAGCTCAATGAGGAAAAAGAAAATCATTTAAATGTAATTGATGAGCTTAAGCTTGCATCCCAAAAGGCCAACCATGATTTTAAAGAATTGTCTGAAAAGCTGGAATTACAACAAAAGGAAAAATAACAAAGTGTTGATGAAATCAAAACTCTAGAAATCCAGCTAAAAGAAAAAGAACAGGTCATTGAAACCTTCACCAAAGGTAAAGACAATTTGGAGGCCATGTTAGGAGCCAGAATGAAATCTGTATCACATGGACTAGGATTCAACAAACAAAAATCCAAGAAAGACAAATGTGGTGAAATAAGGGGAAAAACACCCTTGATAAATTTTGTCAAAGGTCCTAGTCTTGAAAACACTAAAAACAAGCAAGTGTCAGGCACAACAACAAAAACTCAAGAAAACAAGAACAAAAAGAAACCTAACAGGTCGACACAATCACCTGACAGGTCGACCTGCTCAACCTCAAAAACCACCAACCAGTCAACCAAAATTCAAATAAAATTTTGAAAAATAAGAAAAATACAAAAGAAGACATTCATGACAAACCTTGGATTTCCAAGACAGCACATCAAGCTGATTGGACCAATTCTTGGAACCAATAGTATCATAATCCTTTTTGGTACCATCCTCAATTCTTCTATCCAAACTTTTCAATGTACCAACAAAATCCATGGTTTGGACCTCCACAAATGAACAATCATGTCCAAATGCAAAACTCCCCTCCTAAAGAGAAAAAGAACACTGGTGTTTTTATTCCAAAAGGGAAAAACAAATTGAAAAAGACAAAAAACACCATTGAAACAAAACAAAAACAAAAATTAAATCAGATTTGGGTTAGAAAAGATTTGATGTCAATGCTCAAACATTCTGATGGTCCCAACAATGTTTGGGTACCAAAATCTTCTCTCCACTGATTGATTTTACAAGAAGGTCGTGCACCCAGCTCAAATGTGTGGTTCCTTGATAGTGGGTGTTCACGACACATGACTGGAGACAAAGCTAAATTTTCATTCCTGATTGAGAAGGAGGGAGGTTCTGTTACATTTGGAGGTAAAAATAAAGGAAAATTTATTGGATCTGGAAAGGTTGGTCAATCTTCATCAAACTCAGTTGATAATGTTTTGTTAGTTGATGGTTTAAATTACAATTTGCTGAGTATTAGCCAACTATGTGACAAAGGTCACAAAGTTGTGTTTGAATCTGATTTTTGCAAGATAATTGACTCATCAAGTAATAAAATAAAATTCTTTAGAAAGAGGGAAAACAATGTCTACATGATCAACCTTGATAAAAACTTTTCTGAAAATATTTGTCTTGTTGCAAATAAGAATGAAATTGCATGGACTTGGCATAAAAGACTTGGTCATGCAAGTTTCAGAACAATAAATAAACAGTTAAGGCTGAATTTGGTTAAAGGTCTTCCTGAATCCTTTTCTAATGTAGAAAATCAAGTTTGTGAGATTTGTGCCCAAGGAAAACAAATCAGAAAATCTTTTAAAACCTTCAATGAGGTACTCACATCTAAGCCACTAGAATTACTTCATATGGACCTCTTTGGCCCAACAAGAATTCTAAGTCTTAGTGGCAAAAGATATGGGTTTGTCATTATTGATGATCTTACTAGATTTACATGGGTTATCTTTCTGTCCCGCAAAAGTGATGCTTGCCTTGAGTTCAGGAATTTCTGTACCACTACCTTAACAAGTTTTCCATATAAAATCAAAAACATTTTGACTGATCATGAGGGTGAGTTTGAAAACAAATTCTTTTTTGATTTATGTGCTGAACTTTACATATTTCACAAGTTTTCTTCACCAAGAACTCCAGAACAAAATGGAGTTGTGGAAAGAAAGAATAGAACTCTTGTGGAAATGGCTAGATCCATGCTCTTAGAAAGCAATTTGCCCAAATCCTTCTGTGCTGAAGCTGTGAATACAGCAAATCACATTCTCAATAGAGCATTGGTCAAACCAAAAATCAGAAAAACCCCTTATGAGTTTTTGAAAAACAAAAAGCCAACCTTGTCTTATTTCAAAATCTTTGGGTGTAAATGCTTTGTGCATAACAACAATAAAGAAGATCTTGACAAATTTGATGCTAAAAGTCAGGAAGCCATCTTTCTTGGCTATTCTGAAGTGTCAAGAGCTTTTAGAGTCTATTCTCTCAAAAACAAAACTGTTGAAGAGTCTCCACATGTTATTTTTGATGAAAATTCATTTTCAACTCATTATTCTAAATCTTGCAGGGACAGTCAAGACAATGAAGAGGATGATTTCATTATTGACTCTTCACCAACTGTTGAGGAGAATGAAGACCTTGGTGAAAACTTGAACATTCATTCACCTACTCCAAGTGGATCAGGTAATGTTGTTCCAAATTTAAGTACACCTCAACAGATAATTTCTGAACATAGATTTTTGAGAGATCACCCTTTAGAAAATGTTGTTGGCAATGTGCATGATAGGGTAAGAACTAGATCATCATTCCTGAATGCAATTCATGAAGACCCACTAGCACTAATTTCCCAAATTGAACCAAAGTCAATTGATGAAACTCTAATGAATTCTGACTGGATCAATGCAATGCACGATGAACTTCATCAATTTGAAAGAAATCAAGTATGGGAATTAGTACCTAGACCTAGTGACCAATCTGTCATTGGCACTAGATGGGTATTCAGAAATAATTTGAATGAAAATGGTCAAGTCAAAAGGAATAAAGCTAGACTAGTTGCAAAGGGGTACAATCAAGAATTTGGAATTGA
Source organism: Colocasia esculenta (assembly GCA_014218235.1). Taxonomy (NCBI): domain Eukaryota; kingdom Viridiplantae; phylum Streptophyta; class Magnoliopsida; order Alismatales; family Araceae; genus Colocasia; species Colocasia esculenta. The sequence goes on along the minus strand of CM024760.1, from coordinate 71,384,170 downwards.
TTTTGAAGAATCATATGCCCCTGTAGCTAGACTAGAAGCTGTAAGAATCTTTCTTGCTTTTGCATCTTCATTGAAATTTAAAGTCTATCAAATGGATGTCAAAAGTGCATTTTTGAATGGTTATATAAAAGAAAATATTTTTATTGAACAACCTCCGGGCTTTGAGAATGAAAAATATCATAATCATGTATTTAAGCTTCATAAGGCTCTATATGGTCTTAAACAAGCTCCAAGAGCTTGGTATGACCATTTGAGTTCTTTTTTGCATGAGAAAGGATACTCTAGAGGTAATGTTGATCAAACTTTGTTCACAAAAACTGTAAATAAACAAATAATTGAAGTCCAAATTTATGTTGATGACATAATTTTTGGATCAACAAATAAGAGCCTGTGTACTGAATTTGCAAATCAAATGAAAACTGAATTTGAAATGAGCTTGATGGGAGACTTACAATTTTTCTTGGGATTGCAGGTTAACCAAACCAATGAGGAGATCTTCATAAGCCAAACCAAATATGTCAAGGAACTTCTGAAAAGGTTTGACTTCCAGAACCTCAAGCACTCAAACACACCCATTGCAATTAATGTGAAACTAGAAGAGGACTCACTTGGTAAGTCAGTAGACCCAAAGACATACAGTGGTATGATTGGTTCTCTACTCTATCTCACCACTTCTAGACCTGATATACAGTTTAGTATATGCTTGTGTGCTAGATTCCAATCAAATCCTAAAGAAAGTCACATGTTAGCTGTTAAAAGAATTTTCAAATATCTTGTTGGAACATGTGATCTTCGAATTTGGTATCCTGCTGGTTGTAAGTTAGATTTGATTGCCTATTGTGATGCTGATTATACTGGGTGTAAGCTTGATAGAAAAAGCACAAGTGGCTTGTGTTTGTACTTAGGTGGATGTCTAATCTCTTGGGCTTCCAAAAAGCAACACGCAGTTGCTCTATCAACTGCAGAGGCTGAGTATGTTGTAGCTGGTCGATGTGGCACTCAAATTCTTTGGGTGAAACATCAACTATTAACCAATAGTTAGGTTGTGTTCCCATTCTTTGTGATAACACAATTGCCATAAATTTTCTAAAAACCCAATTCAGCATTCTAGAATAAAACACATTGAAATTAGGCATCATTTCTTGAGGGATGAGGTAGAAAAGAAATCTTTTGAACTCCTCTTTAATGAAACTGAAAAAAAATTACTGACATCTTCACCAAACCTCTTCCTGACAGTAGATTTTCATCCTTGAGGAGAGAGCTTGGTCTTTGCAAATGTCCATCTTCTTGATCTCTCTCATTTGGGTTGAGTGTTTAGGCATATTCTGAGGGGGAGTCATTGTTTCATCATTCTTCTTTGCTTCCTTGATTCATATTGTTCACATCTCTCACAATTCAACTTCTATTTTTTTTTGACAATAAATTCTTCAACTCACATTGTGTTGAACTTCTTGGTATATCAAATGGTGACTTGAAGAATGACAAGTTTTGCTTGTCTGGACACTTTCACTATGCGAGAGTATATGTCTCCGCCAAGTACCAAGAAATGAATATGCAATTGTTGAGGGGGAGCTTTGTTGTTCAAAGAGAATCATTTCTGTTTTCAAAATACTTACATATTTTTATTTTGATGAAAAGTTGTTGGAATCATCATCTCAGGGGGAGCTAGAGAATTCACAACTCATTCTTTTTGCAAAATTCAACACTCTTCTTGAATTACAACAACTTCCTTGCATGATGTACTCATTGAGTTGTCTAGAACCTCAAAATGATTTTCCTTGAGTGATCTACTACATCTTTTTACAGTCAACTCTCAACTATACTCTTCAAGACTACAGAAATTCAAATCTCTTTCAAGACTGAAGGATAATGTGTGACTTGAATTTAAACATCTTTTTTTTGCAACTGATGGGGAAATGCTTTCAATTTTATAAAATTCTCCTTACACTCATGATTCAACAGAGCAATGGCACAAATGCTAAGAAACTACACACTTTCGCAATGAATGAAGTGTCATGTATGTCATGAAGCCTTTTTGCTATCTCTGTTCAAAGGGGTTCAAAAATTAAAAAAAAAAACAAAAACAACATGCTCCATATATTTTGATGATGACTGAGCAACTGGAAATATTGGCGTCTGATAAACGTATATTTTCACGTTCAAAGGTTGTCATTTACCCCTTGAAACTGGATAATGGGTAAATCTCTAGTATCCAGGACTATGGTGTGTAAAAAATATTAGTTCTTGAGTGAACAAGATTTACTACATTTGATAGTTTGATTAAAAAATAAAAAATAATGTGTGTTTGTTAAGGAGAATTGCTTAAAATAAACATCCCTGACTTTCATCAATTTGTTCTAAAGGTGTTTACCTTCATCACACTTGATTTCAATCTAAAAGACATTTTTATTTCTTTGGATTTGGAGAATATGGTAGTTTGTTATTGATTGTTGGATGTCTTATATCCCTCAAACTATCATTTTAATGGCTCAAGTCATTTAATGCATATATCTGTAGGTTATTGTGTAAAACTTGAAGTTTGTTAAATTTTTGCAACAATATGACCACTGAATTCTTTGGCCTCTTAAAAATCCTTGAAATTTTAATTCCATCCATATTTCATCATCTTAAACATTTCCCAAAATTCACAAATTTTTCCCATGCTCAAATTTACAAAATTCTTCAGGCCAGGTCGACACCACCTCCATCTAGTGTCGACGCAGTCTAAGCCCGTGTCGACACACTCCCTGTCTAGTGTCGACACACAGGCCTTTCTGGGCGATTCCAGCCGTTGGCGCCGGTTTGGGGTTTCTTGTACCTGCGGGCCATTGTACCCCTAAAACCCTTTTATACCCCAGGTCGACCCCATGGCCGCCTCTTGCCTTTGAAAACGGCAAGAACCATCCTCTCCTTCCCTCCTCCCAACCATCTCTGTCTTCCTTCCCTTCACCCCATCTCCTTCATACCTTGTTCTTCCATTTTCTCCTGCAACCATGGCCCCCAAGCAGACACCTCGCCGTGGTGCCAGGTCTAGGGCAAATGCCAGACCTATTCCAGTGGAAGAACAACCACCTGTTGTGAGGAGAAGCAAGCGTCGCCATGACCCTGTAGAGCAGCCAGGGATTTCTTCTGCATCTCCTACTCCATCTAAGAGAGGTAAGGCATCCTCTTCAACTCGAGGTCCTTCCCTGAGGGGTTCTGCAAACCCTAGGAGGAAGATTCTACAATCTTCTCCTGAAGTTTCTGACGAGTCTTCATCTCATTCATTTGGATCTTCCCAGCCCTCAGAGGCAACCCCTTCCAAGCTGGCTAGTGAAGGGAAATCCATTTTGAAACCTAGGGCAGTAGATTTGGAAGACAATGTTTTAGCAACTACATTTCCAGAAGTCCTTCAATTCTTCACCTTCCAGACTTGGTTGCCTTTCATTTCTGAATTTGGAACCATTTACCCCAGACTTGTACAAGAATTTTACCTAAATTTGGAATGTACTGATGAGGGTTACAAGTCTGACGTAAAAGGAGTTTTGATAGATCTACCTACTGAGTTAGCAGCCACCTTGTTTAAAATTCCTGATGAAGGAGAAGAGTACCACAATTTTGAATTTGATCTCCATGAGGCTTACTCCTTGATGACTGGACTCCCAACTGATGAGTCTGACCCAAAGCAAACCCATGTGACCAAGTTCAACACAAACACCTTCCCACCTGTGTTGAGACTTATCCACCACATCCTCACCACAATAATCACACCCCAAGGTGGTGGCAGGGATAGACTCACAGACATTCAAAGATTTGTTATATATTGCATGAAGAAGAACATCAAGATCAACCTGCATGTGATCATGTACCAGATCATGTCTGAGACTACTAGGAAAGATCTCCATAGGTCTCTTCCATATGCAGCTCATTTAACACCAGTTTTTGAGCACTTTGGAGTCTCATTTGAGAATGAAAAAACCCAATCAATCCCAAAGTCCAATATTTACTGCTTCAAGCATTTGCAAAAGTTTATGGGATTTAGGCTTGAGGGTGATCAAGTGAGAAGAGGACCAGCTGTAGTTGAGGCCCCAGTGGCTCCTGCGGTAGTGGCACAACCTCCTGAGGTACCAGCACATGAAGACCAGCCTCCTGCACATGAGGATCACCCTCCTGTTGAGGATGAAGCACAAATACCCCAGGATGTACCTGTCACACCTCCCTTTCAGACCTCTTCACCACTTCATCCTATAGTGGATATTCCTTCATTCTCTCCACAAGCTCATGCTCAAACCTCCACTTCCTTTGGTGGACCTTTTGTTCCACCAGAGTTATATTCATTCCTAAATGACAAGTTTGATGCATTTACTTCTACCTTCCAACAAATGTCAGAGAGCTTTGATCTGAAGATACAGAGGTTGGAAAATTCCATGAATGCTCAGTTCATCAAGCAGAAAGAAGCATCAGATCATGCAACTCAAAGGTTCAACAGACTCATTGGAACTTTGGCTGATGCATCTATTGAACTCAAGGAGCATCAAGAAACACTGGAAAAGGTCCTTCCGAGAATTTTGGCAAATTCCCAATCAAACTTGTTCAACAGTCAGGAAGCAGTCACACAGATATCCAAGACTAGGCTGTCATTTGCTCATATGGTTGATGACTTGGAAGCATGAAGAATCTCTCCGCACACATAGACAGTGAGATGCCTACCCTTAAGAAGGAGCTTAGAAACATCAACAAGCATGAAATTGTCAGCTCTTCTTCTTCTGGTGCACAACCAATTTCAGCTGACCTGTCAGTATTTAAGTCTAATATGTATGAGAACAGTCAAAGATTGGAAGAAATTGTGCATACAAGACTCTCCACAATGCAATCTCAGCTCAAGTCCAACCTTCATGCTATGGAATCAAGACTGAAGTCGATTGAATCACTCATCCTTCCCATTCCTCCTCCTCCTCCTCATGCTTAATGTATTTTTTATTTTGATGATGTCAAAGGGGGAGAAGAAAGAAAGAAAAGAAAGGAAAACTTTTGGAATGTATTTGAATGCTTGTAATGAACATCTTTGTTAATGAAAAGTGATACTTGTTTTGTTGAATGAAAAGAAACACACTTGTCTTGAATGTGATTGAAAATCATTGGAATGAATGTTAATGAATGTCAATGAATGGATGATTGTCAAGCTGCTTGGCCATTAATGAAAAGACTTCATCATTAGTAACATTGTGCCTCTTGAATGTGCAAAATGTCAAATGTTGCTAAAGTGTGTTCAATGGCCTTTGATAATTGTGAATAAAAGTGATTGAAACATGGTTCATTGTCATTCAGTGTGTTTGAAGTTGAATGTTGAGTAAACAAATGGCTTAAAATCACATTTCATTGAAATTTCAAATTTTCATGTGGACTTAATGTTGCCATCATCAAAAAGGGGGAGATTGTTGGGTTGAGTGTGAACTTTATACATTTCCCCATAATTTGATGATGACAAGTTGTGATTTTAATGCACAAATAAGTGAAACATGTTAAATACATCACACATGTAATAACAATATTCAAAAAGCATGTTTCCAAACACATTTATCATTTATATTCATGATAATACATTGGACTAATGATTTATGTGTTTATTTCTCAGGGACATACAATTCTTGCAAGGGTAGTGTCGACACACCCCCTACTGGTGTCGACACAATGCTTCAAACCCAAGGCAAAATGATGAAGAAATGGTCAAGTGGTGTCGACACAGGATCAAGTAGTGTCGACACTAGACCCAGCTCCCAGAGAACCCAGTCAACAGGTCTGGACAGTGTGTCGACACAGGCTCAAGTGGTGTCGACACTAGATCCAGTTCCCAGAAGACGTATTTGTCAGTTCTTGACAGTGTGTCGACACAGCCTGAAGTAGTGTCGACACTAGTGACCCTTCCCAGAAAACAATTCTGCCAGTTTGGGACAGTGTGTCGACACACTCCTTGGACAGGTCGACACACTCTGGAAACTTTTTCACTTTAAGTTCCACCTGGACACGTGGCACTCTAGGGTTCACATGGATCGGTCTTGGATCATGTGCCCACGCCCCCCAAGGGTACTTTTGGACACATTGGGCTATAAATACCCTCCAATTGGCCATCCAACCCAAGAGAGCACCTCCAAGAGCCTTCCAGAAATCCTTTGGCGGCAAGAAGTGTTCTCCTCCCCGCTCTTGCTCTCCTAGTGCTTCCTCAAGCCAATTCTCATCTGTCCAAGCACGAGAAGTGGAGTTTGATCATTGAAGATGCAATCGGATCACTTCAAGGGAGCAGATCAAGTAGAGGCAGCCAATTGAGATAACTTCAAGGAAGATCCCAAAGCATTAGTTGCAGAGCATCGGGCAGGGACTTCAAGAGATCAAGCTTCTTCACAATTCGGCCTTCTACAAGGGAGTACATCTGAAGAACAAGGATTCTACATACAATTCTTCAATTCCCCTTTGTTCTTCTGATTCATTCTTGAGATTGTGCATGAATTGTTGCACCAGTCTCCTTGAATGAATCTCTATAGATCAGATCATTGCTAGAGGATCTGGATCTTGTTGTTTTTGATCTAGCAAGTTGATTGTGAGCCTTTGTGCTCAGTGTGTTGAGTCGTCGCACTCAAGTTGTGGTTGAGCAGTTGTGCTCAAGTTTCTAGAGTAGTTTTGCTCTAGAGGTTGTGTGTGAGTCGTTGAACTCAGTGTGTGGAGTTGTCAAGCTCCAGTGTGTAGTGTGTTCAAGTTGAATAGTGGGGCCTCACTGTGTGAGGGGTGGATGTAGGAATCACATGGTGTGATTTTCGAACCACCTAAAAATCTTTGTGCAGTGGTTTGTTTTGTGATCTAAGTTCACTTTGCGCTAGATGTATGCATAGGATTTTCGTTCACTTCTAATCAACTTGATCACTCACTCTAATCACTTAATTCACACACTCACTCATCAGATATGTGCATTTCAGTTCTAAGTTGCCTCTGATTCAAAGCAATTTTTAAATTGGCTAAGCTTCCGCAGTTTTAGGCCTAGATCTATTCACCCCCCCCCCCCCTAGATCTGGTCCAACCTAATTTTGATCCTACATCCAAAACCAGAAATTGTCTTCTGGATGCTTGCACCTGTCAACAGCCACCTCCTGGCTGTCGACAACCATTGTTTTGGCCAGTGTTCCAGTACCTTTTCTTGCCTAATCTCTTACTATTGGTCCAGAAAGTTACCATCTCCATTCTTACAGGTGTATAACATTGTGTCACTAACAAGACCACTCTAACTGTTTTCTATACCCTTCCTTGGATTACTCTTGAAGTCTTTCAGTACAAGTAATGTCTAGTTGATTACAATTCACTATGTTCAGTAACCTGAATTCATATACTTTGATTTCATGAAAGTGTAAATACTTGAGTACCACAATTGATTGTGAATAACTGGTGATGACAATTATTGGGTCCCTGGACCCCACTTGATTAATATGCCTGTGCAAATAGGGCTGGTCCAGTCCTGGGAGGAGCACCCGAATTCATTTACGGGCCGTACGGAATGATAAAGGATACCAGGATGCTTGGCATTGCATCAATATAGCTTGATTATGGTCATCATGTTATTTTTCATCTGTGAATATATATATGAACCAGAACATGAGTTTCATTGTGAATTCCTGAGCAGGCCCTGTGTTTCAATACTACTGTTTCAAATTCACTATCATGCTAAGATATTTATTTGTCCTCCTGTGATATCAGTCAAGTCTTTTACCTTGTTCATTATAAAATTTAATCCTTATGATTTGAGGACTTGAATCCTACTGGGCTAGTTAGCTCACACATCCTACCTTTTCGGGTGACCAAGATGGGGGTGAAGTTTAAAGGGACATGTGTGCTGAGTGGACTGTCCATCGTCGAGCAACCAAACCATTTACTGCTTTTAACAGTGTGAATATGAAATGTAATAAATAGAATTTACTCTCTCCTGCTCCTTGCTTAGTTTGTTATGAGGAGTACTTTGTAATAAGACTTCTGCTTAGTGAGTTATGAATGAACAAATGTTAGTATTAATTCGTGTGCCTGATTTCTGTCACTTCTAATAAATAGACTTTTATTAGGACGTGACAGATAATTTGGTATCAGAGCCTTAGGTCAATAAACCTAGGGATAACCAGTGAGTTGGGGTAGAAACTTTGGATTAGCTATAATGGCAATAATGGTTTTGTAACTACGTAGACGCTTAACTTGTTATCTATTTCAGCATGGACATGAATGCACAAGAAAGATTGGTGGCAGCAATGGAGATGCTACGCCAAGACATAGAACTATATGCCCAAGCCCAAAGGGAAGCCCACGTACAAATTAAAGAGGAAGTGTTAAATCTGACTGCGGGCGCATTCCTGGAGGGTAATCCACGTGCCTCTCTGGATACCATGACCCAGATCATGAACAATCTGGATAGTTTGAAGCTGGGCCAGGACATGCTGCTCCACCAAATGGAAGGAGATTGGGAAGTATTGACTGAAGCGGCAAAGGAGTTGTACCATGGTCCAGGAGGAGATCAACAACCATTCATGGAGTCTGTTGTTCAGACTTAAAGTGAGATAGAGAATGGGAAACTTACTTTTGTAACCTCTCTTTTTTATCTGTAGTGGTTGTATATATATAACTCACCTGTATGTGTGTGAGTAATGAGAGGTTGAGGGATGTTAGTGGTAATGTACAAACTTTCGGCTAACTAGGAAGAATGTTGTAAATATTTTAGTCTGTGGATCAAAGTGTTGATGTAATATAGTGTAAATATTTGGCTTGTTAATGGAAATGGTGTGTTTTGTGAAATTTAAAGTTTGTACATGATGAATGTGAGCATGGTTTGATTATGGAATTAATGTATACATTATTGGATGTCTCGGATACTCTTTCAATTTAATCATGGACGGAAGTGAGGCTAACTGGAAGAAAATGGAAAGTTTGATGCACAATTTGACCCGAGTAATGAGAACTGTAGCCAAGAACAATAGCCATAACGGAACAAGTTTGTTTAAGGAATTCCGAAGTTTAGACCCTCTGAGATTTGCAAGAAGCACGGATCCGGACGAGGCTGAGAATTGGTTGAAAGATATTGAGAGGATTTTCAAAGTGATCAAATGTACAGAGAAGGAAAAGATTCATTTAGTAACATTTCAGTCAGATCGGGATGCCCGAGCATGGTGGGAGACAGTGGAATCCACCTTAGAGGACTCAAACCAAGTGGGTTGGGAAGAGTTTGTAGAACTATTCAATGATCAGTATTTCTCCGAGGTAGTTCAAGAGAGAAAAGCAAATGAGTTTGCTATCTTGAAGCAACTCAAGATGTCGGTGTCAGAATATGAGGCACAATTTGCCCGATTGTCAAAGTATGCTCTACACCTTATAGCCACAGAAAAACTGAAGGCCAAGAGGTTTATGAACGGACTGCGTCCCAACTTCATTATGCAGCTAACCCCTCATTTGATTACTACATACTCAGAAATGGTTAAAAGAGCTTTAGCATTAGAAGCTGCAAATGACACCGTGGATAAGATTAGAGGAAGGTCTGGAGAAGGATCTTTGGATCGTAAGAGGGAGTATGAGTCGGGGAATGCCCCCAAGGTTCAGAAAACTATTAAGAAGGCAAGAAAAGCTCTAGTTGGAGGTAAAGATGTATGTAAACATTGCCATCTCAGTGGGCATAAGGCTGAGAACTGTTGGCGTAGGTTAGGTGCTTGTCTCCGTTGTGGGAGTACTCAACACCGAATTTCGGATTGTCCGATGCCCAAGAATGCACCAACAAATCAGAACCCCTGAGTAAAGCAAGGAAGATTGCAAGCTATTTAGGAAGTGGAACCTGAATCTCTGCAAGAAGGCGGACTGATAGAAGGTACATTACTAGTAAACTCAAAACCTACGTATGTATTGTTTGATTCAGAAGCTATGCATTCCTTTATTAGTTATGAGTTTGCTCGATCTTTAGGAGTACAATCAATTTTATTAACTACACAACTAGAAGTTGCAACTCCTTTGAGTGAGGGTAAGAAACGTAAGGAATATTACCCTGCTAGCCAAATCTTAGTCAAAGGACATAATTTACCCGGTGATTTGATATGTCTTGAAATGGGGGATTATGATGTAATCCTTGGGGTTGATTGGCTATCTAAACATCATGCAAAGTTAGATTGCCAATTAAAACAAGTAATCTTTCTAGGAAAGGAAGTTTACTCCATGACTTTTGATAAACCCCGCACAAGAAAAATACCTATAATTTCAACAGTCAAAGCATGTAAACTGATACAGAAAGGCTGTCAAGGATATTTAGCTTATGTAACTTTGATAATCAAAACACTTCTGGATTGGAAGATATTCCGGTGGTAAGGGAATTTATTGATGTTTTTCCCGAAGAGTTACCTGGTTTGCCGCCTAGTAGAGAGGTGAATTTCTCAATTGAATTGGTACCAGGAACTACACCAATTTCAAAAACACCCTATAGAATGTCGATGGAAGAACTGAAGGAGTTAAAAAGGCAATTACTGGAGTTGATAGAAAAGGGATTCATTAGACTCAGTACCTCACTTTGGGGTGCTTCGGTGTTGTTTGTTAAGAAGAAGGATGGGTCTATGCGGTTATGCATAGATTATCGACAATTGAATCAGTTGACTATTAAGAACAAATACCCACTTCCAAGAATCGACGACTTAGTTGATCAATTGTCTGGAGCTCAGTGTTTCTCCAAGATTGATTTAAGATCTGGGTATCATCAACTCAGAATTCAAGAACATGATATTCATAAAACGGCTTTTCGAACGCGATACAGGCACTACGAATTTGTTGTAATGTCGTTCGGATTGACAAATGCACCAGCTGCATTTATGCGTTTGATGAATGACATGTTTAGATCTTATCTGGATCAGTTTGTGGTTGTATTTATAGATGACATACTGATTTATTCTAAGAGCATAGAAGAGCATGAAGCACATTTGTGGATTACTTTGCAACTGTTAGGAGAGCACAAATTGTATGCGAAGTTCAGTAAATGTGAGTTTTGGTTGAAGCAAGTGATGTTCTTAGGACATATTATTTCTAAAGAAGGTTTGTTAGTAGATTCTTCAAAGATTGAAACCATACAGACGTGGGAGCAACCTAAGAACCTCACTGAGATCATAAGTTTTCTGGGTATGGCCAGTTATTACCGGCGGTTTGTTAAAGATTTCTCTAGAATTGCTTCGCCTCTCACACAATTAACTAGAAAAGGAACTGCATTCGAGTAGAGTGAGAGTTGTGAGCAAGCATTTCAAGTGTTGAAAGAATGTTTATCATCTGCACCAATTTTAGTTTTGCCGGTGGAAGGAAAAACATTTGAGGTTTATACCGATGCTTCAACCATTGGACTGGGATGTGTATTGAGGCAAGAAGGCAGAGTTATCGCTTATGCATCTAGACAATTGAAGACTCACGAGAAACACTACCCAATACATGATTTGGAATTGGCCGCAGTAGTTTTTACTCTTAAACTTTTGAGACACTACTTGTATGATAATCAATTCATAGTGTACTCCGATCATAAGAGCCTCAAGAACTTATTCTCACAGAAAGAATTAAATATGAGACAAAGAAGATGGATGGAGTATATCAAAGATTATGATTTCAAAATTGAGTACCATCCGGGAAAAGGTAATATCGTGGCTGATGCACTCAGTAGGAATCCTATAGCAAAGGTATTCCAATTGCAAGTTAAGGAATGGAAATTATTGGAGGAATTCTCCACATTGAGTTTGAAGGCCGAACCACAAGAAGAAAGGGTTGTAATTGATAATTTGACAGTACAGTCAGATTTTCTAAAGCAAATTAGAGAACAGTAGGACAATGACCCTATGTTGATAGAAATCAAAGAGAAATTGGCTTCCAGACCTGATTTTAATGAAGATATACATGGGAATCTTCGGTTCCGGAGCAAGTTGTGTGTGCCGGATAATTCTGAGATTAAGAAGCAGATTTTAGAAGAAGCTCATCGGTCACATTACACTATCCATCTAGAAGCTGTCAAAATGTATCAGGATTTGAAGAAGCATTTCTGGTGGTGCAATATGAAGAAAGACATCATGGACTTCATAGCTAAATGTTTGACATGTCAGAAAGTCAATGTCGAACACCAGAAATCGGCAGGGAAGTTAAAACCACTTGAAGTACTAGAATGGAAATGGGATAGTGTCGGTATGGATTTTATTGTGGGGTTACCCAAAACACAAAGTGGATTTGATGCCATATGGGTAATCATTGATCGACTCACAAAATCAGCTCACTTCTTAGCAATTAAGACAAGATGGTCTGTTAGTGTTTTAGCAGCACTGTATATGAAAGAAATTATTTGGTTGCATGGAATTCCAAAGGACATAATTTCGGACAGGGATGCGAGGTTCACCTCACATTTTTGGAAAGAACTACAGGATGCATTGGGAACTAAACTGAAGTTTAGTACCGCATTCCACCCACAAACTAAGGATATGTGTTGTGCTTGTGTATTAGAGTTTGGAAATGACTGGAATACTCACTTAGCAATCATGGAATTTGCTTATAATAATAGTTACCAGTCTACTATTCAAATGGCACCATTTGAAGCTTTGTATGGTTGGCAATGCAGATCACCATTGTGTTGGGTGGAATTGAAAGAATCACATATTCTTGGACCTAAAATGATCCAAGAAACAGCAGAAATTATTAAGTTAGTGCAGGACCGAATGAAAGCTACCCAAGATCGACATAAAAGTTATGCCGATCGACGAAGAAGGGAGCTAAAATTTCAGCAAAGAGAACATGTGTTCCTTAAAGTATCACCCCGAAGAGGAATCAAGAGATTTGGTATTAAGGAAAAATTGAGTCCAATATAGATTGGACTGTCATGCCCCGCAAATTTAGCAGCGGAATAAATGGGGAGGCATGAACAACGTGTATGGTAAAGACAATTACACGTACAGTCGCAAATATCAGAGCAAGTAATGAACAATAATTGCAATAAACTCATTATTTTATTGATAAATCACCTAAACTATTACAACCACTAATTCTGAGCCAAAATATAGGGCTCAACAACATCATTACATTCAGAAAAGGTAATTAAGCAAATATCTAACTAAACTCTAAGGTACTAAGGACATTCCATTGCTATGACTCCAGGTCGCTCATCACTCCAGTCCATTCCCGTTAGTGTGCATAGGGTCATCATCCAACTTATCTGAAACACATACAACAGTAGCGCAGGGTGAGCGATAACGCTCAATAGGACTTAATATCTCATGTAAACAGGCATACTTTAAGTGATTAATGTCTTAAATAGCTGGATAACTAGAGAAAATGATCAAGTACAGACAAGAGGGTAATAGCACAAGATAGCAAGAGGATGATAAACTTCTAAAATGAATATTGTAAAACTAGTATGATAAAGGATTGGCCATGTAACGAAATAGCACGTAAAGTCGCACAACAGTGCAATAGTAACGATAGCACGTAACGATTGGTCGATCATTTTATCAACCGAGAGAATATAGTGTAGTGATTGATTGATTGCCATTAAATTGTGATTGTTATTAAATGGCATTGGGTGCATGCCATACACACCCTGATCATGTTACCCTCGCGAGGAAATGGCACTCTTCGGGCGCTCTCCCTAGGACCAGATCGGGCCCTATTGCTTTGGCATATAGTATTGTTTGTTATTTTAGACAATTAATTGTATGGCCAAATAGAGTACCAAGAATAGATGGGAATAATAGATGAATAGACGAGAGAGTAGAGAGAAAGTGAACAGATGAGAGTACAAGGATAGTAGATGAGATAAGGGTAAAATTGTAAAACAATGTGAGTCATCGATAGTAACAGTTGCACAGTACTAGGTCGGGTGCCGGCAGTCTGGTAGAAGTCACAACTGCCCACTAGCCGTGCTATGAACACAGGCCAGAAGATCCGGCGTGATCACAAGGTAAGAAGGAAACACACTAAGGCCATGGATCGTGCTGATCCCTAAGGGTGTAACGGGTTTTAAGGGTACAACCAGCTCGTCGGCAATAGACGTGCGCCAAAGCCAAGGAGACTTACGGAGGCCTTGACAAGGAGTCCCTGGTCTAGTCGGAAGTATTCCCGGTGGAGATGTAGTCCATGCCAAAAAGAGTGTGTAACGAAACGTTGTCTGTCTTGCCTCGAGTCCTCGAAAGCAGAGGGACGCGATAACGGTGTACAAATCACGTGAATAAATCGAAGACAAGTGTCATTAAAAATAATAGGGAAATTACGTAATTAATTACACTAAATTACCAGATAAGTTATTGAGTAATTTAATAGGGTCAAATGGCAAACATTAATGTTAAGTGTGTGCAAGTGTAAAGAAATCATGAGAGTGGGATAAATTGTGCACATGGCTTTTAATTAATGAGGATTATTTAAATATTGATAAATAATATTATTTAGGTTAATACTAATCTTAACAGTGCATGATTTAACTTAAACAAGGTTTAAATGGCATAAATAATAGGGCATAAGGGTAATTATCAATTTCTAGCACAAAAATCTTGAAACGTGACAGGGGTACCCATCGCGATTCAAGTCGCGACGGGGCGACCCGAGCGCGTCAGGCAAACTGGTCGGCTGGCCTGGTTCGAGGGAAAGAATGTGACGGTCAAGCCAACCGCGTCCCCTCTGAGGTCGCGACGGGTCAGGCCGTCGTGACTTCAGAGGAGCGGCCCGACCTAGAAAAGGGGTTTAGCCCTTTCTGAATTAGGTCCTTCCCTCCCATGCTTGACATAGAGCTCTTCTAAAATCATATAAAATCATACGATGATCCGAAAATTATGAAACTAGTTTTAAATGAAAGTAGATCGTACATCTATCAACAGGCATGAGTAATTAGAAAACGGACAAGGTTTGTGCATGCTTTAACAAGGTTACTTTTCGGTGACCTAAACATGCATAGTTTATGGAAAATGAATTAATTCGCAAAGGATACATGATGAAATTTAGGGAAACTAGAGGCATTTGAAAGCTATCAGTATGTAGTATTTATGAGATTAATTTCAGGACATGGGATCATGCACACGCATGGATTGAGAGCAATCATGAAGGTTCAGGTACATGATGATGACAGGGTTTCAAGCATTTAATTCTCCATCATGGAGCAACGAAAATTGGGCAAACCATAGGGCTTTGCAAGAGGGGATCATGGACTACCTAGGGTAAAATTTAATTAGTTCGTGCTTGAGAGATTGCCTACATTTTTGCGTTGTAAACACTCCTAGGGTTAAGACGAGGTAGATGGTGAGATTCTCCTTGCTCCAAGCCCTTCTTCTCCTTGCTCCTCGTCCTTAGCCTCCTCTCCTCATGCTCCAAAGCTTCAACAACGAAGTGGGGCTTGGTAGACACGAATTAGAGGTGTTTTAGCTAGTGTAAAAGTCCTAAAACCTTAAAACTCTTCTCTCTTCTTCAAATTCTGAATTTACATAATTATCATCCTATTTTCTAGCCATTATCTACCTAATAGGACAGGGAATGGGTCTAACTCAGTAGGCAATCGGTTAGGATAGGATTAGGACTCTTTTTAGGATATTTATAACCCTTTTAGTATTGATCTTACCCTTATTTAATTTATTATTAATTAACTCCAAATTTCCACATTTATCTCCCTCTATTCTAGCATTTATCCTCTAATTGGCTTGGGGAGAGATCTAATTTCGTGGCTAATGGGTTATGATGGAATGATGACTTCTTTTTAGGATAATTATGGGTTATTTAATGATTATCTTAACCTTTTTCCATTTATTATTAATTTAAGGGTGAATTTAGCTTAATTAATTCCCATCCCAAGATGGACTCTTCACATTTGGGCCCATTCTTTTATGCTTGGACCATTAATACAACCCATTACCTATTTTAGCTTAATGGGTTTTAGTTTAATTCTATTTATTCACCATTTATTCTAATTTATTTATTCAATTGGTTTTTTATTTCAATTTAATTTTTGTATTATTTATCCTAATATTTCATATCTTTATCCAACCTTTGGGCTCTTGCTTTTGGCCCTAATAACTTGTGTGGGCTTAATTGTACAACTCAGTTACTTACTTTACTTAATGGGTTTTAATTATCCTTTTATTAGAGAATATATTCGTGGCCAAATTTGTCTATTGGTCCAATTGTCATAATGGGCTACCCACCCATATTATTTAAAGTCTACCTACATGTTTATTTTAATTTATAATCCACTTTTGCTCATAAAATAATGGGTTCTCCGACTTATTCCTTAATTACGATACTAAGTCGCATAAATTCTTAAACTTGGTCCAAATGATTTTTCTATGCCCAAATTACTTGATGGGTCATTAGATAATATTATTTAAAGCATAACTATTATTTTTACGACATTTTTCTATGGGTTTTTACGCATGCGATAATGATGCGTACCTCTTTTAACTAGTTTTGAATTTATTAATTGATAATATTTCAATTTATCTTTATTTTTGAATTAATAAATTTTTCGGGGTACTACATGGACCATTTGAAATACTGAGGAGAGTTGGGAAAATGACTTCCCAATTGGCACTCCTACCACAGTTATCTAATGTGCATGATATTTTTCATGTGTCAATGTTGAGGAAGTATGTATATGATCCAGAACACATTATTGAATACCGAGATCTGGAGATATAAGAAAATCTGGCATATGAAGAAAAACTTGTACAGATCGTTGACCGGAAGATTAAGCAACTTCGGAACAAGGAAGTTCCATTGTTAAAGATTCAATGGAATAAGCGAGGATAAGAAGAAGCAACGTGGGAGCTGGAAGATGTCATCAAGATCAAGTATCTAGAATTGTTTATAGGTTAGTAATCATACTCTTATGTTATTAAAATTTGGAGGACCAAATTTCTTTCAGTGGGGGAGAGTTGTAACAACCAGAAAATTTTATTTGTTGGAAAATATGAATAATATGGTTATTAGACTTAACTATTATTATGAGATAGAAATAATTAGAATCTGGGATTAATTGGTGTTAATAAATGTTATCCCAATGTCGTACTCAGAGATGTGCGCTCCGACAGGACGACACCGGAATTCTATAATGAAAACATAATCTAAAAACATCATAATTTTTAAAAAATTATGGTGATATCAGAAATGTAAATATCCAGATTTGTTGACGTGCGGATTTCGAGATTAAGCCGATGCAACTATTTTCTGGACGATTTTTTACCCAGTGAAAAATAAATTCTACAAATTAAACTAAAATCACCATAATTTGTAAAACCATTCTATTAGTCTATGGTTGAAATTTTAACACAAATGGACATCATTTGAATATATTAATATGAGGATTATTGGACCAGCTGATTTATGGGCCATTTACGGTGGTTATTTTCTAGGAATTAAATGTGCCTACGTGTCAGGAGCTGGGAAAGCCACCTCACTTAAGTGGGAGATTCACACGTTAACCCCCTTACGTGTTAAGTCATGAAGTATGCATGGTTAACGTGTCAATAGTAAAAATCAAATGGTTTTTACTGTGACACCTTGATGGCCGACGTGCCATCGTGCATGGGAAGGGTGGTAGGTTATAAAAACACCCCCTCACCCTTCGTACGCACACTTTTCCATCATCTGCTCTTGTTTCTACTTTGCTTAGAAGAAGCTACTCCTACTACTGTGTGCTTCTGCTGGAGCTATAGAAGCTGTGCAGTACCTGCCGTGGTTGCTACTGCTGCTTGGTATGGTGAGGATCACCACCTCTCCAGTTGCACCTGTCCAAGCTATCATCTGTGCAAGCTTTTCATTCCTTCTTCTTGTTTCTGTGGATCTCTACGTTGAGGAGAAACTCACTTTACTCAGTAAGGTAGGATTCGTTTCCTCCTTCCTCACTCCTGTCTACTACACATGCTAAGGAAGTTCTTGTTAAGTGTTTAAGTTCTCACACACTGGTTTTGATTTCATAAGTATCTTCAGAGCGAAGTATTCATCTTTTGTAAATGTAATGTAGCAAGTGTATCTGTAGAAATCTTCTAGTATGATTCTTTTCTTTCACTTTTTATTCTTAACCTTTATACATACTATGAAATCTCTTGTTCAAGTGTTTGAGCTCTTAATCCTTTGTTTTGAATCCACAAACATCTTTAGAACAATGTGGACTTCTTCTATTTAGATGTCTGTATCTTAGGCTTTTGTTTGACTCCTTAAACACCTCTGGAATTATGTGTCTATCATGAAGAAATCCTTTTTCATAATTGTTGTTGTAGGAGTTACTCTCCCAGTATTATATCATGTTAAGTTTCTAGCTAGACATGTGTAGGTTGTATTTTCATGTTTTATATTGTCCAACTTGTAAGCCTGTTGAGAGAGCTAGAAATAAGACTACCCATGTGGTATTGTCCATACTTTGATCCATAGGTTTCATGGTTAAAATTTTTAGAATGGCTATAGAGTCATTTCTGGAAGTGGAACTGGCGCCTGTCATCAGACAGGAAGCACCTGTCGACAGACCCCTGGCTTCCAGAATTCCAGGCTGCTGGAAACAGTAGTGGCTGTTGACAGATGGTACCTGTCTGTCGACAGATACACTGACCTGTCGACAGACAAACCATGCCTGTCGACAGGCACTGTCCAAAACCAGAAATTGTCTTCTGGATGCTTGCACCTGTCAATAGCCACCTCCTGGCTGTCGACAACCACTGTTTTGGCCAGTGTTCCAGTATCTTTTCTTGCCTAATCTCTTGCTAATACTTCTTTCTATTGGTCCAGAAAGTTACCATCTCCATTCTTATAGGTGTTTAACATTGTGTCACTAAGAAGGCCACTCTAATTATTTTCTATACCCTTCCTTGGATTACTCTTGAAGTCTTCCAATACAAGTAATGTCTAGTTGATTACAATTCACTATGTTCAGTAACCTGAATTCATATACTTTGATTTCATGAGCGTGTAAATACTTGAGTACCACAATTGATTGTGAATAACTGGTGATGACAATTATTGGATCCCTGGACCCCACTTGATTAATAGGCCTGTGCAAATAGGGCTGGTCCAGTCCTAGGAGGAGCACCCGAATTCATTTACGGGCCGTACGGAATGATAAAGGATACCAGGATGCTTGGCATTGCATCAATACAGCTTAATTATGGTCATCATGTTATTTTTCATCTGTAAATATATATATGAACTAGAACATGAGTTTCATTGTGAATTCTTGAGCAGGCCATGTGTTTCAGTACTACTGTTTCAAATTCACTGTCATGCTAAGATATTTATTTGTCCTCATGTGATATCAGTCAAGTCTTTTACCTTGTTCATCATATAATTTAATCCTTATGATTTGAGGATTTGAATCCTACTGGGCTAGTTAGCTCACACATCCTACATTTTCAGGTGACCAAGATGGGGGTGAAGTTTAAAGGGACATGTGTGCTGAGTGGACTGTCTGTCGTCGAGCAACCAAACCATTTACTGCTTTTAACAGTGTGAATATGAAATGTAATAAATAGAAGTTTACTCTCTCCTGCCCCTTGCTTAGTTTGTAATGAGGAGTACTTTGTAATAAGACTTCCGCTTAGTGAGTTATGAATGAACAAATGTTAGTATTAATTCTTGTGCCTGATTTCTGTCACTTCCAATAAATAGACTTTTATTAGGACGTGACATATCCTGCCAAAGTTAATGTTCAAATGGGAGGAAGGTAAAACATAGAATTTAGAAATTTGGTGTTGAATCCAGTTGCACCATTTAAAATGGTGTTGGAAAGACCAACTGCATTCAAGGAAGTCCAAATATGACTAGGAAAATTGCTAAAATTTGCAAAAGGAAGGTTAATTTGGCGTCCATGTGAGATGACACTATTCAAAATAGCGTTAGAGCAATTCATCAATATGGAAGCTATTTTTTACGAAATATTTTTTTTCTAAAATCCAGATGAAAATGATGTCAGACCAATCAGATGCCAATTAGAAGATGCTATGTTTACAAGAAATCCAATTATGGAAACCCCAGGAAATGGCATCCAAATGGTTATTCACAAATTTAAATTAGCATCTACTTATCTAGCCATCATTTTAAAAACTCTCGAAAGCCTCCAAAAAATGCCACAAAATACCCAAAAAAATCTTTAAGAAAATTGTTGAAGTAGGGAAATGATAATTAATCGAGAAAGATAGGGAAAATCACCTAAAAATGTAATTTGGAGATCCACTTAGGGCATTATGGTGTAATATGAGATGTACTCAATATGGTGACAAATTTGACATGTCTACACTCAGCATACTGCTTGCACCCTACCTAGGCATAGTCAGAAAACCCCTGGCATATGTGTCTACAATCTCATCGATGAGCAAAAGTTGGTACACTTTAGACTTCTTAAAGTCCTCCATGGCCTCATCTTGAGTAGCATTTAGCTGTCGACATGCTCGGTGTGGACCTCCTCCGACGCTCATTGGATAGCCTCCTTTGCCCTCTCCTCGACTCTCATGTCAGCCTTCACAGTGGGAGAATAGAGCAGCTTCACCTCCTCCTTTAGCTCCCCCTCTCATTCCTAGGCTTTGTTCACCATCTGGTCGGCCAACTGAAGTCGGGTATCGAGAAGATGGGTCAGGCCCATCAGCTCCACCATATGGCATTGCACCACCACGACCACTTCTGTAGTCATCGCCGACCCAATAAATTTGACAAATGTCGACAGCAGCAGATGTGCACCAACTCCCCAACGATGCCCTGGTCATCTAGGGACTGTTGCTTGGTTAGCCATACACAGCGCGGCCACAACTTCGCTATCTTGGTAGCGCCCTCCGCGCCCCTGCATCACTACCTTGTCTCCTAAACTCTGTAATCATTCTCACCAATGGTGCTTCAACATCGACTTCTTCTGACCTCTACTCAGAGGGTCTGGGGACCCTAGTAGGATGAGATGAGCCCTATTAAGGAGTGGCTGAGGGATGCCCAAACTTGCCCTCCTTCCACGAATGGAATGACGGCAAGAGACCTTGGACAAGTACTCCACCTGCCTTCGCAATGACATAAAACCACTCATTGTGCTTAGGACTACACCAAAAGGAGCAGTAAGCAAAAAAAAAGGACCTATCTTGGACGACCTCTCCTCAACAAGCCGACACATGACAACAAAGGAAAAAAACACCCGTCAGGTGTTCAGCATTATTTATGAGGATGCCAACCCCAGAAAGCTGAGAAGTTGTGCAATGAAAATTGACAATGGAAACCTAAAACCTTACCAAACAACCTCCTCATATGCACACAAATGTCTAGCTCAGCCTGTGTGTACACGTTCATCCAGCCGGGGGATAACGAGCTCAAAATCCAAGGGGATGCCGTAGCACCTATGCACTTCTTGCAAATACACCTTAGTCACTGTTGATAGAGTTTCCCGACTATTTGATTGGCATGCTGACATCAGCATAGACCCTCCTTAACTTCTTCCCACTCCTCGCCTCCCCTCGACATTGGCACACCGATGGCCGAGGATGCCCCTTCTTCCTCTCCAAACTAACCAACCTGAGCCGTCGAGGTAGGGATTGGCACACAAGTATGCAACCTCTCACTGATTACTTGAACCTCAAAGTTTGACCCCAGCGATGATGATGAAAAGGCCTCCTTACATCCACCTCATTCATGCTACTCACAACCTCAGACCGCCCCCAACTTGCTCACATAGCTACATGACATGGTCTAGACCACTAGCACTCACCAATCGCAATAGCTTCTACCAAGGAAAGCACCACACCACCATGTCCTAAGTAGTCAGCACTGACAACTCTTGAGAAGACAATATCAACAACAACACGTAGAGTGTGCAAATGGCACCCCATGGGCCTTTTATAGGCTCTACCTCTCCCCCACATGGTCTTGATGCATGACACCTAGCAGCAATCAATAGAGCGCACAATGATCAAGGGTGGCTCCATCATCATAGGTCACTTCAAAACGACACACGGTGGTCTAACTATCACTGCCTACATGCGACCAGGGGGCTTGTGGCTAGAGGAAGGCTCACGAAATGGCTACTCCTCCATGTTCAAAGTGCCAGATCAATGCGTCAAGTGCTGGCTTGACAAGTTAGAATACACCAAGTGACACCCTTGAGGATGAGCACCAGCCAATCCCCAACTACTCCGAAGTCGGGCCTCGCTATCCGACGCCCAATCTCAGAGTGGGGGCATAATAGGGCCTTGGGCCTCCCACTAGGACCAGGCCCATTAAGGGCCCAAGAGTAGTAGAGGCAGCAGTTGAACTTCCCCATGGAGGAGAGAAATCTCATATCGGAATATGGGGTTTTCCCACCAAGGAGAGGCTTCAAAGGAAGCCCAAAGGACACAAGTAAAAGGAATGGCTAGGTGTCACTCTTAGACACTGTCAAATCTCTCTCTCTCTCTCTCTCTCTCTCTCTCTCTCTCTCTCTCTCTCTCTCTCTCTCTCTCTCTCTCTCTCTCTCTCCTCTCCCTTAAAATATTTCTTTCTATATTAGACTTTACCTCCACTAACTTGACTGTCGGAGTGTCATCTCTAGGATCTTCATCCCCGAGATCGACTTCTTTACATGTCAGGATAAGATCTGTCATGTCCTGATAGCAGTGGAATAATATCGAGATGCAACAATAACAGTAAAATAGCAACTTACTTATGAAGTTCAATCTCTCAACACTTTTCCCATTCACTTTGTTTACACTTGAAAACTTTCCTGAAAAATGTTAATAAAACGTAATGAGCATAAAAATGCCAGTAGGTTGCCTTCTAAAACATTTCTAAACCACCAGCTAGCAATTAACAGTTTTAGTTAATGATTACTAAAAATCATGATGGTAAGATAGGAAGTAAGTAATAAGCACAAAATATTACAAGATCTTTATAATGTCACAAATTAAACAGTATTAAATGATTCTAAAGGATGGTTCTTGTAATTCTTATGTTATAGCATGAGAACTAATCATCACCACAACTTGTGTGCACTAACAAAATGGATAGAAATTATCACGCATGTACTAACATGAAGAGGTGTAAACAAGCATGTAATGACATGAGAATGACTAGCACGCATGTAACAATAGGGAAAGGAATTTATCATGCATGTAAGTTACATGAAAAGGAGTTATCACGCATGTAAGGACACAAAAATAGATAGCACGCAAGTGCTGGAAAGTATTACCGCGCATGCAATTACATGAAAATAAGTTGATAAGAATAACATGTATCTACACGAAATGGTGTAGCAAGAACTAAGAACGCACGTGATCAAGCTTCATCTGCCAGTTGAGACCAGTGGAAAACACGAACTGTTCCCAGGATTGGATCAGAACCCAATAACTAGGGTTGGTTGGCCAAACCGAACCAAATAAGGTGGCAAACCATTAAGCTTGGTTCGGTTCAAATGCATTTTTTATTTAATTAAATATGATTTGAATTTATTAATATTTATACATTAAAAATAAGAATAAAATTAAAAATATGTATATCTATATATAAATTTAGTCATATAATTATTTTAATACACATAATACATATATTATATAATTATTATTATTCTATTAAAATTTAGTTTATTCGGTTTAAACGATTCGGTTCAATTTCATAATGTGCGAAATCAAACTAAACCGATCTTCAATTCAAACCGAACCGACCAATTAGATTTGGTCTTGTTCGGTTCTTTGATTTGTACCGAAGTTTGAACACCCCTACCAATAACTAGCATTGGTCGGTTAAGCACGCTTGCCGACAACCATAAAAGTACATAATTATTCCAAGAGTCAAGATAAATGGTTGCAATGACAAGAGTCTAAAGAATAAATATTACACCTTAACTAGTTCAAAGTTTAGACTGATCATAGGTGTTCTATGACAGAATCGGTCGGCAAAATTGGCGAAGTCGGTCGACAGACTATTATAAATGGTCAACAGACAAGAGGGTATCGATCGACCAAAATACAAAGTTCGGTCGACGTTTTTCCGAGTTAAGTCATCTTCTTTTCAGATGTGAGGATCGGTCGACCGAAACACGAAGTTCAGTCGATCGATTCCAGCAAAACTAGAATTTTGCTTGCGGTAGAAGCCAGAATCATACACAATTCAATCAAACATGAATATAGAAAGAAATAATCAAGAATCACACCTATATTACTTATAACCATTAATTAACTAATTAATGATTTAAGAAAAGAGTAGAAAGACCTACCTTATGATGTTGGTTTGATGTAAACCAACAGTTTTCTAAAGTCTTCTCTCCTCTTTCAATTCCTTCTTCAGTGCAAATTTCAACGACGACAGCAGTAATAACAATCTTCCTTTTCAAGATGGCACCATGATGGTGCTGAAAAGGAAGAAGAAGGAAGTGGTGGGTTAGAGAGGATGAGACGAAGTGATATGTGAGAAGGAGAAGAAAGGAGGGGTATTTATAACATGGCTGCCACAATGATGGAGATGAGAAAAATCCTCGTCACCCTTATCCCTTACCCACGTTTCTTATTTGGATAAGGGTTAACCAATCTCCTACACGTAGCCAACCACTAACCTAAGTTTCATTACGTAAATAAGTTTAAATATGTACGTAATTTAAGTTAATTCATTCTAATTTTTTGGGGACATTAATTTTATATTTAAATGATATCTAATTAAGATAAAATTTTAAACATAAATTAATTAAGAAATGATTAAATAATTTTTAATTAAATTTTTTAAAATAATTTTTCATCATGATTAACTAAAAAATATTAGTTTAGAGTCAACATATTTTACTAGTAATTATGGTAATTTCAAATTTTATATTTGTTATCGGATTTCGATGTTATTCTGTCGGAGTACATATATTTAAAAAATAATCAGAATTATATTTATAATATAAAAATATTTTTAAATTATAAATAATTATATTTTATGTAAGTAGTTATGTCTCACCTGAGAATTATTTTTTTTTCTAATTTTTAGTATCAATATGTTATTTCAATATTAAATTTTAAAACGTTAGAAGATCGAACCAAATAGATCTAGTACTGATACTAAAATGGTCTTTCATATTCCGAGCTCGAAAGAGCGGGTCCAAACCACCCATATCAAATATCTAACTTAAGTTTAAGGAAGTTAATTAGGAAAGGAAGAGAAAGAAGTTCTGAACTGATCTCCCATCAAGCATGTTGCGACCTTCCGAGTCCCACGCAGAAAAAAGGAAGAACTCTTGGACGTCCCACGAAAACTCCCGTCCCTTTCTCGAACAGCATGAACACGCCGCCCTTCAATGCCCATGCAGCCATTGAGTTTGGCTGGGCTTGAGGTTTCTATTTATAAATAAAAAAAAAGACTCCTATATATATTAAGCCGTTACTTCTTATAGTCTAAAATGAATCCTATTACTACAACAACAAGCCCATATACGATTTTTATTCCTATTAATGTTCATCTTCCGCCACCGCTTCACCTAATTAGCATTTTAGTGTTTGTTTGACATGGGATTAAAAAACATTAAGATGAGTGTAAATTGATTTGATGATACATTATTCTCGTTCCTAATTTACCTCTTGTTTGATATTTTTAAGTTTAAATTCTATTCTTTGTTTGGTAGAAAACGGTATTAGTGTACAGATAAAAAATTTATTTTTACTTTTAGTGGTCTCTTGATCACACACTCGCAATTGGTGTCCAAACTAGGTCGATGATCAAAGAGTTCGACGTGCAGCCGGTGGTTTTCACCTCGCATGATGGGCATCTTGACTTGCCGGGCCAGCGCGGGACCACCTGCACACCTCTCGCTTTCTTCCAGTGCCGAGGCTCGCGGATATCGATGCTGACACTGACATCCCCTTCATGTCTTTCTAAATCGGGTCACTTGTCGCGTCGTCCTCCTTCTCCGCTCCCGTCTTCGCCGTGAACATCTATTCCGGTAGGGGCGCCATCGTTGCTCAAGGAGTTGGGGATCAAAACCTAGCAGATCTGGTGAAAGACGAAATCGATCATGAACCATGTTCGAGTGAACATCTACCTCTACAAGGACGCCGACCTCTCGGATCCTACGCAAGAGTGGGTAAGGAGATTTGAGAGAAAAAAAATAGGTGTAAAAAATGTAGACAAGTTATCCCACCAAAAAGATGAGATAAGTTATCCCCAATTTACCTCCACTTTTTTAAGATATCTCCAAAATACTTAAACCATAGTTATCCTCACTTTTTTTTTAGGTACCAAATCTGGGTGGAGTTAACTTAACTCTTATCTCCTATTTAATATCATTTCAAACAGTCACTTAAGGTTTGTTTTACAACTAGAGTATGTACTGAATTCACTAATTAAATTTAATTATCCCTTAGTTATTCATTACAGTGAAACAGATTTTAAATTTATCTTATTTCCTCGGGATATAATTTTTATTTTTAAATATGTTATAGTTTAAATAACAACTCATTTTACTTTACGAGTTTTATCATCATTTATTTTTCTTAATTTAATTTCGGTGGTAAAATTATTAATCTTTTGACATATTATTAATTAAGAGTTTTTCTTGCAAGCTTAAGATCCAATTAAGAGGCTCTATAAATTAAATATATCTCTATTAATTAAACTTGTTTAGATTAAATGTGATGAAATTATTTTACCTCATTTTTATTTCAAATATATTTTATTTCCAACCTTATAAATTACATTGTTAAATAATAGTGATATATTTAAATACCTTGTCAAATGTTAGACTTAAATGCATTAGTGATAGATGTCTCCTCATGCTCATAGGTGGCAACATAGAATAATGTTAGATGATAAAAGGCACTGGTGACAGTACAATTATTGCAACATGGAGTAATATGGGAGAGATGTCTTCCACTTAGAAATATTTGGCAAGAGACATAGACGTGAGTTACAATTGTGGGGTGTTTGGATGTCCAAGCATGTCATATGAGGTGAAGATTATAACAGTCAAACACTTAAGACTAGTGAGAACATAGAAGCGGTATATTAGCACAAAAGACACTATGATCAAGAGGACATGCCATCTTAGGAGCCTGGTGTACATGTGACAATGCAAGATCCATATGAATAGAATTTTTCAATGAGCTCTATGTGAGAGTAGGACCGAGACGTGGGAAAGAGAAGATATGGAAACATCTCTCTATATGATGAAGCTTGTATATTGGGAAGTGGTACGTACGTCATCAAGTCTACATCAACTCAACTTCAGTGCCAAGGCGACTAGCAGATTCATTATATATAGTGTGGACATCCTACTAATCTCCATCGATTCTCAGAGCATCTAACTAATGTTAGTAGAGATTGCATACATTGTCCCTCAATTCCTCGGCACTTGCAATTTAAGTTCTCAAAGATTTACAAGATGACACCCTTAGTGCCGCAAGGAAGGCAACCTTTGATGCGGTCAGACAATGTTTTATAGAGTTCCACATCCCACTACCTACCACAATACATGCACTTTCATTTATTAACACAATTAGATTATTGTCTGCAAACCTTCGCCCACCCATATCCACTGTAGTGGATATAGAGTTTAGGTTCATGATCCATAAGAAGACATTGACTCAAATTATTTTTTGTGGAGGTTTTTTCTTGTTTGGGCCGGAGCCCGTTGGACCTACACTTGAGAGGGAAGAAGACGGTCGCCGGTAACGGACGAAGATCTGCAAAATCAGAACAGAATCAGGGGGGCCCGGTTGAATAACCGGGGAGAACCCTCCGATGCCTAAGTCAGTAAGAGACGTGAGAGGAAGGGGGTTCTCGTGTGTGAAGCGCAGGGGCTTGTGTGAGCAAGGGTGCCTTGGATCACGTACCTCTTCATGGAGGCTCTCCAGTGTCTTTTATAGGCTGGAGTGCTGAGGGAGAGGGACGGAACCTCTCTGATCAATGCCGCAAAGGGCGCACCAGTTAGCGTCCTCAACGGGGAGTTACGCGTTGAGGTGCCCGTTGAGGAGCTAGGCAGTTAATGCACCACTTGATCGTGGGGCGCGCATGGCGTAGCCGTTGTAACTGCCGTAAGGTGATGAAGGGCCGCACGGATTCTCCTGAGAGGAAGGTACCGAGCAGGTAGCCTGCTCGGTGATGCAGACATGCTATTCGGTAGTCAAGCCCGCTGCTCGGCACCTGGTGCTCGAAGGCATGGCTTGCTGCCAGATGCCTGATGCAAAGAAGTGATGTCCGTTCCGAAAGGGTTTTCGGCACAAGTCGAGCAGACCCTGCTCGGAAGGAAGGGCCTTTGTCCGAACAGGCTGTGAGGCTCCCGGAGGCGGCTTTTGGGTCCCGTTGGTATCCGAATGCAGGAACCGGACTCGGAACCTTGAAGCTGCCCTTGAAATGTCATGGCAACTTGCGATAGGGCCACGTCCGCCTGTCGAACTGGGCCGGGCCATGATGGGCCCAGCGCATGATGGTGGCTAGAAATAGCCACCACACCTGCCCCCCACGCTCTCAAGCGGTTCGGGAACCGGAGCGGTTGGGAGCGGCGACTTGCCAGGACGTCATCTCCGTATTAAATGCGGTATCATCCTCGGAGATCCGAATGGCTACATGGAGGCATAGTTTGGGGGTTTCCCTCGAACACAGATGTCACGTCCCGATATTTAGCAGCGGAATAAATACCGGAGGACGTGAACGATACAAATAGGCGTATCACAGTTGAGTAACGTAGAGTCACAATTGAATATAATAACACATTTGACGCTATAAGATGGTCACCCAAAAGTATACTTTATTTCATTCCATTCAACTAGATACAATCCTACATAAGAAAGAACCAACTAAAGGGTCCATTATTCAAGTAAAACTTTAAGAAAAGTTCACTATTATATAGACTACTCAATTGTCTATTTCTAAACTGTCATCTACTCATATGGCGGGTGCTCATCACTCTTGCCCTGCCCCATCGGACTCCACTGGCTCTTCATCACTTCCTGAAAAAGGGCAGGATGATAGGGTGAGCAAACTAGCTCAGTAAGATTTACATCTCAATATTGTGCGGGCACTAGTATACATGATTAACATTTTAAATAGGCAGATATGCACATGAATATGATGACAATGTATGCAATACTAACAGATTGAATAGCAGAATAGAACGGATATCATATCAGATCAAATGTCGAGTTGCATATACAATGAACAGATATTTCAAGAGTAGAATCATATCAAAAGAGATTGGCCATATTCAGACAGATATCATGTGTTCACATGATCAGACGTATCATATCAGATCAAATCAGACTTATCATATCAAACAAGGCACATTCACACTAATCTTGCTTATTTGTTTGTGCTATGCCAAGCACCAGAAGTCCATACTCCCGCGGTTAATAAGTACGTTGGGGCGCTCCTTCCCAGGACCGGACCAGGCCCCTTTTTTTGCACAGGCATTGGATCAAATTTGGACCGGAGTCCCACGTTGTGCCAAACAAACAGATTCATATAATGGCCACAGAGTTTCAATAACAAGCTCGTAGTAAAAGGAACATGATCATTCATAGAGTCAAAGTATGACAAATAGCTCAAGAGAACAAGGATAACGACATATCTTATGTTTCATAATTCATTAATGTCTTGACATGAGGATGTTTCTAAAGACAGATCATATGCATAACATGTGCTCTCAATTTCCCCAAGGAGGGTGTTCCTATTCGTGCAAAAGTGTAAGCGATGAGTCACGGATCTTTCCTAACTGGTATGCCATTGACCAATAATTAATTGAACATCGGAAAGCATGTAACTATTGAAACTCATATGCAAATCATGACATTAACACCACTAACAAGTCCATACTAACATGTATTCATCCCCACATTCATATCATATTCTTATCTTATCAATTGACAATAAGGAAGATCACAAGATAATCCAATGAACATAAGATCAATCACAATTACACATTAGAATCGTATTCATATCATTACTATTTTTCATGGGTTGATTTATTTTAGGTCCATGCATACTATATAACATCATGCACATGCTAGTAGACATCATGAAATGATCAGACTCAAAATATGCAATGTTTTTGGTAAGGGTAGTGTCGACACACCCCCTACTGGTGTCGACACAATGCCTCAAACCCAAGGCAAAATAATGTAAAAACTGGTCAAGTAGTGTCGACACTAGATCAAGTAGTGTCGACACAATGCTTCAAATACAAGGCAAAATGATGAAGTGGTGTCGACACAAGATCCAGTAGTGTCGACACAGTGCTTCAGATTCAAGGCAAAATGGTCAAGTAGTGTCGACACTAGATCAAGTAGTGTCGACACTAGAGACCCTTCCCAGAACACCTTCTGGCCAATTCTGGACAGTGTGTCGACACTAGATCAACTAGTGTTGACACTAGAGGCCTTCCCAGAACACCTTGTGGGCTGTTTTGGGACAGTGTGTCGACACTAGATCAACTAGTGTCGACACTAGTGGCCCTCCCAGAAAAAAAACATAAATCAGGTGTAACCAGAAAACACGTCTCATGCAGTGATTCACTTTCCACTATTGTAACTCTCTAACGAATGACATTTAGACAAAGCATTCAACATGAAAGATGAAAAGGATAACTAGTAGAAGAACTTTTATGTTGGGGGTTTGATCAAATTCGATCTCGAATCCCGATAAAATATGTGAAGACATAAAGCTAAGTGCAGCCCGAAATCGCAGTATCATACAGCGACTCTCTTAACACACTCATAACTCTCTAAAGATCGACTTTTGGACAAAATGTCCAACATAAAAGTTGATCGTGACTTAACGTAGAAGAACGTTTATGAAGGATGTTTAGTATAATTCGATCTTGAATCATGTGCATAATAAGAAGAACGGGAAAATCCCTAACTATGCGCGACTTAGGGAAAACTACGAATACGAAATATATACTCCATGAAAACCAGTCAAAAAAAGTGCAAATGAACCTAGACTCAGAGAACTACATGATGGTGTTGGTTTTCTTTAATCTTGGCCCGAGAACACCTACCTTCGAATGCTAAGAACTCTCTGCAGATTTCTGGGTTGATGCAGAGCGAAGTTGAGGAAGACCACGATTTTCCCCAGCCGTTCTCCACTTCCCCAGCACTCCAAACTTGCTACTCTCGACCCCAACTTGTTGCTAAACCTTCCCCAAGAGTTTAAGGACGAGTTCTTATAGATTTAGGGTGTAGTTATGAGTCCTAACGAGATTAGAAAAGGGACTGCGAATTATGTTTCCCACTTTCCATAAAATCTGGGATTCTCTTACCCAAAGGAGGTAGCCAAGGTTTAGGAAACCACCTCTTGGAGTTGGATCCGGTTTTGGCTTACCTTGCATGACTAATCACCCAATTTTAACCCTAAATTGCCCTCTCTAATTATTGCATAATTACATACACAAATTTATGGGTATTTTCTTGTCCCAATTTCTATCATTGGGCCAAGTGTGCTCCATTGGCCCAAATCTTGTTAATGGGTCGTTAACACATGGTGTTGGAAGTCTTTCCAATATGTTTATTTAATTTATTTTCCTTTATTTCCAAAATTTTTAAATCACTAAATTTTCGGGGTGTTACATCCTCCCCCACTTAAAAAAAAATTTAGTCCCCAAATTTACACGTAATGGTGTAGTTCGTACCTGAGAATAGTTCTGGGTGGTTTTTCTTCATTCTTTCCTCTGTTTCCCAGGTAGCATTGGTAACTCCCTCTCGACTCCATTGGACCTTCACCATAGGTATGGTACGATTCCTGAGTCGTTGAATCTTCCGATCCAACAGTTTGATCGGCTTCTCTTCATAAGTCAGGTCCTCCCGAATCTCCAAGTCCTCATGGTTGATTACATGGTCGACATTGAATAAGTACTTCCTCAGCATGGATATGTGGAACACATTATGCACATTCGCCAGCTGTGGAGGTAGTGCAAGTCTATACACCACCTGACCAATCCTTTCTAGGATTTCAAATGGCCCTATGAATCTAGGACTTAGTTTTCATTTGATCCCAAATCTTTGTATTCCCCTTGAAGGTGAGACCTTCAAGAAAACATGTTCGCCAACCTGAAATTCTAGTTCTCTCCTTCTCTTGTCTGCATAACTCTTCTGCCTAGACTGTGCTATCTTTAGACATTCCCGAACAATTTGAACCTTTCTGACAGTCGCCTCAATTAAGTCGGGTCCAACCCATTGGTTCTCCCCAACCTCTTCCCAGCAAAGGGGTGATCTGCAACTCCTGCCATATAAGGCTTCAAACAGAGCCATCTTGATACTTGCCTGATAGCTTTTGTTATATGCAAACTCCATTAGGTACAACTGATCATCCCATCGACCTCTAAAATCTAGCACCAGAGCACGAAGCATATCTTCCACACGTTGATTGGTCCTTTCGGTTTGTCCATCGGTCTGAGGATGGAAGGCAGTACTAAAGTTCAGCTTAGTACCTATTGCTGCTTGTAAACCCTTCCAGAAGTGTGAAGTAAATCAAGGGTCCCGATCCGATATTATGTTAGATGGAACCCCATGCAATCTGACTACTTCCTTAACATATAGTGTAGCCAACACATCCACTGACCAGGTACTCTTGATCGGCAAGAAGTGAGCCGACTTAGTCAATCGATCAACTATTACCCAAATTACATCCATACCACCTCTAGTCTTGGGCAATCCCATGATAAAGTCCATATCGATGCTATCCCATTTTCATTCTGGGATTTCTAGCGGTAGTAGTCCACTGGCTGTACAGAAATGCTCGGCCTTGACTTTCATGCATGTTAAACAGTATGACACATGATCGGCCACATCCCTCTTCATGTTTGGCCACCAGTACGACCTTTTTAAGTCTTGGTACATCTTCGTTGATCCAGGATGAATCGTGTACTTGGATTGATGCGCTTCACTTAATATCCTCTTCTTGAGCTCTCCATGATCAGGGACACATGTTCTACCTCGGAATAGTAATCTTCCCTTAGCTGATAGAGTAAAGTTAGGTCTTTGTTCTAGCTTCTCCCTGATCTTAACTAAGAATGGATCCTCTCCTTGTTTCTCCTTGATTTCGGTCAGCAGATCGGATTGTATCTGGAGATTGGAAATCATTACTTGTTTTTCCTTCTTTCCCATGTCTAAGTTCAAGCTTGCAAATTGCTCCAGTAACTTCCATTCGCCCAACATCATACTAGCTAACATAGCTCCTGGTTGTCTACTTAGAGCGTCTGCCACTACAATGGCTTTCCCAGGTGATATTGAATGGAAAAGTCAAAGTCCTTAAGATATTCTAACCACCTTCTTTGTCTCATGTTAAGCTCCTTCTGTGAGAATAAATATTTCAAACTCTTGTGGTCAGAAAAGACTTTAAATTGCTCACCATAGATATAATGCCTCCAAATCTTCAAGGCGAATACTACAGCTGCCAACTCCAGGTCATGAACCGGGTAGTTCACTTCGTGGATCTTCAACTGTCTTGAGGCATAAGCTATTACTTTCCCTTGTTGCATTAAGACGCATCTCAGACCTGTCCAGAAGCATCTGAATAAATTTCAAATCCTCCCTCTTCAGTGGGTAAAGCGAGGACAGGAGCAGTAGTCAGACACTTCTTCAAGTTGTTAAAGCTTTCTTCACATTCATCGGTCCACACAAACAGGTTTTCCTTCCGGGTCAGCTTGGTTAATGGCACTGCAATCTTTGAGAAATCCTTTATAAACCTTCGATAATATCCTGCCAATCCTAGAAAGCTCCTGATCTCTGTGATGCTTGTCGGTCTTTCCCATTTCAGCACAGCCTCAACCTTTGATGGATCAACAGCGATACCATCCTTGGTTACCACATGCTCTAAAAAGGATACCTCCTCAAGCCAGAATTCACATTTACTTAGCTTGGCATATAATTTATTCTCCCTTAAAATCTGTAATGAAATCCTCAAATGCTCCTCATGCTCTTCCTTCGTCTTGGAATAGATCAATATTTCATCGATGAATACCACCACA
Organism: Colocasia esculenta; assembly: GCA_014218235.1. Lineage (NCBI taxonomy): Eukaryota > Viridiplantae > Streptophyta > Magnoliopsida > Alismatales > Araceae > Colocasia > Colocasia esculenta. Next base: position 71,350,284 of record CM024760.1, on the reverse strand, counting down.
AATTTGTCAAGATATGGGCGATAAATGCTATTCATCAACTGCATGAAAACTGCAGGGGCATTTGTTAGTCCGAAAGGCATAACAATAAATTCATAATGCTCATACCTGCTTCGGAAGGCTGTCTTGTGAATGTCTTCTCCTTTGATTCTCAATTGATGATAATCGGATCTGAGATCTATTTTAGAGAAGTATCTAGCTCCAGAAAATTGATCAAACAACTCATCAATCCTTGGCAGAGGGTATTTGTTCTTGATAGTTAACTGGTTTAGTTGTCTGTGTAATCTATACATAGCCTCATCGACCCATCTTTCTTCTTAACGAAGAGGACAGGTGCACCCCATGGCGATGTGCTTGGTCGGATGAAACCCTTCTCTAACAGATCCATCAATTGCTCTTTTAATTCCTTCATTTCTGCGGGGGACATTCTATATGGTGCCCTAGATACTGGTGCCGCTCCAGGGACCAACTCGATGGTAAAATTGACCTCTCGCTCAGGAGGAATTCCTGGCAAGTCTTCAGGAAAAACATCAGCGTATTCGCTGACAACATGGATGTCCTCAACTTTGACTTCCTTATTTTTGATGACAACAGCAGCAAGAAAGGCCATACAACCTTTCCTCATCATCCTTTTGGCTTGTAGTGCAAAGATAAGTGACAATTTTCTGCGGTTTCTATCCCCTGTGAACACTAATTTTGGGTAACGGCTAAAGGTTACCCGACTTCTCCGACAGTTGATACTAGCCCCATGTTCAGACAACCAGTCTGCTCCCAGTATCACATCATACCCCTCCATGTCCATACATATTAAATTTGCTGGTAGGTTTTGGGTTTCAATTAACACTTCACTAGATGGCATATGATTTGTAAGATTGGTGCCAGGACCAATCGGGGTTGACACAACTATTCGGGATTTCATTGGGACGGGTTTCACAGGTAGGGTGTCAACAAATGTTTGAGATATAAAGGAATGCGTAGCTCCCGTATCAAAGAGAACATATGCGGGTCGGGAAAGAATAGTGAGTGTACCTTCCACGATACCTCCTTCTTCAGCAGCTTCCGGTTCCTAAATAGCTTGCAATCAGCCTTGCCTCTTCTGTCCATTCGGACGCTTATCCTGAGGGGCTTGTTCCTTCAATACTGAGCAGTCCGAGATCCTATGGTCACGACTACCACAGCGCAGGCATCTCCCTTATGCTCTCCAGCATTGTTCAGATCGATGATTATCTTTGTCACAGTGTTTGCACCTTTCTCCCGTCGTCACCACTATCTATTTACCTATCTCCTTTGGCTTTTTATCAGCTGGTTCATTTACTCCTCTGCTGGGCCTTTTCTTCCCAATGGTCGGCTGATACCTTCGTATAGGAGACACTTGCTCCCTTTTCACGAATTTTTCCTTAATTCTGTCGGCAGTCTCCATGGCATCCTCCAGTAACTAAGCCTTCTTTACCATGTCAGCATAGGTTTGAATGTCCATTGGCGCCAGTTGAGTGATGAACTGGGGCCTTAAGCCATTCAGAAAGCATTTTGCCTTCATCCTTTCTGTCCCAATTAAGTGAACAGTATATCGGGACAGACGAGAGAATTGGGCCTCATACTCGGTCACATTGAGTCCTCTCTGCTTCAAAGCCACAAATTCGGCTGCTTTCCGTTCCTGCACCCTCTCCGAGAAGTACTTGGTGTTGAAGTGCTCAATGAACTGAGCCCATGTTAGTTGCTGGCCATTCAGTGTTGCTTCTACCGACTCCCACCATGCCCTGGCATCCTTTTCCAATTGGAAAGTCGCCAGCAGTACTTTGTTCCGGTCTGTGCATTGCATGACCCTGAATATCCTTTCAATTTCCTTAACCCAGTGTTCAGCCACATCTGGGTCAGTACTTCCTTCAAACCTAGGCGGATCCATATTCCGAAAATTCCGATGGAGATCACGGCTCCGCGGTTACCCCACCCTGGGTGGCTTGCAGGATAGCTGAGTCAGGTTCTGTAGTGTTTGTTGCATGCTCCTAGCCTGGGCACGTTCAGCGGCCATTGAGGTAATAAATACCTTCAAGATAATAATATAAGTCAGTCATCTAAATATATCACATATGACTTCTATTCCCATGGCTCTACCCAAGCTCACATTAGGTACGACAGATTTTGACTCGTGTAATCTAATTTCATTCTATGTTCCAAATCCCTTGGACCTAAAGTTCAGGCTCTAATACCAACTGTCACGCCCCGATATTTAGCAGCGGAATAAATACCGGGGGACGTGAATGATACAAATAGGCGTATCATAGTTGAGTAACGCAGAGTCACAATTGAATATAATAACACATTTGAGGCTATAAGATGGTCACCCAAAAGTATACTTTATTTCATTCCATTCAACTAGATACAATCTTACATAAGAAAGAACCAACTAAAGGGTCCATTATTCAAGTAAAACATCAAGAAAAGTTCACTATTACATAGACTACTCAATTGTCTATTTCTAAACTGTCATCTACTCATATGGCGGGTGCTCATCACTCTTGCCCTGCCCCATCGGACTCCACTGGCTCTTCATTACTTCTTGAAAAAGGGCAGGATGATAGGGTGAGCGAACTAGCTCAGTAGGATTTACATCTCAATATTGTGCGGGCACTAGTATACATGATTAACATTTTAAATAGGCAGATATGCACATGAATATGATGACAATGTATGCAATACTAACAGATTGAATAGCAGAATAGAACAGATATCATATCAGATCAAATATCGAGTTGCATATACAATCAACAGATATTTCAAGAGTAGAATCGTATCAAAAGAGATTGGCCATATTCAGACAGATATCATGCGTTCACATGATCAGACGTATCATATCAAATCATATCATATCAGATCAAATCAGACTTATCATATCAAACAAGGCACATTCACACTAATCTTGCTTATTTGTTTGTGCTATGCCAAGCACCAGAAGTCCATACTCCCGCGGTTAATAAGTACGTTGGGGCGCTCCTTCCCAGGACCGGACCAGGCCCCTTTTTTTGCACAGGCATTGGATCAAATTTGGACCGGAGTCCCACGTTGTGCCAAACAAACAGATTCATATAATGGCCACAGAGTTTCAATAACAAGCTCGTAGTAAAAGGAACATGATCATTCATAGAGTCAAAGTATGACAAATAGCTCAAGAGAACAAGGATAACGACATATCTTATGTTTCATAATTCATTAATGTCTTGACATGAGGATGTTTCTAAAGACAGATCATATGCATAACATGTGCTCTCAATTTCCTCAAGGAGGGTGTGCCTATTCGTGCAAAAGTGTAAGCGATGAGTCACGGATCTTTCCTAACTGGTATGCCATTGACCAATAATTAATTGAACACCGGAAAGTATGTAACTATTGAAACTCATATGCAAATCATGACATTAACACCACTAACAAGTCCATACTAACATGTATTCATCCCCACATTCATATCATATTCTTATCTTATCAATTGACAATAAGGAAGATCACAAGATAATCCAATGAACATAAGATCAATCACAATTACGCATTAGAATCGTATTCATATCATTACTATTTTTCAATGGGTTGATTTATTTTAGGTCCATGCATACTATATAACATCATGCACATGCTAGTAGACATCATGAAATGATCAGACTCAAAATATGCAATGTTTTTGGTAAGGGTAGTGTCGACACACCCCCTACTGGTGTCGACACAATGCCTCAAACCCAAGGCAAAATAATGTAAAAACTGGTCAAGTAGTGTCGACACTAGATCAAGTAGTGTCGACACAATGCTTCAAATACAAGGCAAAATGATGAAGTGGTGTCGACACAAGATCCAGTAGTGTCGACACAGTGCTTCAGATTCAAGGCAAAATGGTCAAGTAGTGTCGACACTAGAGACCCTTCCCAGAACACCTTCTGGCCAATTCTAGACAGTGTGTCGACACTAGATCAACTAGTGTTGACACTAGAGGCCTTCCCAGAACACCTTGTGGGCTGTTTTGGGACAGTGTGTCGACACTAGATCAACTAGTGTCGACACTAGTGGCCCTCCCAGAAAAAAAACATAAGTCAGGTGTAACCAGAAAACACGTCTCATGCAGGGATTCACTTTCCACTCTTGTAACTCTCTAAGGAATGACATTTAGACAAAACGTTCAACACAAAAGATGAATAGGACAACTATTAGAAGAACTTTGATGTTGGGGGTTTGATCAAATTCGGTCTCTAATCCTGAGAAAACATGTGAAGACATAAAGCTAAGTGCAGCCCGAAATCGCAGTATCATGCAGTGACTCTCTTAACACGCTCATAACTCTCTAACGATTGATGTTTGGATGAAACATCCAACATAAAAGTTGATTGTGACTTCAAGTAGAAGAACTGTCATGAAGGAAGTTTAGTCTAATTTGGTCTTGAATCGCGTGCATAATAAGAAGAACGGGAAAAGCCCTAACTATACGCGACTTAGGGAAAACTGTGAATATGCAATGTATACTCCATGAAAACCAGTCAAACCAAGTGCAAATGAACCTAGAATCAGAGAACTACATGATGGTGTTGGTTTTCTTTAATCTTGGCCCGAGAACACCTACCTTCGAATGCTAAGAACTCTCTGCAGATTTCTGGGTTGATGCAGAGCGAAGTTGAGGAAGACCACGTTTTCCCCAGCCGTTCTCCACTTCCCCAGCGCTCCAAACTTGCTACTCTCGACCCCAACTTGTTGTTAAACCTTCCCCAAGAGTTTAAGGACGAGTTCTTATAGATTTAGGGTGTAGTTATGAGTCCTAACGAGACTAGGAAAGGGGCTGCGAATTCTGTTTCCCACTTTCCATAAAATCTGAGATTCTCTTACCCAAAGGAGGTAGCCAAGGTTTAGGAAACCACCCCTTGGAGTTGGATCCGGTTTTGGCTTACCTTGCATGACTAATCACCCAAATTTTAACCCTAAATTGCCATCTCTAATTATTGCATAATTACATACACGAATTTCTGGGTATTTTCTTGTCCCAATTTCTATCCTTGGGCCAAGTGTGCTCCATTGGCCCAAATCTTGTTAATGGGTCATTAACACATGGTGTTGGAAGTCTTTCCAATATGTTTATTTAATTTATTTTCCTTTATTTCCAAAATTTTTAAATCACTAAATTTTCGGGGTGTTACAACAGAGCTTTTATGATGAGTGCGGGGGTCGTGTCGAGCCACGGACGCCGCGCGCCCCACATGAACGGTCACCAGCGATGCACCCGATGAGCGACTTGGAGCGGGGGTAAACACCGCTTCTGGCCCGCTTCGAATTTCGCGCCCCTACTTCCTTATAAGGGAGGAGAGGGGCGAAGGCGGGAGCCACGCCTTCGAAATCTCTCAGAGTTTCCTGATTCCAGAACCTTCGTGCCCCCCTCAAGCTCTTAGTCATCTTCTTCCTCGCGCCTTCTTCTATTCGATGTTCCCTTCCGCAACTTACGGTGATGGCAAGCAAGGGGAAGGTAGTCACGGTCGCCGGGGCGAGTGGAGTCGCCGTGTCTGCGGCTCGTAGGCCGCAATGCTGCCACTACAGCGGGCTCCGGGAGCGCTTTCGCATCGGCGACGAATATGAGATCATCGACGCGAAGGAAGGAGAGTCGTACCTGGTGAACAAACTAGGTTGCCTTCCCCTCTCTGTGGACCATATGGAAGCAGGGCTCTAGCTGCCGCTATCGGAGGTGGCGAAGGCGCTACTAAACCAGTGGGGAATTTCTTCGATCCAACTGATGCCAAACACGTGAGATATATCTGCATCTTCGGTGTCATTTGCATAATCAAGCAGATCCGAGTCTCGGCAGATGTGTTCCGAGCACATTTTAAGCTTTCTGCTTTGCGGTCGTCGGGGGCGGATGTCTACTACGCAAAGCACCGAATGGAAGGATGCACATACAGCTATCCGAAAAATATTCCAACAACAAAGGTTGGATGGATAGGATGTTCTTTGTTCGGCGTCGGGACGGTGTAGAGTGGGGGTTCCCCACCGCCATCCGATCAGAGTAGAAGGACAGCTTCCCCAAGCTGATACAAGATGAGGCGAGGGCCTCAGATAGCCTGCTCCGAGCCGGCGTGAGGAATGGAGAGGGCTACTTGACAGAGTTTTCGCTTGTTCGGTATGGACTGAGCAAACCATGGAGTAAGTGCTCGAACTTGTTTTTTTGCGCGCCAGTTCAGTAACTGTGTTCTAACAACTTCCTCCTTTTTACAGCCGCTGTGGAGTTGGAAGCTGGGAGGGATCAGGAGGCGAACGAGGATTTCGCCGAACAGATCCCTGTTATGGCCCACATGGTATACGAGGACAACGACGTCGCTGCTGTTGTCCGGGCCCCCTCGGCTGTGAGGATTGGTACTACGGTAACGACCGTATTGGTGGCGCCTTCACCTGCCAAGGGACGCCCAGAAAGCACACGGGTCCCTGAGAAGGGGCCCGAAAAAATTCGTTTGAAGAAGAAGGCCACCATCAAGGTGGTTTCAGCAGGAGCTCGGCCTTCGTTCGAGGAGGGCAAAGGGGCGACTCGGCCTTCCTTCGTTATGAAGAAGAGGCCGACGCTGCTCGACGAGGGTGTGGGGGACGCAGACCAGCTCCGAGCTCGGAAGAAGAAGAGGCTGGTTCGTGCTGCCCCTCAACAGAGTGAGGAGGGGACCGAAGAGGAGGCCGATGAGGCGCAGTTGCTACTGCGCAAGAAGCGCAAGGCCGCTGGGTCGGCCGAACAGGAAGCACCGCGGATGCCCCCCGTGGTCCGTCTTGAGGTCGTGCAGAGGATGGCGACCGAGCTCGAGCTCGTTGTGGTAAGCGACAGGTTAGAGGGCTCTGCTGAGGAGCAGAGGGAAGTGCCCACGCCGTCGGGCCTCAGCGAGGGCCGCGAAGAGGAAGTTGCTCGAACAGCGGCATCGAGCACCGGAGGCGCCAAACAGGATGCTGCTGGCGATGCTACAGAGACCTTTGCTCGAAGGAGAGAGTGTAATGAAGAGACCTCCATTGCGGGGGAGGGGACCTCTCCGCGCCTCGAGGTGCCAGAGAAGGGTGTTCCTAAGGAGACGGCTGCTTCGGCCATGGAGGCCACTCCTACCAGGGAGATGCCGACCCCACAGAAGGAAGTTGTCGAAGTTGTCGTGGCCCCCCTGCCCCCCACAAAAATGGTTGCGGTAGTGGAGACACCGTCAACCACTTTGGTCTCCACTGAGATTGGAGAAGCCGCGCAAGGGACCAAGGAGATGGCCCTAGTGACAGAGGGCCGCGGGGAGGTTGCTGATGCTGTTGCTGAGCCCGCTAGGAGGGCAGAAATCTTCAATGAGCAACCAGACACCGCTGAGGAGGTCATCAGTTCTGGGGAGGACCAGAGACCTCTCTCCACAGTACTGAAGGGGAAGTCGTCCGAGCTCCCCTCGCAGGTGATGCTAGAAGCCACGCTGGGAAGGGTTGGGAGCGATGCTTCAAGGGTTCTGCCCCCATGCCCGTCCGCATCCTACCTGGATAGGATAGTGCGGTGTCAAGACCTGAGCCCGGAGAAGACCCCCGAGCATTCCAGTGCAGCCTACCGCCCAGGGCATCTCTCCGAACATGACGAAGATGACAATGTCGACGTGGGAGCGTTGGTGGATGGCATCACGAACTCGATGTTCCTATTGAAGAAGCTCACCTTGTGTGCCCAGAATCAGAGGTAGATGTGGGAGGCGCAAACGGCCTTCTGCGACGATCTGGTCACCAAGCACCGGGATCGCGAGGCCGAACTGCTAAAGGAGGTGAAAAGCCTCCAAGATGCCCTCCAAGCATCCGAGCTAAACCTGATCGTCGCCTGAGCTGAAAAGGAGGCAATCGCGAAGGTGTTAGCCGAAGCCAGGGCCCAAGGAGTGGCGGAGTACAAAGAAGGTCCTGACTTCAAAAAGGACCTAGAGCAGTTCGGGGCCCGTTGTTACAAGGTGGGCCTCGAAGCCGGAAAGGAGTTCGGGGAGAAGCTTGCTTGGACAGAGCGTGCCCGAGAAGCTTTCAAGGCTGCTATAATGGAGTGCCGGCGTCGTACCCAGGATGCGCGTTTGGACGGACATCACTTTGCCCAGTTCCAGTCAAGGCGAATGCCTCCTGTAGACGATGGCGCCGGTACCTCCAGGCAGGCCCCTTGAATATCCTTCCCTTTTTTTTTTTTGGCAGCTCAGCCGAAGAGAGCTTTTGTACAAAATCTAAATAGATCTCTTTTTTTTCAAAAAATGGCTTCACTTTTTCTATCTCCTTACCTTGTAAGTGTTCTGTCCTAACCGGAATTCGTTGGTCGTTTAGAAGTGTTCGCAATTACCGCATAGGTTGTTATAAACTACAGGTGTTCTAACCTGGGGTGCTTGCGGAACATCTTCATACTAGGAGATGTCGTTACATCCTTGTGAGCTAAAGATATTGAGATAAGAATGTTTTGGACTTCATCTCTAGCCGGCCAAAAGAACTGGTAGGAGAGAAGTAGGATGCCGAACATAAGGCTTTCATAAATAGTAAGCCTTCAAATTGGATACATGCCAGGTTCTGGGTATGGCCCCGCCACTAGGAGTAGTTAGCTTGTAAGAGCCTTTTCCGAGGACCTGGGTGACCTGATAAGGTCCTTCCCACTTGGGGGCGAGTTTTCCGGCTGCTCTTCAGGGATCCGATGCCGAGCAGCGGCGAAGAACAAGGTCACCTTCGAAGAAGCGCCTTTCCCGAACTCGGGAGTTATAATACTGCGCAAGGCGCTGTTGGTAGGAAACTAGTCTGATGCTGGCGTCATTTTGGCGTTCGCCAAGCATGTCTAGGTTTTCCTGAGCGCGTGATTATTGGTGGCTTCGTCGAAGTGAGTTGTCCGGAGAGTGGGGAGTGTGACGACCCTCATTATACCGGTACGGTTATACCAACCCACGTCGGTATAGTGAACGTTATCACAGTGAGGCATTTACCCAAACAATAACATACGATTGAGATACACACAAATATAGACACAGAGTAGCGGAAGTAAAAGAACCAATGTCTTCATTTCATTCATCATCCACATTTAACATACATGATTCAACTAACATTTTAAAGAACTAAAGTCCCCATAATTAAAGTGCTAAAATCAAATACATAGTTTGTCCACGATTATACAACTTCATGATAATTCTAGTACATTGTTCCAAATTACATACTATGAAAGTGCAAACGTCACAAGTAAACTCCAACAGACTAGTCTCCGCGCTCGGAGTCGCTCTCCACTGCCTCCTCCATGGGAGAAACGTCACCAACTAAGCCTGTACGCCGAAGCAAGTAATGAGTCTAAAAGACTCAGCAAATAACACTACACATAACGTACATGCACATATCACAGCAGGTTTTACATACAAATTTACAAGACATAACATGGGGCATGCTTAATATTGAAATTTTGCAACCTATCATGATGATTCTACCATTAAACACATGGTTCGTGCTTTCAGATTTTTTTTTTCCAAATTAAAATCTCCTATCACATGCTCTCTAGTCCTTCCAACACATGAAAGCTATACTTCCAATTAAACTAAAACATGAAAGCAATTATGCATGATTTTCTTGCATACATAAAAGGGAACATACCTAACATGAATTCTACACATGCTTATACATGCACATGACCATTTTACATACTTTAAGCTTTTTGTTTTAACGTGGATTAACAATCACAACCTAACACATGAGAGCTACATTATCATTTAAAACACAACATGAGAGCAATTTCACATGGAATGGTCTACACATAATTAAGAATTGTCCCTAACATGGATTCTACGCATTGTACACCTATAAAACATGATCCTAAACACATGTAGTTTTCTGTTTTAGCATGATTCCAGATTTATCAAGTCATGGATTCTCATCTCACAATCTCACATTTTGGTTTCATAAATTTACACAATTTCTTATTCACATAGTTCACACTTTACACATTCACAATTTCACATCTTTACATTCTCACTTTACACATGAACACATTCACATTTCACATTCACATATTTAGTGCCGTGACACGTAGTCCAAACCACCATTAGAAGGACACATCACATCACATACACATAGACGCCACCTAGGCAATATAGTGACGACTCTTGGACTACGTAGACCGGGAGAACAAGTCTCCACCCTAACCAGTGGTACTTGCCCACCTCCAGGATTTCATCCTAATGCCCTTAGGATCACAACACATTGAACCTTCTCATGGGGACTTTTCCATGATACGGTTCCACTGCCATCTATGGAAGCAGTGTCACGCTTGGCACAGTTTTACACATTACACATACCGATTTTAGCACACATTTTTACACATGACGCTCACACATCTTTTCATTTTCTAATTCACACATGTGGCTCTGTTTTTCCTAACATGGTACTACAGATGACAGAGATTTCACATTCAGTATCTTGCATTAATCAGGTTACACGCAATTTAAATCACTTTCACAAAAGCATGCATTATTCACACAATTTCGCATGGGAAATTCATATTGCATCATACAATTGTCCAAACAGCCTTAAAATTTAATCACATGCTGATTACAAGTTTATGACCTCTCATGCAAAATTTCACATTTTTCTGACTCATAATACAATTACAGAAAATTAGATATCAATTATCATATCATTCGTAATTCCATTTATCATGGCACACCACATGAATATTCAGTTTAACAGTTCGTAGCCCTGAACCCAACATACACAACACCACAGAAATTTCCCCGGATTTATTACACAACACACAATTTACAGGAGATTTTACAAGACCTACGCATGTTTCCTAATTTCATTTCAGAAATTTCAGTAAATCATGTGAACGTGGAGAAATTCCCAGAAATTCAAAGCACAAACTGAATCACCCACTCATGGTCTAACAAAATTAGGGCATCCAAATTTCCCACGGATCATTAGAATAGTGGGGGAAACATACATGGCTATTTCTTTCACATGCATTTCAATAAACTAATAAACTCTACCATCCACAAAATATGCAAAATCATTCTCCCACACACACCACATTAACTAGGGTACATAGCATATAGGAGTTACATTATATCCTCATCGCGAAAACACATCGAAAATAGTCGTATATCAGGGAGAACAGCTCACTGTTCTGTCCTGAAGAACTTAACGGCGGTCTCTGGCCGTTCAAGGAGTTGGACGGCAAGATCGCTGGACGCATACTGGAGATCTTGGCGTCAAGGGCATTGACGCCAAGTTCCTGTCTGTGCAGGAACACAGACCGAGCTCCAAATAACAGAGAGAATGGGGGATCCAGGACACGAGGAAAAATGTGTAAAAATAAGAAAACCCTACTAGACATCTACATGGACGATGTGTGTAGGTTACTTGCCTTTCAGAAACTCTACAAAGGGATCAAATGAGCCGGTGAAGCTCTCCTTGGGCAGTCCCAAGAAGCTCCCAAATATCCCTTCCTCCGGGTTCCTTGATGCAGTAGACCCCACGAAGATGTCGGGGAAGCCTTCCCCTTTGTCCCAGCTACCTCCTTGTCGTGGTAGATGGCCGGAACCAGCTCCAGATGGTCGGATTTAAGCTTGCAAAGGTGTGTTTTTCTCACAGTCCAGAACTATGGTTTTTTTCTTCTTTCTCTCCTCTTCTTGCAAAGAGCCAAGGGGCTTTGGGGTTGCAAAAGGGCTTGGTATATAGGAGAGGAGACTCTCCTTTCACGCAGGGGTGATGGGAAAGGCTCAGAGCCGTTGGGGATAGCTCCCCAATGACTGAGCTTCCTTCTTCTAGGATTTCGGGGTCTGCAATGCATGCAGGTCAGAAATCTTAACGTCCATATCCATGGACGTTGGATTAAGTGTTGGCGTCCATCGATGTGGACGCTGGATCAGCATGGGCGTCCATCCATGTTGACGCCAACTTGGCCCTTCGGCCAGAACTCAAAACCTGCAGAAACCATGCCTAACTTATACATATATACATGCCATGCATATGTATTATCATATACACACTACCACCATGCATTTCATACATTATTTACAACTAATTATACACATGCACACATAGGTATAACTAGTTAATACGTACGTAGATATGTACATCTATGCATACATAATCATGAATTATTTACATGAAATAAAATACTACAACAAAATTCGAGGGCCTTACACCCTCTCCCCCTTAAAGAAACTTCGTCCTCGAAGTTTAAACAAAACTACTCAAACAAACGGGGATACTTCTTCTTCATCGCATCCTCAAGCTCCCAAGTAGCCTCCTCTCTCGAGAAGTTCCGCCATAGAACTTTCACCGACGTAATACCCTTGTTCCGGAGATGCTGAACCTTCCGGTCAAGAATAGCTACTGGTTGCTCCACATACGACAAATCTGGCTGAATCTCCACTGGCTCATGACTAATCACATGAGATGGATCTCGGACATACTTCCTGAGCATAGAAACGTGGAAAACAGGATGAACACTAGCTAAAGCTGGGGTAAAGCTAGCTCATATGCCACGCTGCCCAATCGTCTGAGAATCTCATACGGCCAATGAATCTAGGGCTCAACTTACTATGCCTGCCAAATCTGACGACACCACGAGTAGGCGATATCTTCAAGAAGACATGATCACCCACCTCGAACTCCAAATCCTTCCTCCTGTTGTCGGCATAGCTTTTCTGCCTATCCTGCGCCGCAACAAGCCTCTTCCTAATAAGCTAGACCTTATCCGAAGTCTCCTGAACTAACTCCGGACCGATCAGCTGCCTATCACCGGTCTCCTCCCAACATAAAGGAGATCTGCAAGGCCTACCATACAACGCCTCAAATGGAGCCATACCAATACTCACATGAAAGCTGTTGTTGTATGAGAATTCCACTAGAGGTAAATGGCGCTCCCAATCATCCTTCCAATCCAGTACACACGCTCTCAACATAGATTTGCAAGGCCTACCATACAACGCCTCAAATGGAGCCATACCAATACTCGCATGAAAGCTGTTGTTGTATGAGAACTCCACTAGAGGTAAATGGCGCTCCCAATCATCCTTCCAATCCAGTACACACGCTCTCAACATATCCTCGAGCATCTGGATAGTCCTCTCGGACTGTCCATCAGTCTGGGGATGAAACGTCGAACTGAGCTTCAGCTCCGAACCTAACGCATGCTGAAGACCCTTCCACAACCTCGAAGTAAATCTCGGATCTCGATCCGAAATGATCGACTTCGGCACACCATGCAATCTAACCACACTACTAACATACAGTCTAGCTAAGCTCTCAACCGACTGCTTCTTCTTCATCGGCAAGAAATGTGCAGTCTTCGAGAATCTATCTACAACTACCCAAATCGAGTCATTGCCCCTTCTAGATCAAGGCAAACCCGAAACAAAGTCTATCGTGATAGCTTCCCACTTCCATATTGGGATCTCCATCCTTTGCATAAGGCCGGATGGTCACTGTCGCTCGGCCTTTACTTGCTGGCATACTAAACATCGGGATACATAATCCGCTACATCCCTCTTCATGCCAGACCACCAAAAGGACCTCTTCAAATCCTGGTACATTTTCGTGTTACCTGGATGAATAGAGAATCTCGACCTGTGAGCCTCCGCTAACACATGCTCACAGACATCTACAAAATCAGGGACACAAACACGGTGCTGAAATCTAATCACACCGTCCTCATCACGAGCAATGCCTGCCTTGCCCACCAACTCTAAGAGTCTAGGGTCGGCTTTCTGTTGCTCAATCACCTCATCCAAAACCGAGGACCTAAGAGACAGCTGAGCTACGAAAGCCTGGCATAGCGATGGCTCTAACTCAGTCAACGCGCAAGCCGCATCCTCCAACATCTTCTAATCCTGTTGGAGAGATGGCCTCCTCCTATTCAGAGCATCCGCTACGACATTCGCCTTCCCAGGGTGATACTGAAGGTCGAAGTCATAGTCCTTCAAGAACTCAATCCATCTTCTCTGCCTCAGGTTTAATTCCTTTTGGGAGAAAAGATACTTCAAGCTCTTGTGGTCGGTAAACACCTCAAATCTGACACCATAAAGATAGTGCCTCCAGATCTTTAGTGCATGAACCACTGCTGCGAGCTCCAAATCATGAGTCGGATAGTTCTTCTCATGCTCCTTCAACTGACGAGAAGCATAAGCCACTACCCTTCCTTGTTGCATTAGCACACAGCCTAAGCCAATCCGAGACACATCCGTGTAGATAGCAAAACCCTCTACACCGCTCGGTAAGACTAACACCGGAGCTGACGTGAGCTTATTCTTCAACAACTGAAAACTACTCTCACACTTCTCGGACCATACAAACTTCACTCCCTTTCTGGTGAGCTGAGTCAATGGGGCGGCGATGGATGAAAATCCCTCAATGAATCGCCGATAGTAACCAGCCAAACCCAGAAAACTACGAATCTCTGAAGGGGTCTTGGGAATCTCCCAAACCATAACTGTCTGGACCTTTTCTGGGTCAACTGCAACACCAGCACCGGAGATAACATGCCCGAGGAAATGAACCTCGCGCAACCAAAAATCGCACTTGATGAACTTAGCATACAGCTTGTGCTCACAGAGAACCTCTAATACTACCCTCAAATACTGACGATGTGTGGCCTCGTCCGAAGAGTAGACCAGCACATCATCAATAAACACCACAACAAAGATATCTAGATACGGCCTAAACACCATGTTCATGAGATCCATGAACGTTGCATGGGCGTTGGTCAATCCGAAAGGAAGAACCAAAAACTCATAATGTCCATAACGGGATCTGAATGCCGTCTTGGACACATCCTTGTAATCACAGGGATTGTACCCCCCTCAACGCAAACATGAATACCAAATATGATAGCATGGAAAATATGATGTGATCGCCACCTAGAGAGTTGCCTAATAAGAAGAGAAATGTTTGGGCTAACTACTCTAGGAAAAGGAGAGAGAACGGGGGTGTACCTTATGTCGCGGTCGTCATGGTTGCCGCGACGGTGCTGATATCGCGTCACCCTTAGCTGACGCGTCTCTTGTCGCGTCACCCTACACCGTCGCGTTCTCTTTTGTGCGGGAGATGATGGATGGGACCTCTTTCCTTCCCTCCGGCCGGCCAGAGGACAAGAGCCGCTCGTGGATCTTCGCTTGGGTGCCTGCCAAAACAATGAAAACAAAAAATAAAACCCTGTCAGACTATGTTAAGTGTAGTAGCTATTCTTAAATGGAAGAAAGATATGGAGCATGGAGGGAACGGACCTGGGGGGTGGTTTTTAAACCCCTTGGGTAGTAGGAAAACATGGGGAGGAATATGCATGGGGAGAAATCATGGAAGAGGAGAAGGAGGAATCCTAACTCATGCATACATGTGTAAAAACGTGGAAAAGAAAGTAAAAATCAAAACTAAACAGATACTGCCCCGTTTGATGTGATTCTAGTTGGAGGTCAGAGAGGAGGTTGTCATGAACAACTTTCATGAAGACATCTTGAAGAGATCTGGCCTAGTTTGGGCTGTGGAAGAGACGATAATCCTGCATGTGTAGATCTCGATATGAGAGAGAAAGTGAAGATCAATCTGTTGTAACTTTTCGCACAAGCCACCAATCGACGTGATTCCACTTCGAGGTTGAAGAGGGCTCTGTGGAGAGTAACTTTGATGAAGAAACCTCGAAGAGATCTGGCCTGGTTCGATCTCCACAAGACGTGCAAGCACTGCTGGTCCTGGAGACGATATGAGAGAGAAAGAGGAGAGAGAAAGAAGGAAAACGGGAAGAACAGCTTCTCCTCTGCCTTGGGGACGATGGGACCTCGTGAGCAGAGCCTCCAGGGACCTCTCCTAGTAGTGGTAGTCTTCCTCTATCCTCTAGAGAGTCCTAGGATGTGCTTTAGATAGAGATAGAGTTCAATCCCGAGTTAGAGAGAGAGTCAAAGTTGGGGGGGTGTTCTAGAGTTTATCTAGAGTTTGGATGGGCTTGGGGGCTCCCTAAGGATGAGGATATGAGGTTTTGGTCGTAATCCAACTCATAGGGACTTTAGATAGGCTCTAGGATGGAGAGAGAGGCCAAAAATCACGTAAAAACGTGTTTACGTGCATGGCGTTGTCACGTCAGATCGTGGGGCCGCGTTCTTGTCGCGTCCATGCACCAGGCCGCGTCACTAGGGGCAGTGCGCGTAGGTCCCACGAAAATGGCCATAACTCTCTCCACAGATATTGGATTGATGCGCCGTTTGTTGCGTTGGATTTTAGACTCAGAGGGCTACAAAATGATAGTATGGTATGCCAAATTTGGGTTAGCAATGAGGACGTTATGAGCTCTCAAAGTGAAGGTATGTTCAGAAGATTGGGCAGATTGCACAATTTTGATATTTCAAGCGGTGTTTGGCCATGGGCTTGAGAATGGGCTTGACATTGATGGTGAATGGGCTCATGATGGGCCAGAGAAGGATTCCAAAGTGATGATCAATTTGGGACATCAATTATATGAACAAGAAAAAGTGCTCAACTTATAGGCCGAAAATGGGTGTCTACAGATTGCCCCTCCTTGATGCCCGCTTTGCAAGGGAGCGAAGCGGAAAGAGAGCGAAGTGTAATGAAATGGAATGGAGCGAGGATGAAGCGGAGTTGACTGAAAAGTGGGCATCAAGGTAAAGAGACACCCGTCACAACCAATAAGTGATAGAAATTCTCCGGAAGACTCTAAACTAACCTCAAGGAAGAGCGAGCACGGACGGTTCCTGTCTGGAACGACAAAAAGGAAAGCAAAAGAAGGATGTTCAACCTCTTGATTAAGAGGTACCCTAGCCGATTGGCCTGCAGGTTTCATCTTGGGAGGACATGTGCGTGCCATGCGGGTCACGATGAAGCAAGGCTTGGGAGCGGTTCGCAACCAAGACAGATCAGGGGGATATTTAAGCTGATTTGGATGAAATGGGGGAGTAAATTCCAGACAGGAGACGTACTGGCCAACTGGACCAAGTGACTAATTCAAAGAAGACCTTCAAATTGTGAGTGGAATAGGATTTCTTGTTTAAGAAACTTAAGCTTGATTGATCACCACCAGGGAAACAACCTTTGATAAATCATGAGGCATGAAGCTCAAAGTCCTACAAGATGCATGTTGGGCTAAAATAAAAAGAAATCATCAAATTAATATGCAAAGAAAGGAGAAAATAAAAAAATACTCAATGATAATATTGTTAAGCCGAATAAGAATGGGTCAAGAAACTACCTGCAACCGCAGTGTAGGCCTGAATCCATCGTCCCCAAACTTATTTAACTCAACGGCCTATCCAGCGATTAGCAATGTGCACCTAGATCATCACTGTTTTTGTTGAAGGGGAACTCAGATCCCAAAACACATTGAAAACCAGCCGGTCCTTGAGATAATATAGTAGCATAAGTACCATATAGTAATGCAAGGGAGAATGGATAGGGATACTTACCTGAACTTACCTTGGAGCACAGAACTCGCCATTTTTTGGGTTTCGCTTTTTCTGATTTTTTTTTGTTTTTTTTTGTGTAAATGAAGCAATAAACAAAGCACTAAACAAGCTAACAACAACAAGCATAAACAATTCAGTCATCCACATGATTAAAACAAAGCACTGAAGAACAGTCAGGTTCACACATAGAGAGTCCTCTCATGGAGCTACTGAGGGAGAATATGTATGGGACTTGGGAAGGACTTGGTGGGATAATGAGTTTGAAATTCAAATCATGGGTGGAACTAAGGAGGAGAGACAGATCGTAAAGATGATGTGAGCAAGACTCAAACAAAAGCAATGAAGAAATATGGAGATCCGAGCGACTAATGCTTGGGAGCCAATGTACCTGCACACTTAGCATGTATGATTAGATCTGCTCATTTTTGTTATTTTTAGTTTGAAAACATTTGATTTTTTTTTTTTGAGTTTTGAAATTATTTAATTTTTTGGATTTTTGCAATGTTTGATTTTTTTTTTGGATTTTTGAAAATATTTGTTTTTTTTTTAGATTTTTTGGCAATATTTGATTTTTTTTTTTGGATTTTTGGCAATATTTGATTTTTTATTTTTGGAAATATTTGATTTTTTGGATTTTGGCAATACTTGATTTTTTTTAGATTTTTTTGCAATATTTGAATTTTTGGATTTTTGCAATATTTGATTTTTTTATTATTTTAAAAATAACGCCTGAAGCCGACGTTAGCCCTTCCTAAAAACACTCATGAGACGGAAGGTACTCACCCTTGCTACTACAGCACTAAAGCAAGATCAAACTACTGGAAAGGGTCCCCATTCATTCACCTTTCATTAAAGACCACCAAAAGGTCAGATGTGCATTAAGATGGTGGCGTCCTGTAGATGGTTGCCCCTGGCTCACGGTGCCACTACAAAGACCATACCTGGGAGACGACCCAGCCTTATAGAGAGAAAGAGAAGAAAGTTTGGGGATAAGTCTACTGCAGGTTTTAAAGGACAAATCAAGTTTAGCTTCCTTCCACAGCACACCCCTTAGAGATTCAATCCGTTGAGGAAGGACTTTAGGTCACTTTATTGTGCATGTTTCTTGTTTGGGGCATGCGTACGACTGGGCTCAAGGGCGTCCCGCGGGGAACTGTACTGTCACTCTTTGTCATGCCCCTATTCCTCAAATTTTTTTTGTTTATTTGTCCTTCTTCTCTTTTTATTTCTCTTTTTTTTTTTTGCTTTTACAGGCTTGATTGACCGTCCCTATTTGAAATTTCCTCTCATCGAGATATGCTTAGGTTGGTCGCCTTGTCCAAAGAGCCTTTTTCTGCCCTTACACTTCGACCGAGTAAAGAAGAGAATAGCTTTTTACACCTCCTAGGTATGGCCTAAGTAGCAACGGTGTTTGCTAGAGTAACCGACCAAGGTTGCCGTGTGAGTGTGTGATGATCCTTGCTTAAAGTGACCTTCAACGACAGGGGAAGGAAAGTCAGACTCCTAGCACGGAGTAATCTCTACCTTGAGTGTTGTAGAAGCAAAGTAAACCTAAGACCGACTCAACTACTCTTGCTGTGAACTGAGATGACTCTCTTTGATGTTCTTGGTGCTCAAACAAATATTCACATGGTTATTTGGTGCACAATGCGACCCCTTTATTGAAAGAACGACCTGCATTAGTCTTTGAATTTTCATTTTGGTTGATTTTAATTAGCTCATTTGCAGGAAACTGTGAAAAATAGGGGTCAGCAAGAATTGGAGCCAACTCAACACAAACAAGAGGGAGACATGACGCTACATGAAGATGAGGGATAAGAACCCTCAAACAAGAAGGATTTACAAAGGAGGAAAAAAAATGTTAGTGAGGACTGAAACCTCTGGAACAGTGAGAGAAAGGGTCGAGACCCCGAATAGGTAGTGAGGGAGGAATCGGGTCGGACCCGAGATCATGAGGGGTTAGAGGAAGGAACTGTAGATTGGAGGGTGGAGGATATGGAGGATCAGAAGGGGAAGTGGAAGGAGGGGAATCAGATGCTCCTGGAGAGTGTGGACCTGACCTATAATTAGGAGGCTCTGGTGGAAGAGGAAAAGGGGAATCCTGAGCACTAGAAAGAAAGTCAGGTGACCCAGGTGGATACGGAAAGAAACCCTGAGAACCCATAGGGTGATCGGGTGGCTCAGGAGGAGAGGATGAAAAGGTATCTTGAGTACCCAGAGGATGATCAGGGAGCTCAAGTGGAGAAGGTGAAAAGAAACCCTGAGTACCCAAAGGGTGATCGGGTGGCTCAGGTGGAGGCAATAAGTGAGGGTCCAAAGACCCTAAAGGATTAGGAGGGGAATAATGCGGCACCAGTCCAGAATTGGGAGATCAGGCGCCTCCTCTGGGAACCAGATTGACTAAAATGAGTAGTATTGAAAGATCAAGGTCAGAAGATGACAAGATAGGGAGATCGATATTTTTCTTGAAGAATCTTGATCTCAGCCTCCTTTGCTTCTTGGCAGATCTCTTCTTGTGACGCCACAACTTCTTTGCTCTTACAGATAGATATGACGATTTCACCTTGACATGTCTTCTTAAATAGAGGACCAGGTAGCAGATGGCCTCGCTCTCCTCTGCAGCCACACGGCTCTCTCATAATTATGGTTGTCATGACTGTCGTGTGTGTACTTGCCCCTTGGCTATTACTTGCATATTCAACCGTTATTGACACCCATGGGGGAATGCCATAAATTGACATCTTCGCTGAGAGGGTTTCCCTTGACAAGTGGACAGTGCAAATCCATGGGAATTTGATGCGTGGTACCAGCAACTTGAGGCTTGGCATCTTGGCCTGACAATCTGGCATGAAGACCAACTCCCTTGACAGTTGAAGAGGGGATGCTTCTGGGAGTGTGATGGGTGGCACTAGCACGGCCAACTGACTGACAGGCTAAGGCAAATTGCAAAGGACTCTTGGCATAACCTTGAGTGTTCTTGGTGACATAGCAATGTGCCCCTCGTCAGGTTCAAACATGGCAAGGAGGGCTTTGGATGCTTCGGGCAGCGTGACTTCTTGCCCCTTGAGTGACAGCTGATTCATGATGGCCTTAGCAGATGCATGAGATAGCACAACATTTGCAGAGAACCCCTTCTCTTGACCAGCCATATGCAATATAACTGAGCGATGAGTGATGATGGCATTAATGGTAGCATTTCCAATAAGCAACATAATGGCTACTGTCCCCGCTTTGGATTTGGCTGGCACTAGGGCCTGGGAACTCTTTTTGACAGTGCTCTTCTGAGGAGATGAAAGCTCATCCTTCCTGAATGCGCCCGAGATAAGGACATAGACCGGCATGCGACTGATGTAGTTGTAAGGGTCGAAACACATTACCGGAACTGGGCTACCTTCTCTCAGTCCATCTTGCATAGGGGAAGTAATTTCAAGGCATGCTGTTGGTGATGCACACCCGCTCCATTGGGATGTAGTAATGGGATGTATGGTGACTATGGTGGATTCGTCGGATGCGGAGGGCTTGATGTGAAGTGACTGGGTGGTGGCAAGGATAGGCTCGTGCGGAGAGAGCTCTTCCTCCAACTCAGAGGCTGAAGCAGCCTTACTCTTGGGAGTAGGAAACTCTTGCTCGGGCTCAGAGGTGAGTGGAGCTTGCTCGAGCCTTGGTGTTGTGATGGTGGTATGCTCAGGCATAGGTGGTGGTGGCATAGAGAGAATGGCAATGGGTAAGGATGTAGAGTTTAGAGTAGATGAGGGATTAGTGGGTTGCGGCGTTGGTGGAGATGACGGACGGTGTATCGACACAATACGTCGAGCTGATAGCTTGTCGTCGTGTCGTGGCGCGGTGTCGGGGGGAGGTGTGGTGGTGCTAGCCTGAGTAAAGGTTGGTGGAGGGGGTTGTTGAGGTTGTGACGGAGCAGATGGTGCACTTGGAGGATAATTAAAGAAGTGCCTTTGGCCTTGAACTAGTGGAGATGATGACTGCCTTGATACTTGTGCTAGCTGTCTTTATTGCGCTGCTGGCTGCTCGGGCGGCTGTCCCGCTACCTGCAATGGAGAGGGATGCTGCCCCTGGCTTTGTGCTTTTCTCTTCTCTTGACAATGCAAGATGAGCCTGTGCATTTCAGACCAATTTATCTTCTGCTCTAGATCCAGATTACATATTACATCCCGGAATTCACAGCAGTTTGCGACTGTATGTGTAAGGCCCTCTAATTTTCCCTCGTATTATTTGTATCTATGTGTGAATAATTGTGCTTATGTATGTATGTACTTATTTACGTATGCATTAATTAGTATAATTACATATGCATGTGTTTATATTAAGCATAAATAATATATATATTGTATGATGATAGTGTGGATATAATACTATATACATATTGCGTGTATATAAGTTTGGTATGCATGGTTTTCTGCATAAATTAGGGTTCTGGCCGAAGGCCACCTTGGCGTCAAGCCTAGGCCGTTGAGCCAGTGTCAGCGTCCAGACATGGACGCCAACACTAACTCCAGCGTCCAGCGATATGGACGCCAACTTCTCTGGCCTGCATATGCAGCAGAGCTGCAAGCTTCTGAAACAAGGCATGGCAACCATTGGGGGATGTCCCACAATGGCTCTAAGGCTGTCTAATCGGTATGGTGAGTGGGTGAGGGGCTCTCCTAAACCCTAAACCCAAATTGGACTCTCCCATTCTTTCCCTTCACCCTTGCAAGAGGAGAGAAGTGAGAGAGAAAAACCCTAGAGAGTCTGTGAGAAAAACCCCATCTTGGCACCCCCAAATCCGACCCCTTGGAGCTTGGTCTGGAGATCTACTGCGACTAGGAGAAGTTGGAGCAAAGGAGAGGACTTCCCCATCATCCCCTCGGCGTGGAAATCACCCAGGAGCCCGGAGGAAGGCGATCTAGAGGGCGCTTCTGCAACTTCTTGGGACTGCCCAAGGAGGTCTTCTTCGAGCCATAAATCCCTTGGAGGAAATTTCTAAAGGCAAGTGACCTATCTATGGTGTCCCCGTATGAGTCTAGGTGGTTTTTGTTATTTTTATGGAATTTTCCTCGAGTCCTAGACCCTCCAATTCACCCAAGTTTCAGAGCTCGGGTCTGTGTTTTCTGCACAGACCTGGTTAGACGGCAAGGTCCCTGGACGTCCAGTTTATGCTTGGCGTCCATCGACCATGCCGCTGACCCTGAGTCAGCGGCCAGAGACCGCCGCCTAGTTCTTCTGGACAGAACAGTGGGCTGTTCTGTCCCACTTATGCAGTAATTTCGGTATGTTTTATGCGATGAGGATATATGGTAAAGCTTATACTCTATGTATATGGTTAGTTGTGGTGTGTGAATGAATGTGGGATGTGATGGTGAATGTGGGATAATGATATCTTGTAAACTTGTGAGCATGACTTGTAGACAATTTTGCAAAATCCAAGATTCATGATTTAGATTAGTGTGAATGCCTTAGTTTCGGTTTGATCATGAAGAATAGTGGGTCAGCATATGCGTTTGCAAATTTTAGTAATTTATCCATGCTTGTGAAATTTGTAAATAAGCTCGGTTCGGTAAAATGAAAACATGCGAAAATGGTTTGTGCTAATTGATCGATAGATGTATGAATTAGGGTAATGTGGTATTCTAAAATCATACATATATTAGTAGTCTCTGTACAAAACAGCAAGTGGCTAAATTACAAGATGTGTTAGACCCATGTTAACTTAAGTTGTAATAGCATGCTAATTAGGCGTTTATTTTCTGTAAATTCTATGTAGCTCAGAAAAATCTGAAAATTTGGGAGTATGATTATGAACCCGAAAACAGCATGTGGTAAAAATTTCAGGTCATTTGGACCCTTAAAAAAAAGTTATGTGTTTTCATGTGAAATGTGAATAATTCGTACATATGATCAAAATGTGATTAGATTTTGTTTAAACCCAGCATGATTAGTGTGTTTACTGTGTGTTAAACCTTGAAAACTTTGTAATACCATGTTAGGAAAAACAGAGGTGTTCATGTGAGTAAGAAAGTGTGAATGTGATGAAAAGTGTAAAGTGTAAAAACCATGTGTAAAACGGTAAATGTGTAAAAATGTAATTGTGCCAATGTGATACTGCTTCCGAGAAGGCAGTGGAGCCGTATCAGGGAAAAGTCCCCTTGAGAAAGTTCATTGTGTTAAGTGACCCTAAGGGTATTAGGGGGAAATCCTGGAGGTGGACAAGTACCACTGGTTAGGGTGGAGACTTGTTCTCCCGGTCTGCGCAGTCCAAGAGTCGCCATTGTATTGCCTAGATGGCGTCTATGTGATGTGATGTGTTTGTGTCCTTCTTTGGTGGTTTGGACTATGTGTCACGGCACCTAAATATGTGTAAAGTGTAACGTGAAATGTGTATGTGACCATGTGTAAATGTGTAAGTGACATGTGAATGTGTATGTGTAAAGTGTAACCACGTGAAAAGAGGAAATTTGTGTAAAAGAAAATGTGAAATTCTCGATGTGTAAATGTGTTATTGAAACCATGTGAGACTAAATCTGAACCCATGTGAATTCAGAAAATGCATGTTATTATCTCATGTTATGTGTACAAAGTGTTTAGAATCCATGGTAGGGACAACAAATGAATATGTGTGCAAAGTGGCATGATGGATTGTTCATATGTGAGGTTTTAAGCAACGTTGTAGCTCTCATGTGTAGATTTATAGTCATTAAACCATGTGAAATCAGCAACCTAAAGCATGTGAAAAAGTTATGTATGCACTTAAGAATATGTGGAATCCATGCAAATTGTGTTTCCCTTTCATGCATGTAAATTGTCCATATTGATAGCTCTCATGTTTGATTCTGTAAAAGATTAAAGTTCATGAGCAAATTGAATAGAGACCATGTGATAGGTGGATTTTATTTTTAAAATCTGAAAGCATGAGTTATATATAAAATTGTAGAACTTCCATGATAGGTTGAAAACTCGAATTGACTAGCTTGCTATGTGTTGCTAATTGTAATGTGCATGTAGAAACCACTAGGACTTGTACGTGCATATCATGAATAGTGTTGCTTGCTGAGTCCCTAGACTCACTCCTTGCTTCGGTGTACAGGTATAGTTGGTGACACAGTACCCTTGGAGGAGGCAGCAGAGATGAACTCCGAGCGTGGAGACTAGCTAGTTTTTGGAGTTCTTTGTGATTGTGTACTTCTTAGTATGTACTTGGAACATTGTATTAGAATTATCATGAGAAGAATGTATTATGTGGACATTATGTATTTCCATTTCAGTAATTTAATTTATGTGAACTTTGGTTCCTTTTTGCAAATTGTAAACTGCATGTATGTTTAATGTGGATGATGAATGAATGGAGATAGTTCTCTTTTACTTCCGCTACTCTGTTGTATATTCGCGTGTATCTCAGCTGTTTGTATCGTTTGGGTAAATGTCCCACTGTGGCAGCACTTGTTATACCGACGTGGGTTGGTATAACCGTACCGGTATAATGAGGGCCGTCACAGTATGCCCCGGATGGCGATGATATAAGCAATATTCTGATCGGTCCACTGTCATGTCCCAGCTTGGATTTTCTGTAGGGAGTTGCAATGCATTAATGGACACCAGGGCCGTGAAAACATCAGAGAGGGACTCAGGCAATGGATGATAATGGGCTCGCTTTGGGCCTAGTGGATGTCGGGATGGATGAATATTGGATGGTGTGGTGCGGTGGCACAGGTGAGGTGGTTGTTCTTGTGGAAGCGGGGCGAGTTGGCTATATGAAGGTGGAGGTGCATGGTGGTTAGTGGAGTGGGTAGGCGTGGGGTGGTGGATGGTATCAACTTGGGCATGGGTTTGGACTCCCTCATAAGTGGGCCCTTGAAATGAAGAATTCGGTTGTTGGGCCTCAAACATGGATGGCATGGGGGAGTCAAAGAGTTGGGTTTTAACAAAGCGAGCACGGATGTATAATTGTTGCATGGATGTGATATTGTCATAGCCAGGATGTGGCGGTACATGGGCGTTGCATTAGCAATGATAAGCTTGATTTTCTCCTCTTCTGGGATGTGCATCTGGACATGCGTGGACATCTGACGCCACCGGTCAGCATAAGTTGCGAATTCTTCATCAGGCTTCATCTGCTCAACCACTAGATCGGCCATTGAATACGCGAGCCCGGCCCGGTCTTGATATTGCTGCACGAATATGGCCTTGACAATTTCAAAATCCTCAGCTTCATTGAGAGGCAGGGAATAAAACCACTCCAGAGCGGGCCCGTCTAATGACCGCCTAAAAAGATAAGCCAGTAAGCGGCGATCATGTTGATAGGACACCGACTCATAGAGAAAATCCTTCAGATGGATGTAAGGGTCTCCAGCCCCATTGAATTTGCGATAAACAGGGAGCTGAGAAGGTGGAGGGATCCGGAGACCACAGAAATCAGGAAGAGTATCATTGAAGGAAGGTTTTGGCTTTAACTGCCTCCGCAGGTCACTGAGCTCTCGCTTCATGGATTCGAACTCGGATTGGAAGTCCTAAGCCGAAGTGGATAGTGGATAGCGAGGGCCCGTTTGGGAATGAGAGCAGAGTCGAGAGTCAAGGTCCGGGCCAGATTGAGCATAATGGGCCGGCTGCAATGATGTGGGCTGAGAAAAAGGTTGTCCCGATCCAGGAGTGACAATGTGAGATGATCTAAAATGAGAAGGATGATGTGGGCCTGTTGGGCCCATCTTGGAAGAAGACCGTAAAGCAAAGGTGGACAACAATTCGCGGGCCTGGTCAGGGCCCATTTCAAGCAGGAGGCGCTCCAATTCAACGGCCTCAATAGAAGAGGATGGTGACGGAATTAGGTTGGGAATGGGCACTCTCATTGGCCCGATGGGCCCTGGACTGGGCCGAATTTGGAATAGACTCATGAGACAAGGGGTCTACATGAGGAGGAGAGGTTGGAGGATAGGTGAAGTGGAAAGGAGCCATGAGAGGATGATAAAATGGGGGGAATTAAAAAGGATACACTAAAATACAAAATAAGGATACAACAACAAATACAATTACACAAGAAGGGGACGAGAAAGGAGTTCTTAAGCAAACACCCAAATTGATATGATAAGCGTTAGGATTTTAGGGTTATCACTTAGCCTTTTAATGGATTGATTTAATTGAAACACACTCGGCTAAAGAAGACCCTAATGGGTATGAACTCAAGTACTCCGGTGATACTAAGGGGGATACACAACTCACACGGGGAGCTGGCTCGAACTAGGGGTGCAACGGATACAACCGGCCCGGTGAACCGCAATGTGCGTATGGTCACGAGGACTTACAGAGGTCCTCGGAAAGTGGGCCCGAGTCATCCTACGAGTGCTCATAGGTGAGAGAGCTCACTCAACCAAGGGGGAACCTGAATAACTGGGATGAATAGCGTATGCAAATGGCCTAAGTGCCCAAAAATGTATGCAAGGGTGAACAATGACCAAGCAGGGTGACCAACAGGGTCTCGGGTAGAGTCGCCGCGGCCGGATACACCGCGACCCTATCGCGACAGAGCGGTCTGCCGCGATATGAACAGAGCCCCGAAAACAGCAGTCAGTCACAAATACAAAGCATACAGACTAACCTAGCATATGATATGAGCATGAAATCACAAGATCAATCTAACAGAGGTCATGAAGCACCCAGAAACCAACACATGGATCAAAGCAATAACACATAAAGTGTACCTGTAGACGCGACGCTCATCCACGACGCGACCTGGTAGCGTCCGTAATCTACGCTGCGACAGGACCCGAAAACTTACAAATGAAAATAAAATGAAAACCCGAACCCTAACAGGATTCTAACATTCAAAAACACGAAAATACATGATACAGAGACAAGGAATAGGGATGCATGATCTCATAGAAGCAAGAAAGGCAGATATAAGAATAAGAAACACTGACCTGCTATCGCGTCCTTTTCGGGGGCCGCGACCTTATCGCGTCACCGCGATGCGCCGCGACAAGAACCAAGTAACAAAAGCATGAAACACATAACAAAAAGACTAACAGGGCACTAAAATAACAAATAAGGAAAAAATATGGCAAGCTGCAAACTAAATCCACGAGGGTAGCACTGAAGGTCCCACGTGATCGCCAAAAGGTGTAATCACAGGATTGTACCCCCCTCAACACAAACATGAATACCAAATATGATAGCATGGAAAATAGGATGTGATCGCCACCTAGAGAGTTGCCTAATAAGAAGAGAAATGTCTGGGCTAACTACTCTAGGAAAAGGAGAGAGAACGGGGTGTACCTTATGTCGCGGTCGTCATGGTTGCCGCGACGGTGCTGATATCGCGTCACCCTTAGCTGACGCGTCTCTTGTCGTGTCACCCTACACCGTCGCGTTCACTTCTATGCGGGAGATGATGGATGTGACCTCCTTCCTGCCCTCCGGCCAGCCAGAGGACAAGAGCCGCTCGTGGATCTTCGCTTGGTGCCTGCCAAAACAACGAAAACAAGAAATAAAAACCCTGTCAGACTATGTTAAGTGTAGTAGCTATTCTTAAATGAAGAAAGATATGGAGCATGGAAGAAACGGACCTGGGGGTGGTTTTTAAACCCTTGGGTAGTAGGAAAACAGGGGAGGAATATGCATGGGGAGAAATCATGGAGAGGAGAAAGAGGAATCCTAACTCATGCATACATGTGTAAAAACGTGGAAAAGAAAGTAAAATCAAAACTAACAGATACTACCCCGTTGATGTGATTCCAGTTGGAGGTCGAAGAGGAGGTTGTCGTGAACAACTTTCATGAAGACATCTTGAAGAGATCTGGCCTAGTTTGGGCTGTGGAAGAGACGATAATCCCGCATGTGCAGATCTCGATATGAGAGAGAAAGTGAAGATCAATCTGCTGTAACTTTTCGCACAAGCCACCAATCGACGTGATTCCACTTCGAGGTTGAAGAGGGATCTGTGGATAGTAACTTTGATGAAGAAACCTCGAAGAGATCTGGCCTGGTTCGATCTCCCACAAGACGTGCAGCACTGCTGGTCCTGGAGACGATATGAGAGAGAAAGAGGAGAGAGAAGAAGGAAAACGGAAAGAAACAGCTTCTCCTCTGCCTTGGGGACGATGGGACCTCGTGAGCAGAGCCTCCAGGGACCTCTCCTAGTAGTGGTAGCCTTCCTCTATCCCCTAGAGAGTCCTAGGATGTGCTTTAGATAGAGATAGAGTACAATCCCGAGTTAGAGAGAGAGTCAAAGTTGGGGGGGTGTTCTAGAGTCTATCTAGAGTTTGGATGGGCTTGGAGGCTCCCTAAGGATGAGGATATGAGGTTTAGGTCGTAATCCAATTCATAGGGACTTTAGATAGGCTCTAGGATGGAGAGAGAGGCCGAAAATCACGTAAAAACGTGTTTACGTGCATGGCGTTGTCGCGACAGATCGTGGGGCCGCGTTCTTGTCGCGTCCATGCACCAAGCCGCGTCACTAGGGGCAGTGCGCGTAGGTCCCACGAAAATGGTCATAACTCTCTCCACAGATATCGAATTGATGCACCGTTTGTTGCGTTGGATTTTAGACTCAGAGGGCTACAAAATTATAGTATGGTATGCCAAATTTGGATTAGAAATGAGGACGTTATGAGCTCTCAAAGTGAAGGCATGTTCAGAAAATTGGCAGATTGCACATTTTGATATTTTAAGCGGTGTTTGGCCATGGGCTTGAGAATGGCTTGACATTGAGGGTGAATGGGCTCATGAGGGCCGGAGAAGGACTCCAAGTGATGATTAATTTGGGACATCAATGATATGAACAAGAAAAAATGCTCAACTTATAGGCCGAAAACGGGTGTCTACTCCTCCTCACTCCGAATCCTCAACTGATGATAACCAGACCGCAAATCAATCTTAGAAAAGACTGATGCATCTTGCAACTGGTCAAACAAATCATCAATACGAGATAAGGGATACCTGTTCTTCACAGTCACTTGGTTCAGCTTCCTGTAGTCAATGCATTACCTAAGTGACCCGTCTTTCTTCTTGACGAATAATACAGGTGCGCCCCAAGAGGAAACGCTAGGGCGAATAAATCCCTTATCTAGCAACTCTTGCAACTGCCTCCTTAACTCGGCTAACTCCCCAGGTGCCATCCGATATGGAGCCTTTGAGATAGGAGAGGTGCCCGGAAGCAACTCTATGGTAAACTCTATCTCTCTATCCGGTGGCAACCCAGACAAATCATCAGGAAAGACGTCTGGAAACTCCTGCCCTACCTCAATCTCTGCAAGAGTAGGTGACTCATCAGCCTCTGGTACTAATACCACGCTGGCAAGAAAAGCGTCACAACCCTTATTTACCATGCGCATCGCCTTCATGGCAGAGATGACCATCTTTCCCGCCAAGTTCCTTGGAAAGGGATGAGAGAACTCGTCCACACCAGGAATGCGGAAAACAATCCTCTTCCCACGACAATCCACTAACGCATAGTTCTCCTCTAGCCAATCCAGACCAAGAAAAGCATCATAGTCCTTCATCTTTAGCAAGAAGAAACACCCATCTAGGACTCTATCCTCGATGCACACAGGTAACGACGGAATGCACTTCCTAGTCGATACCGTACCCGCAGGGGTGTGCACAGACAAAGGGACCTCTAAATCCTCAGACTCTATGCCTGACTCTAGGGCTAACTGCCTAGCGAACCGCTCGGAAATGAACGAGTAAGTGGCACCCGTATCAAACAAAACCCGAGCGTGCACACCTAGAAGCAAAACCGTACCTTCGGTGACATGCTCCGCCTGCTCGGCGTCCTTGCGCGCTAAAGCAAACACTCGAGCTGGGGCTCGAGGCCTTCCTGGTCTTCCTGTAGCTGGCGCTGCTGCCACTACCGCTGCTGGGGCTGGCGCTCCGTGCGGTGGACTCCCTGTTGAAGTCTTGGGCAATCCTTGATCTTATGGTCGCTGCTTCCGCACTTCAAGCATTTTCCTGTAATCATCCAACATTCGGAACCACCATGTGTCCTCCCACAGTGGGGACACGCTTTCTTCACACCAGGGGAACGTACAGAAGGTACCTGAGTACCGCCGACTGCTACTGATCGCTACTATGTTGGGTACACCGCTTTCTTCTTGTCCTGCCACTGGAACGTAGCTGTAGGTCTCTTCTGCGAAGCCTTCTTCTCTTCAAGGTATTGCTCCATCTCACCCTCCTGCCTACAAGTAGCGCTGAGGGCCTCGTCCAAAGTGCGGTGGTCAAACGCCACGAGTCTCGTCCTCAGTGATGGCTTCAGGCCCATCACGAACTTCTTTGTCTTCCTGCGCTCATCTGTCACGATATGAGGTGCATACTTAGATAGCTCTGCAAACCTTGCCTCATACTCTGGCACGGTCATGGAGCCTTGAGTCAAAAAGAGGAACTCCTGCTCCATCCAATCTTGAATATGCTCGGGGATGAACTTGGCCCGAAAGAGCCTCACGAACTCGTCCCAAGCAACATCAACCGCGCCGTCTTCAAACCGGGTACGCAGCAATGAAGCCCACCATACATCGGCTCTTTCCTGCAGTACACCGTTCATAAGCACCATCTAAACAAATCTAACTTAACAGAACACACAAGCATATAAACTAAAGCATACATGTAGCATGTAGGTGGCTAATGTGACCTTATCCTCATCTGCACACCTGATGGCTCGGAAGATCTTTTCTATCTCCCTCATCCAACTCTCAGCTAGTAACGGATCGCTCTCCCCCTTAAAAGAGGGTGGCAGCATCCTCTTGAATCTTTCCATGATGGAAGGTCCACCATGGTCCTGAGCTGGTACTTGAGCCTACTACATCAAACAACAAACAGTACACATTCAACATAACATCATACAATTAAATAAAACAGACTACACTTGCATTAATTATGCTAACCTGGGCCTCCAACTGTGCCTGGAGTGCAGCCTGAGTATGAGCCTGCGTCTGCATGGCTTGCACCAGACCTTGCATGAATACTCCATAATCCACAAGCAGCGGTGGGGGAAGTACAGGACCCTGCGGTGCCGGGGCCCGCTGCTCCGCCCGCTCCTCACGTCTCGGCTCGTCCTCTCGGGTCGGCGCTCCGCCACGCCTACCTCTCGAAGCCATGGCTGCAATGAATTTCAGCCACTATTAGGGCTACGTTAATTTATTTCCTAACCATTTTCTTATCTATTTTTCATTCATTATTAATCAATTCTACACATGTGGACAGTCTATGTAGACTTAGCATGTAATGAAGATGATGATTCATGTATATTATGTATAATCTCAATCGGTCGCTCTGATACCAATCCTGTGACGACCCTCATTATACCGGTACGGTTATACCAACCCACGTCGGTATAGTGAACGTTATCACAGTGGGGCATTTACCCAAACAATAACATACGATTGAGATACACACAAATATAGACACAGAGTAGCGGAAGTAAAAGAACCAATGTCTTCATTTCATTCATCATCCACATTTAACATACATGATTCAACTAACATTTTAAAGAACTAAAGTCCCCATAATTAAAGTGCAAAAATCAAATACATAGTTTGTCCACGATTATACAACTTCATGATAATTCTAGCACATTGTTCCAAATTACATACTATGAAAGTGAAAACGTCACAAGTAAACTCCAACAGACTAGTCTCCGCGCTCGGAGTCGCTCTCCACTACCTCCTCCACGGGAGTAACGTCACCAACTAAGCTTGTACGCCGAAGCAAGTAATGAGTCTAAAAGACTCAGCAAATAACACTACACATAACGTACATGCACATATCACATCAGGTTTTACATACAAATTTACAAGACATAACATGGGTCATGCTTAATATTGAAATTTTGCAACCTATCATGATGATTCTACCATTAAACACATGGTTCGTGCTTTCAGATTTTTTTTTTCCAAATTAAAATCTCCTATCACATGCTCTCTAGTCCTTCCAACACATGAAAGCTATACTTCCAATTAAACTAAAACATGAAAGCAATTAAGCATGATTTTCTTGCATACATAAAAGGGAACATACCTAACATGAATTCTACACATGCTTATACATGCACATGACCATTTACATACTTTAAGCTTTCTGTTTTAACGTGGATTAACAATCACAACCTAACACGTGAGAGCTACATTATCATTTAAAACACAACATGAGAGCAATTTCACATGGAATGGTCTACACATAATTAAGAATTGTCCCTAACATGGATTCTACGCATTGTACACCTATAAAACATGATCCTAAACACATGTAGTTTGTTGTTTTAGCATGATTCCAGATTTATCATGTCATGGATTCTCATCTCACAATCTCACATTTTGGTTTCATAAATTTACACAATTTCTTATTCACATAGTTCACACTTTACACATTCACAATTTCACATCTTTACATTCTCACTTTACACATGAACACATTCACATTCACATATTTAGTGCCGTGACACGTAGTCCAAACCACCATTAGAAGGACACATCACATCACATACACATAGACGCCACCTAGGCAATATAGTGACGACTCTTGGACTACGCAGACCGGGAGAACAAGTCTCCACCTAACCAGTGGTACTTGCCACCTCCAGGATTTCATCCTAATGCCTTAGGATCACAACACATTGAACCTTCTCATGGACTTTTCCATGATACGGTTCCACTGCCCTCTATGGAAGCAGTGTCACGCTTGGCACAGTTTTACACATTACACATACCAATTTAGCACACATTTTACACATGACGCACCACATCTTTCATTTCTAATTCACACATGTGGCTCTATTTTCCTAACATGGTACAAAGATGACAGAGATTTCACATTCAGTATCTTGCATTAATCAGGTTACACGCAAATTAAATCACTTTCACAAAAGCATGCATTACACACAATTTCGCATGGGAAATTCATATTGCATCATACAATGTCCAAACAGCCTGAAAATTTAATCACATGCTGATTATAAGTTTATGACCTCTCATGCAAAATTTCACGTTT
This sequence comes from Colocasia esculenta, assembly GCA_014218235.1. Lineage (NCBI taxonomy): Eukaryota > Viridiplantae > Streptophyta > Magnoliopsida > Alismatales > Araceae > Colocasia > Colocasia esculenta. The sequence goes on along the minus strand of CM024760.1, from coordinate 71,316,916 downwards.
TTCTGACTCCTAATACAATTACAGAAAATTAGATATCAATTCTCATATCATTCGTAATTCCATTTATCATGGCACACCACATGAATATTCAGTTTAAACGTTCGTAGCCCATAACCCAACATACACAACACCACAGGAATTTCCCCGGATTTATTTAACACCATAATTTTACAGGAGATTTTACAAGATCTACGCATGTTTTCTAATTCCATTTCAGAAATTTCAGTAAATCATGTGAACATGAAGAAATTCCCAGAAATTCAAAGCACAAACTGAATCACCCACTCATGGTCTAACAAAATTAGGGCATCCAAATTTCCCACGGATCATTAGAATAGTGGGGGAAACATACATGGCTATTTCTTTCACATGCATTTCAATAAACTAATAAACTCTACCATCCACAAAATATGCAAAATCATTCTCCCACACAACACCACATTAACTAGGGTACATAGCACATAGGAGTTACATTATATCCTCATCGCGAAAACACATCAAAAATAGTCGTATATCAGGGAGAACAGCTCACTGTTCTATCCTGAAGAACTTAACGGCGGTCTCTGGCCGTTCAAGGAGTTGGACGGCAAGATCGTTGGATGCATACTAGAGATCTTGGCGTCAAGGGCATTGACGCCAAGTTCCTGTCTGTGCAGGAACACAGACCGAGCTCCAAATAACAGGGAGAATGGGGGATCCAGGACACGAGGAAAAATGTGTAAAAATAAGAAAACCCTACTAAACATCTACATGGACGATGTGTGTAGGTTACTTGCCTTTCAGAAACTCTCCAAAGGGATCAATGAGCCGGTGAAGCTCTCCTTGGGCAGTCCCAAGAAGCTACCAAAGATCCCTTCCTCCGGGTTCCTTGATGCAGTAGACCCCACGAAGAAGTCGGGGAAGCCTTCCCCTTTGTCCCAGCTACCTCCTTGTCATGGTAGATGGCCGGAACCAGTTCCAGATGGTCGGATTTAAGCTTGCAAATGTGGGTTTTTCTCACAGTCCATAACTAGGGTTTTTTCTTCTTTCTCTCCTCTTCTTGCAAAGAGCCAAGGGGCTTTAGGGTTGCAAAAGGGCTTGGTATATAGGAGAGGGGACTCTCCTTTCACGCAGGGATGATGGGAAAGGCTCAGAGCCATTGGGGACAGCTCCCCAATGGCTGAGCTTCCTTCTTCCAGGATTTCGGGGTCTGCAATGCATGCAGGTCAGAAATCTTAACGTCCATATCCATGGACGTTGGATTAAGTATTGGCGTCCATCGATGTGGATGCTGGATCAACATGGGCGTCCATCCATGTTGACGCCAACTTGGCCCTTCGGCCAGAACTCAAAACATGCAGAAACCATGTCTAACTTATACATATATACATGCCATGCATATGTATTATCATATACACACTACCACCATGCATTTCATACATTATTTACAACTAATTATACACATGCACACATAGGTATAACTAGTTAATATGTACGTAGATATGTACATCTATGCATACACAATCATGAATTATTTACACGAAATAAAATAATACAACAAAATTTGAGGGCCTTACAGGGAGAGCCACTTCCAGATGTACAACGGCCTCTGCGCCATAGGCCAAATGGAAAGGGGTCTCTCCTGTGGCTACCCGAGCAGTTGTTCAGTGACACCACAACACATTAGGGAGCTCATCAATCCACGAACTACCAGCAGCTTCGACTCTCGTGCGGATCCCGTGCAGCAACGTACGATTGGCGTTTTCGACCAGACCATTGGCCTGAGGATGTGCCACAGAGGTGAAGTGGTTATAGATGCCAAGTTCGGCGCACTTCTGCTTGAAGAAGGTGCTATCGAACTGCTTCCTGTGTCGGAGGTAATCACTCTTGGGATGCCAAACCTGCAGAGGAGGTTCTTCCAAACGAACTTCCACGCAGCTTGTTCGGTGATTGTGGTAACGGGTTCTGCTTCGACCCACTTGGTGAAGTAGTCGATGGCCACGAACAAAAACTTCTTCCGACCCTGAGCCTCTGGGAAGGGACCCAGTATATCAATGCCCCACCTAGCGAAAGGGCGAGGCTCAAACAGTGTATGAAGTTGCTCGTACGGTTGCTTAATGAGCTGTCCAAACTTCTGGCATTCCGGGCACCTTCTAACAAAAGACATACAGTCCTTTTGCAGAGAAGGCCACCAGAAACCTGCTCGGATAATGCTGCGTGCCAGTGTTCTGCCCCCCAAGTGGCTTCCGCACAACCCCTCATGAACCTCTTCAATAGCCGCAAGGGCCTCTTCAGGGCTGAGACATCGTAAGAGGGGTCTTGAAAGGGACCGTCGGTAGAGCTTGCCTTCAATGAGGGTGGAATGCTGAGAACGCAGTCTGATCTTCCAAGCTTCTCCCTGCTCAGGGGGAAGCTCGCCACGAAGTAGATAGGCCGAAGAGGGTCCATCCAGTTCGGAACTGGGGGGTCAGACCCAATGGCTGCTACATCCACTTCGGTGCTCGGTGCAGCGAGCTCTTCAATGAATAGGGAGCGAGAAGGGGCGATGTCACCTGAAGACGCCAGCTTGGCAAGTGCATTGGCTTGTGCGTTTTGCTCCCGTGGAACGTGTATGACTACGAAGTAGAGGAGGCCTTCTGCTCGGCTCTTGACCTGTTGAAGGTACTGGGCCATGCGTGGCTCCCTTGCTTCGAACTGTCCGTTCACCTGGCTGGCAACCAATTGGGAGTCACTGAAGGCCCTAAGTCGAAGGGCTCCAAGGTGCCTCGCCATTCGGATTCCGGACAGCAACGCTTCATATTCGGCCACATTATTGGAGGCCGCAAAGAGAAACCGAAGGGCATATTGGAACTCTAAACCCTCCGGAGAGGTGAGGACCAGGCCAGCTCCGCTCCCTGTGACACATGAGGATCCATCGACGTAGAGCTCCCACGGGGGCTCGTCAGCCAGCGAAGGATCCTGTTCGGTAGGGAGAGTACATTCCGCGACGAAGTCCGCCAATGCTTGTGCTTTAATGGCTGTCCTTGGACGGTAGTTGATGTCAAATTCGCCTAGCTTAATGGCCCATTTAATGAGCCGTCCGGAAGCCTCCGGTCTCTGTAGAATAGACTTCAGCGGCTGGTCGGTGAGAACCGTTATTGAGTGGGCCTGAAAGTAGGGCCTGAGCTTCCGAGCAGCCGTGACCAGAGCAAGGGCGAGTTTTTCTGCTCGGGGGTATCTTCTTTCAGCTTCTTGAAGGACCCTGCTGATATAGTAAACGGGAAGCTGGGACGCTCCCTCTTCTCTGATCAACACTGCACTGATGGAGTGCTCGGTAACCGAAAGGTATACGAACAAGGGCTCCCCGAGCACATGTTTCGAGAGAACAGGTGGGGCTGTGAGATAGGCCTTCAACTCCGTGAAGGCGGCCTCACAGTCCTCAGTCCACCATACATGCCCCCCTTGCTGTGAAGAGTCTCTAGGTCCTCGCAGCAATTTGAAGAAGTTGAAGCTCCTCTCTACTGCTCGGGACATGAACCGGTTGAGTGCGGCTAGCCGTCTAGTCAAATGTTGGACGTCGCGTACCGTTTTTGGGCTGCTCATTTCAAGTATTGCTTGGATCTTCTCAGGGTTGGCCTCTATTCCTCTATTTGAAACGAGGAAGCCGAGGAACTTCTCTGAGCGTACTCCAAATGCACACTTGGCTGGGTTGAGCTTCATATTGTACCTTCGCAAAGTTGCGAAGATCTCCTCGAGGTCAGAGATGTGGTCAGTGCTCGGAAGCATTTTGACCAACATGTCGTCGACGTAGACCTCCATGTTGCGCCCAATTTGCTGCTCAAACATCTTATTGACCAATCGCTGGTATGTTGCGCCTGCATTTTTCAGACCAAAGGGCATCCTGGTGAAACAGTATAACCCCAAGTCTGTGACAAATGTGGTGGCGTCCTGATCCGGACGATGCATACTGATCTGGTGGTACCCAGAGTAGGCGTCCAAGAAGTTGAGGAGCTCGTGCCCGGACGTAGTGTCTACCAGCTGATCGATGCGTGGCAATGGGAAGTTATCCTTGGGCGTTGCTTTGTTGAGGTCCTTGTAATCTACACATACGCGCCATTTACCAGTGGCTTTGTGTACGAGGACTACATTGGAGATCCATCTTGGGTATTGGGCTTCCCGGAGGAACCCCACTGCTCGGCTTTTGACAACGTGATCACGGATCACGGTCTGCCGCTCTTGGTTGACGGTTGCCTCCTTTGTTGAACCGGTGGGACCCGTGGATCTAGGCGGAGGCGATGCACCATTACCTCTGGAGGGATGCCTGGCAACTCATCGTCAGACCACACGAACACGTCCAGATTAGCTAGCAAGAAACTTCTATACCGCTACTGCTCTGCTTCCGCTAGTAATGCGCCAATGTACAGGACGTGTTCGGGGTCGCTATCCACTTGGACTGGAAGTAGGTTCTCGATGGAGTTCTGCAGCTTGTGGAAGGCTGGTCGGCTGGTGGAGGAACAGGTGTTGGAGCCGTGAGTGGCTGCTTGTCCCTTAGAGAAAGGACATAACACCGTCGAGACTCGCGCTGGCATCCGAGCACCTCACCGATCCCACACGGGGTGGGGAACTTCATCTTCTGATGGAGGGACGAAGGCACCGCCTTGATCCACCGATCAGACCTCTACCAAGGATCACATTGTATCCAGGCATGTCCTGATGACCAAGAAATCCACCACCTTGGTCACACACTTCGGATCCGTCCGAGGGTGATCGGGAGGCGAACTCTACCCATAGGCTGAACCGACACCCCGAGAAGCCGAACAGGGGCGATTCTACAGGGGTGAGCTGGTCAGTTTTTAGGCCTAAAAGAAGATAGCAATCATAAGCCAATACGTCGGGGGCACTTCCATTATCTACCAGAATCCTGCACACATTACAATGATTGATGGTTGCCGAAACGACCAACGCATCAGTGTGCAGGGAGGTAACCCCTACAAGATCTTGTCTGAGAAGGTTATGGCCCCCTCAAACTGTGCGTGCGTGGGATTAGGGGGATAAGGAGCCGGCCGAGGTATCGGCGGTCTGTCCACGACATGCACTCGCCTTGCGTAATCGCGTCGGCTCTGAGTGCTCTCTCCGCCTGCGCCGAACCCTCCTGCGATCACGTTGATTTCCTGCCCGTTTGGCTTGTTGTTGATCGGCTGCTCGGGAGTCCGTTCTCGGCGTCTGGGGCAGTCTTCATTCCGGCGCACGAACCGTCCGAGGTAGCCGCGCTTAATGAGGGACTCGATTTCGTCTTTAAGCTGGCGGCATTCAGAGGTGTCATGGCCGTGGTCGCAGTGGAAGCGACAGTACTTCTCCTAGTTGCACCGCCGGGGGTCGGAGTGCATCCTTGATGGCCAGCGAACATATGGTTCGTCCCTGATCTCTGCCAGGATTTGTTCGGGTCCCACCGTCAGCGGTGTGTAGTCGGTGAAGGGGCATGGTTGGTGCGGTGAGTCGCCGTTGCGCCGTCCTTTCTTCCAATCGCGATCGGAACCGTTGTCGGAAGGCCTCTTCTTGTCCATCGATTCCCCGTGCTCCACCCGGCCAGCAGCCAGACTTTCCTCGCACGCCGCATGGCACTGTGTAGTGGAGAGGAGCTCGGCAAGAGTGGAAGGCTGCTGCACTCCCAGCGTCCTCTACAGGAAGCCATCACGAGTACCCTGAATCAAGGCACTGGTGGCTAATGGGACATCGAGGCACGGGATGCGGAGCGCCTCGGTCTGGAACCTCTTGACGTAGTCCCAGAGCGCTTCTCCCTTCTTTTGCCGAACAGCAAGAAGGGAGGCCGCGGTGCGCAATTGTGATCTTCCGCCCAGGAAGTTGTCCCGAAAGGACTTCTTCAATTGGTGGAAGGAAGAGATGGAACCTGCTGGGAGGGCTTTGAACCAAGCCCGAGCAGTTTCCTTCAAGGTGGCTGGGAAGGCCCGGCATTTGGCCGCATCAGATGCTCCGTGGAACACCATATGTGACTCAAACCCGTGGATGTGATCCGCGGGGTCAGAAGTGTCGTCGTACGGTGCGATGGTAGGTAGAGGGAGCTTGGGAGAGACCCGAGCCTTCAGGATCTCCGCAATGAATGGGGAGCGGAAGTTTAGGTCCTCCTCGGCCAGAGCTTTTCCCTCAGCACGCTGGACCATCACGTCCACACGACGTTCCAGGTCGACGACGCGGCGTAAGCGCCTGGCCAACTCCTGTTCGGAGTGGGCCGAGTCCGCACGCCTAGACTTGTGGGAGTTAGCTCCCACGACCGAGCGCGGCAGGCGCGAGACCACCGCAGAACGACGGGGCGAACGGCCGCGGTGCTCCGGGGCTCACTCACCAGACGGAGCGTGGTGCGACCTTCACGGCAAGTCAGCGTGCTGCTCCTGAATCGATCCTGCCGAGGCAGGAGGTGCGCATGATTGCCGATGAGACGATTCTGCTTGGCGCTCCTGTGGAACGGAGGCTGCCGGGGCCGGCTGCCCGACAAGTTGGGCATGAAGGCCCAGGCAGATGCCCGTCAGTTGCTGCATTTGTCTCCGGAGTTCGGCCATCTCCAAGGCGGTTGCAGGCACGACAGAGGCGGGCGCCGGGATGCCCTCGGTCACGGCAGTAGGAGCTACAGCGACGTCGACGGGGGGAGCACGTTGATGGGAGTCCACCTGTGACTGGCGGGACCTCGTCATACGGCTCCCTATGTTCCGGTACGAGGATCGTCCGCGAGCCATGGCTGTTGTTCCTTCCCACAGACGGCGCCAAAAGTGTGAAGGCTTTTTCTTGTTTGGGACGGATCCCATTGGGCCTACACTTGAGAGGGAAAAAGACGGTCATCGGTAGCGGACGAAGATCTGCAAAACCAGAACAGGATCAGGGGGGCCCGGTTGAAGAACCGGGGAGAACCCTTCGATGCCTAAGTCAGTAAGAGACGTGAGAGGAAGGGGGTTCTCGTGTGTGAAGCGCAGGGGCTTGTGTGAGTAAGGGTGCCTTGGATCACGTACCTCTGCATGGAGGCTTACCAGTGTCTTTTATAGGCTGGAGTGCTGAGGGAGAGGGACAGAACGTCCCTGATCAATGCCGCAAAGGGCGCGCCAGTTAGCGTCCTCAACGGGGAGTTACGCATTGAGGCGCCCGTTGAGGAGCTAGGCAGTTAATGCACCACTTGATCATGGGGCGCGCGTGGCGTAGCCGTTGTAACTGTCATAAGGTGATGAAGGGCCGCTCTGATTCTCCTGGGAGGAAGGTACTGAGCAGGTAGCCTGCTCGGTGAGGCAGACCTGCTGTTCGGTAGTCGAGCCCGCTGCTCAGCACCTGGTGCTCGAAGGCATGGCTTGCTACCAGATGCCTGATGCAAGGAAGTGTTGTCCGTTTCGAAGGGGTTTTCGGCGCAAGCGAGCAGACCCTACTCGGAAGGAAGGGCCTTTGTCCGAACAAGCTGTGAGGCACCCGGAGGCGGCTTTTGGGTCCCGTTGGTACTCGAATGTAGGAACCGGACTCGGAACCTTGAAACTGCTCTTGAAATGTCGTGGCGCCTTGCGATAGGGCCACGTCCGCCTGCCGAACTGGGCCGGGCCATGATGGGCCCAGCGCACGATGGTGGCTAGAAATAGCCACCACACTTTTCATTTGACTTTGGCTCATATGATTCATGTGATTATTGAGTTGATGTAGACTTGCAAATGTGGATATTGATAACCTTTCATTACATTGTAAATACTTCATAATTATGTGTGTTTTCGTATGTTATTAATATTTATTAATGTTATGCCATTCAATTATTAAATATTAACATTAGCATGCGATATGCATTGAACATGTGCAATAAGCTAGAAAATTAAAAATAACAAGAAATTTTGAAATCTGAAAAAAAAAAAGTGTTCTTGAACAAAACTAGCCCGAACCGCTATACTACGGTACAATACAATGATTCGCCCCTTACCACAGGAAGCCAATCCTCCCTGGTCCAACGTCTTCCAACTTGATCCTAGGTAATTGATTTCTTTTATGTATCTCACTGTAAAAATATCTAAACTTTGTTATCTTTTTGGTTTGAAACTAACCTATTACATTATCTTTTAAAAAATCTTTCAAATTTATATCCTTTGAAAATTCCTTCTTATCCTACTCCTAGTGGGTTTTGAATATTGGACCTTGAACCTCACAAACTTGATTGACATGGAGAATTAGCCACTATATCACCCTTAAATGTGTACAAAAAACTACTTTACTAACCACCTAACATTCAAGTGTAGTTTTAAGAGTGACTTCAACCTATCACAAATTGTTCAATTCAGCCATAATCCTTAGACATAAGCATATGTACCACAAAAAGAAACAACATTCCTTTACAATATCTTAGAAAGATCAATGAATAATTACTTCATAATTATTATTGAATTGACTTTGCCCATCCAAAATCAGAGTTGTTAAGTGGAGTGGAGAAGTCACTACTATAAAAATAGGATATGTAGACGACCGCAAATAACAGCCGTCTACAAAAAGATATATTTATATGCGGCTATTATGGAGTTGTTTACATATATCACATATGTAGACGGTTTCAAATCATTCCTTTACATATGTAAGACATCTACATTATGAAGCCATATACATATGTTCTAGCATATGTGTCTGGCTCCAAATCAATCGTCTACATATGTGTAGCAACCTGAATTTTCAAAAAATAAAAATTCAATATATAAAAAGAAAATTAATAATTGGAAAATCAAAGAAAAAAAATTAAATAAAATCCATAAACGAAAGGAGTAATGGGCTTTGTTAATGGATCCTCAAAAATGTATTGGGCCAAAATAGGGATTTTAAAAGGGTGGAATAATAGGGAAAACCCTAATTCGTAACTTAGATATTACAAAAATATAAAAGAAGTAAATAGAAGTAATAAAGTATTAAAAAAATAGTTTGAGTTGGAATTGGATTCCTAATCTACCCTAATAGCTTGGCCACAAATTAGCTCCATCCTAACCCAAATAGAGTGGAAACCTGGAAGGAGGATAGAAATAGAAAATTCAGAATTAATAGGAGTTAGAGTCCTATTAGGAAATAATAATCCAAGGAGCTTAAATACTCCTTAAACCCTCTATGGCGCCCTCACCTGTTGCTGAGGCTTGCTGGATGTGGAGAGGAGGCAAGGAGAAGGAGATTTGGGGGAGAAGGATCTCTCAACCTTCAACCCGAGTTCTCAAGTCCTCCTAGCCCTAGAAGGAAAAGAGTCAAAGGTAGGCATTCTCACGCAAAAAATTATAAAACTTTGTCTGTAGATGTCCAACCATCAGGAACAAAAGCCCTCTAGTTTCAAATTTCAATCGAGCCAATTTTTCTTTTTGATTTTTGAAGTTCTGCACTCGTAATGACCCCGACCCTTCATCTAAATTCTAGAACTCTATGAATACTCGACCCCATACCATGAGATTTTAACTAGAAAACTGATGGTTGTTAGGCATTGTTTGCCTCTGAAAGCCCTAAATTTCATCCATCCTACTACTCGAATTAATTCTTGCACCTCAACTATACACTGTTCCTTGTTCTTCATAAATAACCTATTTGAAGCATGCTGAAACCATGTCTGCTTTCAAATTCCTATTTATTGTGAATACTATTGCATGTCTGGAGTCATTTACAACTGGTTTCATGAATTTTCATTGTCTGTACGATTTGTTCTTAATATTTGAACAACCATGTGTCAACATATAGAAACCTGGACCGTAATCCCATGCACTGTCCTTTTCCCGCTCAGACTCAAGAGCAAGGACCTGAGAACGCGACGGCCCGATAGACCGCGTTCTCAGGGCCGTCGCAACATAGTACCTGTCGCGATCTGATCGCAACAGGCCACACCGTCGCGTTCTGGCCGCCTGCCCTGACCGACCGGTCGCGACCTGTGCTAGACCCTGTCGCGTTCTATCCTGACCCTGTCGCGACCCTTACTGGGGTACGTCGCAATCTGGACTTTTTGCATGAAAGCCCATGATTTGTGATGCTCTAACCTTCTACAATGTTCATACCCCTTGTTAACAGTCATACACGCAGTAATTACACCTGTGATAAAATGAGTGTATATTGAATGATTTAAAATACATGCACACGATCTCTTTCTATCTATGATTTCTTTTACACGTGCACACACTTGAACTATCTATTATGGCTTAACTTGGTATGAAAATATCTCATAATACATCTGATAATTTATTTCAATTGTATATTTAAATTTCCCTATTTTAAATGGACTTGTCGTCGTTTTCTCGTGATGTTTTGAGAATACCATTACCGACGCTCCACTGTTCTAGAATTCATCTAGAATGTCGAGCACTTGTTTCTTTATACGCACTCTCTCTTGACTTGGATGAACTCTCTGTCGGATATTCCTTCTAACGGACTAGTGAATCATTGTTCAAGACCTCCATAAGTCTCCTCTGTTCATGGGTTCCCACATGGTCGACGAGCTGGTTGTACCTAACACCTATGATACACTTTAGGGATCGGTTAAGATCTATACGGCCTTAGATTGTTCTTCTCTTAGGTTGAATCACGTCGAACCTCTGGACTTGTGCTTAACATGGCCAGTGGAAGGGTAGTGAGTTCCAAACATGATTATGCTAGGCAACATATAAGGGCCCCTATCTGGTCTGGGATAGAGCGCCGAAAGGCTATAACTCGTAGGGGTTTAATGATCAGGGTGATTGGCATACACCTAATGCATGACCCACGCAAGATTTAATCTATGGCAATCAATCAATCAGTCAACTACGTTTACTTGGACTCGTGTTTGAAAGAATATCGACCAAACTTGCTATCATGACTGTGCACTATTTGCACTTTACTTGTCATCTTGTTATACGGCTGATTTGTTATCATAATTGTTGTGCTATACTCTCGTGCTTTGTGCTATTGTTCCTCGTTATCGTGTATCATTACTCCTATACTGTCCTCATTATTCTCTCTAGTTATTCTGCTTATAAGACATTAATCATTTAAAGCATGCTTGATCCTAAGATTTAGTCCTACTGGGCGTTATCGCTCACCCTTCATTATTTGTTATTTGTTCCAGGTGAGACCGAGGATAACAATTACACTCAAGAGGACGGGAACGACCAAGAGTGAAGTCATGAGTACCCTAGCGTCTTAGTACTATAGTAGAATTTGAGTTCAGTCTTTTGCTTTATTCGATGTAATTGGGCCCTATAGAATGGCTCTGATATTAGTGGTTGTAACTAGACGTTGAAATTATTAATAGATGAATTTGCTTTAGTATTTCTTCTTGTCAATGGTTTGATGTCTAGTACTCACTCGTACCTGTTTACTTGCAACTACCTCGTGTTCCGATATTCCGCGTCAGGGCGTGACAGTTTTGTGGTATCAGAGCCTAGGTTATTCGTAAGTATAGGATGATCTAGGTTTGACCTGCCCTACTTAAAATTTCATTTCATACCTATGTGAGAGATGGGTAGAACTTTGGGTAATAAGTTAAAATAAACTCACACACGCACCCACTTAGTGCCATCTTGATACCTTACATTAAAATTTCTCTTTTGAAGGAACTTAAAACATAGCAATGGCAGCAAGCGTGCACAACCTCCGTGATATGCAACAACTATCCACAGCTCACTCAAGCACTACTTCAAGCTGCTGGAGCTCATGGAAACCAAGGAGCCGAGATCTGCATAGGAATTTCCGCAACTTGAACCCGCCTCGTTTTAGTGGGTCTACTGATCCTGACAAGGCAGAAAATTGGATGAATGAGATAGAACGCATCTTCCACTTCATGCAATGCGCGGATGGTGATAAGTTATTACTGGCAACTTTTCAATTAGAAAGAGACGCTCGTGCATAGTGGGAGTCCGTGGAGGCCACCAGGGCCGATGCACAGTTCACCTGGGCAGAATTCAATGAGCACTTTAACTTCAAATACTTCTCTGAAAGAATCCAGGAGAGGAAGGCCTCTGAATTTACTGCACTGAAGCAGAGGCACCTTACTGTCGTGAGTATGAAGCGCAATTCCCCGATGGCACGTTATGCCAATCATCTGGTCAACACATAGAAATGAAGGCGAGGCGATTCCTCAAAGGGCTCAAGCATTTCATATATACACAACTTGCACCCACTCGACATCCAGACTTATGTCGAGATGGTAAAGAAGGCCTAGTTGCTGGACGATGCGACCGACCTATCGATCGCATTAAGGGTAGACTGGTCAAGAAGGAACCAGCCTCAGTGTCCCTCAAGCAAGCCACAAATGGCAAGAAGCGGTCGTTCAACATCACGGGAGCTGAATTAAGAAAGGAAGCCCAAGATACCTACTACCCCAAACACCGACAAGACCAAGTGTGAGCATTGTGACAAACCTGGTCATACTGCTGCTGAATGCTAGAGGAAAGCAGGCACTTGCCTACGCTACGGGAATCACAATCATCGCATTTTCGAGTGCCCTGTGTTGAAGGAGTAGGAGAAAGAGAAACGCCCGAATGGGCTAAAGAAGCCTGGCCGACTGCAAGCTGTCCAGGGAGTGGAGCCCACCGAGGAGGGTGGAGTCGTAGAAGGTACCCTACAAGTTTTCTCTCTATCAGCATTCGTTTTATTTGATACTGGAGCAACCCATTCATTTATATCTCAAAACATTGCTGATACTTTGAGTGTTAAACCTGTATCTATGGGTTGTGAATTCTTTGTCACAACACCACTAGGAGAAAAGGAGAAACTAAATAAATATTTTCCATCTGCTGATGTAATAATCGGAGAACATAACCTCAAAGCCGACCTAGTGTGTATGCCCATGGAAGGCTATGATGTGATTTTGGGAGCTGACTGGTTGTCCATTTATGGGGCAAGTGTCGACTGTAAGAAAGGGAAAGTTACTTTTAGTGATTTTCCAAAGCTGTCATTCTCCTAGATTAGACACAAGAGACGGATGTCTCTAGTCTTCACTATAAAGGCCCATAACATGATAAGGAAAAGTTGCATCACTTTCCTTGCGGCCGTAATAGTTGAAAAGAAGGGTTCTAAGATAGAAGACATACACATAGTCAGGATTACCGATGTGTTCCCGAGATATCTGCCCAGAATTTCCCCTGAGCGTGATGTCAACTTTGCCATTGAGTTGATCTCTGGAGCCGCACCAGTATCACGTCAACCGTACCGGATGTCACCCGTTGAACTAAAGGAATTGAAAGCACAACTGATGGAGCTACTAGAAAAAGGGTTCATCAGACCAAGTACTTCCCCATGGAAAGCACATGTGTTGTTCGTTAAGAAGAAGGATGGATCGATGAGGCTATGCATCGACTATCACCAGCTCAATCAGCTAACCATCAAGAACAAGTATCCATTGCCCAGGTCGATGAACTTTTTGACTAAATATCTGGAGCTCAATATTTCTCCAAGATTGACCTTCGATCTGGCTATCATCAAATGAGGATCGAGGACGATGATATTTTCAAAACGGCTTTCAGGAGCAAGTATGGACACTATGAATTCGTCGTTATGCCTTTTGGTCTAACCAATGCTCCTGCAGCCTTTATTCAACTCATGAACAGCATATACCGACCATACCTTGACAAGTTCGTGGTCATCTTCATCGATGACATCCTCATATATTTGAAGACCAACGAAGAACATGAAGAACATCTTAAGATAGCACTGCAAGTATTACGAGACAACAAACTGTACGCAAAGCTGAGCAAGTGCGAATTTTGGCTTGAAGAAGTGTCCTTCTTGGGCCATGTCATCTCCAAGGACGGCATCTCTATTGATCCCTCCAAAGTCGAAGCTGTACTCAATTGGGAGAGACCAACCAACGTCACAGAAATCAGAAGCTTCTTAGGACTGGTTGGCTACTACAAGCGGCTCATAAAGGACTTCTCAAGGATCACCGTTCCTCTCATGCGTCTGATGTGAAAGGAGAATCCCTACTCCTAGAGTAAAGAGTGTGAGAAAAGTTTTCAGACTCTAAAAGATTGTCCTACATCAGCACCTGTTCTCACTCTGCCAATAGAGGGAGAAGGTTTCTTTGTCTACACTGATGCCTCAGGAATTGGGCTAGGGTGTGTATTGATGCAGAAGGAAAAAGTCATCGCCTACTCTTCAAGACAACTGGTGCATGATCTAGAGTTTGTTGTCGTGGTCTTCGCCTTGAAGATCTGGAGACATTATTTATATGGTGAGCAATTCACTGTCTACTCGGACCACAAAAGCTTGAAGTATTTATTCTCCCAGAAGGAATTCACATGAGGTAGAAAGATGGCTAGAGTACCTAAAGGATTTCAATTTCAACATCCAATACCATCCAGCAAGGGAAATGAGTGGCTGATGCTCTTAGTAGAAGCTGATGGCATATGTTTCAAGTCTAGTCCCTTGCGAGATGCACTACTAGAACAATTCGTAAGGTTAGACTTAATTTAATATAGGGATGAACGGTCTTGGTTTGCAATATTAAGATTCATCCGACATACTGGAAAAGATTAAAGCCCAACAAGATAGCGATCCATTCTTGGTTCGCATCAAGAGACCTTGGCCGAAAGACCGACTTTGCTATGACCGAGGATGGAAGGCTTGTATTTCAGGAAGACATGTGTACCAGACAAAGAAGAACTGAGAGGAAATTAATGGATGAAGCGCAAAAAAGACGAAGTATACTATTCATCCTGGAGTTACCAAAATGTATCAAGACATGAAAAACCTTTTGTGGCCAAACATGAAGAGAGAGGTTGCCGACATGTTGCTCATTGCCTTACTTGCCAACAGGTAAAGGCCGAACACATGCACCCTGCAGGCGTACTTAGACCCTAGATATTCCAAAGTGGAAGTGGAAAGCATTGGCATGGACTTCATCATGGTTTACCCAAGACTCGTGGTGGACTCGACGCCATATGGGTCATTGTCGACCGACTAACCAAATCCGTCCACTTTCTAGCTATAAAGAGTAAGTGGTTAGTGGAGGTCCTAGCTACGTTATATGTCAAGGAAATAGTGAGACTACACGGAGTCTCATCATCTATTTTCTCGGATCGAGATCCGAGGTTTACGTCTCACTTCTGGAAGGACTGCAAGGTTCACTTGGTACTAAACTCAACTTTAGTACTACCTTTCCACCCACAAACTGACGGACAAACTGAAAGAACCAACCAAATTGTTGAGATATGTTGGAGCCTGCACCATAGACTTCCAAGGTTATGGAACGAGCACCTATCTCTAATAGAGTTCGCCTATAACAAGTTACCAGGCGAGCATTAAATGGCACCGTTTGAAGCACTATATGGCAGAAACTGTAGATCTCCTGCATGCTGAATGAGGTTGGAGAACAGCAATGGTGTAGGTCCTGACATGGTACAACGTACAACAGGGACATACAGGTGATTAGAGACCGAATCAAGATTGCTCAGTCTAGACAAAAGAGCTATGCTGACAAGAGAAGAATCTAGAATTTCAAGTAGGTGATCATGTACTTCTAAAGGTATCACCTACTTGTGGCATCCAAAGATTTGGTGTCAAAGGGAGCTCAGTCCTAATTCATCAGTCCTTTTGAGTGCTCGAAAGGGTTGTGAGGTTGCGTACCGACTGCGTTGCCACCAATTTGACTTGTGTGCACAATTGTTTCTATGTCTCCATACTTAGGAAATATGTGTACGATCCTACACACATCATTCGCCATGAGAAGTTGGTGTTAAACAAAGACATGACCTACGAAGAGAAGCCAGTCAAGATACTAGAACAGAAGGTGCAACAACTCAGGAACTGTCCCATCCATGTGGTTAAAGTCTTATGGAACAATCGTAGAATGGAAGAAGCCACATGGGAACCTGAAGGAATCATCAGACATAACTACCCTAACCTTTTCGGTGAGACATTCTCTCCTGTGTGATCATATGAATTTGGGGACCAAATTCTTTTAAGAGGGGGAGGATGTAGCAACCTGAATTTTTGAAAAAATAAAATTCAATAATATAAAAAGAAAAATCAATTAATTGAAACTCAAAGAAAAGAGAATTAAATAAAACTCATTAAACGAAAAGGAGTAATGGGCTTTGTTAAATGGATCCTCAAAATTTATTGGGCCAAATACGGATTTTAAAAGGTGGAATAATAGGGAAATACCCTACATTCGTACTTAGATATTACAAAATATAAAGGAGTAATAAAGTATAAATAAGTATTTTGAGTTGGAATTTGATTCCTAATCTTCTACCCTAATGGCTTGGTCACGAATTTAGCTCCATCCTACCCCAATAGGAAGTGGAACGCTTGGAAGGAGGATAGAAATAAGAATTCAGAATTTAATAGGAGTTAGAGTCCTATTAGGAAATACAACCCAAGAGCTTAAATACTCCTTAAACCCTCTATGGCCCCTAACCGTTGTTGAGGCTTGCTGGACGGGAGAGGAGGCCAAGGAGAAGGAGAATTCATGGGGAAAGGATCTCTCAAGCTTCAACCCGAGTTCTTCAAGTCCTAGTCCTAGAAGAGAAAAAGAGTCAAAGGTAGGCATTCTCACGAGCAAAATTATAAAACTTTGTTTGTAGATTGTTCCAACCATCAGGAATAAAAACCCTCTGGTTTTAAATTTTTCCATCGAGTCAATATTTTCTTCTTGATTTTTGAAGTTCTACACTCGTAATGACCCCGACCCTTCATCTAAATTCTAGAACTCCATGAATACTCGACCCCATACCATGAGATTTTAACTAGAGATACTGATGGATATTAGGCATCGTTTGCCCCTGAAAACCCTAAATTTCATCGATCCTATTGCTCGAATTAATTCTTGCACCTCAATTGTACACTGTTCCTTGTTCTTCATAAATAACCTATTTGAAGCATGACGAAACCATGTCTGCTTTCAAATTCCTATTTACTGTGAATACTATTGCATGTCTGGAGTTGTTTAGAACTAGTTTCGTGAATTTTCATCATCTGTGCGATTTGTTCTTAGTATTTGAACAACCCTATGTCAAAATATAGAAACCTGGACCGTAATCCCATGCACTGTCCTTTTCCCGCTCGGACTCAGGCGCAGGACCTGAGAACACGATGGCCCAATAGGCCGCATTCTCAGGGCCGTCGCGACACAGTACCTATCACGATCTGATCGCGACAGGCCACACTGTCGCGTTCTGGCTGCCTGCCCTGACCGACCTGTCGCGACTTGTGCTAGACCCTATCGCGTTCTGTCCAGGCCCTGTCGCGACCCTTACTGGGGCACGTCGCGATCTGGGCTTTTTGCATGAAAGCCCATGATCTGTCATACTCTAACCTTCTACAGTGTTCATACCCCTTGTTAACAGTCATACACGCAATAATTACACCCGTAATAAAATGAGTGTATATTGAATGATTTAAAATACATGCACACATCTCTTTCTATCTATGATTTCTTTTACACGTGCACACACTTGAACTATCTATTATGGCTTAACTTGGCATGAAAATATCTCATTATACATTTGGTAATTTATTTCAATTATATATTTAAATTACCCTATTTTAAATGGACTTGTCGTCGTTTTCTCGCGATGTTTTGAGAATACCGTTATCGACGCTCCACTATTCTAGAATTCATCTAGAACGTCAGGCACTTGTTTCTTTATACGCACTCTCTCTTGACTTGGATGAACTCTCCGTCGGATATTCCTTCTGCCGGACTATTGAATCCTTGTTCAAGACCTCCGTAAGTCTCCTCTGTCCATGGGTTACCACATGGTCGACGAGCTAGTTGTACCCTAACACCTATGATACACTTTAGGGATCGGTAAGATCCATACGGCCTTAGATTGTTCTCTCTCTTAGCTTGAACCACGCCGGACCTCTGGACTTGTGCTTAACATGGCCAGTGGAAGGGTAGTGAGTTCCACCTAACTGCCAACACCAATCACACATGTTGTGCAACTATTACTATCGCTTGTTTAACGTCATCTTACAAATATGTCCATGTTTCGTCTACTGTCTCTATACTCTCATCTGTTCACGTTCTCTCTAGATTCTATATATCTCGTCACTTAATCTCATCTATTTCTTGGTACTCTATTTGCCATTAAATTGATTGTCTATGATAAAACATGATTATGCTAGGCAACATTATAAGGCTCGATCTGGTCCTGAGATGATCGCCCGAAGGCTATAACTCGCGGGGTTTATGATCAGGGTGATTGGCTACACCTAACTCTGAACACGGAAGATTTAATCTATGGCAATCAATCAATCAGTCAACTACTTTTACTTGGACTCGTGGTTGAAAGAATATCGACCAACACTTGCTATCGTGACTAGTGCATTGTTGTGCAACTTACTTGTCATCTTGTTATACGGCCAATCTGTTATCATACTTGTTGTGCTATACTCTCGGCTTTGTGCTATTATTCCTCTTTATCGTGTATCATTACCTCCCTATATTGTCCTCGTTATTCTCTAGTTATCCTGCTTAATAAGACATTAATCATTTAAAGCATGCTATATCCTGAGATTTAAGTCCTACTGGGCATATCGCTCACCCTTCGTTATTTGTTGTTGTTCTCAGTGAGACCGAGGATGACACTTACACTCAAGAGGACGGGAACGACCAAGATGTGAAGTCATGAGTCCCTAGCATCTTAGTACTATAGTAGAGTTTGAGTTTCAGTCTTTTGCTTTATTTCGAGTAATTGGGCCCTATAGAATGGCTCTGATATTGTGGTTGTAACTAGACATTGGAAATTATTATGAGATGAATTTGCTTTAGTATTTCTTCTTGTTCATGGTTTTGATGCCTAGTACTCGCTCTATACCCATTACTTGCAACTGCCTCGCATTCCGATATTCCGCGTCGGGGCGTGACAATATGGCCTCTATATACATGCTACTTTGGAACTACCTACATATGTGAGCACCATATGTAGATGGTTCCCTTAGTTGTCTATATATATATATATATATATATATAATATATCTATGTTATATATATATATATATATATATGTATAAACGACTAGTTGGAACCATCTACGTATGTGACATATGTAAACAACTCTAACATAGCCGTCTACAAATGTATCTTTTTGTCTTTTCTATTTTTTTTTTTGGTGCGCACATGAGGAGTGGCTCAGTTGGTGGGCAATTCACCATCACCCAGAGATCAGGAGCTCAACTCCCATTGATATCAAATTTGCAAAGATTTGCCAAGAGTTTATCTCCCACAAATGTATCTTTTTGTAGATGGAAGTAATTTGCAACCGTCTACATATCTTATTTTTACAGTAGTGACTTTGCACTTAACAACTCTAGTTTTGGATGGGCAAAACTAGTTCAATAAGGATTGTGAACTAATTATTCAATGATCTTTCTAAGATAATTGTAAAGAATGTGATTTCTTTTTGTGGTAATATGCTTAGTCTAAGGATTGTGAACTAATTATTCAATGATCTTTCTAAGATAATTGTAAAGAAATGTGATTTCTTTTGTGGTACATATGCTTATGTCTAAGGATTATGAGTGAATTGAACAATTGTGTGATAGGTTGAAGTCACTCTTAAAAGTATACTTGAATGTTAGGTGTAACTCCCCGACGCAGAATATCGGAGCAGAATTACAGTTAATTAAATAGTACAGAATGATAAATAAACATTCACCATCACACAATTGGAATAATGCCCAATAAAATATAACTTCATTAGTGATTCATCAACTAACATACATCCACTAATTAGAGCAAAAACTAGGGCCTAGTACTTTATTCAAATTCAAACTAATACATATTGACTAACTGAAGATAACTAATACTAAGCACGGGTTGTCGAAATGGTCACTCCTGAGCATCATCCTCATTCCCTTCCGTGAGTATGGTAATCCCCATCAGACTCACCTGAAACACATGAAATAATAATGCAGGATGAGTGAATAACGCTCAGTAGGACTTAATATCTCGTAAAAACAAGCATGCTTTAAATGATTAATGTCTTAAATGGTAGGATAACTAGAGAGCATAGTCATGTAGAGCAAAGTAACGATAGCAAGAGAACGATAGCACTAGTATATGGAAAATAGCACATTAAGTACGATAAAGGATTGGCCATGTAACGATATAGCACGTAAAGTTGCACAATGGTGCACTAGTAACGATAGCACTTGTATAGATAGCACTGATTGATTGTCATAGATTAAATCTTGATAGTATAATGGCACTAGATGTATGCCAACATCTTGATCATTTAACTCCCATTGGCAAATAGCACTTTTCGGGCGCTCCTCCCAGGACCAGATCGGACCCTATTGTACTGACATAGTCATGTTTCTTATCTTAGACAATCATAAGGATGGCCAAGGAGAGTACCAAGAATAGATGAGAGTAATAGAAAAACTAGACGAGAGTATAGAGTGAAAGTGAACAGATGAGAGTACAAGGATAGTAGATGAGACAGGGACAAAATCGTAAAACCACGATAAACAACGATAGTCACAGTTGCACAGCACACAGTCATGTGTCGGCAGTCTGGTAGAAGTCACCACTGCCCACTAGCCGTGCTACGAACACAGGCTAGATGGTTCGGCATGATCCTAAGGTAAGAAGGAAACACGCTAAAGTCGTTGGATCATACTGATCCCTAAGGGTCTAACAAAATTTAAGGGTACAACCAGCTCATCGGCTAAGGACGTGCGCCAAAGCCAAGGAGACTTACGGAGGCCTTGACAATGAGTCCCTAGTCCTGTTAGGAGTATTCTCAATGGGGAGGTGGTCCATGCCAAGAGAAAGTGTGTAACGAAACGTTGTTCGTCTTGCCCTGAGTCCTCGAAGGCAAAGAGACGCGATATCGGTGTACAAAGCACGCGAATAAAACGAAGACAATGTATCATTTAAATATTAGAGAATTTAAGTGAAATAATTACACTTAATAATTACCAGATATATTATTGAGTATTTTAATAGGGTCTCATTGCAAATAATAATGTTTAGAGGGTGCAAGTGTAAGAATCATGAGAGCATATATAATTGTGCTTTTGGCTTTTAATTAATTGAATTTTGTAATTACTACCAAATATTAATAATCAGATTAATACTAATCATAACAGTGCTTAATTAAGTGTAAACAAGGGTCAATTGATGTAAATAGTAGGGGTATAAGTGCAATTTTTTATTCTGGCTCAATTCTTGAAATCGCGACGAGTAGTCCGGTTGCGTTCTACTGAACCGGCCGCCTAGGTTGAACCGGGGGAAGTCGTGACGAGTCGACCCATCGCGTTCAGAACACGACGGTTCTCCCTGTCGCAACCCCTTCTGAGATAGCGGCGGGTCAGGCCGTCGCGACTTTAGAAGGTGACCCGAGCCCAGAAAGGGGAATTCATCCCTTTTCCAGGTGCGGTTTCTCCCTTTATACATGATACAGAGCTACTCTAAAATATATATAAAATCGCAAGAAGCTCCAAAAATCATGAAATTAGTTTTAAACGAAAGTAAACATGTAGATCTGTCATTATCTATAAGCAATTAGAAAATAGACATGAATATGGCATGTTTCAATTGGGTTACTTTTCGGTGACCTAAAACATGCACAGTCATGGATTTTGATTTAATTCACAAAGGATACATGATGGAATTTGGGGAAAATAGAGGCGTTTGAAAGCTAACATTATGTAGTATTTATGAGAATAATTGCATGGCATGGATCAAGTACACGCATAGATTGAAAGTAATCATGAAGGTTCAGGTGCATGGTAAGGACAGAGTTTAGAACATTTAATACTCCATCATGGAACCACGAAAATTAGGGAAATTATGGGGCTTTCAAACAGGGATGTGTGGGCTACTATGGCCGAAATTTATGATTTGTGCTTGAGAGATTGCCTACCTTTTGTGTTGTTATGAAAGCCTAGGGTGATGACGAAGAAGAAGAGAGAACCCCTTTCTCCAAGCCCTTCCTCTCCTTGCTCCTCGTCCTCAGCCCTCTCTCCTCGTCCTTCAGAGCCCCGGCAACGAAATGAGGCTTGGTAGAGACGAATTAGGGGTGTTTTAGCTAGTGTAGGAGTCCTGAAACCTTAAAACTCTTCTCTCCTCTTCAAACTCTGAATTTACATAATTTTCACCCTATTTCCTAACCATTATCTACCTAAAAAGATAGGGAAGAGGTCCACTTTCATGGCCAAGGGGTTAGGTTGGGATGAGGACTCCTCCTTTGGATAATTATGGGTTAATTAGTGTTTATCTTAACCCTTTTCTAATTATTAATAATTTTAGGTACAAATTTTACTTAATTAACTCTCATCTCATGATGGACTCTTCACATTTGGGCCCATTCTTTTGAGTTTGGACTATTAGTACAACCCATTCCTAATTTAGCTTTATGGGTTTTGATTTAATTCCTTTTTATTCCATTTATTCCTTCTTTATTCTAATTTAATCTATTTATTACATTTATTTAATTAAAATTTTATTTTATTTAGGATTTTAAAAATCAAGGTTGCTACATCCTCTCCCTCTTAAAAAGAATTTGGTCCCCAAATTCATATAATCGTGAGAGGAAGAATTACTTACTGAATAATTCTGGGTAATTTCGTCTCATGGTTGCTTCAGGCTCCCACGTGGCTCTTCGACTTCGTGATTCCTCCAAAGTATCTTGACCACGGGGGTATAGATCGATCCGAAGTTGTTGCATCTTCTTGTCCAATATTCTCACAAGTTTTCTTCATAGGTCATGTCTTATTCAGAATGATATCATGTAGCTGATTACGTGTGATGGGTCATACACTACTTCCTTAGCATAGATACATGAAAAACATTGTGTACTGTGGAAAATGAGGAGGTAATGCCAGACGATATGCCACTTTGAATGTACCTGAATGGACCTATGAATCTCGGTCTTAACTTACCTTTCATCCCAAACCTTTGAAATCCTCAGGTCGGGGATACCTTTAGCAGTATATGATCTCCTTTGAAATTCTAAGTCCCTTTTTCTCTTGCCTGCATAGCTCTTCTGCCTGGACTGAGCTATTTTAATTCTATCTCTGGTAATCTGTATATCCCTTCTAGTATTTGTACTATGTCTGGTCCCAACCATTGTTGTTCACCTACCTCATTCCAGCAGACTGGCGATCTACAGCTTCTACCATACAGGGCTTCAAATGGTGTCATCTTGATGCTGGCCTGGTAGCTGTTATTATAGGCGAATTCAATTAATGACAGTTGTTCATTCCAATACCCCTCAAAATCTATGGTGCAGGCTCGTAGCATATCTTCTACGATCTGATTTGTTCTTTCCGTCTGCCCATCTGTCTATGGGTGGAATGTTGTGCTAAAATTGAGTTTTGTACCTAATGCAGATTGAAATCCCTTCCAGAATCTAGAGGTGAATCTGGGGTCACGATCTGAGACTATGGATACTGGGACTCCATATAATTCACTATCTCCTTTACATACAATGCTGCAAGTACATCTACACTCCAGGTACTTTTGATTGCAAGGAAATGTGCGGACTTAGTCAATCGGTCCACAATGACCCATGATCGAGTTAAAACCATGAAATCCATGTGATACTCTCCCACTTCCATTCAGATATATCCAGGGGTCTAAGTACACCCGCAAGAGACGGTGTTTTGCTTTTACCTGCTGACATGTGAGGCAGTGGGCGGCATGCTCAGCCACCTCACTCTTCATGTTTGGCCACCAAAATGACCCTTTCATGTCTTGGTACATCTTGGTTGCGCCTGGGTGAATTGTATACTTTGTCTTATGGGCTCAATCCATCAGCTTCCTCTTCAACTCTTCATTGTCAGGCACACATGTCCTAACTTGGAATAATATTCTCCCATCTTCAGTGATGGAGAAATCAGGTCTATCTGTTATGGTCTCCCTTACTCAGATTAGAAATGGATCATTAGTCTGTTATTTCCTGATCTCGACAAAGATGTCAGGTTGAGCTCTAAGGTTAGCCACTAACATCTGATCACTTCTCTGCTCAATATTTAGATCCAGACTGGCAACTTGCTCAAGTAATTGCATATCACCCATGACTAAACAAGACAAGGACACCACAGGCTTCCTGCTAAGTGCATCAGCTACTGCATTACCTTTACCATGGTGATATTGAATATTAAAATCAAAGTCCTTCAGATATTCCAGCCATCTCCCTTGTCGCATATTGAGCTCTTTTGGGGAAAATAGATACTTCATACTCTTATGGTCGAAGTAGACAATGAATTGTTTCCCATATAGGTAATGCCTCCATATCTTGAGTGCAAACACCACTACAGCTATTTCTAAGTCATGGACAGGATAATTAACTTCATGAGGCTTCAACTATCTTGATGAATAAGCTATCTTTCTCATTCTGCATTAATACACAGCCTAGACTGATTCCAGATGCATCAGTGTAGACTGGGAATCCTTCGCCCTCGACTGGCAATGTGAGGACAGGTGCAGATGTCAAGCATTGCTTCAATGTCTGAAAGCTCTTCTCATACTCCTTGCTCCAGACATAGGGGTTCTCCTTTCGCGTAAGGCGAGTAAGAGGTACAGTTATCTTAGAGAAGTCTTTTATGAACCGTCTGTAGTAGCCATCCAGTCCAAGAAAGCTTCTGATCTCAGTGACGTTGGTCGGTCTCTCCCAGTTTAAGATAGCTTCTACCTTGGAAGGATCGGCAACGATACCATCCTTAGATATGACATGGCCTAGAAATGACACCTCCTCGAGCCAGAATTCACACTTGCTCAATTTGGCGTAGAGTTTGTTGTCGCGCAAGATCTGCAAAGCGATCCTCAAATGCTCCTCATGCTCCTCCTTGGTCTTTGAGTATATAAGAATATCATCAATAAATACCACGATGAATTTGTCGAGGTAGGGTCGATAGATGTTGTTCATCAATTGCATAAAAGCTGCAGAAGTATTGGTTAGTCTAAAAGGCATGACTACAAATTCATAATGACCGTACCTGCTCCTGAAAGTTGTCTTGTAAATATCCGCATCTTTAATCCTCATTTGATGATATCCCGATCTAAAGTCAATCTTAGAAAAGTATTTAGCTCTTGATATTTGATCAAACAGTTCATCAACACGAGGCAGAGGGTATTTGTTCTTGATAGTCAATGATTTAGCTACCTGTAGTCGATACATAATCTCATAGATCCATCCTTCTTCTTGAAAAACAGTACTGGTGCTCCCCATGGAGAAGTACTTGGTCTGGTAAAGCCCTTTTCCAGCAGTTCCATCAATTGCTCCTTTAACTCCTTCAATTCAGCAGGGGACATTCTGTAGGGTTGGCGTGACACCGGTGCAGCTCCAAGTGTTAGATCAATTGAGAAATTCACATCTCTTTCAGGTGGAATGCCTAGTAGCTCATCGGGAAACACGTCGGGGTATTCTTGCACTATATGTATGTCCGATATCTTAGATGCTTTCTTTTCAACTACAATGGTGGCAAGAAATGCCACACAACCCTTCCTTATCATATTATGCGCCTTCATAGCAAAGACGAGAGACAAGTGCCTCTTATGTCTACGTCCCGTGAAGGTCAATTTAGGGAATTCACTAAAGGTAATCTTCCCTCTTTTACAATCAACAATGGCCCCATAGGTGGATAGCCAATCGGCTCCCAATATGACATTGTAGCCCTCTATGGGCATACAGATCAAGTCGGCTCTAAGGTTGAGTTCACCAATCATAACATCAGCTAATGGAAAGTATTTATTTAATTGAGCTTTCTCCCCCAAAGGTGTAGTGACAGGCAATTCAATTTCCATGGATGCAGGTTTTTCATTTAATGTATCAGCAAATGCTTGCAATATGAACGAATGTGTTGCGCCAGTATCAAACAAAACAAATGTTGACTGGGAAAAGACAGGTAGTGTACCTTCCACAACTCCACCCTCCTCGGTGGTCTCTACTTCTTACAGGGCCTGCAGTCGGCCAGGCTTCTTTTGTCCCATAGGACGCTTCTCATTTTCCTTTAGCAGGGGGGAATCGGGAATGCGATGCTCTCGACTCCCTCAACGTAGGCATGCGCCTACCTTCCTCCAACATTCTTCGGCAGTGTGACCCAGCTTGTCATAGTGCTTGCATCTGGGCTCGTTGTTTGGGGCAGTAGGGGTGAAGACTTTGGGCTTTCGCTCTTAGCTTGGCCCATCGGTAATGCTAAACGGACTTTTCTTGCTGTTTGTGGGCTTGCTTAGTGCTCTAGATGTCTGCTCTTTCTTGACCATTCTACCCTTAATGCGATCGGTAAGGTCGGTCGCATCCTCCAGTAACTGAGCTTTCTTGACCATTTCTGGACATGTCTGGATATCTAATGGTGCTAATTGTGTGATGTATGTGGACCTGAGCCCGTTAAGAAAGCGTTTTGCCTTCATTCTTTCTGTGCCAACAAGGTGATTGGCATATCGTGCCAACCGTGAGAATTGAGCTTCGTATTCGGCAACAGTAAGGTTCCTCAGTTTCAATGCAGCAAACTCAGAGACCTTTCTCTCCTGGACTCTTTTGGAGAAGTACTTGGAGTTAAAGTGCTCCTTGAACTCATTCCAGGTGAATTATGCATCAGCCCTGGTTGCTTCAATGGACTCCCACCATGCACGGGCATCCCTTTCTAACTAAAATGTTGCAAGTAGTAGCTTGTCTCCATCCGTGCATTGCATGATGTGGAAAATACATTCAATCTCTTTTAGCCAGTTCTCTGCTTCGTTGGGATCAATGGTCCCACTGAATCGAGGCAGGTTCAGATTGCGAAAATTTTGGTGCCGATCTCCGGCTCCTCTGTTTCCATTGGCTCTCACAGCCTAAAGTAATGTCTGAGTGAGGTGTTGAATAGTTTGTTACATATCACGGAGTTGTGCACACTCCACTGCCATTGCGATGGTTTAAGTTCCTTCACGAGAGAATTCTAATGTGAGATATTGAGGTTGCACTAAATTTGTGCGTGTGTGAGTTTATTTTATCTTATTACCCTTGGTTCTACCAATTTCTCACATAAGTATGGAATTAGACTCTAAGTCAAAGCAGGTCAAACATAGATCATCATATACTTAAGAATAACCTAGGCTCTGATACCACAAAATTGTAACTGTAAGACCCGGCCCCCTTGGGCCTTTGGCCACGTCCTCAAGGTCGTAACAGGTGCCCGGCCGCGACATGGTCGCGGCAGAGCGGCCTGCCGCGACAGGATTGGCGGTTCGTGTCACGGCGGGGGTGAGTGTCGCGTCCTTGTCGCGTCACCCCTGGCTGTCGCGACTGTGTTCTGACACGGCTTGACCACTGTCCTGTCTGTCAGATCGGTCGTGTCGGGTGGCAGGGCCGTGCAGCGTTGACGCGTCTGCCAGGCTGCCGCGTTAGCTTTTCCGGTCTTCGAGGTTTGACCGTGCTTTTGGTGTCGCGGCGTGGCGGGCGGTCGCGACTTGGCCGCGATGCTTCTGGGCGTCGTGACAGCGTCTGAGGGGCCATTGGTTTAAAACCGACAGCGCGCCCCATTTTCCCCCTCTTCTTCCTCTTCCTCTTCTTCTCCCTCCCGAGCTCTCTCGCGGTTTCTCGATGCTTCTCCTTGCTTGTGGTGCTCGTGCTGAGGCGTGGACGTGCCGTTCGTGAAGGGGTCGTGCTTGTGGCGTGCGGCGCGAGGAGGAGATGGCCATTCCTACGAGAAGGCCCCAACGGGTGCGTTCTTCGTGTGGAGGTAGGGACGTCCAACCCTCTCGCCCTAAGCTTGATCCCCTCCCCTCTAGACTGTGGTTTCCTCGTGGTTGGGGCTTGGGAGAGTGAGAACTCCATGCTCGAGTTGAGTGAGGTTTCCTTCGAGCGTAGATCCATGCTTTTGAGGGATTGTCGGTGGTTTGGTGGATTTATAGCTTTTAAAATACGTTGTGCATGATCCCATTCCCCCTTGTGAATGTATTTCGTGTTTTGGGGAGGGTTCCTGGAGGGACTGCTCCGGAACCCTGCTCAGCTGGTAACGCGGTCGCCTCGCAGGCCGCGACCATGTCGTGACGGTGTGCCCGGTCGCGATGTGGTCGCGACGCTCATAAGCGCCGTGTTAGGGTCGCGACAGGCTAGGGCGCCGCGACGTGGTCGCGGCAGCCCTCCTTGTCGCGTCACTGACCGAGAGACAGGTTTTTGCCTGACGCCGTTTCCGCTTCGCTTTACTGTACCTGTGGCACCTGTGCTAGTTCCCTAGTGCGGTCTACGCTAGTCTTTCGTCCGGTGCTCGGCACTTGAGGGCTTGTCCCGTGTGAGAGGTTGTTACCGTTGCCTGGGACCCCCGTCCTCGGGAGCCTGTTGAGGGAGTACTCCAGGCTACGAGTGCGCTCGAGTTGGCAGCCACCAAGCGGACTCTGGAGCTTAGGGAAAAACGGTGGTTAGGACAGTGGCGTGTGAGTCACTTGCAGAGCTCTCGTGGGTGGTCTGGGATGCCGAGGACAGTTAGGAGTTCTACCCGGCGCAGGCCAGCGAGTCCTTCTTCTCACTGCCTCGCTCCTTACGGCCCCGAAACCGTTTGGAGAGGTCAGGCGTGGGACCGTAGTCCGGCCAGACTACGGCAGTTACTGTTGTGTTACTCTGTGTCCTACCTCGCTCTGACGAGACATGAGGGTCAGGACCCGGGTCGAGGATAAGACGTCGGTGGACGCACCTGACCGTGACTAGTGGTAGTGTTTCCGTAGCTAGTGTTCCTTGTCCAGGCGGAGTTCCCTCCGTCTGTGTTTACTTGCCGTGTGGTGGTCACGACGAGCAGTCGTACGGAGTTTCCGACCGTGTGTACTTCCCGTACCGTGCTAGTTGTAGTTTCGCTTCCGCACTTCCGTTTGTAGGTAGAAGATATGAACTGCTGTCATTTATTTGATATATATATTTCTCCTGCCTGTTTAGAGCCAGTAGGAGATTGGTAGTCCCTACTGAGCTTCTGTTGTGAAGCTCATCCCTCCTTTTCCCAGGTGAGACTTCTCAGCAGCGGCAGGGCGCGCGCCGGGCGGAGGAGACGGGGCGGTAGTCGGAGTCCCCGTAGCTAGCAGTGGTTCCCTTTCTTTCAGTGTACGTCACCCTCGGGGTATGCCCCTAAGGGATCTGTTCTTCCCCTGCCTTTACTTGTACTAGCGTGCGTGCGTTGGGACTATACTTAGAGCGGTACGTAGCGGTCTCGCTCTCTTTTCTGTTTCCGCCTGTACGCTTCTAGTTTAGCAGTTGACGTTTACTTCCGTTACATATCCTGTTAGACATAGTTTATAGCCCTTCCGAGTCTTCGGATCCGTGGGCGGCGACCGCGAAAATTGGGTCCTCGGCGTGGGCCGAGGGTCGGGTTCTCGGGTCGTTACAGTTGGTATCAGAGCGAGAGTCTGACAGGACTATTAATGGATTTAAACTGCAACAGGAAGTCCCAACGGTAGTACAAGTACACTGCTAGCCGCCCGAGTGGTATTGTTAACCCTTGTTGGTTGTGTGTCGTGTAGGACATGGCTCCGCGTAGGTGCAGTCAGGCTAGACAGTTGATTGAGCAGCAGGATGAGTCCGAGATTCCCGCGCAGGGGCAGGTCCAGGAGGAGGTGTCAGCAGACGAGTCAGTGGCACAGCCTCAGGGTGCAGCGGCAGCAGCAGCGGCAGGTGTGCAGCAGCAGCAGGAGCACCAGCCTCAGCCGTAGCAGTACGCAGACTGGTTTCCCTTAGCAGAGCAGTTCTTTAGGAACTTGTACCAGGGAGCGTACCAGCCAGGGCGGGCAGCAGCAGGTGTCCAGTTTCCGGTGCCCCCTCCAGCAGTACCGGAGCAGCAGCAGGTAGAGCCAGAGGTGGAGCAGGCAGAGCGTCAGCAGCGGTCAGGCACTGGGAGTACCCGGGCCGGGCGGCGGAGGACGGCAGGTACGGAGGATAGGACCGCTCTCCTCGAGAAGTTCTTGCGCCTTCAGCCACCGATGTTCCACGGTGAGTATGATCCAGACAAGGCAGAGAGTTGGACCCATGAGTTAGAGCGCATCTTCGAGACGATGGAGTGCGCTGAGGAGGACCAGGTTCGACTGGCAGTGTACCAGCTCAAGGGAGCAGCCCATGAGTGGTGGAGAGTTCAGAGGCAGACGCACTTCCAGGGGCAGAGGTTGGATCACATCACTTGGCAGCGGTTTTCAGAGGTCTTCCACGGCGAGTACTTCCCCGACTACGCTCGACGTGAGAGACGGGACCAGTTCCACGCGCTGGTTCAGGACGACCTCACAGTTTCGCAGTACCACCAGAGGTTTGTCCGGTTGTTGAGGCATGTGCCTCATGTCGCAGGCAGCGATCAGGCGTGTGCAGAGAGGTTTATAGCACGGCACACATGTGTACCACCTTGGGAGAGGCCGTGGCGAAGGCCACCACCTTGAACAGAGAGACCTGGCAGCCTCAGCAGCAGCAGCAGGGAGGAGCCTCTTCCAGGTCCTCGCCTTACCAGCGTCCAACGGGTAGCCGCGGTAGTGCGACTTCCTCTTCCTCCGGCTCGGGCAGTTCCG
This sequence comes from Colocasia esculenta, assembly GCA_014218235.1. Lineage (NCBI taxonomy): Eukaryota > Viridiplantae > Streptophyta > Magnoliopsida > Alismatales > Araceae > Colocasia > Colocasia esculenta. The sequence goes on along the minus strand of CM024760.1, from coordinate 71,286,531 downwards.
GCGGCGCCGGGATTCGCTCGCAGTTTAGGAAGTTGTCTACTCACGGGGGCGGTCGGAGCCGGCAGCAGAAGCACCAGTCCAAATTTGCAGAGCAGTCGGTTGTTCACGGTGCTGAGCAGGGCAGTCAGGAGCCAGTGTGCTACACCTGTGGCTTACCGGGCCACTTCAGGAGGGATTGCCCCATGGGGCAAGTTCCGCAGCAGCAGCAGCCAGTGCAGTACGCTCAGCAGCCGCCTCAGTACCAGTACCCTCCTCAGCAGCAGGCACCGCGTCAGCAGCAGTGAGGGCAGTACCAGCAGCAGGCTCAGCAGTTTCCGCAACAGCAGCAGTACCCCCAGCAGCCGCCGCAGCAGCAGCAACCCCAGCAGGCGCCGCAGCGTGGTCGTGGTCGCGTGATGGCGCTCACCTGGGAGCAGGCAGAGGCGTCAAACCTTGTTATAGGTACTCTACCTATCCTTGGCAGAGCTGCTCATGTTTTGGTCGACCCCGGTGCTTCTTTGTGTTTTGCTTCCAAGGAATTCTATGAGTCCCTTGCTTGTCACACTCCGAGAGGCAGTGTGACGTGATGGTCGATCTCCCGTCCGGTGACTATATGCGTTCCTTTGGTTACCTGGAGGGTGTGGCAGTCGAGGTTGAGGGGCACCAGTTGCCGGCCAGGTTGTACGCACTGCAGCTTTGCGACTTTGACGTCATCCTAGGCATGGACTGGTTGGAGGCTCACTCGGCTGTGGTTGATTGCCAGCGGAAGACCATTCAGTTTAGGATACCTGGAGAGCCCGTCCTTTGCTTCCGAGGTATCCGGTCTACCCGTCGGCCATTTATTTCTTTGTGCAGAGCTCGCCGTTTAATCTGCGATGGCTGTGTGGCGTACCTTGCTTCGGTTTGTTCTCTGGAGCCTAGCTGATCTTCAGTTTTTGACGTGCCGGTTGTTTCTGAGTTCTCCGACGTCTTCCCGGAGGATCTACCTGGTTTGCCGCCTGAGCGGGAGGTAGAGTTCTCCATCGAGCTTTTGCCCGGTACGATGCCCTTGTCCAAGGCACCCTACCGGATGGCCCCAGCGGAGCTGCGTGAGTTGAAGCGCCAGTTGCAGGAGCTTCTTGAGCTGGGCTTCATTCGCTCGAGTCGTTCGCCGTGGGGCATGCCTGTTTTGTTTGTGCGGAAGAAGGATGGTAGTCTTCGTTTGTGCATTGATTATCGGCAGTTGAACCAGGTCACTGTGAAGAACAGGTACCCGTTGCCGAGGATCGATGATTTGTTTGATCAGTTGCAGTCGGCCTGAGTTTTCTCGAAGATTGACTTGAGATCCGGGTACTATCAGATGCGGATCAGAGAGTCAGATGTCGGTTTGACGGATTTCCGTTCCAGGTACGGTCACTTTGAGTTCGTTGTGATGCCATTTGGGCTGACGAACGCACCCGCAGCATTCATGGATTTGATGCATAGGGTGTTCAGTGAGTACCTAGATCGCTTTGTGGTTGTTTTTGTCAATGATATCTTGGTCTACTCGGCTTCTGAGGAGGAGCACGAGGAGCACATGAGGATCGTGCTGGAGACCCTACGGAGTCACCGCCTCTATGCCAAGTCCGACAAGTGTGAATTTTGGCTGAGGGAGGAGCACTTTCTCGGGCACATGATCTCGGGTTCTGGTGTGGCAGTGGACCCTGCCAAGGTGGAGGCCGTGTTGTCGTGGGAGCAGCCCACATCGGTGTCAGAGGTCCGCAGTTTTTTGGGTTTGGTCGGTTACTACCGGAGGTTCATTCAGGATTTTGCCAAGATAGCAGCGCCGTTGACCAGGTTGACTAGGCAGGACGTCAGGTTTGTTTGGTCAGAGGACTGTGAGCAGAGTTTTCGGGAGCTGAAGGCGAGGTTGACTTCAGCGCCAGTGTTGGTCTTGCCGTCGGGCAGCGGTGGTTTTGTGGTCTACACTGATGCGTCGAGGTCAGGTTTGGGTGCCGTGCTGATGCAGCACGGTGGGGTCGTTGCCTATGCTTCTCGACAGCTCAAGAAGCATGAGGAGAACTACCCCACCCACGACTTGGAGCTAGCAGCAGTGGTGTTCGCTCTCAAGTTGTGGAGGCACTACCTGTATGGCGAGGCTTTTCAGATCTTCACCGACCACCAGAGTTTGCAGTATATCTTCACCCAGAGGGATCTGAACTTGAGGCAGCGCCGATGGATGGAGTATTTGAAAGACTACGACCTAACCCTCTCCTATCACCCAGGAAAGGCTAACGTTGTAGCCGATGCTTTGAGTAGGCGCGTGCGCTTGAGTTCGATGATGGTCAAAGAGCGGAGGCTGTTCGAGGAGTTGTCCCAGGGGGGTGTTCGTTCCGTCGAGGACCAGAGACCGTGCAGTGGCGAGCAGTTTGTCAGTTCGGCCGTTAGTGTTCAGGCAGGTGTTGCTGGTATAGCAGGCAGACCCTCAGTTGGCAGACATTTTGCAGATGCCAGATGTTGAGCTCGACGAGGACAGCGAGGTCAGATTCAGAGGCCGCTTGTACGTTCCTGAGGAGGTGCGCCAGGCAGTTTTGTCAGAGGCTCATAGATCGAGGTATGTTGTTCATCCTGGCTCCACCAAGATGTACCATTGCTTGAAGAGGTCCTTCTGGTGGCCAGGGATGAAGAGGGGCGTGGCAGAGTTTGTTGCCCGGTGCCTTACCTGTCAACAGGTGAAGGCCGAGCATCAGCGTCCTGGTGGTGAGTTGCAGCCGTTGCCCATTCCCGAGTGGAAATGGGACGACATCACCATGGACTTTGTGGTTGGTTTGCCCCGCACCCCGCAGAGGCATGATGGTGTCTGGGTGATTGTGGATCGTTTGACCAAGGCAGCGCATTTTCTTCCGATCAGGATGTCGTGGTCAGTGGACAGATTAGCCAGGCTGTACGTGGACAGAGTTGTTTCGTTGCACGAGATCCCAGTTTCAGTCGTCTCCGACAGAGATCCGAGGTTCACGTCAGGGTTTTGGCGCAGTCTCCAGAGAGCACTGGGTACAGAGTTGAGGTTCAGCATAGTGTACCACCCTCAGACAGATGGACAGTCAGAGCGGACTATTCAGACACTGGAGGACATGCTGAGAGCGTGCTGTTTAGACTGGAGCGGCACGTGGGAGTCGCACCTTCCGATGGTAGAGTTCGCGTATAATAACAGTTATCACTCGAGCATCGGAATGGCACCATACGAGGCTTTGTATGGTCGCCCGTGCAGGACACCACTTCACTGGTTCGAGGTTGGTGAGAGGCAGCTTTTGGGGCCAGAGTTAGTGCAGCAGTGTGCGGACACAGTCAGTCTGATCAGGTAGAGGCTTCGGGCAGCGTAGAGCAGACAGAAGAGTTACGCAGACGTCTGCAGGAGACCTTTATAGTTCAGTGTTGGTGACCTTGTTTTCTTGCGGGTCTCTCCGACCAAGGGCGTCATGAGGTTTGGCAGAAAGGGAAAGCTCAGTCCGAGGTACATCGGGCCTTTCCCTGTCATCGAGAGAGTCGGCGAGGTGGCTTACAGGTTGAGTCTTCCATCAGAGCTAGCAGGTGTGCACAGTGTGTTTCACGTTTCACAGCTCAGGAGGTACGTCACAGATCCTTCGCACGTGTTGGACTACTCGCAGCTGGAGGTAGCGCCAGACTTGTCAATGCCAGAGTACCCCGTCAGTGTTGTCGACCACAGAGTTCAGCAATTGCGCAGGAAGCAGATTCCACTGGTGAAGGTCGTTTGCAGAACCGCGTCGGTGGCGAGGCCACCTGGGAGCGCGAGGATGAGATGCGCGAGCAGTTTCCCTATTTGTTTGATTGATCGGTATGTTGTTATCTCCCCTTCGCTGTTTTTCGGGTTGAGATCGAGTTGTCTTCATTTTGAGGACGAAATGTCTTAAGGTGGGTGTGATGTAAGACCCGGCCCCCTTGGGCCTTTGGCCCCGTCCTCAAGGTCGCAACAGGCGCCCCGGCCGCGACATGGTTGCGGCAGAGCGGCCTGCCGCGACAGGATTGGCGGTTCGTGTCGCGGCGGGGGTGAGTGTCGCGTCCTTGTCGCGTCACCCATGGCTGTCGCAACTGTGTTCTGACACAGCTTGACCGCTGTCCTGTCTGTCAGAACGGTCGTGTCGGGTGGCAGGGCCGTGCAGCGTTGACGCGGTCTGCCAGGCCGCCGCGTTAGCTTTCCCGGTCTTCGAGGTTTGACCGTGCTTTTGGTGTCGCAGCATGGCGGGCGGTCGCGACTTGGTCGCGACACTCCTGGGCGTCGCGACAGCGTCTGAGGGGCCATCGGTTTAAAACTGACAGCGCGCCCCATTTTCCCCCTCTTCTTCCTCTTCCTCTTCTTCTCCCTCCCGACTCTCTCGCGGTTTCTCGTGCTTCTCCTCGCTTGTGGTGCTCGTGCTGAGGCGTGGACGTGCCGTTCGTGCAGGGGTCGTGCTTGTGGCGTGCGGCGCGAGGAGGAGACGTCCATTCCTACGAGAAGGCCCCAACGGGTGCGTTCTTCGTGTGGAGGTAGGGACGTCCAACCCTCTCGCCCTAAGCATGATCCCCTCCCCTCTAGACTGTGGTTTCCTCGTGGTTGGGGCTTGGGAGAGTAAGAACTCCATGCTCGAGTTGAGTGAGGTTTCCTTCGAGCGTAGATCCATGCTTTTGAGGGATTGTGGGTGGTTTGGTGGATTTATAGCTTTTAAAATACATTGTGCATGATCCCCTTCCCCCTTGTGAATGTATTTCGTGTTTTGGGGAGGGTTCTTGGAGGGACTGCTCCGGAACCCTGCTCAGCTGGTAACGCGGTCGCCTCGCAGGCCGCGACCTGTCGCGACGGTGTGCCCGGTCGCGACGTGGTCGCGACGCTCATAACCGCCGCGTTAGGGTCGCGACAGGCTAGGGCGCCGCGACGTGGTCGCGGCAGCCCTCCTTGTCGCGTCACTGACCGAGAGACAGGTTTTTGCCTGACGCCGTTTCCGCTTCGCTTTACTGTACCCGTGGCACCTGTGCTAGTTCCCTAGTGCGGTCTACGCTAGTCTTTCGCCCGGTGCTCGGCACTTGAGGGCTTGTCCCGTGTGAGAGGTTGTTACCGTTGCCTGGGACCCCCGTCCTCGGGAGCCTGTTGAGGGAGTACTCCGGGCTACGAGTGCGCTCGAGTTGGCAGCCACCAGGCGGACTCTGGAGCTTAGGGAAAAACGGTGGTTAGAACAGTGGCGTGTGAGTCACTTGCAGAGCTCTCGTGGGTGGTCTGGGATGCCGAGGACAGTTAGGAGTTCTACGCGGCGCAGGCCAGCGAGTCCTTCTTCTCACTGCCTCGCTCCTTACGGCCCCGGAACCGTTTGGAGAGGTCAGGCGTGGGACCGTAGTCCGGCCAGACTACGGCAGTTACTGTTGTGTTACTCTGTGTCCTACCTCGCTCTGACGAGACATGAGGGTCAGGACCCGGGTCGAGGATAAGACGTCGGTGGACGCACCTGACCGTGACTAGTGGTAGTGTTTCGTAGCTAGTGTTCCTTGTCCAGGCGGAGTTCCCTCCGTCTGTGTTTACTTGCCGTGTGGTGGTCACGACGAGCAGTCGTACGGAGTTTCCGACCGTGTGTACTTCCCGTACCGTGCTAGTTGTAGTTTCGCTTCCGCACTTCCGTTTGTAGGTAGAAGATATGAACTGCTGTCATTTATTTGATATATATATTTCTCCTGCCTGTTTAGAGCTAGTAGGAGATTGGTAGTCCCTACTGAGCTTCTGTTGTGAAGCTCATCCCTCCTTTTCCCAGGTGAGACTTCTCAGCAGCGGCAGGGCGCGCGCCGGGCGGAGGAGACGGGGCGGTAGTCGGAGTCCCCGTAGCTAGCAGTGGTTCCCTTTCTTTCAGTGTACGTCACCCTCGGGGTATGCCCCTAAGGGATCTGTTCTTCCCCTGCCTTTACTTGTACTAGCGTGCGTGCGTTGGGACTGTACTTAGAGCGGTACGCAGCGGTCTCGCTCTCTTTTCTGTTTCCGCCTGTACGCTTCTAGTTTAGCAGTTGACGTTTACTTCCGTTACATATCGTGTTAGACATAGTTTATAGCCCTTCCGGGTCTTCGGATCCGTGGGTGGCGACCGCGAAAATCGGGTCCTCAGCGTGGGCCGAGGGTCGGGTTCTCGGGTCGTTACAGTAACGCCCCGACACGGAATATCAGAGCAAAATTACAGTTAATTGAATTGTACAGAGCGTTAAATAAACATTCACCATCGCACAATTGGAATAATGCCAAATAAAATCTAACTTTATTAATGATTCATCAACTAACTATTACATCCACTAATCAGAGCAAAAACTAGGGCCCAGAGTACTTTATTCAAATTCAAACTAATACATATTGACAAACTGACGACTAACTAACTAACTACTAAGCACGGGTTGCCGAAACTGGTCACTCTTGAGCATCATCCTCATTCCCTTCCTCGTGAGTGTGGTAATCCCCATCAGACTCACTTGAAACATATGAAATAATAATGCAGGATGAGTGAATAATGCTCAGTAGGACTTAATATCTCATAAGAACAAGCATGCTTTAAATGATTAATGTCTTAAATGGAAGGATAACTAGAGAGCATAGTCATGTAGAGCAAAGTAACGATAGCACTAGTATATGGAAAATAGCACATTAAGTACGATAAAGGATTGGCCATGTAACAATATAGCACGTAAAGTTGCACAACGGTGCACTAGTAACGATAGCACTTGTATAGATAGCATTGATTGATTGTCATAGATTAAATCTTGATAGTATAATGGCACTGGATGTATGCCAACATCCTGATCATTTAACTCCCATGGGCAAATGGCACTTTTTGGGCGCTCCTTCCAGGACCAGATCGGGCCCTATTGCACTGGCATAGTCATGTTTCTTATCTTAGACAATCATAAGGATGCCAAGGAGAGTACCAAAAATAGATGAGAGTAATAGATGAACTAGACGAGATTATAGAGTGAAAGTGAACAGATGAGAGTACAAGGATAGTAGATAAGACAAGGATGAAATCGTAAAACCACGATAAACAACGATAGTCACAGTTGCACAGCACACAGTCATGTGCCGACAGTCTGGCAGAAGTCACCACCGCCCACTAGCCCTGCTACAAACACAGGCTAGATAGTCCGATGTGATCCCAAGGTAAGAAGGAAACACGCTAAAGTCGTTGGATCGTACTGATCCCTAAGGGTGTAACAGAATTTAAGGGTACAACCAGCTCATTGGCTAAGGACGTGCGCCAAAGCCAAGGAGACTTACGAAGGCCTTGACAAGAAGTCCTTAGTCCTGTTAGGAGTATTCCCAACGGAGAGGTGGTTCATGCCAAGAGGAAGTGTGTAACGAAAGGTTGTTCATCTTGCCCTAAGTCCTTGAAGGCAGAGAGACGCGATATCGGTGTACAAAGCATGCGAATAAAACGAAGACAAGTGTCATTTAAATATTAGGGAATTTAAGTGAAATAATTACACTTAATAATTACCAGATATATTATTGAGTATTTTAATAGGGTCTCATTGCAAATAATAATGTTTAGAGGGTGCAAGTGTAAGAAATCATGAGAGCATGTATAATTGTGATTTTGGCTTTTAATTAATTGAATTATGTAATTACTACCAAATATTAATAATCAGATTAATACTAATCATAACAGTGCTTAATTAAGTGTAAACAAGGGTCAATTGATGTAAATAGCAGGGGTATAAGTGCAATTTTCGGTTCTGGTGCAATTCTTGAAATCGCGACAGGTAGTCCGGTCGCGTTCTGCTAAACCGGCCGCCTGGGTTGAACTGGGGGAAGTCGCGACGAGTCGACCCATCGTGTTCAGAACGCGACGGTTCTCCCTGTTGTGACCCCTTCCGAGATCGCGACGGGTCGGGCCGTCGCGACTTCAAAAGGTGACCCGAGCCCAGAAAGGGGAATTCAGCCTTTTTCCAGGTGGGGTTTCTCCCTTCATACATGATACAGAGCTACTCTAAAATCCATATAAAATCGCAAGAAGCTCCAAAAATCATGAAATTAGTTTTAAACGAAAGTAGACATGTAGATCTATCATTAGACATAAGCAATTAGAAAATAGACACGAACAAGGCATGTTTCAATTGGGTTAGTTTTCAGTTACCTAAAACATGCACAGTCATGGATTTTGATTTAATTCACAAAGGATACATGATGGAATTTGGGAAAAATAGAGGCGTTTGAAAGCTAGCATCATGTAGTATTTATGAGAATAATTACATGGTATGGGATCAAGTACACACATGGATCGAAAGCAATCATGAAGGTTCAGGTGCATGGTAAGGACAGAGTTTAGAACATTTAATACTCCATCATGGAACCACGAAAATTAGGAAAATTATGGGGCTTTCAAACAAGGATGTGTGGGCTACCTATGGTCAAAATTTTATGATTTGTGCTTGAGAGATTGCCTACTTTTTTATGCTGTTATGAAAGCCTAGGGTTGATGACGAAAAAGAAGAGAGAACCCCCTTGCTCCAAGCCCTTCCTCTCCTTGCTCCTCGTCCTCAACCATCTCTCCTCGTCCTTCAGAGCCCCAGCAATGAAATGAGGCTTGGTAGAGATGAATTAGGGGTGTTTTAGCTAGTGCAGGAGTCCTAAAACCTTAAAACTCTTCTCTCCTCTTCAAACTCCGAATTTACATAATTATCACCATATTTCCTAGCCATTATCTACCTAAAAGGATAGGGAAGAGGTCCAATTTCGTGGCCAAGGGATTAGGTTGGGATGAGGACTCCTCCTTTGGATAATTATGGGTTAATTAGTGTTTATATTAACTCTTTTCTAATTATTAATAATTTTAGGTACAAATTTTACTTAATTAACTCCCATCTCATGATGGGCTCTTCACATTTGGGCACATTCTTTTGAGTTTGGACTATTAGTACAACTCATTCCTAATTTAGCTTAATGAGTTTTGATTTAATTCCCTTTTATTTCATTTATTCCTTCTTTATTCTAATTTAATCTATTTATCACATTTATTTAATTAAAATTTTATTTTATTTAGGATTTTAAAAATTAAGGTTGCTACATTAGGTGATCAGTAAAGTAGTCTTTTGTATGCATTTGAGGAGTGATATAGTGGTTAATTCTCCATGTCCATCAAGTTTGTGAGGTTCGAGGTCTAGGCTTGCAAGGTATTCAAATCCCACTAGAGTGGGATAAGAATGAATTTGTTAAAAGATAGAAAGATGAAAGGAGTGATATAGTAACTCAATTTACTAGGACACCTCTCCAAGTTACGAATAAATGCAACTTACTCATATAATTTCTGGTGATGTCATTTTCCTAAGTATCACATGATCCTTTTAATTCAATGATTTTTTGGTGACATTCAATGACTCTCCTTATTTCTACATTTCCCAAAGAAGAATACTTCTTTGATGCCTCTATGATAAGGCATAAGTTTGTAAACGTTGTACATTAACACTATTGTTTGTATATATGTTGACACTATTGTTTGTTATCTTTACATTTTGAATATCGTAGCCGAAACAAAGTTCTATTTCTAACATATATGATGTAAGGTGTAAGATTATATATATATATATATATATATATATATATAAGAACAAGGTATAAGATGTAAGATGTGGATACATATATATTATTGAGTATTTTTGTCTCAGCAAGTTCTCCTACTGAAGTTGAAGCTATTGCCTAACTTAGGGCATCAAATGGATGGCAGACTTAAACCTCAGAGTTCATATCTGATGCTTTGATTGTAGTTAGAGCGCTCACTAACACCTCAAATAATATTTGGAGGTGTAGCTCGATCAGTGAAGAATGTAGGAAGTTGCTCCGTTTGTATCCTACTATCATCACATCTTTTGCCTCTCGTGATGTCACCCTACCCGCCCATAGTCTTGCTCACTTTTCTGCTAATTCTAATGCTTACAGCTCTTGGGATCCTCTTAATATCCCACCCACTGTACTTAGGGCTCATGCCCATGTCTCTGTATTGCTTTCTGCTGAGTAATGAATAGAACTACTTCCCTTTTATTGTCAATATATATATATATATATATATATATATAGTACTATCTCTATCTCAACTTGAAAGATCTTTTAGGAAGCATTTTTTGTATAGATCTATTCTTGTTGTGTTTATCTTAGTAAAGAAAAAATATCTCTCGTTTAGGCAATGTGACCAAGGCATTCTTGTGTTATACTTATTCTAGTAGTAGCACCATATCCTGGGAACTAGATGAGGTGCAAAGCAGAAAAGCAGGACATGTCCCTGTTTCTCTCAAGAAAAGAGTGGAATTAGCGTGATGTATATGTGGAATTAGCATTATGTATCTGTATGCATAAATTGCGCTAGCGTTTCCTGGGCAGTGTCTGATTTATATGCTATCATATTTTTGGAAGGTGGGGGAAATAATGAGAATCCAAAGATTGGCAACACTTCTTAGTGTCATCCTGCTTTGTTGGGCTTGATCTTTGTTTTTCTCATTTAATAAGTATTCTCCCACAGTCAGGTTTCTGCCTCTAGCAACTAATTAATAGGTAATCATTCTCTGGTGCACATTATGTTGTATCTCATGCCAACTCCTTCAAGGATGTGCAAACATTACCTTTTGCACCTACCCATCACTGAAAAATGAGACTGTCGGTGTTGTCAGTAGCTACCCATTATTGGTTTATTTTTTCAATTAGTGTTCTAGGTACTTGTAAAGGTTAATTTGCTTTCCCTCTGAGTACAGGCGTATGACAAGTGTTTTCAGAATGAATCTTCGTTATGTGGAAAGGCATGAGGAGCATACAATTGCTTATATTGTTCAGATAAAAGTATGAGAAAACAAAGGTATTCTGGATTTGGTTTTCATATATGTCGTGTATTATTTCTGTGCAGTTTCTTTTCATCATAAACCTGCGATTTGTTGAAAATGCTTCTCTTTTTCGTAGATATACCTCTGCCCTGCTCTAACTAGATCAGGGATCCACCAAAACCATAGAAACTATTCTTTCTTATTTTTTTAAACTGAAGATAATGTAGACGACCCAAAGCGTTATCTACATAAATATGACATTTTTGGTAGACGCGCGGCTCAAACATATCTTTTACCAACAGGCCGGATCGAAGCATTTTTAGGAAGTCATCTACAAATTCTATTTTTCTTCTAGTGTATGTACGAATCCAAAACTGATATGGGCACAAGATAACTTATGAATCATATCTGATTTGAAATCCAACGGTTTTCACCAACAATTCTCATCGTTCCAAGGAGAAACGAAGCATGTCAGATGGGTAAAAGGCATGATCGGCTCCTTTTGCTCGTGGGGGAGCCTGTGTCCGGCTCAACAATACTAGCTCGATCCGACTTGTTGTAACGTGGGTTCAACATCCCCACCCCCCTGGTATGAATTTGACAATTAAGCATCACAACAACATGCATGCTTCTTTATAATTAAACATACACACATTTGAAATCCAACGGTTTTCACCAACAATTCTCATCGTTCCAAGGAGAAACGAAGCATGTCAGATGGGTAAAAGGCATGATCGGCTCCTTTTGCTCGTGGGGGAGCCTGTGTCCGGCTCAACAATACTAGCTCGATCCGACTTGTTGTAACGTGGGTTCAACATCCCCACCCCCCTGGTATGAATTTGACAATTAAGCATCACAACAACATGCATGCTTCTTTATAATTAAACATACACACATTTGAAATCCAACGGTTTTCACCAACAATTCTCATCGTTCCAAGGAGAAACGAAGCATGTCAGATGGGTAAAAGGCATGATCGGCTCCTTTTGCTCGTGGGGGAGCCTGTGTCCGGCTCAACAATACTAGCTCGATCCGACTTGTTGTAACGTGGGTTCAACATCCCCACCCCCCTGGTATGAATTTGACAGCATCACAACAACATGCATGCTTCTTTATTCACACACAGAGAGAGAGAGAGAGAGTTGGCAACCACTTCAGCGCAATGACCTCCTCTTGCCCCGAATCTTCCATCACAACCATAACACACGCGCCACTTTTTGAGGGGTCTACCACCTGATCATGTCATCGTGGGGTTAAGAAAATTTCAAAGGATACACCCTAGCGACCTACTTATTCCACACTAGCTACATCTCCAGCAGTCCATCGGAATCTTGATGTTAGATGAGGCTCCACCTGACCTGATGAGATTGTTTGCACCACTTCCTTTTTGTTTCATACTTGTGTTTTAAGAAAATCAGTTTAATAGTAGAACTTAATTAAGATGATAATAGTAATAGAGAAAGATTTATTATATATCCACCCTAGTCATTCATCGATCCCTTGCTCTCTTGTAGTAGATATAAGGAGGTGGATCCCGTACCATGTTGATAGTTGTGAGACTCATCTCACTTGTGTATAAGATGGATACAAGGCATGTAGTAAACGACAAGTCACAAATCTCTCATAATAGTATGTCTATAGTCAGGTCAACGATGGGATGGGTATAGGTACCATGTTCTTTTCTACCCGAGTTCGAATCCGAAAAGAAACTTGAAGAGATTATGTTCCTTTTATGTAGGTCAATGATAAACTTGAAATGTTACAAGTGTAAGATGAAGAAAGAAGATAGAAATGAGAGAAATTAATTATGAACAGTACTACTAGTGCCACCGAGTGAGTGACGCATTTAAACAATCTTATCACCTAGACTTGGCTCCATGTTTCTAGAAAATGATTAGAATTTGCCGACGCCAACTTGCTCATGGAGGACAAAAGATTGTACTTTTGCACCCACTAACACTTAGTTTAATCAGAGCATATCCCATTTAGTAGGCGGTGTCAAGTTGGGCTTCACCATTGAGTTAGAAAGTGGGCAACGAGGGGGCAGATGCTCTTTTGCCCCACTCTTCTAAATGCTTGCCTTTCTTTTTCGACCCGCCCCACATTTCAAGTGCATGTTTGTTTTGTTCCCTCGTGTTTGTGTTGAGAAGGTGGCCAAATCATCGGCATGCTCAGAATAACACTAGGCTTTTTGGATGTACCCCAAATGGAATATCTTTGTGCCCGTGGGAAAAGAAAAGAAGAATCCAAGAAGAGTGTGATAAGAAAGATATGAGGCCTGTGTAGTTTTGTAGCTAATTAAAATTGGTGCTAATGAGTCTCACAGGACTCCAAAAGAGTATATATGCAATATTGTGTAAGGAATACATCTGCACATAAAGCATTCGAGGATAAACCCTCGTGAGTAGCTGTTAGTTAAATACATCTGCACATATAACTATATGAGATGGCCGGTTTTGAATCTAAGGCCTCCTCCACTGGTAGAGAGTAGTGAACGTACCAAATTGGATCAAGGGTTTAACTTATATATCTTGAATTAGAAGACTTTATGAGGATCCATATCCTCCTTAATTTGTACAGCCAGATCCCTTTCTTTCTTCTATATATATATATATATATATGTTTTGTGTTGTATACTATAGGAATAGTAATTAAGTTGGTTGCTATCCATGCCCTCCATTGGGGCCAATATATTTGTATATATACCATACGGATGGTAATACCAACGGAGAGGTCAAGGTTTCCAATTTTCCCTTTTTTTCTCTCTCTCTGTTTGTACGTTACACATTCGAAGAATGAAAGAATAATGAAAAGATAAAATTTTAGACTTATGTTATTCCCTTTCTGAAAAGTAAAGCCTAGGATGCTCTTAATTACTTAGCAACTATAAAGATGATGTCTGGTACTAGCTAGGCTCATTAGTTTTCTCTGGGTCGGCTTGCGTTTGAACCCCAATCGCAGTGTTGTAGAAAGAACATTGAGACTACTTTCAGTATGTAGCCATCTTCAAAACCTGAACTGGTTGTGTCCTTAATTTGGGAGCTTCACAAGAAAACAAGAAAGAAACTTGCAATAAACGAACATCGTACCAGGAAAGCTGATGATAGCCATAAGCATCAGAAACTGTAACTAGCACCGACAAGAAAAAAAAAAAAAAAAAAATGAGGTTAATTAGTATATCAGATATGTATGGGAGATGCCACTGGACATTATAATAATCGGATCGAGTAGATTTCTCCGTGCCGTCCACATACACAGATTATGTGCAAGTGCGACTGCAAAGGTGAGCTCTAATTAGTATTTAACAGCACAACATGTAGCATCGGAAAGGAGATCAGATGGAGAGTTGTGCGGTGGTCCAAGAATGAGCAATTGTGAGCTACTGCCTTTTCTTTAAACCTCCTTTGCGTAGCTCAACGCAAAGCTGAAGAATCCTCCTCCTTTTTCTTCCTTTTCGAAGGGACAAAACAACTCTTCAAATTCCCAGTAAGGCAACTGCAAGGTCCACAGAGGTGCCCAAGCTGCAGATATCTATAAGAATATAAGAAGAAGAAGAAGAATCCAGGCTGCGGCAATGATCTTTTACTCCCACAAATGTTAGTAATGAAGGGTACAGACGTTGTATACCAAGTAGTGATTTAATGGTAACATGCACTACATTAGGAAGAGATTAGGAATTCAACTTTCACTAATAATTATAGATTGATAAGAAATTATTTTTTAAAAATAATTAAGAATAATGTTAAGGATTTAATTCTCACGATATACTAGTATTTTAATAAATAATTTTTTTTTTTTTTTTAAGTTAGAGAAGTCACACTAGATCCAATTTGTAGGAAAACGTTCGTCACTCATAAGGCTTGTGGGGATTTTTGGTATCGCGTAGTGTTTTATCGGAGGAGTGTCCTTTTTAATTCTTTCAAGGAGGTCAGAGTGCCCGATTAGAAATTTGAGGAGTTATTTTGCTCTGTTGTGAGATATGTGGAGTGCCCAGTTTGTCGGATCAAATGCTTGAAACAAAGAATTCATTAGAGATTGGATGTCCAAGTTACAAGATGAAGGCCAACATGCTATCCCTATCACATTTGTGTTTTAGTGCGAAGTTTAGAAAGAATGTGATTTTGCTTGGCTTCAACATGGAAAACATCACAATCCATACCGATGGCGTCTAACCACTACACTTAGCATTATAATTAATTATAATCCGCATCACTTTTTTGTTAGAGCTTTCCTTTCTTATTGTCTAGCTTCTTTGACTTCCAGGCGTGCAGTTTTCTGCCCGGTGGAAATGTAGTATTAATCTAGCTGTAGTGTTAAGAATATTGTGAAAGGATGCACGAATATCCATTCATTTCTTCTACTTTTATAAAGTTTAAAGAGAAGATGAGGACTGCTTTCTTGTTAAGATTTTATGATATATTTGTATGTATGGATTTTGATTCTCATGAAAAGGGTGAAATTTTATTAATTTGGAACTACATTCTCAGCCCTCAGTGCAAAACCGTCAATTTAATTTATTAACACTTTAACTGGATAGATAAAGAGAATTCACCATTTGATGATACGCTCTGTATTCATATATATATTATGATTGGTCAGTGCACTACGCAAGTGGATGTAATACGCCTCTAGCCAACCAACACCCACATCATAAAACGCAACGCAGTGTGCGCAACAAAGATTTCTGGTTGCCCTATTTGAATCTCTCATCACAACATTGGGTTTTGAATTATAAAGAGCAATAAATTTGAATAATAATGGCCTGGCCATATTTTACTCTGATTATGTTTTCATTTTACTCTCATATATATGAACCCTTGGCCTTGCTCATATCTTATTTGTGGCCCTTATTTTTCACATATTTAACATATAGCAATCGAGCGTAGGCTTATTATCCTCGCGATGCTATCTCAACCTTGTCCCTCGTTCATCTGTTTGAAAAACTTGCTTTCATGTGTCACGGGCTTTCAAAGTTATTTTTATAAAATAGTTGATAATCCACACTTTTAGATATAGACGTGTATTTTCCTTTCCCTCCTTAAAATATTAATATAACCAAGAAGCCATTCACATCTAGTATCATGCAGTAGTTTAACTCTACTCATTTCCCATAACCGAAATAATTAGGATACATGAAAATAAAGATTAAGATGAATATATATATATATACTTTTTTTCCCAAAGAAAACACAGATAAAAGTAAGGCGACTATAATTTTACATCCATATTTTTGTGATACCTTCGACGTGGACCCTTCTCTCCGGCAATGGGTTATTAACATAATCGCAAATTCATCACTTACTCTAAAACTGGTATTTTATATTATTAATAAACTACCATTTATTCGAAGAAATCCATTAAGATGGGAATTATGAAGAAATTTGCGAACTCCTATCACCACGGTGGAAAGGGGAGACTTTACAAACATTGAATTAGGGTCGGTTAGTTATAAAATATATTTATAGGAAAAAAAATTATAAGGAAGAGCATTTATAGGAAATAAAAATATATAATTATTTGTTTGGTATCCGTGTAAATGATTTTCTTGAAAAGATTTTTCGGAGTTGTTTTGTAGTAAAAAAAATTCAGAAATAATTTTTTAAAAAATTAAAAAATATTTTTAAAAAGTACTTTCTGGACGTCAACTGCCTGGCGTCTTCAGTAGACAACTAATCGTTGGGCGTCGGGTGTCGGGCACCGCCAACCTTAGGAGTCTAAGCGTTGATTACCGACGCGTTGGGTGCCGACGATTGATTGCTAGCGTCCGGCGTTGGTCGTCGGCATCAGGGGACGATCGTCGACCGTCAAATGCCGAATGTTGTCACCAATCACTAGTCATCAGTCGTCATTTTAAAGAAGGTAGTTGACAGTGCAAAAGAGTCACTAAGAATAAAAGTATAGATTGTAATCTTGCTCATGAAAATCCAACACGAAAGAGAAATCGAGGAAAACAATTTATGAGATCTCATCAAAGATGCCAAAATCTATAAATTTTAGGTAAACTATTTTCATGAATTAACTTTTCAGATGAACCAAATAAGTCATTATATAAAATTTTACCAGAAAATATTTTCTTACATGAGATTATATGTTGAACAAAATGTTTGATATTAAGATAGATCGAGAATAAATTGAAGATATTTTTAAAATTTTAAAGATATTCTCACTCTACTCCTATAGCATGATAGTCTTTCCTGACATCAAATATGACCTAAATGTCCTCAATGAACAGTATATATATTGATTATATGGTAACCTTAATATGTTGTTTGGGGTGCCATTAAACTTAAAACACCGTAAGTAAAATGCCGTGGCATATTTCTCACTAATGAACATACAAAATCATTTAACGACATTTTTTCTGTGTCTGACGTGCCATAAACTACTAGATTTTAAAATCAGCCTTTCCAGCTAAAATTACGATTTTCAGTCCAAATACGTCATAAACTCGAATCGGAGATTTTAAAACTAGTGACTTTGAAATCAAATATTTTATTTTTTTTTATAAACATTAAACTAGCATCGATATTTTACGTTGTTTTACAACACACCACATGAACCCTAACCGCATAAATTGGACATTAACAGGAAAAAGAACAAACATGCAACCGAACCCAATTAACCGATTTGAAACACATTGGGCTCGATTGGTTTAGTACGGAAAGCATCTGATAATGTAGCTCGAACGGAGTAAAACCAAACCTGGATTGACTTCACCTCACGACAGTCGATGTCCATACGATAACCATATCATCATATTCCTCAAGCCTTCAACAATCAACTCAAAAACACACGCTTCTGTAGTGTTGCCAAACCAAAAAAAAAACAAAATATTTATCATACAAATATTTGAAGAGCACATGTATGTAATCATGCAGATACATTTTCTTAAACCAAGTACAGTCAAGAGTCAGTGCCGCCGAAATGCATTGACCTCGGAGGCGGCAGCACCCCCTTGTGAATAATACGTTCGACGGCGGACGCTCTCTTCAATTGTTGAGCTCCCCCCTTTCTCGGTTCCATACATGCTCTTCTGGGCAGCATCCAAGAAATTCCTGCCGCCGGAAGATGTACCTTTGATTGCCTCTCGTGCGTCCTCTTCTGATGCCTTCTTGATCCGCTTCCATCTCTGCTCATCGTGCACCTCCGCATCCATCTGCATTTCCCGTATACGCGCTGCCCTCTCCTCCTCGGTCAGTCTCGGTGCTCTTCTTCGGTGACGGGTAAACCCAGATTCCTGCCGCCCACCGGAAGCCTGAAATTCCCTGTGGCCACCTCGCGATCCATGGTCGGAACCAGACCGGTGATGCTCAGAAGCAGAGCGCTCTGTCCTCTCTCTCTTGAGATCGAAGCTGGTATGACGACCCTCAGACGATGGATGACCTCTGCTCTCTTCCTCATTTTCGAGTCTGGAACGGCGCTCAGGTGCTGAATCGCCGCCTCTTTTTCTCCTGTCCTCTTCGTGATTTTGTCGTAATTCATGATGCTTAGGTCTTGACCTGTCATTACTCTCTTCCTTGTCTCTGTCTGTCTCTTCTGAATCACTGTGCTCCGTCAAACGCTTATCATGCTTCGATTTGATGTGGTGATGCTTCTTGTGCTCTTTTTTTTTCTTCTTTTCATTCTTACTTATCTCCTTTTGCTGTTTCTCAGCTTCTACCTGGAAACCAAAAAACTCTCAGTTGATATGTTAAACAAAAAATGGAAGCATAAACACAGGAGATAAAACAGGGGACGGAGGCATGGCAATACATAAAGCAATGATGTAGATTATGTTGAACTGATGCAAGTGGTTGCTAAATTCATAAATGACTCGTTCACAAATGCAGCACAATAGATAACTTTATTAGGAGAACATTTCAGATTTTCTAAATACGAGCAATGTAGGAGAAAATTAAATTTTTAGATTTTCAAATCACCCAAGGTGAGTAATGATGATTTGGCTATATGTACATATCTAGGCTCCACTTGATGCAACTGGATGCTACTTTCACAAATGATATTGTATTGATCAAGAAATTCATGAATCCCAAATGTTTAGATTCACTTGATGCAATTCGTGTAAAATTTAATACCAGCATGCCAAACATGGCATACAGCCATAGATAGTAGCAGTTAATGATTTCTGAATTGCTTTGAACTTGTGCTGCAGGAATGATTGGCTAACCACCATCCAATACCTCCACACACAAGCATCCAACACCCAAAGAACTTGGACAAACGTAGCATATACACCCCAAAAAAAATAGTTCCTTAAGATAAACAAGTACATGAGTAACAAGAAAAGGCACTTACAGACTTCTTAATCATAGCCATCTGGATGGGATTATTCTTAATCCGTGAAATTGCCTCCTGTTCCCGCTGTCGGATGAGGAGTAAAGGGTCAGAGTGTAGTTTTCTCCATGCATCATTTGCAGATTGAGGTTTATCCTCAAACAAAGCTCCAGGAACTGCTGCCTGAGAAGAATATAAAAAATTACAGAAGCATCAATTGGTATTGATGCAATGCCTGAAACATGAATAACCATCAGCGCAATAAATCTATGTATTCACAGACATATGTATGTGTGTTTGTTATCAATTAAATCTCTCACAATATTTTTCAGGTGCAGAGAGCAAAGAATTTTATGTACAAATTATAGTTGGCAGATTGAAGGTAAGGAATATCTACATGTTAGGAAAGGAAGAGTCAATACATTTCCAGTGACATTATGATCTCATACATATAAGGTCTTGAACAAGAAAAAACATGCTGGCCAAAGCGAGGCACCAGCATGGGGCCTTGTGTTGCCTAATTGCCTAGGCAGTCACCTTGGCTGCCTGCCTGCCTCTGATAACATAGCCCCAAACCCATCATTACATCTCACCGTCCTCCACATCCACCAAGAAAGGCCCTGACCTAAACTAACAACTACTAAGATAGGTCCCACAGAATATAGATCTTTCCATAAGGACCCTAGAACCATAACAAAACAAATAGAAAAGAGTCTAAGGATCCTTTAGTGCCTCAGACATCATCCAGTGTCCCAAAACTTGTCAGACACGTCAAGATTCACTTTCTGCCACTGTTCAGGTGATTGATTTGCTCTCAGAATTAAACTACTTCTGCCAGTGATGGACTTTGAGTGGTGGCCTTCACCAAGTTCTCAACATTGAATTGAATCATTTGGTCAGGGATTCATGAGTATAAGACTATATCTGACAAGCCCAAATGTCTTCTTGTGTCAGCCCAACTTGCTACATTTCCAGCTCAGTTTTTGCCAATCTGTTAGTGTGCACGAGTTCCTTTTTGGGAAGGTATAATGTGCACTAGTTCCACCCCAAAGCCATTTAAGCTGATGTTCACATAAGCCATATCAATTCACATTGGGGTTCGATGACCACTTATTCCACTTTGATATCGACCAATTGAACCAAAAACTGGCTTAAACATTGCCAAATTTTTGCCACATCCTTGAGCCCTTTTACTGGATCTAGATGGCCAAAAATGGCAGTATAAGATCAATAGTAAGTCAATGGCAGGTGATGAAACCAAAAATTTATCTGTCCTGGAAATCATTCATTCCATGTCTGATTGAACTCGTTGTCAACGTTTCAAACTGATACCAAAATCCTATGTTTGTACACTTGGACAAACCTACATTCTAGAAGCTTATTGGAAGGCAAACGCTACCTCAAGTAGTGCACAAACAGTTTCCTGGAGCTAAAGAGAAGGATTGAAACTTCTCTAAATAGAAAGAAAATTTAGCTGTTAGCTCATTCATGCACATCGGCAATGACATTGCCATTCTATCTGATCTACAAATTAAAATCACTGAATTCTGCATCATAGTTGTCATGGCGGACGCCTAGGCGGCGCCTAGGCCCCGCTTAAGCGCCAAGGCGCTTCCTCAGCCACCTTAAAACACCTCGACTTTCTAAGAGGAGAAAAGGCACCCCAAGGCGCCGCTAAGGCGGCCAAGGCGCACGCCAAGGGCGCTTGGGCGCGCCTAGACCCTTTAGGGGTCCGCAATATCCCACTTAGACAGTAGATTCAGGTCGATTTTCAGGACTGAGTCCAGCCCGATTCCAGGTAACATCTTATTTACCTGAATATCATTTAAGTAAATGTTATAATTTGTTGTTTCATTTACTTAAGATATTACATGTAAATAAGAAGTACCCCCCATTTGAATCCAATAAAAATATCAAAAAAATCATATCTCTTACCAAAAAAAAGTCAACTCTCCCATCGAAGAAGAAAATCACGATTTCAATGATTTTAGCGAAATGCTAACTTTCTAATCTCTCATAATTTGACTATCTAAAAATTTGATAATTCAAATAAATCATATGGAGCACTAAAAATCCAAAGTCCGGTAAAAAAAGTCAAACGTGCATATGACTTCTCCAAAGGAGCCGCTCTCCTACTGACAGCACTTAGTCTGTTTGAGATCTCTCAGGATTTGGTCAAACTTAAACTATCATCACCCAAACACATGAGACTTGTCATTTTCTAGTTTCTTTTCAATTTTTAGGCATATTGTGGGATTATGTAATGGACTCATTTAGTTTTTACTTGTTTTAAGTGTGTTAAGATATTGCACTTCTTATTTTTATTTAACATATTTACATGTATGTGTATTGCTTGTTTTAAAAGTTGAAAATTAGTTTTCTGATGATAGAATGATATTTGCACTTCTTGTTCTTATTTAGTGTGCTTATTTATTTGAAGATGTCAATTTAGATTTTTTATGACTTTATGATATATAATGTGAGTTTGTTTACTTGGAGTTTAATTTTTGTTGCTTTCATTGTCTTTATGTCTGTCATATTATGATATTTTTTATTGAATTTTTATCATTATATATATTTATAGATACATAAATATCATGTAAGAGGGACACTTGAAAACAACTCATACTTGGTTCCGTCCTAAACGTCTAGGCACCGCTTAGGCAAGCGCCTAAGCGCTTAGGCGATCCGAGACCCCACCTACACCTTGGTCGCCTTGACGCCTTGACAACTATATTCTGCATGTATTATATTCGACTGAAACAATGTGCAAGTGCTTGGATTAAATATTTACCAAAGTTTTTAGCAGTTAGCAATTCTAGAAAATAGTTGAAAGTCCTATTTGCTTTTGATTCAAGTCTCAGGATTTTTTAGGAGTTTGTCTAAACTCCTAAATGTTTTTGTTCCAATACATGTGAATTTCAACAACCCTCTAAGGAGTAATTAGGGCGTAGAACAGGTAGGGTTAAGAAAACAAAATTGCCTGAAACCAGAGATGCCTGCAAAAGGGCATCAGAATCGAAATTTCAGTTCCAGTAGTATTAGTTGAAGTTTTATTTCAGGTTGAAAACATTCCTTCGTTTTCTACTTGACCCTAGTTTTGGTGCCTTCTCTCTCGCCTCGTACTCTCTGTTGAATTATTTATGTTTACTGCACTAGCTCTTTCGCACTTGTATTAGGAATCAATATAGAGATAAGGAGAACATTATAACTGGAAACAAATACACAGTGCATTTTGTTACCATCTCTCAGGATTTATTTTTATTCAAGTTGTAGATGAACGTGACGAGCAGTACTAGGTTCACTTGGTTATCAATTAGCATCAAATCGCATCTCACGAAGAGAGAGATGAAGCAAGCGCTAAGATCCTTTGAAGGTAACTGAACCAGCAAATACCTTGGAAGAACTGGCTTCCGATGCGGGGGCAGCGGAAGCCTCAGCCTTGGGAGGACCCTGCAGCGCCTTGAACCCTTCGGAACTGCCCTTCCCCACAGCCAACCCCGACTCGTAGAGGAACTCCAATCTCTCCTGCCTCCTGCGGACCCCAGAGAGAATTAATAGTTAGATCACAAGCCAACAGCCTGCAAACTTATCCCGGAAGACCAACGAAACCCTAGAAACCAGGAAACCGAAGGGGGGGGGGGGGCGAGGGGCCTACGGGACGAGGCCGGCACTCTCCTGGAGGCGGCGGAAGTCGGCGCGCTCACGCTCCTCCTGGATCTGCTTGCGGAGCTCCTCGAGCTTGCGCTGCTCAGCCTCGTGCTTCTGCTCCGCCTTCCACACGTTCTCGATGTTGCGAAGGCTCCCCGTGTGCCATCCCTTCTTGTTGAGGAACTTGAGCGCCATCTCCTCCTCACCCGCTTCGCAGCTCCTGCTGCTCACCAGGATCTGCAGAGCCTTCCACCCACGCCCCCTCCCTCCTCCTCCGATCGGGTGCGTACAGAGGAAAGGAAGAAAAAAGATGGCAAGGGGGGGGGGGGGAGGGCGCCGACGCCCCCCAGAGAGTTGTAGTTTTTTAATTAACAAAACTATGAACGGTGCAGATGAAAAATATAAAATCCAATGGCTCAAATTTGCTAGGACATATGGACTTTTAACAAAGATGATAAATTTATAAAGTAAAATTTCCAACATATGATCCTCATATGATTCAGTACAATCCTTCATCCAGAATTTTAATCATGGAAATTATCAAAAGGTCCTGACTAAAAGAACTTGGTTCTAAGAAAATTTAAGGCTCATGCTGAAAACCACGTATTCAAATTACAGAGATTAAAATTTAAATATGGACAAATTAATTAGAAGTCCCTATCAGATTTTTGACTTATTTGTTAGTTCTTAACAGAACTGTAACTCGTTATAGTTAGTGTTATCACCTGTTACAGTAGTATTATCACATGTTACAGTAAGGACCTCTCTGTTACGGTCAGAGACTTCTAATTAATTTGCCCTATAAATATATATAAAACTTACAAGAACTAAGAACTAAAATACCAAATTAATTGGAAGATAAGTTTTATCGGCTGCATAGTATGAACTGTAGGGAAAAAAAATTCTATTGCATCCTGACTTCACTAGAGTATGCATCCATATGATCATCTATATCATCTCAGTACCACTCAACCTAAGTGGAGCTCGCACCTCTCTCTAGAGAAATATTTATTGCACAAGAGATCTTATGCAATAAAAGGTCGTGGCATGTCCAGTGCCACGTGGATGCCTTGCCCGTGTGGCGCGCCGGCCATCCAATGGCGGCCCACTCTTGCAAGAGGGGGCAATGTGCCCTCTCTTACAAGAAGTATTTCTCTCTTTCGTAGGTGTTTGTAGCAATCTAAAATATTTAAATTAGATAAATTAAATTAATATAAATTAATTAGAAGTTTTTATCAGATATTTGACTTATTTTTTAGTCACTGACAGAGCTGTAATTCATTACAGTAAGTGTCATCCTTTGTTATAGTATACATTAAATTATGTTACACCAAAGATCTCTCCTATTATAGTCAGAGACTATTAATTAATTTATCTTTAAATTAAATTAAATTAATTAAAAACTCAAAGTGAATAAATGAGCTAAAATAATTTTGAATAAGTAAAAGTTATTAACGAGCTTAATTAATAGTCTATATTGGAGTAATAGGCCAAAAGAGAAGTTAGAATAATAGAAATAATAAGAAATTATTATTAAATTTGGAATACCCATTATCCTCTTATTTAAATGAGTTAAAGAAATTAAATAAATATCATAATTATCTAAACTTGAGTTCTAATATTTCCCTAACATGTTACATGTTAGGCATGATTTTCTAAGTCCATCCCAACCCAATTAAAGATGGGAAGACTAGGAGGTAGATATTAACATGAAAATCTCATAATTAAGGAGAGTTAGAGTTGTATTAAAAATTAAAAAGAAAAATCCTATAAATATATCCCAATCCCTCTCTTGGTCGACCTTATTACTACCAGGTGGACCTCAAGGACGTGAAGGAAAGGCTAAGGGGAGAGGACCTCGTGGGAAAAGGAGCTTTAGGAGACTTCATCAAGTTTACATTTTTGCCCTAGTTTCATAATTTCGCCAAAGCTAGATATTTTCACAAATCAAACTCTAATTGATCAAATCATTTGATAGTTCTTCATGTCTAAATTAAGAATATCATGTTTTCCCCAATTTTTATTATGTGGTTTGTGTATTAAGCGTTTTGAGATTGATTATCTCGTTTAAAAGTATGCTCTTAAACCCTTTGATTTATGTTAAAAGTCATGTTTTGATCTTATTTCAAGTTTTCTGTAGATGTGTAAGCATGTATAGAAGTATTTCTATGTGTTTTCCCTTTTTTTAAGCCATCAAGAGTAAGGTATTTGAGGTTTTGGATTGAAATCGCCGAAGTTCGGACTATGGAGTCTAAAAGCAAGGGGTCTTATGCCCGCCTCCTTGTCGCGATCGCCTTGATCACAAGAACCACTTGCGAAGTCACAATCCGGAGTCAACGTATTCGACGATCGAGAAATTATGGTCATCTCGGTACGAAAATTTCTCCTGAGGTCATGAATGCGTGTACACGAACGTTCGTGATATATTCACATCTTCTGACGTACGATACAATGCGTTCAAAAGGCATCGCACATGGGGACCGCCGTTCAGAAGATGCCCAACCCCATGATCCCAATCACATTGTTTTACAGAAAAGGATATTTTCGAAACCAACGCCTTGCACCATTAAGATAAGTTAATAAGTGATTGTTTTTTACATGAATATACTGAAAATGTTTAATTATGAGTCAAGATGAATAATTTCACAAATGTGCATGTTTTGCACTCTCTATTCTCTCGTGTATATGTCCTTCCTTTTTCTACATCTAGATTAAATCCCTTATCTCCTCACCTAAATTCGTGTTCTTGTAAATTCCTCGTTATGTTCACCGAGCCATCCGACATGTTGAGATCCGCAGAACTTTCAGTCTTCGCAAGAGATGATCAATTTTATAAGATTATGAATATTTATTTAAAATGTCAAAAATTATTTACTACCCGTCTAAAATTAAAGGTGACAAATGGACAGTGCGAACAACCCATTCGGATGGTGAACATTTCTCAAAAATGGTGACAATCTTTTCCTTTTTTCCGACATGTACACAGTATACAAGGGCGTCGTTTTGTTGATGTAATTACATACACGACTATCAATATCCATTCTGATGTTGATATTGATAAGAGGTGTTTGGTTGTCCTCTTGATTTTACGTTATTATCTATAAAAAAGATATATTTCCATGTCAAATTTAATACAAGTCCCTTTAAAAATAACATAACTCCAATTTTTAAGGGCCTTAAAGAGGAGGAAAAACCCTCTGTCCACTCTTAATTTCACTATTCCTTTTGACTTGTCCTCCTAGATACTTCTACCACATGTGTGCTAATCTTGATATTCTATGTTCAAAAACATTAAATATCAAAACTAATGCTACATTAACAATAATACTCCAACCAAACAGGGAACAAGCATTTGACAACAAAAAAGGGGAATAAGCATTTGACAACAAAAAAAGGGACCTTGGGTTCAAACATAGCATTGTAACCCTGTACAAAGTGACAGTGGAAACAGTCCAACAATGGACAGAAAGATAACCCTCTGCCAGAATGGACAAAATGACCTATCACTGAATTGTTTTGTTCAGGGTGTAAAGAATGGTGGTCATTCAGCCACAATGAGATAAAAAAAAAAAAGTTAAACAAAGTCAATACAGTAAATTAAATGGCCTTTAAGAGCATTTCCTGGGAAGTGAATGGGTGGTACCAGTGGTGGTTCAACTTTTGGGTGAAACAACCTGCCCTGGAAAGCTCCTGGTAGTCAACACTGGTCTGCAACTCCATCCTGGAAACATACATTCACCACTAGTAACAAGGAGCAATGGCCAATCTCTTTTGGGACAGCTATACAAGGGTCAAAATCATAGGAAATGTTCAATTCAGTATTGACTTTTGATCAAAACTTATGAGGATGAAAGGTGCATGAAGGATGAAGGATAAAGAATAAGACAGTTGCTGTCGAATATGAAGTGCACAAACAAATTATAATAAATCTCCTGGCTCCATAAAATGGGATCAGAAGGAATTTAGTCAAACGTATGCACCTGGACGAAAACACAAACATGTCCAAGCACAAGCTTTCATCGCACAATTACAAATCAGATGGCTATTCTGTTCTACGATTAAAGAACAAGTGTCATTCCTACATTGAATAACATGATGGCAAGGAGGAAAGGCATACTTCACAGGCTTCTTTATGGAAAAACACAAAAGAAAAAGAATCTACAGGAAAATAAGAAATCTGGGAAGTGTGCTCCTCTGCCAAGTATCAAATATAGCAAAAAGACGGTTTGACTCAACATACAAAAACAGCTGCAGCATGATTCTTAGCCATCTGGCGCATTACGCACAAAGAACTGAATCACCTGATGCCCTCTGACCAGCTTTACATAGGGAATTGACAGTACTGCACTGCAGGCTCTACTGTTTGTCCCCATGGTAGCCTCAGTTCTATGGACTGCCTTTTTGCAAGAGATCAGCTCTTTACTTTTCAACTAAAGAATGGGAAGAGGATCCTCTTTGTTGCTTCATAGCATCTTACGACTGCTACAACCATTTTTTCCAACTTGCAGACTTCTTATCGGCAGATGCAAATCTGGGAAGATTTACAAGTGAGTTCACCCTAGTAACACCTTCAAGTGCAGACCATTCCTCCTCTGTGGTCGATATGCATTCAGCAAGGCTCCTAGTAGACTGACATCTTTCACGTAATTTTTCTTCCTTCAGCTCAAATACTGGCACAATCTCCTCAATGTCTGCAGGAGAATCTTTATGATCCAATAAGGATCCATTGAGTTGAGTGCTCTTGGCAACTAATTCAACGATATTTTCCTCTGTTTTCACTTGGTCTTGAAATTCCACCAGTTCTTCCTGAGACTCATCACAAAACTTATCAGACTTGAATTCCTCGGTTTGAAAAGGTGAACACTTGGGGCCCAGAAACAGACAGACCACAGCACAGTCATCAATTTTTGACGTTGGGAACTTCAGCCTCCAAGCCCTAACAGCAGTGTCAACAAGAGCTCTGGCTGCTGTAGCACGACTTGGGGCAGAAGCCACAACATCAACTACCTCCTTGTTTGACAGAACATCCCAGACCTGTGTGATGAGAGACTTTTTAGCAAATAGATACAAATCAACTTTTCATACTACTATGACTATATGAACATGTATTTCAGAATCATAAGGGATGGGGATCTCAAAAGTAAACAACTAATACAGAATTCAACATTAGGATACATTTTCAACAAAAGCACCACATTTCGGAAACAAAATCAAATATCGACACCAGAGGTTCTTACAATGGATTTAGCAAGGTAAGCCAGTAATGAAGATGAGAAATATAGAGGACACTGAAAACACCCCATACTTTTGACAGTAATGGAAAAGAGAAAAGGTCAGACATCAAGAAAGCACCGTTCTGGTTCAGTGACCAACAATCCCCCTCCTCAAGTTTCCCTAACAGAAGGTACCATCGAATCAAGAACATATATATATAATTATATACCCCTGGAATCTGTCATATTCAAATGTATACCCTGAAATCCTTATATTATACCCTATACTCCTGATTCTTGAAAGATTAAACAGCTATACCCCTCAGGTGAACAGACCATTAGAATTTGGAGAATATTCCGCTATCATGCAAACAGAACCATTAAATAAAGAATAAAAAGACAAAAATACCCTTGCTCCATATAACAGAAAGAGACAGTGGCAGAGTTGAAAAAGAGAGAGAGTGGGGGTCTGGGAATGCCGGAGGGAGTCTCCCCCTCTAGCTTAGAGAGAGAGAGAGAGAGAGAGGCATGCACTGGTGGGGCTAGGGGTGCCGAAGAGGTCTCCCACTCTAGCTCATGTAGAAAGAGAGAGAGAGAGAGGGCTGGGTGGATGCCAGAAGGTCTTCTCCTCTGGCATTGGAGAGAGAGAAGAGAAATTTGCAGAGAGAGAGTGGGCCAGGGGAAGCTAGAGGGTCTCCTCTCCGATGCCTCAGAGAGAGAGAGAGAGAGAGAGAGAGAGAGAGTTGTTGATGGGCTACCTCTCCTGTATCGGAGGACTGTACAGCGGTAGGGTGCTGGTTGTGGACTGGGAGAGGAACCTTCTCCGCCATGAGCTGCCCACAACTGTCAGTTTGTCACGGAGCTGATAAGCTCCTGCACAGCTATGTTATCAAAGGCGACTGAGGCGTTCTCCTAGGCGATGAGGCGAGGCGACGGTAAGCCGCCTCGTTTGGGCGATGTTCGCCTAGGCGAACACCTGCATCGCCCATATCGCCTCGCGATCGCCTCGACCCCGCCTCAGCTCGCCTCCGCGCTCGGTGCACTCAAAAGCATGGTCCGCCCGTCCAAGAGGACCCCCAGCCGATCCGGTTTGAGGACGATAAAAGGGGACGCGATGGTCCTCCCTTTGCAATATTGCCTCCTTTGCCTGCTACGAAAGTCTAGCGTGATGGCTCACCTCGGTGGCGAAAACCGCGGCAGTCGATGGCGAAAACCTCAGTGAGCAGCGGCGAAAACCTGATAGGCGGCAGCAAAAACCCTAGCGGGTGGCAGTGACGACCCCAGAGTACGGTAGCAACACTCTTCATTGGCCTCCTCTCTCTCTCACAGCCATAGAGGGACCGAACATTCTTCTTCTCACACCATCTCACTCTGTTCTATCTCTCTCTCCCCCCCTATCTCACTCTCACCGTCTCACTAAGCCTCTCTCTCTCTCTCTCTCACACACACAGACCGATGCACCCACCACACTCTTCTTCTCACACTCTCTCACTCTGTTCTCTCTCTCTCCCCTTATCTCACTCTCTCTCTCTCTCACACACACACAGACCAACGCACCCACCACTCTTCTTTTCACACTCTCACTCTATTCTCTCTCTCTCTCTCTCTCTCTCCCCATCTCACTCTCTCACGAAATTCTCTCTCTCACAGACCCACACACCCACCACATCCAACCCCCTGTTCTTCTCCTCCACTTTCTCCCCTACCCTGTTCTCGCCCCACCCCCTTTCTGCGTTCCTGTATGTCTCTCAGACATAGGGGCTATGCTTCCCACCCGTTGTTCTTTAGCCCCTTCTTCAGACAGTGCGCACACACTGTCCTTAAGACAAGCCCCGATGGCTTTTTTTTTATTTGTTTAGTTTTCTTGTCTATTTTTTTTTTCACTCCCACTTCCTCTGCTACTCCCACTGGAGGCTCTTCCAATGCAAGCAACCAGGTTCAAAGGTCAAATGAGGTGGACTGTGTGCAAAAGGGGAGGGCAAGAGATATTGGGTGGAAATATAGGACAATGGTAGACCCAAATAATAGAGATATGGTAAGGTGTAATTTTTGTCAGAAGAATTGCAAAGGTGGGATTCATCGGGTCGAGCAACATTTAAGTGGTACATCCACCAATGTGACAACTTGTATGAAGGTTCCACTAGCTGTCAAGAAGGAAATCCGTGATCACATGCAAAATGCTAAACAAGCAAGAATTGAGAAAAAAAAGCATGGTAAGAGAAGCAGAGAGTAGGGATGATCTACTAGGTTAATCAAGATCTGCTTCTACGAACTCATTGATGGAGGTTGAGGTAAACCAAGTTGATGATTTTTTTTCCAAAACCACCACGGATGAAGGGTCCTATGGACAAGTTTTGTACTTTAAACTCAAAAGAGTCTAAGGGGAAGTCTATCAGGTACAACAAGTTTGACAAGGAAGCTTGTGAAATGGCCATCCAATATATCGCCAGGTGGCTATATCAGGCAGGGATTTCATTCAATTTTGTGTGCATACCTTCCTTTCAAACTATGCTGAAAGCAATAGGGCAATATGATCCAGGATTGAAGGGTCCTAGCTATCATGAAGTTCATGAATCTTTGTTGGAGAAAGAGATCAAGAAGACCCAAGAATTGGTGGATGCACAAAAAGCAAGCTGGGTTAAATATGATTGCAGCATCATGTCTGACGCGTGGACATATAGGAAGGGAAGGACACTGATAAACTTCCTTGTTAATTCGCCTAGTGGGTCTGTTGTTTTGAGATCAGTGGATGCTTCTGAAGAAATCAAGGATGCCAAATTGTTAGCCGATTTGTTGCATAAAATTGTGGTGCAGGTTGGTGCTGAAAATGTCATTCAAGTTGTCACGGACAATGAATCATCTTATGTGTCTGCTAGAAAAATGTTGACGGCAACCCATAAACATATGTTTTGGACACCATGTGCTGCGCATTGTTTAGATTTGATTTTAGAGGACATTTCTAAGTTGTCTGTAATTAGAGGTATCATTCGAAAGGCAAAAATAGTGACCACATTCATTTATGCACATACACGTGTGCTTGCAATGATGAGGAAAGTTACAAATCAAAGAAATATTGCACGTGCAGCTGTGACGCGTTTTGCTACTAACTATTGGAATGTACAGAGCTTGTTGGATTGCAAGGATGGTTTGAGAAGAATGTTTACATCTACTGATTGGCTATCAAGTAGAAACCAGTGGGCAAAAAAGAATGGTATTTTTTTATAGGTGCATACACAGAAGAGAAATAGGTTGGAGCAAAAGAAATTAAATGATCTTGTCTTTGTGCAATACAATCAACGGCTTCGAGATCGCTATTTGCGGTTTCAAAAGGCCGATCTTGATCCTATCATGTTGGATGACATTGATGACTGCAATGAATGGATTGCTTATCCTCGAGATGAACAAGATTTTGTGCATGAAGATGCGGATCTCACATGGTTAGATGTTGAGCTAGCTGCGAGAATTAATGAGCCAGAAGGGCCAAGCACAAGATTGGCATCTAAAAGGCGTTATTTGGAGAAGGAAAAAACTGCCGGTCGAAGTGAGGAAGTAGATTCAGAGGAGACATCGGAGGATGAGCATGAGGAGGAGCTTCCAATTGAAGATGATTCTGACTCCTACAATAGTGATGAGGAAAATTAAGGGGAGAGAGTTAGGTAAATTGGAAATGTCTCATTGTATTAGACAAATGTCTTTTATTGACTTTTATGTGTGCTATTTCTACTGTTTAACTTTCATGAGTATTATTTCTATGGTTGTCTTTAATTTATGATATGACTCAAACTCTTTTAAATAGTTTGTGTTATTTAAGAAATTTAGCTTGGTTATTTATGTTTTCAAGTGAGTGACTGATTGTGCATGAATTTGAGAATTTCTATGTATAGGTATTGTGTAATTGTATAGAATTTTCAGATTTGCTGCTTGCTTTTGTTTAAATTTCTCATGAATTGAATGGATTTTATATTGTTGCGTCATACTCAATGAATAAATGTAGCCATTTGTAGGTTTCTTCACATATATTCTAGTCTATCTTCATATATCAGAATTATATATATATATACATATTTTTCTATTTTTTAATTAAAATTTCACCTCAAACGCCTCAATCGCCTAGGCCAATCACCTAGGCATTTGAGGCTAAGGCGACCCTATGGTAGCCTCAGTCACCTCTCGCCTCGGATGACATAGCTGCACAGCTGGTCACCTCTATGGAGGAGTCTGGGAGGGACCCAACAGGCCCTCATGGCTGTAGCCCGGAAGGTATATCTTCTGTTCCCAGTGGGCAGAGCATCAGCAAATGGTGGTGCTCAAGTGCAGAGAGGTGAAGCAGAGGGGAGACTGGAGGAGGCAGCGGTCTGCCACCTGGGAGAGGATGTTTCTTGGGGCAATGGTGGATGGCCTACGAAGAAGAGAGAAAAGAGGAGGGAGAGGGGGAGAGAGAGAGAGAGCCTCCGGCTGGAGGAAGATTTTTTTAAGAAAAAGAGAGTTGTAGGGGGCAAGTTAGTCTTTTTGCCTTCTTAACTCAAGTATTGTTGAGTTAAATGGATGGAATCAAACAATTGGGACAGAGATAACAAAATACAGTTAATAGAGGGGTATAGGGCTGAATCAATTGGCGCTGAACCAGTCTCAGCCGATGAATCTAGGGCTCCAAGGGGGGCGAAAGGTTGAAGACGATGTTCGGGAGGATCGTCTGGCGGGAAAGCGATGTCCAGGACTGGATCAGGGCAGAAAGCCGGATCATGAACTGCGGGTCGGAGCCAACAAGCTTTTCCGCTTTAGGGGGGACGAAGTCAGCTTGCTGGATCCGGCGGGTGGGCAGCCCGGGTATGCGCGGGAGACCCGTGACTTACCCGAATCCGCTGGAGAAGACAATATCGTCCAGCAAGAACCGATACAAATCTTCTTCCTCACCCAATAACCCTGAAACATCGCGGGGACAGGGGCGGGAATCCGACGGCCGCCTGCGAGCCCCTCGTCACTGGGAAGAAGGGAGTGAAGCTCGGAGGGGTTCTGGAATTGCCTATAGATGCTGCAACTGCCCCGCTTCTCCCAGCGGCTCATTCCTCTTTGTTGGGGGCCTGCCGTCCTGTTACTCCTCTTGATGAGCCGGAAGGGGAGGAGATGCCGGACGGCTTGGAGGGATGCAGAGCCCTCCGGAACGGCAAGGATGCTCCATCTTTGCAGGAAGGAATATCTGAACTCAGTCTCTCTCTTGGTTTTGGTGCCTCTCAAAGGGTACCAGACCAGGTGCCGGACGGGGTCATTCTGAAAAAGGTCCAGGTCAAGGCAGCTGATAGCTTAATCTCTCTTGCGCAAGACCAGGAAGATGAAGAGTTCGAAGCTGTACAGATTTGCAAATCTGCTGAAGGGGTGTGCTATCCGGACAAGGACATACTGGAGTACCATTCTTGCCTTGATAAGGAGGAGGGGAAGGAGCTGATGGGGGAAGTGCAGAGGATTACAGAGGAGCATTTCAAGGGATTGACTGAAAAACTGAGGGTCTCATATGATGGAGTGGAGAAAGGAATTAGAGGGGCTGTTTTTATGATCCAGAAAAGGTGGCTAGCAGCTTTAGCAAGGGAGGCAAAAAAGGATAAATCACAGAAAAATTCAAGAATAGAAGTCGAGGAGACGTCGCAGGAGAATGAAGGGGAAAGGAATACGGGAAAGAGGGAGGGTGGTGATGTTATAGTTGCATCATGAGAATTATCTCATGGAATGTTAGGGGTATTGGAGGAGGGGAGAAAAGGAGGATGGTAAAAGAAATGGTTAGGAAAGGGAAGGTTGATATTCTGTGCTTACAGGAGACTAAGATAGAAGTGGATGGGGAGACGGTCCTTCGGGAGATTGGGGGAGGAAGATTGACCCAGGGGGTTTGGTCTCCTGCTGTAGGGAGGGCAGGGGGGATCATGATTTTGTGGAATCCTTTTGAAGTGGAGGAAGTGGTGGTTGATAGAGTAATTGGAAGATGGGCGATCACTATCCATTTCAGATCAGTGAAACAGGGCTTTTCATGGGATTTTACCTCTGTCTATGGTCCCCAAACGAGGGAAGGGAAGAAGGAGGTTTGAGATCAGCTGTTGAGTAATCACCTTGCGTCGGGGCGACCTTGGTGTGTGGCGGGTGACTTTAATGCTGTTCTTCATGCGGCTGAGAGGACTGGATCTCAGAATCAAGTTGGAGAGACTGACGACTTCCGCGAATTTATCCATCAGGCTGCTCTTATTGATGTCAGGCTGGCTAACTCTCTATTCACCTGGTCTAATATGAGGGGGGGGGGGTGTCTTGTTCCAGATTTGACAGGTTCCTCATTACCACAGATTGGGAGGAGGTTTTCCCACTTGCAAAGGCTTTTGCCCTCCCTCGGATAGTGTCAGATCATAAACCTATTCTTCTCAAAACAAGTTGTCATAGGGGGTACAAAAGGAGATTTAAGATGGAGAAGTTTTGGCTGAGGGATCCTGAGTTCTTGGATATTGTAAAGCAAGCTTGGGCTTAGCAGGTTCACCAGGGTAATGCAGTGAGTTTATTCATCAATAAGTTGTCTAAGACTGCTCAATCCTTGTGGGAGTGGGGGCAGAGGAGGAGGCTACCTACAAAACAAGAAAAAGAAGCAATTTTGAGAGAGATTCAGAGGCTGGATCAATTAGAGGAAGCAGATCTCTTAGATGATCAAGATAGGAATCACAGATCTGAGTTAAGGGACAAGTTTGATGAGATTTTAATCAGAGAGGAAATCTTTTGGAAGCAAAGATCAAGAGAGAGATGGATCAAAGAGGGGGACAACAATACCAAGTTTTTTCATACAATTGCATCAGGTAGAAGACGTAAAAATCACATTCATAGTATTTCTTGGGGGGACAATGTTTTACAGAAGGAGGAGGACATCAGGATGGCAGCAAAGAATTTCTTTGCTGCCCTCTTTTCTGAAGATCAGCAAATCAGGCCGGACTCTGAGGATGAGTTACTACCGAGGATTTCTGAATTCCAAAGAAATGAGTTGGTGATCCCTCTCAACATGGAAGAGCTTCGTCAAGCAGTGTTTTCTTTACCGGGTGATAAGGCTCCTGGACCAGACGGATTTCCCATTTTCTTTTTCCAACATTGCTGGGATATCATTAAGGGAGACCTTCTTAAGGTGGCTATAGATTTTATGGAAGGCAATGCTCATTTGAGAGGCATTAATAAAACCTACTTGGTTCTTATTCCCAAGAAACAGGGAGCCAATCTATTTTCTGATTTTCGGCCTATCTCTTTGCTGAATAGTGTGTACAAAATTATCTCAAAGGTGTTGGCCTCTAGGCTGGTGAAAGTGATGGATAGTGCGGTGGATGTCTCTCAAGGGGCTTTTATTAAGGGTAGGCACATTCATGATAATTTTCTGGTTGCTCATGAGAGCATTTTTGAATGGAGAAGGATGAGGAGAAGGGGTCTCATTTTGAAGCTTGACTTTGAGAAAGCTTATGATAGGGTGAGTTGGGGTTGCATCCTCAAAATCCTTAGCAAAATGGGCTTCCATCATAAGTGGATTCGTTGGATACGGGATTGCATAGCTTCCGCCTCATTTAAAGTGTTGATTAATGGGCAACCATCTCCCACATTCTCTAGTGGTAGAGGTCTCCGCCAGGGAGATCCCCTTTCTCCACTCCTTTTTGTTTTGGTGGGTCAAATTTTTGGCAAATTATGGTCCAGAGCTGAGAGGGCGGGCATCATTTCTGGCTTCCAAGTGGGAAATCCTGGAACTTCAATCACCCATCTCCAATATGCTGATGATACTATTGTGTTTATAGATGGAGGGCGAAATCAGATTGTTGACATTGAATTGATGTTGGAAGTGATTCAGGATATCACAGGGCTAAAGATTAATTTCAGTAAATGCCTGATGGCGGGTATCAACATGAGTGATGAGGAAACAGGGAGAGCAGCAGCAGATTTCGGTTGTCAGGCTGGTTCTTTTCCTTTTTCTTACTTGGGCCTCCCACTCTCTCCGGGTCCTCGTCGTTGCGCTGACTGGAAAGTCATTGTGAATAGATTTGAGAACAGGCTAGCAGGTTGGAAAGCTAAGACCCTATCTATGGGTGGCAGGTTGATTCTTTGCAGAGCTGTCTTGGATAGCTTGCCTACTTACTTTTTATCCATTTTCAGAATTCCTAAGTCTGTGGCTCTCAGACTGCAATCTATTCAGGCCAGGTTCTTTTGGCATGGAAATGGGAAAGAGAGAGGTTGGCATGACATTCCTTGGGGAAGGATATGCCTTCCCAAGGAGGCAGGGGGACTGGCAATCAGAGACATCTCATCTTTCAATATGGCGCTGTTATGTAAATGGTGGTGGAGAATTAGAGTGGACGAAGGGGGTTTGTGGCATGAAATTATCCAAAGTAGATATTTAGGGTCCTCCGCTGGGTGGGACTTGGAGTCCATTCCGCGTTACAGATGCTCACCAGTGTGGAAGGGTCTTCTTCATAGTTTGGACTTCGTCAAGGCGAGTGTTCGTATCTCTTTGGGGGATGGGCAGAAGACCTCTTTCTGGTCTGACAAATGATGTGGGGAGTTGTCTCTACGTCATCTCTTCCCTGATTTATTCATCATTTCTTCTGCCCCGATGGCCACTGTTGCTGATTGTTATGAGGAATCTCAAGTGGGGGGGATTTGGGTGCCAACTTTTAGAAGGAATCTTTCCTTGGAGGAGACAACACATCTTCAGGATATGTTCAACTTTTTAACCCAGTTCAGGTTGACAGCAAACATGGCGGACAGATGGACTTGGAGATGGGAGAAATCCGGACTCTTTTCAGTCAAATCTGCTTATCGCATGCTTATTGATGGGGGTTTGAGACATGAAGGAATGGAACACATCTGGGCCACCAGGAGCCCCCTCAAGGTTAAGATTTTCTCCTGGAGGGTCTCTCATGGTAGGTTGCCAACCTGTGATAAGTTATCCAGGTTTTTCCCCAATATTCCAACTTTATGCAGCCTTTGTGGGGTTGAGGAGGAGAGCTTGGACCATCTTCTAACAGCCTGTTCTTACTCTAAAATGATTTGGAATGAGGTTGAGCTATGTACTCAGATTGCCATCCCTTCTTTTACTGGAGTGAAGGATTTACTTTTGGGCTGGAACATGAATTTTCAGTTGAAGGCTGACAGGGATCATTTTGCATGCCACCATTTGGGCCATTTGGATTGAAAGAAATAACAGAATTTTCAGGAGGGCAGCCAGGACTGAAGAAACAGTGTTACAAGAGATTAAGTGTAATGTTGTGGGTTGGGCTAAATTATTAGGTCACTTAGAGAGTCCTCTGTCTCCTCTCCTTTTGTCCTTGAGGAGGTGAGTTTGTTTATTTTGGGTGGTCTGGCAGGTGAGAGGGCTTTTCTTTGGAGGTCTGTTTGTTGCTTGACCTCTACTCTTGTACATTTTTCCTTTATTCAATATACTTTGTGGTATTATCCACATTTCAAAAAAAAAAATAGAGGGGTATAGGGTATAACATAAAGATTTCAGGGGTATGAATACGATAGATTTCAGGGGTATAAATGTAACTTTCCTTACACACACATATATATATTTCCCAGACAAAAGGAAAAACTAGATAACATACTCAAATGATGTAAAGAAACACAGAAATGGCCATGACTTTCCTAAGCTTGAAAGTTATGAATGAGTAAATCCAGGTCAAATCACTGGGACATTAACTGATCCATTGACTCCATAATAAAAGTTGCCACCACTCAAAAAAGTTCAGCATTTTGGTACCAAATGTTAGCTGTTAATTTGGCCAGATGTCCCAGCTTAAACAATATCCTTTCTTGTAAAGGGACTCAGTTAACAAACAGATTCATTAACAGACAAACCTACTCAAGAGGACTAGCCAAAACAAAAATATGGTTTCACAGTCCTTCCACAGTTCAGATGAGTCAATCAGAAAGCAAGAAACAGAAAGTACCCCGTCAGTAGCAAGAACGATGAACTCATCTCTTTCTGTAAGACGACGATAAGAAACATCTGGAACAGAAATCAAGCCATAATCTTTCAGGCAGAAATCCCCAAATGCTCTAGCCATAGCCAGACCAGGAGAATCACTGTTAGGCAACCATACACGTGCAACCTCTGGTTCATCCTGCAAGGCAAATACCCTCCCCTTGCATTGCTGAATCCTTTCAGCTTCTTCTGAAAAAAGGAAAAGAAAGATATATTAAAATGGACTGCTGAGGTGAACCACTGTTCCCTCCAGCCTAAACATTAGTACTCAAGACACAAGCAGTTTAAGTTTTCTTCAAGTAGTATGCAACATACATTTATTGATTCAACAAGGTAACTAAACAGATGCGTGGCTTGAGCATTGAAACTTTCAAAAGTTTAAGAAAAAGAAACAAAAGATCCTGGGCATGGTTACACTCCATTTCCGATTTTTTTTTGCTTGGACCTATTAAGGAACATTTGTGAAGTTCTTTGATTTGAATGATCTCCATTGATTTGTTTGATGCTAATAACAACCCTCTAAGTAGAGAAAAGTCTTGATTGTTTATCTCTTAATAATGCCTGACAAGCGAAATTCAAAATGTGCAAGTCTGATGCAACAAAGTTCAAAGCAAAGCAATGTTTCACCGGTTGTCATGGTACATTGATGCAGCCTGGAGAGGTGTTGGTTTTTCTGGAATTATGGCTAGTCCATGGGCCATTAGGGAATTTGGGGATTCTGTGGGAGTCGAGTATTTTGGAAATGGTGAGATTTTATGTTCTTGCTTATTTCAGAAATCCTTGGGATCTTGGATAGTGTAATTTGGCAAGAGGGAAAAAGCCAAAATGCCAAGAATAACCTTAAACACCTGAATCCAGACATACCATAGAACAATCAAAAGTTTCAAAAATTTTAAAATGCCTCCGACAATCCAAATCTCTAACAAAGGCTGGAAAATGCCCTCTAGGCATCCTGATGAACAGGGTAGCTAAAAGCATTGCTTCACTTTGTATTTTATTGAAGTTGCACAGACCCATTATTGTCTCATCTGCATAAATGCCATCATTAAAAGGCATCCAGTGAAGTTTGCCTCCCAACAAAAAGATATTCGAAGTGCCAAAGACTCAAAATCACATCCATAGGGAGAACCTCAAAAAGAAAATTAAAACTTTGGAACGTCCCTTCACCAGGCCAAGTCATAGATAATACAAAATGGAACACACCACAAAGCTTTTCTTCTTTCTCAAAAATTCCAAGTTTGACGTTCCAACAGTGTGCCCACTTTCCAATTAATCAGCAAAACCTCTGTATTAGGGATGTTAACAATAACGATAACCCAATGACCCAAGTATTTCACTAGCTTATCAAACAATTTTCAAAATGTACCTTGAAATGAAACTGGTATGTTAATGAATATGGAAATTGATACAATTCCTAAACCAGAATTATTAATGAACACAGAAACAGGCTATGCCATTTTCAGACCCACTATTCAATTCATATCATCAAGTCTAATTTTCACATTTGTACACTGTTTGCCAAATCTTTGACAAAAATCCAAGGCTGATATCAAGAAAGGCATAAGGAATAAGGATGCCCAAATTCTTGGCCTACCATTAAATGTTTCTACGTGAGGCAGAAGGTTTATATTTGCATGGTTTTACTTCTTTTTCAAAAATTATTTCATTAAGTTGAATTTCGAGTAGCGTAGCAGTTTATTAAGTTAGATTGGCTTCAAGTTTGAGTTTCATGGATTCTCATAATTCCTGATGACTGTCCACTGACTTACAGATACTCAGTTTTATCCATATAAATGGTTTAAGATGTAAGACTCTCTGAAACTTAATGATGGGTGTTGGCAATGAGTCGAATTGAGCCAACCTTTCAAATACTCTATCTTGCGTTGACCAAAAATACCCGAGCTTGAGCACAAACCTATTCAAAGGCTCAAACTCATTTCTTGTGCTCAAACTCATCATATTACTGAAAATTAACTCCACAAATGGATAGATTCATCCCCTTGTATAAGCACCTAGTGATCTAAATGCAAAAGAAACTGGGTACATTTCTGCCTACTGCATACATTATGCCTGCTCCAGCATCCACTGAATGAGATCCACCTTCACATCGATGCACATCATCTACTCACATGCCCAGCCCACATCCCTGCCAGCCCATGGAAATCTAAAAGTTTGGAAGGAGCTGTCTGGCGGCTGGCCATCCTTCAGTCCCATATTTGTCCAACAAAGCCTGGTTATAATTCATCATTCTCTTCTCTACCATAAGTGACTTGGATTGGAAATCTCAGATGGACATATGATCTGGACTCAAACATGAGTTTATACCTAAAATGCAAAAATTAATTAGATATTTTATTCGAATAGGCCCCTGAAGCTGACCGAGCCAGGCTCAGTGAAGATCGGGCTTAACATGTTTAGTGAAACAAACATAACATTTATTTAGCTAAGTAGGTTGAGCAAGTTGAGCTAAACTCAAGTAAGCTCAAGCAGCTTCTCTTATTGCCAGCTCTAGTTAACAGGCTGCAAAGCATATGATCTTAAATGGAGAAAATTCACTCAAATATCAATGTTAGACAAACTAAAATGCAAATACATACTTGGAAGATTAGGTTTCAAGTCGACAGTCAACTGCACAGCAACCAAAGAGTTGTCTTTATCTCTAGTGCCCAAAATTGCTCTTGAATCTCCAACATTTCCAAGCACAAGATCCTGTCCCTGAAGAAGTGCAAGCCACAAATTGTTAGACAGCAAGCAAATAATTGGAGCAAACTAATAATCAAAGGCAACCATGTGGGCTCAGAATGCCAACTTGCTGACTTGGCTATCCAATATTAAAGACACACCAAATCAAAGAAATTTTCTCTGGATTTTTGCTCTTCATATTAGCAATCTGTTCTGTGATAGGCAAGCTAGCGGTTAATACACAAGTCTGAGTTTCAAAGAACAGGTATACCTGCTTTAGCAAGGTAACGGCAGTAGTCCCACTGCAGAAACAATCAATTGTTGGATGCAGCTTTAATTCTTTGTCCATTAACTTGAAGGCTTTCAAGAAAGATTGCCTCAATATAAAATACATATCTGGGAATTTATCTTCATTACCATCTATGGGCTCTATCCATTCATCTTCATGGCCAATTGATGCTGTCTCTTCTGAACTTGCACTTGATGGTGCACTCACATACTGTTGAAGATTGTTCTGGTCATTGGAATTAGCATTCCACTGGGTGCACAACTTAAGAGGAAGCACATCCCTCACTTTCTTGGCAACCATATGACCAAATGGACCATGGCCATCAAAGACTCCACAGAAGACGGTGTCATCCTTTGATGAAAAATTCTAGAACACCAAGTTTGAGAATTCATTGAGAAAGAATAAATGAGGAAAAGATATAAATAAAAAACATAGGATAATCAGATGAAACAGTAACCGTCAAAAACAAACAGAAATTGAAGAACCCAATGTTTAAAATCTCCAAGAGAAAATGAGGAAACTACTGTAACCAAGTTTAACAGAGAATTGTTGTATTCACTGGTGGTGAATTATCCCCAGCATGTGAAATTATTGTTTAATCTCTTATGCATCCTTCATCTCATAAACAACGCTTCTTGATTGCATAACAAATCTCCAGAAATGCAGCAACACAAATATAGTCCCTGGATGCCTGCTTATGGATATCTGTATTCCGTAAAAGCATAAAAGAATATATTTTGTACCGTAGTTAAGAACAGTAAGATGCTCCAGCAATGGTATAATGGAAGCAAAAATGGTAAAGAAGTGAGGAAAAAATGCAAGAAAAATCCATGAGTGGAAAGAAACTAGGTGGCTCCCCAACCTCTCCTGCTTTTGCAATAAAAGAAAACCCACATCGCTTGAAGACTCACCCTCGTCATTTATGCATTGACCTAAATAGATTAGTGGCTTATATTTAGATGGTAGATACCATGGATGTACATCAATGTCATAGCTCACTCTTGTCCAATTTACTGCATATCGAACTATGGTTAGACAGCTTCTCAATGGTTTAATGGTTCCTTTTTCTGGCTCATGTTGGCTCTCCCTTTTGGATAGGACAACAGCTACTCCAGACTCAGTGATTCATATCTTAAGAACTAAGAATCCTTATTATTCAACATTGAATGAGATTTTGATCAACTTGGAAATCATCCACACTCACCTAGAAAAGGTTCAAAAAAGAGGAACTCAGCAAACTTCACCAACCTGTCAAAGACTCATTGTCCAATTCAACATAGTTCTCTCCAGGAAATCTCAAGAAACACAATCTAAGGGTTGAATGAATGTTAAAAGGCCTCTCCGAGGGTGACAAGACATTCTCAATCATTTTCCCAAGTATCTGAGTCATTCTCATAAAATCTCCAAAAGACATTTACCTTGATATTACATTGTGATATCCTATAAAATTTTTGACATTTGCATACCTTAAAGTGGTATTATTTTTCTATATAGTTGGTTAGAACACACATCCCAGAATATAAAAATAGAAATGTCACAGTTAATTGCTGCACACTTGACAATCCAGCCATTATGTCAAAAGTTATCAACATGGTTCTTAAGGCATCTAGTTCACTCATAATAGCCAATCCTACTCTGTATATATAGCCTTCTTTTCCTAAGAAAACTCCACAAACAGGTCATTTTTTTAAAAGTTCTACAATCACAGGCAAGCTTTGTTATTTCTATTACGCATGAGTCAGGAGCATCTGCAATGTTTCATGCACTTTGTGAAAAACACTAGATACACTTTCTTTTATCAACATAGAACAGTTTGAAATGTTTCAGCATGCCTTGTCTGTCTTGCAAATTCTTTTAACTGCTGCGTACAGAAAACAAAGAAGCACTGCAGATCATCAGCAAATGGGCATTTTCTCCAATATTATCTGCATCCACCAATGCAAGATGTACCGGAGACAGATATGAATGGCTATTCAAAGGTTGTTGCCATTGAAATGATGGCGTCATGAGTTACAAAAAAAGGATGATGAGAGGTTCATAATCCACTCATGAATATGAACAAAGATTCAGT
Source organism: Colocasia esculenta (assembly GCA_014218235.1). Classification (NCBI taxonomy): domain Eukaryota; kingdom Viridiplantae; phylum Streptophyta; class Magnoliopsida; order Alismatales; family Araceae; genus Colocasia; species Colocasia esculenta. The sequence goes on along the minus strand of CM024760.1, from coordinate 71,243,614 downwards.
GCTATTAATGAGCTTAATGCTCCTTAAGTATAATTAACTATACAGGTTTATCAATAATGATGCTTTTATAATTACTTCAAATCAATGTATGACAGAGAAGTGCAAAATGTTAAACTGCAAACCAGTGTATTATATATAATAAAGGAATACAAAAGTCCAACCTTTCTAAACAGTGGTATTTAGGATTAGGATAGATCTTGCACCCAATCACATTGGAGATCACATAGCATGGTGAAGCCCACCAGTCCAAAAGTGTTCGGTCTAGAAATGAGTATTTTCAAATGGAATATCTTTCAAAAAAGAAGTTTAAACGATGGATCAACGGGACCTAATTTAACAGCAACCACATTGTACGTTGAAACAAACGAAAACCAGTTGGAAGTTCAGTATGTAGTGGTGAAACCTGTCACGATCAAGGGGCCTTTGGGGAAAGGATTGAGATAGGACTTGTCAGAACCCGACGTGTGAGTCAAAACTAGCGCGAGTTCCTGGACATGTGCAACAAGGACGGCGTTTCCTTCGAGAAAGATGGAGTGCGACCTGGTGGATGTTAGACAATATAATCCTCGGTTTCATCTATGAGCTAAAGAGGCCACCAGATCATGTTAGAAACTAAAGACAAAATGATAAAGCCCATAATGAGATGAAGGTAGAAATTGGTGTTAATCTCATTGCTAAATTCACACGGACCATCTTCCAAGATGACGCATGATTCCCTCTTGTATGAGAAGTTCAAACGAGCATTCCCACACAGCAAAGCCAGGAGCAAAAGCAAAAAGTACATATTTGGTTCTTCGAGGAACAGTATTCTAAGGCCAGCATGCTGCCGTCGTCTTAAGCGATTGAGAAAGCAGCTTATGACAAAAATGGAATCCTCGGTAAGCAACGACGACGCAGCTGGACCACTGAGTGGGAGACAACGATGCGCGAAGAGACAGAGGAAGAAGAATAACAAACGGAGCAAAGCCACGGGAGTACCTCCCACACGAGCATAGCATCCTGGTTGGTCCCCTTCCTTCCCTGCTGCGTGAACAGGCACGCCACCTCGCTGGACCCATTAAGGAACAACCTGCCAGGCACGCGGTGGAGCTCCTCCTCGGCCACACCCGCGCCGGCCCCCGCCCTCCGCGGCAGCTCCGCCGGATCGCCGGTCGCCCTCCTCCCCCCGCGCCGATCGAACAGCCCTCCTCCCTTTTTCTCCTTCCCCGCTCTCTTATTCTCCGACGCATGCCTCCCCCTGCCCCGCCTGCCCCACCCCCCGGAGTGCGAGCCTCGCCCGCCGTCGACCTCCGCCCCGGGGGAGGACATGCAGGCGCCCATCTAATCGCGACCCCTTAGCAAACCCAGAAAAAAGGTGGCAGCTTGGGGAGATACGCACGAGCAAAGGCGAGATTGCCAGAAGAGAAGGAAGAGTACAGGAGCAACTAGGAGCAGAGAGAGAGAGGTGTTTGCAGAACCAGGTGGGTGGGGTCGAACCAGGAGGACGAGCTGGGGATCATGACATGGACATGATGTGTATAAATCTTTTTCTTTCGCCGTCCTTCCGTCAACCCCGGCCATAAAAATCTGTGTTTTTTCTTGCAGAAACGCTCTTGTCTTTTTCCCCACTTCTCTTCTTCCTTCTCTTTCTGCCTTTTCTACCTCGTCCTCCCTCCGTCCTGCAGTAGCAGTGGGTGGTTAAAAGACCAAGCAAAATCCAATTCCTTGGAGGAAGCAATGGGCAAAGCGGGGGGTTCAACTTGTCTTTGTTCGTTCATGTGTGAAAAAACTGTTCGATTTTTGGGAGGCGCGTCGCATCCTGAGTTGGAGGATAAGTTTGACCATGACCATTGACCCTTCTCTTTTAAACAAAAGATTACTTGAGGGATTCATGTGTCTTGGACGAACAATAATACAGAGAGTAGATTTTTCGCTACTTTAAACAACATGATTCTTTGAGTTGAGACTTGAGAGGGGAGGACGTTTTCCTCATTAAACCTTGCACCTTTCGAGGAATGCTTGCTCCTTTAAGTGGCAAAAAACTCCATTTACGTGAATGGTCTTTTTTTTTCCATCTTTAAGATCCTAAAATATTTAGAATTGTGTAACAGCCCATCTAACCCAACTATTTAATTCGATTTTTATGGCCCCAGTCCCATTAGAACGGCCTGAGTCAACAAGCCTCGAGGCCCCCATAAAGACGACCAGTAATTGCATAAAACCAAAAAAACGAGAAGAATCAGAAACAAGTACTCTAAAAGAAAAGGGCCCGGCCGATTGTTTAAAACTGATGCTTGTTTGTTTCAAGTGACAAGCGTAATCTAACTAGCTAGTGACAACCAGTCTCGTTCTCATTTCTGATGTTATAAGTTCAACTATCAACTTGTTTAAAGCTAACACATGAGGGAGGAGTGAGTTTTAATGAGGTGTACTGTCTTGGTTCCTTGTTGTTAAGTTTGAAAGAGGAGAAATTAGATCCAAATTAATGAACTTTACAGATAACTAATTATCTCTTTCTCCATCTATTATATGAAAGTGGGTGACGAGTTTATTCAGACATTTGAGACGTTGTTACACTTGGTTGCCCACTTTGATAGAGTACTACTGATTGGATTACCAACCGCACATTTATCACGATGCTACCGTCGCTACGTGCATTGTTCTGCCGAAAACATGCTGTCCTTTGACAACGGAGGCCGTCTTTTGGCTGCTGCTTCAATCAGGCTTGTTTAAAAAGTCACCGTACAACAATATATTGATGCACAAAAGAATTTGTAAGTCCTCTTTTTAACCCCAAAAAAAAATTATATGCATTTGATATGCCACATCATCCCTTCCCTTGTGATTTATATAATATACTTTGGAAAGTGAAAAGAGTGTACCCGTTAGAATCGAAATGTTATATATTTGAATAAAAAAAATACCATCCAACTAATTTACGTTTAATCTTCGATTGTCTCACCATCTTTTAAATCTTCACAGATGTGGTGGTGTGTTTCCGTTTGGGCCTGAGCCAAACGGGCCTCCACCGAGGAGATGGGAAGACGATCGCCGGTAGCGGACAAAAGCCTGCAAACACCAGAAAAGGATCAGGGAGCCCGGTTAGAGAACCGGGGAGAACCCTCCGATGCCTAAGTCAGTGGACTGTAAAGAGGCTTGAGGAAGGAAGACTCAGTGAAATGTGTGGCTTCATGCGCATGAGAATGCGTACCTGTGCCTGGCCGTTGTCTGGACCTTTTATAGGCAGGAGCGGTGGAGGAGAGGGATGGAACGTCCCCCAACAACGTCGAAAAGGACGCATCGGTTAGCGCCCTTGGTGGGGGGTTATGCATTGAGGCACCCGTTGAGGGGTTCGGCAGTTAATGCGCTGCTTGATCGTGGGGTGCGTGTCGTGCAGCTGTCGTAACCGCTGCTAGGCGGTGAGGAGCTCCCTGGATTCTCCTGGGTGAAAGGTACCGAGCAGGTTGCCTATTCGGTAGGCTAGACCTATTGTTCGGTAGCCGGGCCCAATGCTCGGTGCTCGGTACCCTGGCGCTGCTTATGTCAGCGGGTCCATGGCATAATTCCTGTAGGGCCTATTCGGTAGACAGTGTCTGAACCGAACAGGATGAGGGGTGTCCGGAGACTACCCTTGGGGACCTGGAGGGTGTCCGGCGCGGAGGCCGCGCGGTGCCCGGTGCTCGGGTATTTTGGTGATTGCGGGCTCGAGCAGGAGCCACCCAATCTGCTCGGTAAGGACAAATCCTGCTGGAGCAGCCGGTGCGGTGTTCGAAAACTACCGATGGGACCGTTGGGCGTTTACAACTGAAGCGTGTTCGGCAGCCGGTTGGTTGAAGCCGAGAACAAGTGGCGCGAGGGCCATAGCCGTGTTGCCTTGCTGGGTCTTGATGGGCCTATGGGCTAGAAGGCTAAAAACAGTCTCTACACTTGCCCCCCACCCTCTCAAGTCTGCTCGGATGTGCGATCATGAGCACTTGAGAGGGGAAATGTCTGTCCGAGTTGTCGGATGAGGGACTTCGTGTCTGAGGCGGAGGAACCGTCCGATCGCGATGAGGCGACATCCTCTGAGGAGCGCCTGTAAGCGAGGTCGGAGGTCGGGAGGCCTTTGTCACCATTCTGCAGGAGCGTCGCCGGAGGACGCGGGACCCTCTCCTGGACGGGGTCCATTCTGTGAGCTTTTGGACTATGCACGTGCCTTACGATGCCGAGGACGTCGAACCTTCCGACCGAAATCTTAACTCATATCGTTCGTCCTTTTTCTATCTCTTTCTTCGCATTCTGTTTGAATCGGAATTCATCGGTGTTTAGGGGTTTGTGGGTACCGCACAGGTTTTGCGAGCTGAGGAGCTCGGCGACCCGGGGTTGTACCGAACACCTCTATCTTAGGGCAGGTACCGCACTGGTCCTCCGAGCTGAAGAGCTCTTTGCCAGGGGTGAAACCGTTCGCCCTTTGCATAAACTGATAGGATGGAGAAGAGAGAAGTATGACGCCGAACAGAGAGGCTTTTATAAATAATAAGCCCTTACATGCCAGGTTCTCGGTATGGTTTTGCCGCCGAAGGTAGACATCTTGTAGAAACCTCTTCCGAGAACCCGAATGACCTTATAGGGTCCTTCCCATTTCGGGGCGAGTTCGTCTGGTTGGCTCGGCCAGCAGCTAAGCTCTCCTCGCACACAGCGTGGCGCTGGGCAGTGGAGACTGGAGAGGAGCTCAGCGAGGGTCGACGCTGCTGCACCCCGAGCGTCCTTTGAAGGAAGCCATCGCGAGTGCCTCGGATGAGGGCATTGGTGGCTAAAGGGACCTCGAGGCGCGGGATGCAAAGTGCTTCTGTCCGGAACCGCTGGATGTAGTCCCAGAGTGCTTCGTCTTTCTTCTACCAAACAGACAGAAGAGATGTCGCGGTGTGCGGTTGAGACCTTCCGACCAGGAAGTGGTTCCGAAAGGACTTTTTCAACTGGTGGAAGGAAGAGATGGAGCCTGCGGGGAGGGCTTCGAACCATGCCCGCGCAGCCCCCTTCAGCGTGGTCGGGAAAAACCGACATTTGGCCGCGTCTGATGCTCCCTGGAACACCATGTGCGACTCGAACCCATGGACGTGGTCCGCTGGGTCAGTGGTGCCGTTGTAGGGCGCGATGGAAGGTAGAGGCAGTTTTGGGGAGACCCAGGCCTCCAGGATCTCTACGGTGAACGGGGAGCGGAAGTCCAGGTCGTCGTCCCCCAAGAGTCTGCCTTCTGCCTTCCGGATCATCGCGTCCATGCGGCGCTCAAGGTCAGTGACGCAGCGGAGGCGTCTGACCAATTCCTGGTCGGCATGCGTTGAGCCCTTGCGCCTGGACGCGTGGGCGCTGGAATCGACGTCGGAACGCGTGTGGGCCTGAATCTTCGCGGCACGGCGGGGTGAGTTGACCTACCGCACTGGTGTTCGGCGTGGTAATGGGGGCAATTTTGTAGGCTACTTCTGCGGCGCTAGAGGGGCACGAGACCGTCGGTGAGACGACTCTGCTAGTTGCTCCGGTGGCAGGGGAACCGTCAGGGCCGGTTGTCTGGCCAACTGGGCCTGGAGGACCTGACAGATTCACATGAACAGGCGTATCATATCATGTCAAGTCAAACTTATCATGTCAAACAGGAGGCACATTTTCACAATCTTGCATGTCAGTGTGCTATGCCAAGCACCAAGAGTCCATACTCCCGCGGTTAACAAGTACGTTGGGGCGCTCCTCCCCAGGACCGGACATGGCCCTATTGCACAGGCATTCGATCAAGTTTTGGACCGGAGCCCCACATTGTGCCGAACAAACATATTCATATTATAGCCACAGAGTTTCAATGACAAGCTCATAGTAAAAAGAACATGATCATTCATAGAGTCAAGGAATGACAAACAGCTCAAAAGAACAAGGCAGGATAACGACCTATCTTATGTTTCATAGTTCATTAATGTCTTGACATGAGGATGTTTCTAAAGACAGATCGTATGTAGAACATGTGCTCTCAATTTCCCAAGAAGGGTGTGCCTATTCGTGCAAAAGTGCAAGTGATGAGTCACGGATCTTTCCTAGCATGTATGCATATAACAAATAATTAATTGAACACCGGAAAACATGTAACCATGAAACTCATATGCAAATCATAACATTAACACCACTAACCTGTCCATGCTAACATGTATTCATCCCCACATTCATATCATATTCTTATTTTATCAATTGACAATAAGCAAGATCACAAGATAATCCAATGGACATAAGATCAATCACAATTACACATTAGAATCATATTCATATCATTACTATTTTTCAATAGATTGATTTATTTTAGGTCCATGCATACCATATAACATCATGTACAAGCTAGTAGACATCATGAGATGATTTGACCTAAATTATGCAATTTTTTCTTGTAAGGTGGTGTCGACACTAGATCAAGTGGTGTCTACACCATGCTCCAAACACAAGACAAATTCAGGCAAAACTGGTCAGGTAGTGTCGACACTAGTCCAGGTAGTGTCGACACAGTACCTCAAATACAAGGCAGAAAGGTCAAGGAGTGTCGACACTAGTTCAGGTAGTGTCGACACTAGAGACAGCTCCCAGAACACCTTCTGGCCAAGCTGGGACAGTGTGTCGACACTAGCCCAAGTAGTGTCGACACTAGAGGCCTTCCCAGAACACCTTCTGGGCTGTTTTGGGACAGTGTGTCGACACTAGCCCAAGTAGTATCGACACTAGTGCCCTTCCAGAACAAAACTTATTAGTCATGTGGAACCCGAAAACACATCTCATGCAGCGATTCACTTACAACTCTTATAACTCTCTAACGAATGACATTTGGACAAAACGTTAAACACTAAAGATGAAGAGGACAACTAGTGGAAGAACTTTTATGTTGAGGTTTTATCTAATTCGGTCTCGAATCCCGAGAAAACATATAAATAACAAAAAGTCAAGTGTAGCCCGAAATCATAGTATCATGCAGAGACTCTCTTCTCATGCTCTTAACTCTCTAACGAAAGACTTTTGGATAAAATGTCCAACATAGAAGATGATCATGACTTCAAGTGGAATAACTTTCATGAAGAAAGTTTAGTCAAATTCGGTCTCGAATCTTGTGCATAATAAGACGAGCGGAAATAAGCCCTAATTGGACACGACTTAGAGAAAACGACCAATACTCCATGCATACAACATGAAAATTGGGCAAATCAAGTGCAAATGAGCATAGACACGATGCTCTACATGATGGTATAGTTTTTCTTTAATCTTGGCCCGAGAACACCTACCTTTATGAAGATCTAAAACCAGTCGATGTTCTGAACGCAACAGAGGATGTAGGGGATGAAGCTCCGGGTTCCCAGCCTTTTCTCCTTCTCCCCAGAAGCTCTAGCCTGCCTCTAAAAGACCCCAACTCGTTGTTAAACCTTCCCCAAGAGTTTAGGGACGAGTTCTTATAGTTTTAAGATGTAGTTAAGAGTCCTAATGAGACTAGGAAAAGGGCTGTGAATTCTGTTCCCTGTTTTCCAAGAAATATGAGACTCTTTCCTCCAAAGGAGGTAGTAATGGTTTAGGAAACCACCAATTGGGGTTGGGTTCAGTTTTGGCTTACCTTGCATGACTAATTACTTTAATTTAACCCTAACTTGCCCTATCCAATTATGGCATAATTACATACACGAATTTCCGGGTAATTTCCTGTCCTAGTTCATTTATATCCTTGGGCCAAATATGCTATATTGGCCCAATGGATCATTAATACATGGTATTGGAAGTCTCTCCACTCTGTTTATTTAATTTATTCCCCTTTATTTAAATCACTAAATTTCTGGGGTGTTACACTATGCCTGGTCGTTGCCTGGACCTTTTATAGGCAGGAGCGGTGGAGGAGAGGGACGGAACGTCCCCCAACAACGTCGAAAAGGGCGCATCGGTTAGCGCCCTTGGTGGGGGGTTATGCGTTGAGGCACTCGTTGAGGGGTTCGGCAGTTAATGCACTGCTTGATCGTGGGGCGCGTGTCGTACAGCTGTCGTAACTGCTGCTAGGCGGTGAGAAGCTCCCTGGATTCTCCTGGGTGAAAGGTACCGAGCAGGTTGCCTGTTCGGTAGGCTAGACCTGTTGTTCGGTAGCCGGGCCCAATGCTCGGTGCCCGGTACCCTGGCGCTGCTTATGCCAGTGGGTCCATGGCATAATTCCTGCAGGGCCTGTTCGGTAGACAATGTCTGAACCGAACAGGATGAGGGGTGTCTGGAGACTACCCTTGGGGACCTGGAGGGTGTCTGACGAGGAGGCCGCGCGGTGCCCAGTGCTCGGGTAGTTTGGTGATTGCGGGCTCGAGCAGGAGCCACCTGATCTGCTCGGTAAGGACAAATCCTGCTGGAGCGCCGGTGCGGTGTTCGAAAACTACCGCTAGGGACCGTTGGGCGTTTACAGTTGAAGTGTGTTCGGCAGTCGGTTGGCTGAAGCCGAGAACACGTGGCGCGAGGGCCATAGCCGTGTTGCCTTGATGGGCCTATGGGCTAGAAGGCTAAAAACAGCCTCTACAACAGACAAACAATTTCTTGTTATCTTTTACAAAATATTAAAAGAGATGATAAACTCACACTTTACATTTGAGAAACACTTATTATCCAGCTAGATGATAGGAAGTGGTGCCATGCGAGCAATATAAGTTGTGCAGCGATAGTTGACGAACAACGGTGGCAGTAATAGATAGATAGTGATGACAATTGTCACAATGGCATCGTCAGTCGGAGGCAATGACATTGATGGTGGTGATCAATGGAGCCAATTAAATATGTAACTGCGTAAGTATATATTTACAGAGTTACATGTATAATTGCGTAAGTATGTAAATCATGTAACTGTGTAAGTATATAATTACATACTTATGCAGTTACACATGTAATTCTGTAACTACATAGAAATTTTATAAGTTTGTAACTCTGTAATTAGAGGTTACCTAGTTACATACTTACATAGTTTCAGAAGGATTTACCTAGTTATCAGGGTTTACTTATTTACCAAAGGTTATCTAGGATTTACCTAGTTACAGAGTTACATGTATAATTTATGTAACTGCGTAAGTATGTAGCTACAGAGTTACATGTGTAACTCTGTAACTACATATAAGTGTGTAGTTACACATGTACATACTATGTAACTACACATATACATATAACTTTGTAAGTATGTAAGTACATAGTTTTTTACGCCTTAAGTTTGTAATTATTTCTTCCTGTAATTATGTAACAAGGTATGAAGTAGTTACACAGTTAAATATGTAACTGTGTAAGTATATATTTACAGAGTTACATGTATAATTGTGTAAGTATGTAATTCCTATAACTACGTAAGTATATAATTACATACTTATGCAGTTACACATGTAATTTGCAACTACATAGAGATTTTATAAGTTTGTAACTATGTAATTAGGGCTTACTTAGTTACATACTTACATAGTTTCAGAAGAACTTACCTAGTTATCAGGGATTACCTAATTACCAAATATTACTTAGGGCTTACCTAGTTACAGAGTTACATGTATAATTCTTGCAACTGCATAAGTATGCAGTTACAGAGTAAGTATGTAATTCATGTAACTGCGTAAGTATGCAGTTACTTACGCAGTTACAGTGTTACATGTAAGTGTGTAATTACACATGTACATACTATATAACTACAAATGTAATTCTGTAACTACATACTCTGTAACTATACATGTAATTACAAAGTTACATAGTATGTAATTCAGAAACTCTGTAATTAGGTAAGTCTCTAGTAACTAGGTAATTACAGTACAAAGGGCTTATCTATGTAAGTGTGTAATTACATATGCAACTCTGTAACTAGGTAAGTCCCTGATAACTAGGTAAGTCCTTCTGAAACTATGTAAATCCCTTCTTCTATAATTATGTAACTCAAAGACCTAAACATAAATCCCCCAAAATTAGAGATTGATTGGTAATTCTTCTAGTAAGTAAGTAAATATTTATTTCTGTAAATTATTAAGTATTTACAAAGTTACATGTATAACTGCATAAGTATGTAATTATATATTTACACAGTTACAACATATAACTGTGTATGTACATATGTAATTACACACTTTTGAGATAACGGGAGAGGATAATGAGAGTTAACATCAGAGACTTAAAAATAAGCCCTACATAAAGCAGGAACTGGAAGGCGTGGAAAAACTTGACGAGGACCTGAAAATAATATCAGGTCCTGTCAAAACCAATAGTTAATTCTCCCTTAAATATATTTGATAAGGAAAAGACTTGTTGCAAATCGCTAGCATGACATTTTGTAATAAACTCAACTCCCCATTGAGGGAGCTGAGGTCATTGGGGTGGGCACACCCCTAGGGTTGTGCCCACCTCCAATGAAGTTATAGTTTGCATCCATCTGGTGGTGCTCATTTGATAAATATTTTAGATTATTTAAAAAAATCCTTAATAAAACACCGAGAAGATCTGCGTTACGAAATGACAAAAGTGACGATAAGATAAGAAAGTTACTTGTCGTGGCGAAGAACTCGGTGGCCACTGTCCCTGCCTTTGATCCTTCACATCGGATTCCACTCCCCTGCGATGGTGACTCGTACCCATCCTTATCACGAATAATCCCGCCTTCACACGTGCCAACTCTGCGAACAAAGAAAGCACCAGGAGAAGTACACGCCCAGGCATGGCCGGCTCATTTGCGTCGGCGTAACGACCACATTGGTCTTGTCCGCATTCGCACATGCCGGTCGGGGGGTTCCTGTCGCTTCGAGGTCACCGGGCGGCGGGATTTGGTGGTCAATGCCTGTGCTTGGGTGCTGCTTGGAACGGCCATGGAACCTTCCCATTAAAAAGGTGAAAAGAAAGAGCCACGATAATATTATATTAAGAGAAATATTTAGTGTAAAAATATATTTATATTTTAATTATAAAATAGACTTATAAAAATTTAAGCTATACTTGTGAAATATTAGTTTGAATTCATAAATATTAAGGTTAGATTCATAAAATGATACCTCATGCATATTAATCTATCTTAAGTTAATTAATAAGAGAATTTATAATAAATACTTATCTTAAACATAAAAAGTAATTTATTTGTCAGATAATTAATTGAACCAATCTTATAACTCCATGCATAATCCACTGTCATGCCTTGCCACTGCATATCACCACTCTTGATACATTAATTATTATTATCATTACCATCAATATTTCACCACCATTGTGCCATCATCGCCTTCCATCCCACCATTCGTGCATCTCCTGATGCAACCAGATTGGTTAGGTATTCCATCTAGCATTTCTCCATAAAAATTCTTAAGTTATCTATAGCTATATATATAAAAATATATCTCTATAAAATAGTGTATTTATATATGTAGATTGGACCTTGAACGTCATTTACGTGCCTCTCATTCTCGAAAAATAATATGAGAGAAACCATGAGAAATGTTTATTTTAAGAGTAACCATGCAACAATTTAGATTACAAGAAAGTTATTTATTGGTCTAAAAAAACAGGAGTGGACATCCTAATCAGATTATATATTCAACGTTATTGCAAGATTAATCTTAAAAAGATCGAAGGTTGCTGATATATATATACTCTCGTTCCAGCTCCTTATTTTTAAATAGTTTTCTCATCATTAACAAAGAAATTCAGGTTAACTCGTCTCTCATTTTAAATGAAAACAATTGCCTAACAAAACGGATGGAAGACACTCTGATGTTTAATTTCTTTTATATATTGGTCAAATGTATCACTTATAATTAGGGGTGAACATGATCTAGTTCGTTTTGGTTCACCTCATTTTTTAGATGAACCGAAATCGAATCGAAATTATATTCGAACTGAATCGAAAAAAAAAACACACTTAAAAGACATGTCGGTGGTCCATGGGAATGGAAGGTGCTAGTCTACTGAGCTATACTTTTTTTAATGATATTATTTATTATCAAATATATTTAATATAAATTTGATTTATTCAATTTTTCAACAAAAAATTGAACTGAACTATAGAACTTGTCAACTCGAATCGAACTGAATCAAATTGACCGATTTAATTTGATTTTTCTTATTGAACCATATTATAAACAGCCCTACTTATAACACATGAGAATGCCTGAAACTTCTGTGTATCTCATCATACATTTTGATTTAAAAATAAGCATATTTAAAAACAGTTATTGACCAAACACAAATTATGTATGGTGCACTCTCAGTCTCTCACGCGTCATGTCCATAGGTCAAAGTAGCTTCATTAATTAGTCACTGGGTGGTAAAAATAAAGTATATATATATATATATATGCACATATATAATTGAATGAAAATTTGTATTGTCAATAAAGTCTTGTTATATAAATATATTTGCACAAGAAACTTTGTCGTAATTAGCCATAATAAATTGGTGATAGAGATGTACTCCGTCGTCAAAAGATATGAAATTTGTTCATAATATCTTTATTTTAGATGCACCCCACTCTCCTCTCCTCTCTCTAATTACGCAATATTAGACCAATTAGTTAGGGACAATGACAGAGGGGAAGACATCTCTCTATCTCTCTTTACTCGACAATATAAAATCAAGTCCTTGGATGTAGAGAGAGATTGATGAAATAATTTTTTATTTGAGGATAGAATTGTCCAAATAAGTGTTAATGGTCATTATAATAGACCATAATGAAATATCTCGAGCGTATTCTATAGGTGCATCACTACAAGTTATGGCAGAGTTTTTAATACAAATAAATTCCGTCTCCAATGACAATATAAAATTAAGATAATTTTTTGTTCAGTTGTATATTTAATAGGATCGTGTATATGTAAAAATGCGAAAATTGCATGATGTTGACTATGCGCTGAAGTCACAGTGGACGGCTTGTAATACAACACTTTTGTTGGAATTTTTTAGTGTTTATTTGACCATTTAGTCATGAGCATATATATATAAGAAACATAAGCCCATTATAAACAAGTCTTTTTTCAAAAATCTTTTGGTAATTCTTATAACTAAAATGTGATCCCTAAAAGAGACGTACACTTTTGGATCAAAATGTAAATTTATCATGTTCCTATAAGTAGATAGCCAAGTTAATTAAGAAGATTAAAGCCAATTGTCAAACACTGTAAATGCATAATGTTCATAGGTGATAGCCAACTTATCTAATTGTAAAATGTTACAGTACTATAAAACCTATTTTTTTAGGAGCTAGCGGATATTACACCAAGATTTAAGAAGATCACATGTTCAAAATCCCTCGGAGTAAGGTTTAAAAGGATGTCAAAATAGGTTAATGTAGTTGATTTTAATTAGCCAAAAGAAAAAAAAAATGTAACTTCGACATTGTAGCTAGGTAGTATCATTTAACAACCCAAAAAATGCAACTATATTTGTTTCTCCATGCGGGTGTTGGGAGGTATCATTAGGTTAAGTAGCTAGAGGCGCGGTTGCTATTGCAAACTTTTCAAGCTTAAATTAAGAGGAGATTAAGCTTTTCTTCTCGATCGGTACTGATCCAGCTCAGAAACCTGCATACGTACGTTAGTCTTTAAACTAGGCTCTTACACATGATCATATAATTAATAACGTACCATTTGCAAGTTTGAAATTATATTCTTTTAATTAATAATTAGTGGCTGCAGGTAATTAAGAGATCAAATGCGTACGGAAGATGTGTCCCCTTTTAACTAATTATCAATTCCATGGGTTTTGTTAATAATTAAAAGCCATTGATTTATGGCCGTTAGCTATCACTCCAATGATTGTGCAATGGATCTAGTGGGCATTTGATAATCCTGAGATGAATGCCGCATATGGTCCCACCAATTGCCCATTTGAAGATTATAATTAAACAGGACAAGAAATTAACAAAGTTTACACTGTGACACCGTTTTTTTCTATCATTTTTGACATTAAACTAACTTTGTAATAGAAGATGTTGTGTAGACGTGTCACCGATCGATCGATGTTACTATGAAAAATGTTGGTCAAATTAAGTCGGTCGACGTATAGCATCACCTAGTAACTAGTAATTAAATGTTGGATTCACCGTATATACCTCAACTAATGTGGGATCGATCGTACGTACCTTTTAAAGATGACGTATACGGGGGATAATTTAATTTTCTTTTCTCTTTTTTAATTTTTCTAGAGTAAATTAATTAAGAGTCCTGTTAAATGTTTGATTTATTTTTAATCCCTGATAGAGCTGTAACTCATTACAGTAAATGTTATCTCTTGTGCTTATTTTTACCTATTTTTCTAATCTCATGAGCTTAGATAAAATATTTGTGCTCAATCTCATGAGCTTGATTGAAACAAATAAGTTGATGTTACTTGAGTTGGCCTACACGTTACAGTTTAGTTCACAAGTTGTGATGGAAACTTAATTACCGTCGTGTATATATTCACATATATATATATATATACATATTTGTGTAAAATATAATCTTATTGCGTAAAGATGTTTAAAATATTGATCTTAGTATTTCAACTTCACGGTGCAAAAATAACCACGTAATTATATAACACAAAAATAAAAGTGACCTTATTGTAAGAATATAAATGCAACAGCTCTCCGTACGTCTTGTGAATTTTTTTTTTAAGGCAGCTAACCGCTGAGGTATCTTTCACTTATATTTATATATATGAATGGTTTTCTACAGTTATGCATGGTAAAATGTTTAATCCTACAATATATTCCTTCGAAAAGTATGGGGAATTAATAATGGAGGAGAACTGAGGAAAGGCGCCATCCCTAGAGAGGTTATTTCGGACATGAGTTCCGTGTTGGAACGTCCCTTTATAAATATCAAAAAGAAACGGGTCGCAACAACCATGTCCGAGGCGGCTACGCCTTTTTCTTATTATATGCTTTGTTAAACATACTTTTATCAATAAAATTGATCAAGTCCTAAGAAAAAATTATGTTTGAAACAGAAATTTGAATATCCGATTTTTTTTTAATAGAGGAGAGAAACCCTTGATCGATTGGTCTCACATTTGCCAGCGTTCTGTCTTAAATTAAGAATATCTAATGTAATTACATTAAAATAAGAGAAATATTTATTATATATTCATCTGAAATGGAATTGATTAGGGTGAGAGGTGTGTAGGTCCCATCTAATAAAAACGAACATTAATTCCACCAAATCATGTGAATAAGAACAAATAATAATTATAAGATGAACAAATAGGTTTGATAAAGAATGATACCGTACATCAAAAATGACATCTGCAATGGCGTGCGTCGTTGGGTTGGGACTCATCCATCTCCAATATTGAGCAATCTCATTTTAGATAAATAAATTTTTTTACCTATCTAATAAAAACGAATATTTCTCCTAAAATAACGAAACTACCTGCAGGGTCACAAGGTTTTATGTACACACCTCGGATTCTAACCCTAACTCAGAGTTGTTTAATTTGTGTTGGTACTACGTACTTGATGTATCTTCCCAAGATATTCCGGTTTGGCAGTTATCCACGCACACCCTCGTTAGTCGTTCGTTACATGCTTCTTATCAATTTATCAGAAATCTTACTTCGAGTTACCTTTTCTCTTTGCCACTTTCAGTTAAAATTATTTGATATTGAAATAGTTAATTTGAATCATTTAAAATTGATGCTCCTATTTGCCACTCGTTAAATATATAGTGAACGGATCATATCACATTTCTTTTCCTGTTTGATCTAAAGATTGAATGGTTAAAAAAAACTTGATAGTTGTACGTTTTACCCACTATTAAAGACATCACCTTTAGACTTTTTGTCTTAAAGCCTTAGGCCAATGGAAGCATCCGGTGCAAGCATATGGATCGTACATTAACAAAGCTAACCTGCGCCACGTCCCGACAGATGTGTGTACAGTGTACTTATTTATTTATTTTGTGGACACACTATTCTACTCCTACTATTATAAACGTATTTACACAAGGTTTCTTTTAATTCTTTCACTTAACCTGACATGGATTTTGTCTCAATCTAGTGTACACAAGCGGCCTAATTAATGAGTAGGGTGTAAACGGAACCCGATATTTCTACCCGATTCCGATAAAAATTGTCGGATTCGAAATTGAAAATTGATACCGATAATTTATCAGAATCGGTATCGGATATTCTGATAAACTATCGGAATCGGAATTGAAAAATAATCGGAATCGGTATTGGTTATTCCGATAAATTATCCATATACTCAAAAGATAAAAATATGGTAAACACCTTAGCTTATCGAATTTCGGTTCCGATAATGTTATTGGAATCGGAATTAACCATTCCGATTTTATCGGAATCAGAATCGGAACTATTTCGGTTATCGGAATCGAAATCTGTGTTTCCGGTTCCGAACTCGACCTGTTTGCAACCCTACTAATGAGGCAGTCACGTACTATCTTTTCTTGCTAATGGGTCATGAGACATGTTCTTGTCTTGTGAGAAAACTGGGCCTCCATAGGTTGTTCTAAATGGTGAAATGTGGACCTTTTTTTTGTTTGGAATGAAGTGTGGAATTCCAAGACTACTAGTTGTTTAAGATCAGTGCGTTAGAACATGAATATTATGGTCATGTTTGGTGTCAGGATATACTAGGAATAGAGTGAGGATATCTTCAAAAAATTTAGAGTATCGAGATAAATTTTATCTCCTATAGAAATAATTCAAAGAGAAAGATCATGCATGGTGCTGCATTTTTAGACACTTTTATTTAACTTAAAATCAAACAAAAGAACCTACAGAATGGCATAAATTGTAATGACATTGAGCTTAGAAGCATGAAACATTAGAGGAGGTGCCAATGGATCTCAAACTCCATATTCAACCCGGGTCATTCAAGAATCGGATTCGGTTGAGCTATTGTCCTGGAACCCTAACATTTTTGGATCCAACCCAATCCAGATCTAGATTCATTTGTTGGATTCAAATCAGGGTGAGTCTAAATCAGGGTCATAAAAAACTTGCCCCAGATTCAACCTGTTGAAATCCCTGCACTTAATAAATTCACCATCAAAATAGATCTTAATGATCAAATAATTGAGATGTGAGTGATAAACAGCCTGGTACACAAAGTATTGTTCCCCTGGTTTGAGAGATCAAGAATCTGGTTTACTTCCCCCCCCCCCCCCCCCCTTTTATATGAGTGGTTACTAGAGTGGGTCGACAGGTCGTCATTTATTGCTCCTAGGGCATGAGCGAGGCTATGCGGACATTGCTGACCTCTCTAATATAGAGATGGGTCAGCCCTGCACCCTGGAGACATGAGCCTTGGCGTATCTTAGACCAAAGTGCACCGCTCTCAAGCCCGAAAGGTAGTGGATGTTCAACTCAATTGCCTATCAGAGTCGTCGGAGCTGCAGGTTGCCTCCAAGGAGTAGACCATGACTATGATCCCAGACTGTTGATGCCAGGGAGGGACCCATTAGTATTCTTCCTTGCTGGGGAAAGAGCTGGTTAGTCGGCTCTAAAGAGTGGCTAGTGGGCCCTGCTTCTGAGAGCACACTCCCTCCAATGTCCTCCTTCCTTTACGCACTTATCTTCGAAGGTTCTGAGGAGTGGCCAGTGCCTAGCCTTGAGGCTCTTTGACATTGTCCCAGAAGAGATGCTATTGGGTGCTTGGCCAAGAGGCCCTTCAACTTTATCATAAAAGATGGGCTATATGATGTTTGGCCCAAAGGCCCTTCCACATTGTCTTGGAGGAGAGGCTATCTAGTGCCCCAGCTCGGAGGCCCTTCAATATTGTCCCAAAGGAGGGGGAGGATCAGGTGCTCGGCCAAAGGCCCTTCGACATTGTCTTAGAGAAGAGGCTATCGAGTGCCCAACTTGGACGCCTTTCAACATTCTCCTAGAGGAGGGGCAATCAGGTGCCCAATCTCGAGACTTGATATTGTCTTAGAGGAGGGGGCTATTGGGTGCCCACCTAGCTAGAGGCCCTTTGACATTTCCTTAGAGGGTGAGCTATCAAGTGCTTAGCTGTGGCTCCTTCACTGTGTCCATCAAAGGCCTTCTCGTTTGTCCCTAGTTTGGATAATTAGCCATTTGGCTTACTTCTGATAGGGGCTAGTTGGCCATGCCTCAGAGGGTGGGTCTGTGGGTGCAGCGTGGTTTATGGGAACTTAAGTCGTTGCTCCTCCCATGGATAGAGGTTTCAACGATCCTTTCAATCTATGTGTCACTACCACACAGCCTACACAGAGATCGAACAACTTGCGCAAGCCATGAAATGCTTAGGAGATGAGTGCTCAAAAAGATTGATTCTTGATAGTACTTCCTCAAGTTCACAATGTTCCAAGTATGGGGTACTTCTCGATCATCTAGGGTGGTGAGACGATAAGTCCCCCTACCGAGGACTTTCGCCACTTAGTATAGATCTTCCCAGTTGGGCACCATCTTGCCTGTTTCTAGTTGGAGATCAGCTACATTTTCCTGTTTGAATATAAGATCACCGAGGAAAGAGTGCTCCTTGATCTACACATTGTAGTATTGGGCCATCCACTACTGGCATGACACAAATTGAGCCTTGTCATGCTCCCTATCTTCATCCAGTAGGTTCAAGTTCTCCTGTAAGTCTTTATTGTTGTGTGCTTCATTGAACTGGAATGACTGACTCCACAAGTCAGGTAGCAGGGAGTCTCTCATGTTGTTGCTCGAGCAGTGGTTTAGTGTGCCCATAGCACATTGGGGATGGCATCCACCTAGCACTTGCCAATCTCCTATAGGTGAGTCTTAATTTCGTGGAGCACTATCTAATTGGCGTTCTCCACTAACCCATTGGCATGAGGATGGCTGACTGAGGTATAGTGGTTCTAGATGCCCAACCCAACACACTGCTCCTAGAAATAAGCGTTATCGAACTATCCATTATCGATTGTGAGTACTTGGGGAACACCAAAGTGACAGATAATGTTCCTTCAAATGAAATTCCATGCAGTTGTCCTAGTGATTCGAGACAACACCTTTGTGAAGTAGTCAATGGCAACAACGAGGAACTTCTTATGCCCCTACATTTTTGGAAAGGGCTCGAGAAGGTCTACTCGCTAATGATATAGATGCCCAAATTTATGATATTGATCACACCAGCAAGTGAAGTCAAGGCAATCCTACTAGAGAGATGGCCACCAGTACCCTTGCTAGAGGAGACTGCATGTGAGGGATCTTCCTCCAATGTGGTTGCCACACAAATCTTCATGAGCTTCCCTTATTGCATGTCTGCCCTTGGTTGGATGTAGACACTTGAGGAGAGATGCTATAAGTGAGCAACAGTAAAGTTGCCCGTCCACGATCACAAAATGCACATCCCAGGCTTTGATTTGCTAAGTTTCTACACAACCATTAGGAAGGCATTGATGTTGTAGAAAATCGAGGATGTGATCCATCTAAGATAGCTTGCTATCAATGGAATTGATTTGTAGGTCAGGATCTAGTGCTTGACCTTTGAAACTATTTAACCAAGGGGAAGTTGTTGCTATTGGTGAAGAGACCAAGTGAGAGATAGTGTATGCTCGAGATTTCTCCGCCCTTGGGATGTGACACACCTTAAACTGCCCCAGGTCCATTGAGACCTCCCTAACTTTGTGGAGGTAGGGGGCCATTAATGGCTCTAGAATTTCATACTCTCCTTGAACCTAGTTGGTGACCAGTAAGGAGTTGTAGGCTTGAAGGTGGCTAGCTCTTAGGTGCTTTGCCATCTAGATGGTAGAAATGAGGGTTTTGTGCTTGGTGACATTGTTGGAGCTGGCCGAGAAGCAGAAGTAGGTGTAGTGTAGCTCAATCCCTTCAAGAGAGGAGAGAACTAGCCTAGCGCCACTGCCACTAGGATAAGAGGAGCTATCGACGTATAATGTGGGGCGAGTGGCTAGTGTAGACACCTATTTTTGACCCACCCCAAGTTGGTCATCATCTTTGAGTGCTCCTTTGGCCCATTATGAGCCCATTCAACCCAAAATCAAAGCCCAAAATCTGCCCAAAAGCCAAAGCCCATGACAAAGTAGGTTCATGAACTCAGGGTTTGAATGCGGCATACTCCCTAGCTGCATCCATGAGTCAAGTTCTTGAATGCTGCCTATTATACGACTAGATAGTTTTGAGTCCATTAATCCCATTTTCAAGTCCATAACTACCTTGAAAACCCAAAGTCCACACCAACTTGGTCTCATGTAGAGTCTGCATGAACGTGGTCTAGGAATAGACCACATTCTTGACCTTTACCGTGAACGTAGCCTATTGCATGACCGTGTTCATGCAATCCTTACATGATACATCTCTTCTCATCTCTAGGTGAGTTTGGGAGATCTTGAGATGATGCTTTCAGTCCAAGGTGGTTTGTATTTATCCTAAAACTCTTTTAAAACCATTTTCGACAAATTTATCAGTTAAAAGACCCTTTTTTCCATCATTATCCTTCAAGGGGTAGGTTGCGATTTCCTACCCTTATAAATAGGTCATAGGAGTCTAGGGCTCAAAAGAAGATGCCAAACTGAGGTGGGGTGGGGTTTTGTTGCAGTTCTACATCCTTTCCACGTCTGTCATCAACCAGAGAGTATTCTAAGCATCCTCCCCTCTTCTTTTTTCTTATTTCCTTAGTTTTTCATCCTTTTCATCATGGCATGCTAGACTAGGATTTTATTTGTTTTTTCATTCATACATGACACACACCAGTTTTTATCACCCACACAGGGGTTAAAATCCACCCCACACTAAGCAACCCTCCTTTTGTGTGTCTTATCACATGAGGATAAATGCTCCACTTTCTCATAGTCTAATGGATTTTTTGTGTGTTGGATTGTTTTGGTGGGACTAGGCAAAAGGAAGGATGTAAGGCCCTTGCCTTTTGGCCAGCTGAAGGACGAGGAAGAAGAAGATTCACATCTCCCGCACTTAAAGTCACAATGCAATCGAGGTGATGACCGCATCTTGAACGTGGCTATACAATCATTCTTAGTCAAAAGGGTTCTTGCTGAGGTTTCATCATTTCTGTGGTAATTAGCTGAATTTCGTCTTGTTCTTTTGTACAATTAACCTCGATAGGGATCACTTTTTCTTATATTCATGATGCTCATCCCAGTGTATTTATTTTATTTTATTTTTTTTTTTGGGGGGGGGGGGGTCATATCCTCATGATCATAGTTTGGTCTCCATCCTCCTCTTGGACAGTGTATTACACCACAAAGTTGGCCAATATATTGGGCCTTGATAGCACTCCTCATTTGAAAGGTGATGTCAGACTCTCCCAACTTGATGACCCACTTGACTAAATGCCTCCAAGCATCAACCTTTTGCATGACATGACTAATGAACAAGGTTCATATAATTAGCTTTATCTCCCTAAATTATTTGAGTATTGGTGATAATAAAATTCTTAATGACAGTTTTAATGTTAACAAAATAAATATCATTTGGTCATATTAGAGACAACAATTGAAACAGAATTGTCGTGAGAAAAGTCAATAATGAAATTAAATGAGAAAAAAAATCATATACATTGACAAAATGAAAAGATTTATTACGATCTATATCCTAATCACAAAAACAAAGTCTAAGATAGAGTAAAAAATCTAGTCTCTGACTCAGTTGGAAAAACGAGTCTCTAGATTGAATAGAAAATGAGTCTCAAGAAACAAATAATAGAAACGAGTTCTAAACTTAACTTAGAAAACAAATTATAGACACATTATAAAAATCAAGTCTTAGACTAAAGACCAAAAACAAGTCTCAAAGTAAGGACAAAATGAGTCTCAAGCACAACATAAAAAATGAGTCTCAGGCACATTAAAAGAAATCGAGTCTCAAGAATAATCTTGAAAGAATAGAGTCTTATAGGAAAAACAAGTCTTAGAGAAATCAAGTCTCAGACTCTCAATTAAATCAAGTCTTAGGTTCAGAATTGGCTCTAGATAAAATTGAGTCTCTCTCTCTAAAAATTAGAAAGCAAGCCTCACACTAAGATTGGAACAAGTCTCTCATAGAGAAGTAAAAAATGAGTCTAACTCTGAAGATGAAAATGAGTCTCACTATGAGATTGAAATTGAGTCTCACACACAAAAAGAAAATGACTCTCAGAACAAAAATGAGTCTCTCAATGAGGAAATAGAGAAAATGAGTCTCTCTCAGAGAAATAGAAAATGAGTCTCACTCAGAGAACAAAAAATGAGTCTCACCATGAGACTGAAATCGAGTCTCACATACAAAAAAGAAAATGACTCAAAAAAAAAATATGAGTCTCACAATGAAGGATAAAAGGTGTCTCACTTTGAGACTAAAATTGAATCTGTTTAAAAGAACTATAAATCGAGTCTCTCAACTAAAAAATGAGTCTCGTACTGAAAGATAAAACAAGTTTAACTTACAATTTGAGAAACAAGTCTTAAAACAAATACAAAACAACTCTTCAAAAAATGATAAAACTTATCAAGTGTCTTTAAGACTCAAAATCAAGTCTTACTCAAAATGAAAACTGTGTCTTACACACGAGAGAAAAATGAGTCTTACTCAGAGAAGAAACAAGTCTCACTAAGAGATACAAAATAAGTCCCTAACTTTCAGGAACACGACAAATCCATCAAACGAGTCTTACAAGGATCAAACAAGTCTTACACTCTAAAAAAAAAAAGACTCTTACTCAGTAATGAAATCAAGTCTCTCTTTAAAGACACTAAAATTGAGTCTTACATAAAATTTGAAAAATGATTCTCACTTAGAACCGCATAGAATATCATTTAAAATATCATCTTACTTTATGTTTACATGATAAAAGCAAATCTCTATATCTTGCCTTACGCTTAAAGATTTGTTTATCAAGTTAAATATTTTTGAACTTATCGAAAAAAACTTATTTAATTCAAAGAAGTTTGTTTATATTCTTGTTCGAACTCAAAGTATATTTTTGTGAGGAATTAAACAAATATTTTATATGCTCAACCATTCTGGAAGAAAATGTGAATGAATTCTAAAATTCAAATTTACATTTAATGCACATATTGAAACTCCAACAATGTTAACTTTGGCCAAAAAATTCTAAAATAGAGATATTGTTCATATGTCACTTGCTATATTCTTCTTAAACAATGTTAACTTTGGTCAAAAAACTTGGAAGAAAGGTTGCGTTTGTAGATACTTACGACTGACTAGAAAAATAGTTTAAGGTATAGACAACCTGCAGAATGTGAGAAAGATGACATACAAGTATGGAAAGTATTGATGGACTGGCAACAAAAGATCTAAAATGAGTTAACTATCCAAAACAAAAAGAAATGATAAGTCAAAACAAGCTCAAGTATTATTTAATGAAAGGCAAGCCAAGACACAACAAACAATTTTTTCAATCTAACTGATGGCAAGCCTTCACACTGTAAAGAGCTCAAGATTGTATCTAATGGATGACATTTCAAGACACAATGTATAGTAAGTCCAAGTCAATAGGAAGACAAGAAGAAGACGAAGAAGAACAACACTTGAAGCTTATATATACCAGTCACGTCTTAGATGAACACAACTTCTTGGAAAAGTATTTTACGAGCACATTTTTGAGAAAAGCATTCTCAGTGAGAAGAAAAGAGAAGAGTTGATTAGACAAACACTCTGAGAGCAAGAAAGAGAAAGAAAAAGAACATGAAATAAAAAGAGAATCATGTTGTGAAGTAAGGGTCTCATCTCTAACAACATTTAAAGCTCTCATCATCTTCCTCCTCTCCTTCACTATCCTGACGAGCATTTAAGAGGAGATCAAGTCTTTGGCGAAAAAAAGCTCATCATCATCTAGTTTAAGCCACACACATGATCAACCACTTCTACACCTTCATTTATTTCTAATTTGTATATTGAACATTTAGTACACTCATTGTAGCCTTTCATCTGTCTAATATAGAGGCACTATATATTGGCATAGAAACCTTTACAAACCAATGAGCAATCTTCCTAACTCGTAATAGGAAGGGCTTGCTAGGGTTTCCAGTGAGTCTGCTTCACTCTCACAAAAGAAGTGAGCTATTTTCTTGCTTAGAAATAAAAGAAGGCCCGCTAGGGGTTTTGTCTAGCGAGTTGTCTTCTAGCTCATAATAGAAGAAGACTAGTAGTGGCTAGTGGATTGTAAAAGCACATAACAATTAGTTCTTGGGGACTAGACGTAAGACTGAATTGGATCAGTGCCGAACTAGGATAAATCTTGTGTCTAGTTGGGTGTGTTTGCATTAAACCTCGTACACATAGAACTACATGTTGTGTTGAGTGTGTTTTGAAATTTCTTAATGATGATTTTTTTAATGATGACCAATGAACATCACTCATTTCTTTGATTTTGATGATGATATACTGAACATATTGCACATATTGAATATATTACAATAATGCTCAAACAACATGTTCTTGATATTTGATATCTCATATCTTACTATTAATGACATGTTTTGATGGATTACTCTTCATTCATACAGGTTTACAAAGTTCTTGTCAAAGTAGGTCGACTCTAGTTGACAGACAGGTCGACTCACAAAGTCTGCCCAATAAGTTTCTGAAGAGCAAATGTCAGTAGTGTCGACTCTATTTTCAGATGAGGTCGACACTAGCATCCATCCAGTGAACCAATTTTGGAGGAATTCATAGGAGGTCGACTCTACCTGTTGATCAGGTCGACACTAAGTGTCTGTCAGGTCGACACTAGTGTTCTGACAGTAAGCCCTGAATTGATGATTGATCAGTAGGTCGACTCTCTTGAAAAATGAGGTCGACTCACATTTCTATGCAAACTCAGAATCGTGCAGAGGATAAAATCCAATGGCTGTGATTTCACTCTGAGGTCTTTGTGGAAGATGCTATAATTACCAAATTGTCCTCTCATCCAAGTGGCAGTGTGGTAAAGACCTTTTGGACACGTGGCAGCCCAGGGTGTATTCTAGGTTTCTGTGCACATCCTCTTCACGTAAAAGGGATAGCACAGAGGCTATAAAAGTTCTACGATCTGTTATGAAGCAGAGAGAGCCCCAAGTGAGCTCGCAAGCTTCCAGCCTTCCAGTGATTTCATCCAAAGAGACGTGGTGATCAAAGCCAAGCTGTGATGTGCTGAAAAGGGGAGCAAATTGAGCAGAAAAGCAGCAGAACAAGAAGAAGTACTGGCAATTCAGATGCCACTGAAGCAGAGCATCGTGAATTGAAGAGGATCTCCATCGAATTCCTTCAAGGCTCTTCAATTCAAACATCTGCAAAACTTCTTCACCGAGGAACATCCAACCCATATCTATTTCACTTATTTCTTGGAGTGTTCATCTCATTTTCATTGGTGAGATCTGTACATGAAGTTATGTGCATATTTCTGTGTTGTTTAAGTCTGTGAATCAGATCATTGCTAGAGGATCTGATCTCATGTCGTTTTGATCTAGCTTGTGTGTTTGAGCTGTCGTGCTCAGTTTGTGAGCCGTCGAACTCACGGTTGTGTTGAGCCGTCATGCTCAGTTTGGAGTCGTCGTGCTCCAGTTGTGGTTTGAGCCGTCGTGCTCAGTTTGTGAGTCGTCGAACTCATGGTTGTGTTGAGCCGTCGTGCTCAATTTGGAGTCGTCGTGCTCCAGTTGTGGTTTGAGCCGTCGTGCTCAGTTTGTGGGTCGTCGAACTCACGGTTGTGTGTTTTGAGCCGTCGTGCTCATAGTTGTGTGTTGAGCCGTCATGCTCAAGGTGTTTTGGAGTCATCGTGCTCCAGTGTGTGTTGTACTCGGGTTTGAGTAGTGTAGGAATCACTGGTGTGATTTTCGAACCACCTAAAAATCCTCTGTGCAATGGTTTGATTTCTTGTCTCTGAGCTAGATGCTTGCATAGGATTTCGCTTTCACACTCTCTTTCTATTTGCTTCACACATCATATACACACAATCACACTTTCTCACATCAGATCAGTTAGATTGCTTGCTTGAATGGATCTCTAATCTGAAGTAATTTTTAAATTACTTAAGCTCCCGCATTAATTATTGATAGATCTATTCAACCCCTCCTTCTAGATCTGTTCATCATCTCTATTTGATCCTACAATTGGTATCAGAGCGGGTTAATATCTATTTCTGATCTGATTTGATTACCTCTATTTGATCGGTGTGTTCTATCTGCTGATTTGACTGCTTGCTCATTCCCAGTCTTTTACTTTGATTCATGGATTCACGAGGATTTGTAGCTGAGGGCCATTCCATTAATAGACCACCATATTTTGATGGGTTGATTACTCCTACGGGAAAAATTGCATGCAAGTTTTTCTAAGGGCTCAGAACTATGAAATCTGGAAGATAGTAGATAAGGGTCCCTATGAAAACCATGGAGATGAGGAGAATTGGACTAGAGAGCAAATTAGAAAAGCCACTCTTAAATTACAGTGCCATGAATATGCTTTAATGTGCAGTTCACCCTAAAGAATATTCAAGAATATCCATGTGCAAATCTGCTAAGGAAATGTGGGATAAACTTGAATTAATGTACGAAGAAGAAACATCTCAAGTTAGGGAAACCAAAGCAAACATACTTGTTTCTGAATATGAACTGTTTATGATGAAACTGATGAGTCAATTTCTGAAATATTTGCCACGTTTATGACAATCGTCAATGGACTGAAGCACTAGGTAAAGACTACACTGATGTTGGTCAGGTTGAGAAAAATCGTGCGCTCTCTATCATCAATTGGCACACAAAAGCTACAGTGATGGAAGATTCTAAGGACTTATCCAAAATATCTTTGGATGAACTCATAGGATATTTAATGACTTATGAAATAAATATGAAAAGAACTGAATAACATATGCTTAAAGCCAAACCAGTAACACTTAAGGCTTCATCAAGCAACAAGGAGAAAATTTAGGAAAAGTCTAGTTCTGAAAAGTCTGAGTCTGGTGAGGATGAAATTGCCCTCATGACTAGGCAATTTAGAAAATTTTTAAAATCAAGAAGATGAAATTCAATGGAAAAGAAAATACTCTTCTGGTAAAAAGAATGCTTCCTCTTCAAACTTAATCCTGGTAGAAATCAAAAAGCTGATGAAGGGTTACTTGTACATGGCAGGCAGGACATATGAAGGGTGAGTGTCCTGAGGTCAAGAAGGACAAATACAAGAAGAACAACAAAATGAAAAAGCAAAAGCAATAGCAACAATGAAGACAAAGTGAGGATGGAAAGAGTCCTCAAGCTCAGGAAAATCTTTATGGCTTTGGAAAGGTAAGTTCAACAATATACTGTTGAAGATTGGGAAGATGATATGCTGCTTTGGTTGAAAAATACTCTAAAATAAGAAAAGAAAATAACATCTGAAAAAAAAAAATTGAAAATGTCATGCATGATACTTCCTTATCTAGGAGAATGTCTGAACTTGAAAATGAAATATTTGAACTTAATGATGAAAATAAAGAACTTATGAATGAAATGGATGAATTTAAAATTGCATCTCAAAAGGCCAACACTAATTTTGAAAAGCTTTCTGAAAGAATGGAATTGCAACAAAAAGAAAAGCAACAAGCTATTGATGAAATTCAGAAACTTAAGAAGCTGCTGGCTGAAAAGGAGCAAGTAATAAAAAATTTCACAAATGGAAAAGAAAATCTTGATGCCTTGTTGGGACTAAGAATGAATGCTGAAAAATATGGACTAGGATTCACTTCAGAAAATTCAATGAAAAATAAATCTGCTGAAAAGATAGAAAAATCTTCAAAAATTACTTTGATAAAATTTGTCAAAAGTAATAGTCCAAAAACAAAAATAAACAAGTGTCAAAGAAAACATCTGAAACAATCAAAAACCAAGATAAAAAGGAAATGATCAATCAGAAGAAACAAAACAGGTCGACACATGCTGCAGAAAGATCGACACAGGTCAACCATAAGTTCAAACTTGTGGTCACTGAGTCGATACTAGCTCAACATAGGTCGACCTATCCACTTCTGAACAACAACATGATGTTTCACAAAATTCAAATAAAAATATGAAAAATTATAAAAACACACTTTCATGATGATTATTAGAGATCCAGGACATCATATCAATCCAATTGGATCAATTCTTGGTATCAATGGTATCACAATCCTCATTGGTACCATTCACAATCTTTTTATCCAAAGTTTCTAAAATATCAATAGAATTTTTTGTCTGGATTTCCATACATGAACAATCATTTCAAAATACATAAATTCCTGTTATAAAAGAAAAAACACTGGTGTTTTCATTCCAAATTAGAATGTTAAAATACCAAAAAGGGAAGTCATTTCAGAAATAAAACAAAAACCAAAAACAACTCAAGTGTGGATCAGAAAAGATTATTATTTTTGCTCAAACAAATTGATGGTGCCAACAATATTTGGGTACCAAAATCTTTTCTTCTCTGATCTGATTTGTGCAGGAAGGTCGTGCACCCAGCTCTAATGTATGGTTTCTTGACAGTGTGTGTTCACGACACATGACTAGAGACAGAACAAAATTTTCATTTTTGATTGAAAAGGAAGGAGGATCTGTTACTTTTGGAGGTAAAAACAAAGAAAAAATAATTGGATCTGGAAAGGTTGGTGTGGAGGTGATTTCCTGCTTGGGCCGGAGTCAAGCGGGCCTACACTTGAAGGAGGGAAGAAGGACGCCGGTAGCGGACGAACGCCTGCAAAACCAGAAGTGGATCAGGGGGGCCCGGTTGAAGAACCGGGGAGAACCCTCCGATGCCTAAGTTAGCGATGGATTCAAAGGCTTGGAAGAGGAAGGTTCAGTATTGCGCAAGAGATGTGTGCCTTCGATTACGTCCCTCTGCATGGAGGCTTACCTGTGTCTTTTATAGGCTGAAGTGCTGAGGGAGAGGGACGGAACGTCCCTGATCAATGCCGCAAAGGGCGTGCCTACTGGCGTCCTTAGTGGGGGAGTTACGCGTTGAGGCGTTCTGCAGTTAATGCACCACTTGATCGTGGGGCGCATGGTGTAGCCGTTATAACTGCCGCGAGGGGATGAAGGGCCGCTCGGATTCTCCTGGGAGGAAGGTACCGAGCAGGTAGCCTGCTCGATGAGCCAGACCTGCTGTTCGGTAGTCGAGCCCGTTGTTCGGTGCCCGGTGCCCGGAGGCATGGCTTGCTGCCGGATGTCTGCTGCGAGGAAGTGCTGCTCGTGCCGAAGAGGTTTCAGCACACGCCGAGCAGACCCTGCTCGGAAGGGAGGGCCTTTGGCCGAGCAGGCTATACGGTATCCGAAGGCGGCTCTTGGGTCCCGTTGGTACCCGAATGCAGGGACCGGCCTCGTGACCTTGAAGTTGTTCTTGAAAAGACGTGGTGCCTTGCGGGAGGGTCACATTTGCCTGCTGAATTGGGCTGGGCCATGATGGGCCTAACGCACGATGGTAGATAGAAATAGCCACCACACTTGCCCCCCACGCCATCGAGTGAGCTCGGGAACCAGGACACTCGAGGGTGGAAGCCTGCTCGAACGTCACCTCCGTAATAAATGTGACGATGACCTCGGGTGTATGGGCAGCGGTGAGGCGACGACGCTCACTATACCTCCTCGATAACGAAGGTAACCCCATGATGGCGGGATGACATGTCGAGCCAGGGGGCTCTCCGCGGTACATCTGAACGGTCACTTTTGGAGCGGGGGGCTCCGCCTTGGCTTTTCGAATTTCGCGCCCTCCTTTCCTTATAAGGAAGAGGAGGGGGATAGGCGGGGAACCCACGCCCTTAGCTTTTTCGCAGAGCCTGCTTTCCCCCCAAGCATCTTCTTCCTCCTCTTCGCAATCAACTTCTTCGTTTCTGCAACTTCCGGTGATGGCCAGCAAGGGGAAGGCTGCCGCAGTCGTCGAAGTGAGCGGAGTGGCGCCGGCGAACGCCCGGGGGCCACGATGCCGCCATTACGAGGGCCTTCGGGAGCACTTCCAGATCGGCGACGAATACGAGATCATGATGGCGAGAGAGGAGGACTCGCAACTGATGAACAGGCCAGGGTGCCTGGCACTATCGCTCGACCACATGGAGGCCGGATTCCGGCTGCCGCTGCCGGAAGTGGCGAAGGCGCTGTTGAACCGATGGGGTCTTGCGCCGATCCAGCTTACGCCAAACTCATGGCGTACCATCTGCATTTTCTGCATCGTCTGCAAGCTCCGAAAAGTCTGGGGTTCAGCGGAGGTGTTCCGGGCGCAATTCCGCCTCACCTCCTCACCAGGATCCGGGGCTGGCATTTACTATACCAAGCACCGACCGGACCGGATGCAGATCGAGCTGGCGAAGAAGTATTCTAACAACAAAGGTTGGATGAAACGGCTCTTCTTCGTCAAGCGACGCGACGGCGCAGAGTGGGGGTTCCCGACTAGAGTCCAATCGGCGAGGAAGGATACATACCCCTTCCTGATCCAAGATGAAGCGAAGGCTTCGGATAGCCTGAACCTAGCATACGTGCGCAACAGGGAGGGCTACCTGACGGAGTTCCAACTCGTGCAGCATGGTCTGAGCCGACCATGGAGTAAGTACCTGATCACGTTGCCTTCGTATGTCTATCGCATAATTGTCTTCTAACTGCGTGCTTTCCCCCTTTTTGGATTGCAGGTGCCGAGGAGGTAGCTGCTGGTCGGGACCAGGAGGCCAACGAGGAGTACGCCGAGCAGATCACCGTCACCCCTCATTTGGTTTTCGAGGGCGATGACGTTTCTACCGTGATAAGGATCCCTACTGCAGTGAGGGCTCCTTCCTCGGTGACAACTGCCATGGCGGCGCCGGCTCCTGCAGAGGGGCGTTCTGTTGAGGGCTCGCCAGCCGCTGCCAAGAGGCCAAAGAAGATCCGTTTGAAGAAGAAGGCGGTAATGAAGGCTTCTACGAGAGCGGTGCTACTGTCCTTGACCGAAGAAGGAGGAACGAGCCAGCCTCATACCATCAAAAGGAGACCGGTGGTATCCGAACAACAGACGTCTGAGGGTGAAGCTGGAGAGGAGGAGGTGGATCCGCGACCTTTGATAAGGAGGAAAAGGAAGAGGAAGCTGGAGGAGGCCGCACCGCGAATGGTAGAAGAGGACGACGAGGAAGATACTGAGGAAGAGATCCCTCGTCTTGAAGCGCTGAAGAAGCGCAAATCTCAAATGGCCACCGAACTGGGTCTCGTCGTGGTGAGCAACGAGTCGAGGAGCTCGTCCGAGGAGCGGACGAAGACACTTGCACCCTAGACTCCATTGGGGATTATCCACAGGAGGTGGATCCGATGGGGGCCTCGAGCACCAGAGCCGACGAGCGGAGTGTTGCGCCCGTTGGCGAGAAGATGACCGTGCAAGGGGGTGAAAAAGCCCCATGCACAGCTGAAGTACTTGAGGGGACCGTCCCCTCAGAGACGGTGGCCCCTACTGCTGTGGAGAGGAGTTCGACGACGGCGGACGTCTTGCCCCCCATTCCTCCCACTGAGGCGGCTGTTGAAGAGATAACACAAACAATCGGCGTGGGTGAGGATGGGGCCAGACAGGTCAATGAGATCGAGGAGGGGGGGGCCCAGAAATCTCCCGTCGCCGCGGAGAACCAGGAGGTGGCGGCCGAGGTCCCCAGAGCGGTTGAAGGAGGCTCTTCCGCAGGGCAAGCGAGCCAGGCTGCCGAGGACCAGGTCGCCTCCGAAGAAGATCGGAGGCCTCTTTCCCAAGTGCTGGGGCGGAAGTCGCCAATGCTTCCTTTAGAGGCCATGCTGAAAGCGGCCCTGGAGCGCCTCAAAGGCCAAACGTCGAGGGTCCTGCCTCCGTGTCCTACAGCGTCTCAACTGGAAGTGTTGGCGCGATGCCAGCAGCTGAGTCCGGAGGAGACCCCCGAGCACTCAAGTGGGGACTATCGCCCGGAGCACCCTGCTGAACATGATGATGTCGATGTAGGGGAGCTGGTGGACGGGATCACGAATTCTCTGGGCATGATGAAGAAGCTTGCCATAAGCGCCCAGAATCAGAAATAACTGTGGGAGGCGGAATCCACCTTCTGCGACGACCTGGTACAGCAACATAAGGCCCGTGAAGCCGAGCTGCTGAATGAGGTGAATAACCTCAAAGACGCGCTTCGGACTTCTGAGCTTAACCTGGCCGTTGCACGCGCAGAAAAGGAGGCGCTCGCCTGCGTCTTAACTGACGCGAAGGACTGAGGAGTTGCCGAATACAAGGCGGGTCCGTGCTTCATGGAAGACTTGGAGCAGTTTGGGGCCCGCTGCTACAAGGTGGGCCTCGATGCCGGGAAGGAGCTCGGGCGGAGGCTTGCAACAACCGAGCATGCCCGAGAGGCATTTGAGGCTGCCGTGGGGGAGTGTAGACGCCGGACTAATGATGCTCGTCTGGACGGAGTACGCTTTGCCCAGTTCCAATCAGGGCGAATGCCTCCTATAGACGACGGCGCCGGTCCCTCTCAACGGGCACCTTAGCCTTTTCTGCTTCTAGTTTTCCTCTTCGTTTTTTGTAAACCAGGCTCGTGGAGCCTTTTGTAAGAAGTTATGAGTACAACTACCATTTGATCCTAGTCATGGCTTCGCTTTTTCTATCTCCTTACCTTGCAAGTGTTCTATCCGAACCGGAATCCGTTGGTCGTTTAGAAGTGTTCGCAATTACCGCACAGGTTGTTATGAACTGCGAGTGTTCTAGCCTGGGGTGTTTGCGGAACATTTTCATACTAGGAGATGTCGTTACATCCTTGTGAACTAAAGATATTGAGATAAGGATGTTTTGGACTTCGTCTCTAGCCGGCCAAAAGAACTGGTAGGGGAGAAGTAGGATGCCGAACAGAAGGCTTTTATAAATAGTAATCCTTCAAGTTGGATACATGCCAGGTTCTGGGTATGGCCCCGCCACTAGGAGTAGTTAGCTTATAAGAGCCTTTTACAAGAACCTGGGTGACCTGATAAGGTCCTTCCCATTTGGGGGCGAGCTTACCGGCTGCTCTTCGGGGATCCGATGCCGAGCAACGGTGAAGAACAAGGTCCCCTTCGAAGAAGCGCCTTTCCTGAACTCGGGAGTTGTAATATTGCGCAAGTCGTTGTTGGTAGGAAACTAGTCTGATGCTGGCGTCACTCTGACGTTCGCCAAGCATGTCTAGGTTTTCCCTGAGCGCGCGATTATTGACAGCCTCGTCGAAGTGAGTTATCTGGAGAGTGGGGAGAGTCACTTCTAAAGGTACAACGGCCTCTGTGCCATAGGCCAAACGGAAAGGGGTCTCCCCAGTGGCTACCCGAGCAGTTGTTCGGTGGCACCACAACACATTAGGGAGCTCATCAATCCACGAACTGCCAGCAGCTTCGACTCTCGTGCGGATCCCGTGCAGCAACGTACGGTTGGCGTTTTCGACCAGACCATTGGCCTGAGGATGTGCCACGGAGGTGAAGTGGTTGTAGATGCCAAGTTCGGCGCACTTCTGCTTGAAGAAGGTGCTATCGAACTGCTTCCCATTGTTAGAGGTAATCACTCTTGGTATGCTAAACCTGCAGAGGATATTCTTCCAGACGAACTTCCACGCGGCTTGTTCGGTGATTGTGGTAACGGGTTCTGCTTCGACCCACTTGGTGAAGTAGTCGATGGCCACAAACAAAAACTTCTTTCGACCATGGGCCTCTGGGAAGGGACCCAGAATAATAATGCCCCACTTAGCGAAAGGGCGAGGCTCAAACAGTGTATGAAGTTGCTCGGCCGGTTGCTTAATGAGCTGTCCGAATTTCTGGCATTCCGGGCACCTTCTGACAAAGGACATATAGTCCTTTTGCAGAGAGGGCCACCAGAATCCTGCTCGGATAATGCTGCGTGCCAGCGTTCTACCCCCCAAGTGGCTTCCGCACAACCCCTCATGAACCTCTTCGATAGCCGCAAGGGCCTCTTCAGGGCTGAGACACCGTAAGAGGGGTCTTGAAAGGGACCGTCGGTAGAGCTTGCCTTCAATGAGGGTGAAACACTGAGAACGCAGTCTAATCTTTCGAGCTTCGCCCTGCTCAGGGGAAGCTCGCCTCGAAGTAGATAGGCCAGGAGAGGGTCCGTCCAGTTCGGAGCTGGGGGGTCGGACCCAATGGCTTCTACATCCACTTCGGTGCTCGTGTGCGAGCTCTTCAATGAATACGGAGAGAGAAGGGGCGATGCCACCTGAAGACGCCAGCTTGGCAAGTGCATCAGCTCGCGCGTTTTGCTCCCGTGGAACGTGTATGACTTCGAAGTAAAGGAGGCCTTCTGCTCGGCTCTTGACCTGTTGAAGGTACTGGGCCATGCGTGGCTCCCTTGCTTCGAACTGTCCGTTCACCTGGCCGGCAACCAATTGGGAGTCACTAAAGGCCTTGAGTCGAAGGGCTCCAAGGTGCCTCGCCATTCAGATTCCAGACAACAACGCTTCGTATTCGGCCACATTATTGGAGGCCGCAAAGCGAAATCGAAGGGCATATTGGAACTCTAAACCCTCCAGAGAGGTGAGGACCAGGCCAGCTCCGCTCCCTGTGACACACGAGGATCCATCGACGTAGAGCTCCCATGGGGGCTCGTCGACCAGCGGAGGATCCTGTTCTGTAGGGAGGGTACATTCCTCGACGAAGTCCGCCAATGCTTGTGCTTTAATGGCCGTCCTTGGACGGTAGCTGATGTCGAATTCGCCTAGCTCGATGGCCCATTTAATGAGCCGACCGGAAGCCTCCGGCCGCTGTAGAATAGACTTCAGCGGCTAGTCGGTAAGAATCGTTATTGAGTGGGCCTGAAAGTAGGGCCTGAGTTTCCGGGCAGCCGTGACCAGAGCAAGGACGAGTTTTTCTGCTCGGGGGTACCTTCTTTCAGCTTCTTGAAGGACCCTGCTGATATAGTAAATGGGACGCTGGGCCGCTCCCTCTTCTCTGATCAACACTGTGCTGATGGAGTGCTCGGTAACCGAAAGGTATACGAACAAGGGCTCCCCGAGCACAGGTTTCGAGAGAACAGGTGGGGCTGCGAGATAGGCCTTCAACTCCGCGAAGGCGGCCTTGCAGTCCTCAGTCCACTGTACATGCCCCCCTTGCTGTGAAGAGCCTCTGGGTCCTCGCAGCAATTTGAAGAAGTTGAAGCTCCTCTCTGCTGCTCGGGACATGAACCGATTGAGTGCGGCTAGTCGTCCAGTCAAACGTTGGACGTCGCGTACCATTTTTGGGCTGCTCATTTCAAGTATTGTTTGGATCTTCTCAGGGTTGGCCTATATTCCTCTATTTGAGACGAGGAAGCCGAGGAACTTTCCTTAGCGTACTCCAAATGCACACTTGGCTGGGTTGAGCTTTATATTGTACCTTCGCAGAGTTGCGAAGGTCTCCTCGAGGTCAGAGATGTGGTCAGTGCTCGGAAGCGTTTTGACCAACGTTGTCGATGTAGACCTCCATGTTGCACCCAATTTGCTGCTCGAACATCTTATTGACTAGTCGCTGGTATGTTGTGCCCGCGTTTTTCAGACCAAAGGGCATCCTGGTGAAACAGTATAACCCCAGGTCTGTGACAAACGTGGTAGCATCCTGATCCGGAGGATGCATACTGATCTAGTTATACCCAGAGTAGGCATCCAAGAAGCTGAGGAGCTCGTGCCCGGACGTAGCGTCTACCAGCTGATCGATGCGTGGCAGTGGGAAGTTATCCTTGGTAGTCGCATTGTTGAGGTCCTTGTAATCCACACATACGCGCCATTTACCAGTGGCTTTGCATACGAGGACTACGTTGGAGATCCATCTTGGGTATTGGGCTTTCCGGAGGAGCCCAACTGCTCGGCTTTTGACAACGTGATCTCGGATCACAGTCTGCTGTTCTTGGTTGACGGGTCGCCTCCTTTGTTGAATCGGTGGGACCCGTGGATCCAGGCGGAGGCGATGTAACATTACCTCTAGGGGGATGCCTGGCAACTCGTCATCGGACCACGCGAACACGTCCAGATTAGCTAGCAGGAAACTTCTATACCGCTGTTGTTCTGCTTCCGCTAGTAACGCGCCAATGTATAGGATGTGTTCGGGGTCGTTATCCACTTGGACTGGAAGTAGGTCCTCGGCAGGAGTTCCGCAGCTGGTGGAAGGCTGGTCGGCTGGTGGAGAAATAGGTGTTGAAACCGCGAGTGGCTGCTTGTCCCTTAGAGAAAGAACATAACACCATCGAGACTCGCGCTGGCATCCGAGCACCTGCCGACCCCACACGGGGTGGGGAACTTCATCTTCTGATGGAGGGACGAAGGCACCGCCTTGATCCGCCCGATCAGACCTCTACCAAGGATCGCATTGTATCCAGGCATGCTCCTGATGACCAAGAAATCCACCACCTTGGTCACACACTTCGGAGCCGTCCTGAGGGTGATCGAGAGGCGAACTCTACCTAGACCGACACCCTCGAGAAGACGAACAGGGGCGATTCTACAGGGGTGTTGGTCTGTCTTTAGGCCCATAAGAGATAGAAATCGTAAGCCCGTCGGGGGCACTTCCATTATCTACCAGATCTTCGTCTGAGAAGGTTGTGCCCCCTCAGACTGTGCGTGCACGGGATTAGGGGGATAAAGAGCCGGCCGAGGTATCGGAGGTCTGTCCACGACATGCACTCGCCTTGCGTAATCGCGTCGGCTCTGAGTGCTCTCTCCGCCTGCGCCGAATCCTCCTGCGATCACGTTGATTTCTTGCCCGTTGGGCTCGTTGTTGATCGGCTGCTCGGGAGTCCGCTCTCGGCGTCTGGGGCGGTCTTCATTCCGGCGCACGAACCGTCCGAGGTAGCCGCGCTTAATGAGGGACTCGATTTCGTCTTTAAGCTAGTGGCATTCGGAGGTGTCGTGGCTGTGGTCGCGGTGGAAGCGACAATACTTCTCCTGGTTGCGCCATCGAGGATCAGAGTGCATCCTTGGTGGCCACCGAACATATGGTTCGTCCCTGATCTCTGCCAGGATCTGTTCGAGTGCCACCGTCAGCGGTGTGTAGTCGGTGAAGGGGCGTGGTCAGCACGGTGAGTCACCGTTGCGCCGTCCTTTCTTCCGATCGCGGTCGGAACCGTTGTCAGAAGGCCTCTTCTTGTCTGTCAATTCTCCGTGCTCCGCCCGGCTAGCAGCCAGACTCTCTTCGCACGCCGCATGGCATTGTGCAGTGGAGAGGAGGTAGGCAAGAGTGGAAGGCTGCTGCACTCCCAACATCCTCTGCAGGAAACCGTCACGAGTACCCTGGATCAGGGCACTGGTGGCTAACGGGACATCGAGGCGCGGGATGCGGAGCGCCTCAGTCTGGAACCTCTTGACGTAGTCCCAAAGTGCTTCTCCCTTCTTTTTCCGAACAGCAAGAAGGGAGGCCGCGGTGCGCGGTTGTGATCTTCCGCCCAGGAAGTTGTCCCGAAAGGACTTCTTCAACTGGTGGAAGGAAGAGATGGAACCTGCGGGGAGGGCTTCGAACCAAGCCCGAGCAGTTTCCTTCAAGGTGGCCGGAAAGGCCCGGCATTTGGCCGCATCAGATGCTCCGTGGAACACCATATGCGACTCAAACCCGTGGATGTGATCCGCGGGGTCAGAAGTACCGTCGTACGGCACGATGGTAGGTAGAGGGAGCTTGGGAGAGACCCGAGCCTCCAGGATCTCCGCAATGAATGGGGAGCGGAAGTTCAGGTCCTCCTCGGCCGGAGCTTTTCCTCAGCACGCTGGACCATCGCGTCCACACGACATTCCAGGTCGACGACGCGGCGCAAGCGCCTGGCCAACTCTTGTTTGGAGTGGGCCGAGTCCGCACGACCAAACTTGTGGGAGTTGGCTCCCACGACCGAGCGCGGCAGGCGCGAGACCACCGCAGAATGACGGGGCGAACGGCCGCGGCGCTCCAGGGCTCGTTCACCAGACGGAGCGCGGCGCGACCTCCGTGGCGAATCAGCGTGCTGCTCCTGAGTCGACCCTGCTGGGGCAGGAGGTGCGCGTGATCGTCGGTGGGACGATTCTGCCTGGCGCTCCTGCAGAACGGAGGCTGCCAGGGCCGGCTGCCCGGAAAGTTGAGCCTGGAGGCCCAGGCAGATGCCCGTCAGCTACTGCATCTGTCCCTGGAGTTCGGCCATCTCCAAGGCAGTTGCAGGCACGACGGCGGCGGGTGCCGGGACGCCCCCGGTCGCGGCAGCAGGAGCTACAACGACGTCGACGGGGGGAGCACGTTGACGGGAGTCCATCTGCGACTGGCGGGACCTCATCATACGGCTCCCCATGTTCTGGTACGAGGATCGTCCACGAGCCATGGCTGTTGTTCCTTCCCACAGACGGCACCAAAAGTGTGGAGGTGATTTCCTGCTTGGGCTGGAGCCAAGCGAGCCTACACTTGAAGGAGGGAAGAAGGACGCCGGTAGCGGACGAACGCCTGCAAAACCAGAAGTGGATCAGGGGGGCCCGGTTGAAGAACCGGGGAGAACCCTCCGATGCCTAAGTTAGCGATGGATTCAAAGGCTTGGAAGAGGAAGGTTTAGTATTGCGCAAGAGAGGTGTGCCTTCGATTACGTCCCTCTGCATGGAGGCTTACCTGTGTCTTTTACAGGATGAAGTGCTGAGGGAGAGGGACGGAACGTCCCTGATCAATGCCGCAAAGGGCGCGCCTACTGGCGTCCTTAGCGGGGGAGTTACGCGTTGAGGTGTTCTGCAGTTAATGCACTACTTGATCGTAAGGCGTGCGTGGTGTAGCCGTTATAACTGCCATGAGGGGATGAATGGCTGCTCGGATTCTCCTGGGAGGAAGGTACCGAGCAGGTAGCCTGCTCGGTGAGCCAGATCTGCTGTTCGGTAGTCGAGCCCGCTGTTCGGTGTCCAGTGCCCGGAGGCATGGCTTGCTGCCGGATGTCTGCTACAAGGAAGTGCTGCTCGTGCCGAAGAGGTTTCGGCACACGCCGAGCAGACCCTGCTCGGAAGGGAGGGCCTTTGGCCGAGCAGGCTATACGGTATCCGGAGGCGGCTCTTGGGTCCCGCTGGTACCCGAATGCAGGGACCGGCCTCGGGACCTTGAAGCTGTTCTTAAAAAGACGTGGTGCCTTGCCGGAGGGCCACGTTTGCCTGCTGATTGGGCTGGGCCATGATGGGCCTAACGCACAATGGTGGCTAGAAATAGCCACCACAGTTGGTAAATCTTCCTCAAACTCAATTGAAAATGTTCTATTAGTTGATGGTTTGGATTATAATCTTTTGAGTATAAGCCAACTATGTGACAAGGGTCACAAAGTTGTTTTTAAATCAGACTTTTGCAAAATACTTGAATCTTCATATGAAAAAATAAAATTCTTTGGAAAAAGAGAAAATAATGTCTACATGATCAATTTTGATAAAAAATTTGTTGAAAACATCTGTTTGGTTGCTAATAAAAATGAAATTGTATGGACATGGCACAAGAGACTTGGTCATGCAAGTTTTAACACAATAAATAAACTCTTAAGGCTAAATCTAGTTAAAAGACTTCCTAGATCTTTTCCAAATGTTGAAAATCAACTTTGTGGGATATGTGCTCAAGGAAAACAAACCAAATTTTTTTTATGTACGTACTTCTAAGCCACTAGAATTACTTCATATGGACCTTTTTGGGCCAACAAGAATTCTCAATCTTAGTGGCAAACGATATGGATTTGTCATCATTGATGATTTTACTAGATATACCCGGGTTATATTTCTATCCCACAAAAGTGATACTTGTCAAGAATTCAGGAAATTCTGTAACACTGCCTTAAAGGGTTTTTCACATAAAATCAAGTCCATTTTGACTGATCATGGGGGATAATTTAAGAACAAAGCTTTTTCTGATTTATGTGCTGAACTGAACATTTTTCACAGATTCTCTTCTCCAAGAACTCCAGAATAAAATAAAGTTGTGGAAAGAAAGAACAGAACTCTTGTGGAAATGGAAAGGTCCATGCTCTTGGAAAGTAAGTTGCCCAAATCCTTTTGGGCTGAAGCTGTGAACACAACAAATCATATTTTGAACAGAGCATTGGTCAGACAAAAAATCAGAAAAACCCCCTATGAACTTTTGAAAAACAAAAAGTCAACTTTGTCTTACTTTAAAGTTTTTGGTTGTAAGTGCTTTGTACATAACAACAATAAAGAAAATCTTGATAAATTTGATGCCAAAAGTCTTAAAGCTATTTTCCTTGGTTATTCAGAAATTTCTAAAGCTTATAGGGTTTACATTCTCAAGAATAAAACTGTGGAAGAATCTCCACAT
This sequence comes from Colocasia esculenta, assembly GCA_014218235.1. Classification (NCBI taxonomy): domain Eukaryota; kingdom Viridiplantae; phylum Streptophyta; class Magnoliopsida; order Alismatales; family Araceae; genus Colocasia; species Colocasia esculenta. Next base: position 71,203,541 of record CM024760.1, on the reverse strand, counting down.
GTAGTTTTTGATGAAAATTCCTATCAAACTGATGACTCTACATCTTGCATGATTCCTCAAAGTAATGAAGAAGATGACTTCATTGTCTAATCTTCACCAACTATTGAAGAGCATGAAGATCCATTTGAAAATCTGGACAATCAATCACCTACCACAGATGGATCAGGTAATATTGTTCTAGAACTGAATGAACCTCAAGAGGTAATTCCCGAACCCAGACTTTTAAGAGATCATCAAATCGAGAATGTGGTTGGTAATGTGCATGATAGAGTTAGGACTAGGTCATCCTTTCAGAATGTAATAAATGAAGACCCACTGTCACTAATTTCCCAAATTGAATCAAAGTCTATTGATGAAGCTCTAACCAGTGAAGATTGGATCAATGCAATGCATGAAGAACTTCATCAATTTGACAGAAATCAAGTATGTGAATTAATACCTAGGCCTAGTGATCAATATGTGATTGGCACTAGATGGGTATTCAGAAATAAATTGAATGAAAATGGACATATTGTAAGGAATAAAGCTAGACTAGTTGCCAATGGGTACAATCAAGAGTTTGATATTGACTTTGAATAATCATATGCCACTGTAGCTAGACTAGAAGCTGTGAGAATTTTTCTCACTCTTGCATCATCCTTGAAATTCAAAGTTTATCAAATGGATGTGAAAAATGTATTTTTGAATGGTTACATCAAAGAAAATATTTTTGTAGAACAACCTCTTGGTTTTGAAAATGGAAAAATATTCTGATCATGTTTTTAAACTTAATAAGACTCTTTATGGTCTTAAGCAAGCTCCAAGAGCTTGTTATGACTGTGTGAGCTCATTTTTACTGAATAAAGATACACAAGAGGTAATGTAGACCAAACTTTGTTTACCAAAATTGTAAATAATCAAATCATTGCTGTCCAAATCTATGTTGATGACATAATTTTTGGGTCTACAAATAAAGCTCTATGCACTGAATTTGCTGATCACATGAAAACTGAATTTGAAATGAGTTTGATGGGTGACCTACAATTCTTTTTGGGATTGCAGGTACATCAAACTATTGAAGAGATTTTTATAAGTCAAACGAAGTATGTGAGAACTTTTGAAAAGATTTGACTTTAAGCACCTCAAACACTCAAGCATACCAATGACGATAAATGTAAGATTAGAGGAAGATTCTTTTAGTAAGTCAGTAGATCCAAAGACCTGTAGAGATATGATTGGTTCTCTACTTTATCTCACAACCTCTAAACTTGACATTCAATTTAGTGTGTGCATATGTGCTAGATTTCAAGTCCATCATAAAGAAAGTCACATGTTAGCTGTCAAAAGAATTTTTAAATATCTTGCTGGAACATGTGAACTTGGAATATGGTATCCTATTGGCTGCAAAGTAGACTTAATTGCTAATTGTGATGCTGATTATGCTGGTTGTAAGCTTGATAGAAAAAGTACTAGTGACTTATGTTTATATCTAGGTGGATGCCTAATTTCTTGGGCTTCTAAAAAGCAACATTCAGTAGCTCTATCCACTGCAGAGGCTAAATATGTTGTGGCTGGTTGTTGTGGCACTCAAGTTCTTTGGGTGAAACACCAGCTCCTAGATTATAATCACAAATTGAGCTGCATTCCTATTTTGTGTGATAACACTAGTGCAATCAATTTGTCTAAAAACTCAATTCAGCATCCACGAACAAAGCACATTGAAATAAGACACCATTTTCTAAGGGATGAATTTGCTAAGAAATCTTTTGAGTTTCACTTCATTGAAACTAAAAAATAAATTACAGATATTTTCACTAAGCCTCTTCCAGAAAATAGATTTTCATCATTAAGGAGAGAGCTTTGGTTTATGCAAACTTCCACATCCTTGATATTTTTTCATTTTTGTTTGCAAATAAAATCTTTGTGTTCTTGCAAATAAAAGCTTTCTTGCTCTTATAAATAAACTCCCACTTCTCACATTGCATTGGCATTCTTGATATATCAAATAGTGATTTGAAGAAAGGCAAGTCAGACTTGTTTGGACACTTTAATTATGCGTGAGTATATGTCTCCGCCAAGTATTAAGAGCCTCTTTATGCAATTGTTGAGGGGGAGCTTTGTCATTCAATAAAATATTCTTGTTGATTCTACTCTCACTTCACTGTCTTCTTCCTTCTTCATAATTTTCATGTTCACCTTGAAAGGGGGAGCTACATGAAAGGGGGTGTAACACTTCGGGTCCTGCTTGCCTTGGTGTTGGTCTTGGGATCGCGACGGACAGGGGTGTCGCGTTCTGAACGCGACGTGTGCCCTGTTGCCTTCTGGTTGAGAAGGCGACGACCCCTGTGTCGCTTTCTGGTTGTCTGTGTGGCTGTGTGCCATGTGTCCGCATCACGGGTGTGAAGGCGACGTACCAATCGTCGCGTTCACCTGTGGCGCCTGCATGCGAGACACGTGGTCTGGAGCATGTCAGCCTGTTAGAGGTCTTGTTAGGAACTTTTGAGAAGGCGACATGATGGGTGTCGCGTTCTGGTTCAGAATGTGACGTCGAGCCTGTCGCGATCTCAGTTCCGAGGGCTTAAGCGGGTTGGCCCCTCATTTCTTCTCCTTTTTTTTCCCTCTTTCTCCCTTTCCCCCTCTTCTCGGCGGTGGGGGAGCTCCCCTCCGGCGATCGGGGCGTGGAGCGGCCGGCGGGCTCGGGGCGGCATCGCAGCGCGTGCGTGGAGCAAGGAGGAGGTGGCCAACCGACGTAAAGGCCCTTCGTGGGTTCGTTCTTTGTGAAAGGTAGGGATTTCTTGTGCCCTTCCTTGTTAGGGTAGATGGAGCTTGGTTTTGGGCGGTCCACTCCGTGCTCGTGAGCTCCCTTGTGGTTTCGCACAGATGGATGCTTGCCGGTGGTGCTCCGTCTATGTGTTTAAGTTTCATGCATGGTGGGTGTGGGCGAGGAGAGGTGGCGTGGTGCCCCTCGAGCCCTATTTTACTACTTTTGTGGCATGCTCCCCTCCCCCTCTCATTTGGTGGTAGTGTGGTAGCTTGGGGGGACCATGGTTGGCCCCCATGCTCAGTTCGGGGTTCTGCCTGGGGTCGCGACAGGTTAGCTTTCGCGACACCAGTCAGAAGGCGACGTGAAGCCTGTCGCCTTCTGGTGGCGACAGGTTGGCCGTCGCGTTCCCCTTTGCTGTTTAGTTCTGATTTCCGACCGTGGCGGAGGTTGGTTCGTGCCCAAGCTAGTTGAGGGAGGCCTCATCAGCTTGGCATGAGGCCTATCCCTCTTGTTGGGCCTTGGTTGTGTGGGCCTTCAGGGTGGGTCTACCCGAATGGCCTTGCCTTCAGATGAGGAATGCGACGGTTCGATACGTCGCATTTTGAATCTGATTGCGATAGGATTGTCGTCGCATTGTACCTTCGGGGTAGCGACAAAGTCCTTGTCGCCTTCTTGCTTTCGTACTATTTGGCTGCGGGCCGATGGCCCTGGTTAGGGGCCGGCCTTCTGATGCTGAACGCGATAGTCGATATGTCGCATTCAGATCAGAAGGCGCAGGTTGGCCGTCGCCTTCTGGTCCAGAAGGCGACACGCCTCTGGTCCCATTCCGGTTACCTGGTTTATGTTTCTCCTGGTGGTGTTCCGGGTTCTCGGGCCGTGCCGTATGTGCCGGCGTCGGCCGACGGCCCTTCTGGGGGTTTCTGGAAGGGGTGCCGTGTGTGCCAGTTGTGCCGTTTCTGTGGTGGTTGCCCCACCTGTTTCGCCCGGTGCTTGGCACTTGAGGGCTTGTCCCGTTCAGAGGTTGTCTCCGTTTCCTGGGACCCCCGTCCTCGGGAGCCTGTTGAGGGAGTACTCCGGGCTACGAGCGTGCTCGAGTTGGCAGCCCACGTGAGTGGACTCTGGAGCTGAGGGGAAAACGGTGGTTTGGGGCAGCGACGTTGAGTCGTTTGTAGAGCTCTCTTGTCTGGGTCTGGGACGCCGAGGGGTTCAGAGTGCTTTCTGGCGCAGACCAGACAGTCCCTTGTCTCACTGCCTCTCTCTGTGTTGGTTCCGGAGCCACATAGTGGTGTCAGGCGTGAGGCTGCAGCTTGGCCAAGCTGCAGTGTTGCGTGCGTTGCGTGTTTCTGTGGAGGCTCTATCTCGCCCTTCACGGGGGTGGAGGCAGAAGCTAGGCTAGAGAGCAGAGCGTGTGGACTATGGGTCCCCCCTCTTGGCTTCTAGCGGCGGTGGCTTGGTTGTTGTTGTTGTGACGATGTTTCCTCACGACATTTCCAAGTGTTCCTCGTTGCCCGAGCTTGCACGGCGGTTATAGCTTGGCTGTGCCTAGTTCCCATGGGCGTTGTTGGTCTGGCCTTGCGCGGACCCGTGCTTCTGGTGGTTTCCGCTTCGGTGCTCTCTCGGTTCCGTGGTTCCGTCCTTGGGTGCCAGTCTGTGATGGCACCGGCATGTGTAGCTTCCCGACCTTGCGGTGTGTCCGAGGTCTGGAGTGGTTCTGCTTGTGTGCCCTCGACCTTGTGGAGGTCTGAGGTGGCCGTGCTTGCGGTGAGACATCGTTCTCACCTGGTTGTTGCGTGGTCTCGGCGAGCATGCCGAGGGCTACTTCCACTGTGTGCCTGACTCCGTTGGTTTCTGCGGGAGTCGTGTGTGTGGCCCGACCTCGGTTGGTAGTCATGGCATTGCGCTGTTCTCTTCCACTGCTTAGTAGTATCATGTTGTTACTCGCTTTACAGCTTTCTAGTGTAGTTTCCTATTTCGGAGTTCCTACTGCTCTGGCCGGTGAGGGACTGGTAATCCCTACTGGGCCTTGTTCGCGAGGCTCACCCCCCTACTTCCTTCAGCTAGGGGCTTGTCGTCGCGGGAGTTCGGTGTCAGATGGGTTGCGGAGGCGGCTGTGGCGCTGTGTGTTGTCAGCAGCAGTGAGAGCGAGCGTTGTGAGCTCTTGTAGCCAAGTGAGCTGAGAGTTGTGTTTTGTAAGTCCTCGGGGTATGCCCCTTAAGGACTGTACCTTTCTTCTTGTACCTATGCTTTTGCTTGGGACATGTTGTACAAACTTTTGTATATTGTACAGATTGTTATAGTTATTCGAATTCAGTACATATCTCACTATACTATTTCTTCTAACCCTTCTGGATCTTCGGATCCGTGGGTGGCGACGTGAACTTCGGGGTCCCTAGCGGGGGTCCGGGAGGTCGGGTCGTTACAAGGGGAGTCATTTGATATCAGAAATTGAGTTTTTTGTCAATTCTTTTCTTATCTGGTATCAGAATTCTTGACACTGGTTGTCAATCTTGAGCCCCAAATTTTTAGAATTTTTGAGTCTTGGTGCTATCTTCATATGAGAGACTTAAAATATTGAAACTAACCTAATTGTGTATTTAATTTAATTTCAAAGATTCACTTTCATATCAAAGTTGTGTCATCTTAATACTGAATGTCTTTAAAATGATTTGCAAAACACTTGTAGGCACATGAGTGGCATTACTGTTTAACATGTGCAAGTTTAAGCTTTACTTTTACCACATGTTAAGAATAATTTTTCTACATTCACATCTATGACTTTTCTAGTCAAAACAAACAAAATCCTGCAGAACATCAAAAGAAAATGAACAACAATCTGGAAAGATACAAACAGAGCAATGCAAATTCTTGAACCACTGAGTAACCGGGCCATTTCACCTAAAAAGTGATTTGTTTCGCGTCAAAAAATGGAAAACAAAATTCTCAACTCTGTATAAGATAATGAAAGTTAAACCACTGAGTAATCAGGAGGTTTTGCATCTGGTAAATGTGATCTCTTGTACTGAAAAGTGAGATTTAACTAATTTATTTTTGTATTTTTTCCCAGCTAAAAAATGAAATGAAATTCAAAAAGACAAGATAGAAAAGCTTAAGACCTTACTAAAGTTCATGTATAATGAGTTTAAACCTGCTATTCTACGTTGTGTTACATTTAAAGCTTCTAACTTCCTTGTTGAATACTTCTGTTCACTCACATAGGTCACTTTCATTCACATTTGCATCATTATTTTAACTAAATTTAGATCATTATAGTTTGCTATACTTTGTGTTGAGTGTGTCCTTGTGATTAAACTTTAATGCACAATTGTAAAAACACAATAAACTCTCTCATTTGTCAATATCACTTTGTCTCATTTATTTTGATCATTTCTGAACATTTGTTTTTCACCACTTTATTTCCTGAACTCCTACATTCTTAGTTTTCATGTCTATCTTTTTGATGTTGTCAAAAAGGGGGAGAAAAATAAAATTGGTTTAATGCCATCAGCATGAATCGAGGGAGCAATATTGGGGGAGAAATTGGGATTTTGGTATATTGGTATGCGAAATTGGAGAAAGGGCAGGTTGAGGGAGAAACTGCAGACATGGGGAGAATGAAGAGACCCAAGTTTGAGTATTTGTTTTGTCATCATCAAAAAGGGGGAGAATGTTGTGTTGAGTGTGTTTTGGAATTTCTTAATGATGATTTTTTTAATGATGACCAATGAACATCACATTTCTTTGATTTTGATGATGACATATTGAACATATTGCACATATTGAATATATTACAATAATACTCAAACAACATGTTCTTGATATTTGATATCTCATATTTTACTGTTAATGACCTATTTTGATGGTTTACTCTTCATTCATACAGGTTTACAAAGTTCTTGTCAAAGTAGGTCGACTCTAGTTGACAGACAGGTCGACTCACAAAGTCTGCCCAACAAGTTTCTGAAGAGCAAATGTTAGTAGTGTCGACTCTATTTGGAGATGAGGTCAACACTAGCATCCATCCAGTGAACTAATTTTGGAGGAATTCACAGGAGGTCGACTCTACTTGTTGATCAGGTCGACACTAAGTGTCTGTCAGGTCGACACTAGTGTTCTGACAGTAAGCCCTGAATTGATGATTGGTCAGTAGGTCGACTCTCTTAAAAAATGAGGTCGACTCACATTTCTGTGCAAACTCAGAATCTTGCAAAGGATAAAATCCAATGGCTGTGATTTCACTCTGAGGTCTTTGTGGAAGATGCTATAATTACCAAAATTGCCCTCTCATGGCAGTATGGTAAAGACCTTTTGGACACGTGGCAGCCCAGGGTGTATTCTAGGTTTTTGTGCACGTCCTCTTCACGTAAAAGGGACAACACAGAGGCTATAAAAGTTCTATGATCTGTTATGAAGCAGAGAGACCCCCAAGTGAGCCCGCAAGCTTCCAGCCATCTAGCGATTTCATCCAAAGAGACGTGGTGATCAAAGCCAAGCTGTGATGTGCTGAAAAGGGGAGAAAATTAAGCATAAAAGCAGCAGAATAAGAAGAAGTACTGGCAATTCAGATGCCACTGAAGCAGAGCATCGTGAATTGAAGAGGATCTCCATCGAATTCCTTCAAGGCTCTTCAATTCAAGCTTCTGCAAGACTTCTTCACCGAGGAACATCCAACCCATATCTATTTCACTTATTTCTTGGAGTGTTAATCTCATTTTCATTGGTGAGATCTGTACATGAAGTTCTGTGCAATTTCTGTGTTGTTTGAGTCTGTGAATCAGATCATTGATAGAGGATCTGATCTCGTGTGGTTTTGATCTAGCTTGTGTGTTTGAGCTGTCGTGCTTAATTTGTGAGTCGTCGAACTCACGATTGTGTTGAGCCGTCGTGCTCAGTTTGGGGTCGTCGTGCTCCAGTTGTGGTTTGAGTCACCGTGCTCAGTTTGGAGTCGTCGTGCTCCAGTTGTGGGTTGAGCCGTCGTGCTCAGTTTGTGGGTCGTTGAACTCACAGTTGTGTGTTTTGAGCCGTCGTGCTCATAGTTGTGTGTTGAGCCGTCGTGCTCAAGGTATTTTGGAGTCGTCGTGCTCCATTGTGTGTTGTACTCGGGTTTGAGTAGTGTGGCCTCATTGTGTGAGGGGTGGATGTAGGAATCACTGGTGTGATTTCCGAACCACCTAAAAATCCTCTATGCAATGGTTTGATTTATTGTCTCTGCGCTAGATGCTTGCATAGGATTTTGCTTTCACACTCTCTTTCTAATTGCTTCACACATCATACACACACATTCACACTTTCCCACATCAAATCAGTTAGATTGCTTGCTTGAATAGATCTCTAATCTGGAGTAATTTTTAAATTACTTAAGCTTCCGCATTAATTAGTGATAGATCTATTCAACCCCCATTCTAAATATGTTCATCATCTCTATTCGATCCTACACTACATACATTGGGAGTCTAAAGACTCAATCTTCTCCCACTGTGAAGTATTCTCACACTTAAGCCAATTAGGTCTTGAAGATAGAATTATCAATCGATCGAAGCTTGATGTTTTATTTAGAACAATTTTTTATTATCGAGTTTTAAGCTTCATGAAATACCAAGGGCCGGCCCAAGGTCTTAGATAAGTTCCCGAGTTAAAAAAAAAAAAAATTTTAAGCCTCACTACGAAAATAACCCATTCACCCCCTCTATGTTAGTCATAGCTTTAACAACAATGACATAAGGGCTAGTTATTAGGGACTGATTGAGTGGGCAAGGAAACAGGATCAAAAGCTTTCTCATGGCCAAGATCAAGGAAAGTGTCAACTTTTTGGCCTACGAATATCAAACTTTGGCTCCTTGTAGTATCTTGTTGGAGTAGTAGACTAGGCGCATTATTTGGTCTTCCTCTCAAGTGAGTATGACATTCATAGTGCTCAGCGTAATCACAAGTTTGTACTTCGATAAGAGCATTGATAAAAATATAAAAGTGATTGTAATCTCCACTAAAGTAACTACTAGAGGAATAACAAGATGAGTAAAAACTAATTACTTCAAAAGATATGAAATAAAAGGGGTCGGGAAGTGCACTTGAGAACACGTTTGCCTTGGATACCGTGTTTAAAACATGTCCACCACCCCTATCCCATTCAGCCTTAAGTTGGGAGACCTTGATTATTTCCTTCCTCACTCTCCAACTGGCTAGAGAACAAGGGTCTCGTGTCCTGTGCTTGTCTTTTACTTGCAAAAAGGGTCAACAAGAGGAAAAACCCAATACATAACATGTTTTTGTTAGCATCCATCTATAGAGGGAATGGTCATGAAACTTGGAGAAAACTTATATAGAAGGTGGGTTTTAATCCCTATTTGGGCGAAACTAGATGTGTATTTGCGTGCTTTCAATATGTGAGAGAGAGAAATGAAGAAAGAAAGCCTATATGGTATGTATGCATTGAAAATAGAGATAAAAGAAAGGAAGAGAGGATGAGGCCCAAAGAGGCTACTTCTTTGAGGGGCGATAGAGAGTTTAGAACTATAGGAAGGTGCCCCAAGACCCTAACTTGGCATCCTCTTGAACTTGGGAGCCCTAGGAAATCTATTGATTGGGAGAAAACCCTAACCCAGAGTTAAGAAGAGGATAGTGACGAATACAAGCTTTTTTCGGACCATAAATTCTTGAAAATTAGAATTTTAGAGGCTTAATGGATAAACACAAGGAGACTTGATCCAAAAGAAATGCTAAAAACCCTCCAATATGTAGCTCTCACAAGAATAATGCCAAGAAGAGGTGTTATGTGAGAATTGCATGAAAAATTGAGAAGACAACATATCAGACAATCATGTTCAGAACACGATAGCACCGTATCTCACGTTCATGCACAAAGGGCTTGAATGCGTCATGGACTCATGACGTGTTCATGCTGATTTTGCATGAACTTAGGTTTATGCGGATTTTGACTCTTGAATTGAGATTGGGCTTGGAATTAAGGGAAAGTGGACTCATAATGGGCCAAGGAAAGCCTCAAAAGCAATGATAACTTGGGTTATTATTGACATGAATAAGAAAATGAACTCAAATTATAAGTTAAAAATATGTGTCTACACTCGGTATCACAACTAGGTACAAGAACAACTATTATCCAGACAAAGGTTTTGAAAGGATGAGTACTGGCGAGAGAAGCTTCTTGAGGTATGTAAAAGTGGCCTCCGCATTTTTCATAATAGCCAATCCATCCACCTTGACTTGGCGACTTGTTGGCCTGTTAGAGCAGCTTGAAGAAAGGTAGGTAGCACTTGGTGACCCTAGACAGGAAGCAGTTTAGTGCTTCTACTCAAGCATTGAATGTTGCAAACCTTGTCCGGTTGCCTCATATCCAACATTGCTTGAATTTGGTCGGGGTTGGCTTCTATTCCCCGGTGGGTGATGAGGAAGCCGATGAGCTTTCTGCATCGCACTCTAAAGGGACAATTGCTCAGATTCAGTTTGATGTTGAACTTTTGGAGGGTGGTGAAGGTCTTTGCTAAGTCACCTAAGTGGTTGGAGACATGGAGGCTTTTGAAGAGAATGTTTTCGATGTAGACCTCCATGTTCTGACTGATTTGCGACTCAAACATGTGGTTGACCAGCCGTTATAGGTGGCTCCTACATTCTTTTGGTCAAAGGGCATTTGTGTGTAGTAGTAGAGCCCTAGGTTGATGATGAACATTGTTTTGTCCTCGTCGGGTTTGTGCATGTTGATCTAGCAGTAGTTGTAGTATGCGTCCAGGAAGCTCATCATCTCATGCCTGGATGTTGTGTCGATGAGTTGGTTGATCTGCGGTATGGGAAAGCTATCCTTAGGTATGGTCTTAAGGTTAGTGTAGTCGACGCATATTCGCCACTTGCTGTAGCTTTTGGGCACAAAGACTATGTTGGCGACCCACTGTGGGTACTACATGGGCCGAAGTAGTCTAGGGCGCAACTTGTTCCACTTACTCTTGGATGATCGCCTGTCACTTGGGGTTACAATGATGCCTTGACTATTGAACTGGGCAGCATTGTGGGTGCAAGTTGAGGTGATGGATGATGACATCAATGGGGATGCTAGGGAGGTCATCCTCTGTCCATGCAAACACATCCTAATTAGCTTCAAGAAAGTGTTGGTACGTTTCGAGGAGGAAGCTGATTCATAGGATGTGCTCGCTCCTTACGTGGATGAGGTATAGTCCTCTACTGTGGCTTCGCTGCTTGCATCGGGGCCGTCTGTCCACATTTTCTTTTCTACAAGGATTGTTTCTAGCATCTTCTCTTGGTGGAGATCAAGGAGCAATGCCGAGATTCCCGTTAGTCTTCTCATGCGTTTCCCACTCTATAGGGGGTGGTAAATTTCAGCTTCTAGTGGAGCGACGTCGGTACTCCCAGAATTTATCTAAGGATGCCATCCTCGATAATGGCATTATAACTGATCATTCTGTTGATGGCTGTAAAGTTTGCCATCATGGTGACATCTTGAGGTGAGGTTCCTAGGGTGATCAAGAGAGCAATCCATCCCTCCAGGATGACAATGGACCCCAAGAACCAATAGAGGGGAGTTCAAAGGTGCTGAAGTCGCTATAAATCCACACTCATCAAGAGGAGACAATCATACAAGATAAAGTCCAGTCCACTTCGATTATCCACAAGGGTTCAACGCACAGTACACTAATTAATGGTGGCTGTAATCACCAGGGTGCCCGTGTGAGGAGTGGTGATGCCTTTAAGATCTTTATCAGAGAAGACAATGGGCTCTTCAAGACGACTACTTACAAGGCTTCTTGGAAGCATGTTACCAGTGCTGTGGGGACTTGGCTCAACCTGGCTCACACACCTCACATATGAATGATGTAAGCTACTTGTGTCACACCTGGAAGCCGACCCACCCGAGATCATCATGATTTATTTTTCTCGCAGATGATTGTTGATGGGCTGGGGCATGTTGGCCTGCTGGGGTTGCCACTTCTCATGCTCAACCACAAACTTGTTGAGGAGGCCATTCTGGACGAGGTCCTAAATGGCATCTGAGTTGGACGCACTCCTTGGTGTCTTGGTCGTGATCCTGGAAGCAGCAATACTTCTTAGAGTTCTTCCTCTCGGAGTTGCCATCAACTTTGCCAGCGATCGAAAGAAGGGCTTGTGGCAAATTTCCATGAGGATCCTCTCTAGGGGAACCGAGAAGAGTGTATACTACTTGTAGGCCGGGCCTCCCCAGTTACGGTCATAGTTGTAGCACTCCTTCTTGCAGCAATCACATCCTATGTGTTGGCAGAAATGCTTCTTCTTAGTGGGATCGCTCCCCGATGCTCAACTGAGGGCGGCGACACTTTCTTCACAACTGGCATGCCTTTGGGCCATGCCAAGAGTTTAGGGAGAGTCAAGGGCACTTGCGCCCCCAAAGTTCACTGGAGGATGACGTCACACATGCCTTGCGCCATTATGGTGGTGGCGACACCATCATTGAGGTGGAGAATACCAGGACTTCCTTTCAAAAGTAGGCATCAAACTCTTACAGGGGTTCATTATGGCCTACTTGAGGGTGAGAAGGCTAGCAATGGTCTTGGCTTCCTTCTTGCCAATGAGGAAGTTTTCCTTGAACATATACTTCATTTGCTTGAAAGAGACATTGGATCCAGGGGAAAGAGAATCAAACCATATGTCAGCATTTCCCCGCAAGGTGGTAGTGAAAGCCAAACACTTCACAATGTTCGATGTTTGATGGAAGATTAGGTGAGACTTGAAGCCGTGGAAGTGGTCAACCGATTGGTGGAGCAATTGTATGCTGGGAATGATGGTGGCTAGAGGTTCTAGGGAATTGGCACCTCCAAGATGTCTCAAGCGAACATAGCTTGAAAGTTGACATTATCTTCCACTAGCCCTTTGGGCCGCACCGCACGAATGATGTTTCCCAAGTAGGGCCTTTCCCTCGAGTTCATACTCGAGGTCACCGCTGTCGCAAAGTCACCGTGTTCTATCTGGGTTGGAGTGCAAGGGACTCCCTTGGTGAGAGTCCTCTTATCACTTTTTAAAGTAGGAAGCCTAACCACGTACTCCTATGCGGTCTATTGGTTGAGGCCGCCATGATAGGCCTCAACCAGCGCTTGTTGCGACCGCCATAGGGAGTTGTAGTTAGGGCCCCTTGCAATCGCTAACCTACCTATTGCATGGCGTCGCATGAGATCCAATCCCACTGTCGTGACAGTTTCCCACGTTCTGGTAATTCTCTCGCAGTGTCATGGTTGTTGTAGCGTCCCCACGTACGACGCCAAACTATATAGAGGTCGAAAAGTGGTTGATGGCCTCCTATCGCCCAATCTCTATAAACTCTCCAAGTTGATGATGAATAGAACACCACTTGCACTTGCGAGCAAAGACAGGAGGATCTTAGGAGAAAACTCTCTGATGCTCAAGTCAAGGAAGCTAGCCAAAATGTCAGGAAGCTAGGCAGAGAGAGAGAGAGAGCCAAGGTCCTTCCCTTCGAAGTAGGCTATCCTACTTGCCTTGCTATAGGCCTTATGTTCTACAGCTTGCCTCCTATTGCCGATGTTTTTTGTGTGTCAAAGGTCCTCCTAATGCGTCACTCCCTTCTCAATTGTGCAGACTGTGCAAGCAAGATGTGGAGAATGGTTAGATGTGCACCACATGAGAGTGGTCATTGGAGTGGGCCGACGGATCGGTGTGTACTACTCCTATGGCATAGAGGAGGCTCTGCGGACACTATTGACCTCTCTAAAATAGAAAATGGGCATGATGGGCAAGAAGAGAAGCCATTCCTAACCGCTGTAGATGCGTGCTATGCAACTGGCAAGACATGTCCTGATGTGGCAAGAACGAACCTAAAAGTGGACACCCTATGCCCTGGAGAGGGAAGTCTTGACGTAGCCTAAAGGGCTGAAGACTCACCTTTTGTGAGTATCGAGTCATCTGGAGATGACGGGCTGGAGGCAGAGGAGATGAAGCTCTGATGGGCTAGGCCTATGTCCATCCTTCTGCGTAGGCTGCCACTGAACAGCGAGGCAATAGCTGGGCCAAACCCCGTCCTCTTTGCTTTGGTGGGCCAGGTATATGGGTCTTAATGAACCAGTCCAGTTTTACCCCACCTCATTATGTAAAGAGCGGGGGGAGGGGGGGGGGGGAACGATCCACTGTCTCATCATATAGAAATGGCCATACATAGGTTATGGTAAAACTAGTAACCAAAGCCTTGAGCGTGAATTCAATTGTATTATACAATCCAAAACATCACTGATGAATGATAAGTGAGTCGCAATTGGAAGATAAAACCTGGATTTAATGAACTCAGAAAGGAAGATTACTGGATTGCAGGTGCCACTTACATTGTTGAACTGTAATAAACATTTCCGCAATTTCAGTATTTTGGCAGAATGTTGGAGTATACTTCATTTATGTACATAATGCAACATTAAGGAGACTACCTACTGATCGAAGGCATAGAGCCCTCTGTTTCTGGAAAAAGGGAGTACACAAACACATAAATGTTACAACTCCAAGTTAGTCAAATGTTCAGCTAGATTGCCGCCATTGGTGAGCATGTTAGAAAAGTGACCAAAATTACTCGAATCAATTACCTGCTTGCCGATTTGATAAGCTATATAGGACAGTGCAATTTCGTGCTGGTGTGAACAATCAGAGAAGTGACAAACCGCACAATTCTCCAAAATGAATGAGGAACAAAAATAGAAGATGACATCAACTGCTGGATATGAAGAGGAAGCATCCTGTTAGCATCTGGCAATATACTGACTGTCGTCCGCAGCACTGAGAACTATGGAAACATCTGCAGTTCTCGTTTATCATTCCACTGGGATGTCCTGCGAATCTGCAAACAGGATTCTCAGTATCAACAAAGTGAACAGAGCTTGTTTTAATGGCCAGAATGCTGTTGAAACAATCAGCAGGCTTACGATCTCAAACTCATTTAGAGAGAAAAAAATCCGTAACTGCCGACTCCATGAAACAGACTGCACTAGCCATATTGTAATATGCACACAAATTCCCAGATAGATAACATATTTTATTAAAAAACAATCAATAAAGGATCCCAAGCTTGGCCATTGCATGTTTGCATGATGGTGCCAGCTTGAGAACCTAAAGATGTCCAATCACAAGGTGAAATCACCAACATATTTACGATTTGAGAAATGCCAAACAGTAGTAAAAACTGTCCAACCTATTCGTCCCTCTTATCTGCGATTGTGCAGTAACGTTTCTCTTATGAGTTGCTTCTCAATCCCCAAACTCATTGGCCGCCTAGCATCTTGCTCTAATTTGATGCCAATTTCTACATCCTAACAACCCAACTAGAAGTGACTTGGGTCACAAGCAAGGACATCTTTGACCATGCTCATCAATGTACACAATGATTGGAAAATTCAATTGCTCATGCAGCGATTGGCAAGTTTAGATGTTTTCAGGAATAATATTTAGAGAGAATTACCAATCAGTCCCTGATTTTGTGGGATTTATTTTTAGGTCCATGAGTTACATAGTTACAGAAGAAGGGACTTACATAGTTAGCAGGGACCTAAAAATAAGTCCCACAAAATCAGGGACTGATTGGTAATTATCCCAAATATTTAATTGTTTAGCATGTCTTATGAGGTAGTTCTAGTCAATATGGATACATATGCCATACGCAGGTGGAGACAATAATGAGATTATCTCTCCTGGACATCATTCCCTCCTTTGCCTCATGCAGTCTATTTGGTTATCCTTTCCATTCACTTATCTACTACACTTCAGGAGACTATAGTTGAGAATATTTGCTTTAGGATTTTGTCTCTTTTATTTATTTGGGGCAGACATCTTTTGAATTTATCTGTAGATGAGTGGAAGAAAGGGCTCACTTAATGTTCCTTTTTGACAAGAACCTCTCTTCTACACTTTGGTTGTATCATCTATGTTCAGCAATAAACTTGGTGGTACAAACCACTTCACTTCAAAGAAAAAAAATCTAAAGGAAGAAGAGGCTGCCGCATAGGTCCTATGTAACTTAAGCAAATGAAAATGTCAGGAGACTGAATTCAGCGTAACTTCCACTTCTCCAGCATCATTTAAAAGGAGAGAGGACTTGTCACCACATTGACTGAGACCAGACAGCATCTGGCTTCAACAGTTAACTCACACTTATCCAAGAGGAAGACATCTTCAAAAGTTTTGGCGATCAGGCTGGAAAGGGTCATGGATGGGATTGTTGATGAATTCAGGGGGGCGTTGATTAAGCTGAGGCATATTCAAGATAATTTCCTAGTAGCTCAAAGCAGCAGATAAAGAGGGGTTTTGTGCTCAAATTGGATTTTGAGAAAGCATACAACAGAGTTAGTTGGCACTGTCTCCTTTTGATCCTCTTAAGAATGATATTTCAGCCTAAATGGATTGAGTGGATTGCAGAATGCATCTCTTCTGCCTCGTTCGCTTGCCTCATTAATGGCCAGCCCTCCCCTTCATTTTCCAGTGGGAGAGATCTTTGCCAGGGGGACCCCCTCTCCCCACTCTTTCTCTTGGTGGCGCAGGTATTTAGCAACATATGGGCCAGAGCTGAGAGGGCAGGGATAATCAGTGATTTCCAGGTGGGCTAGTCTTGGACAGTTTGCCCACTTATTATTTGTCCATTTTTAGAATTCCTAAGTCCATGGCAAATTACCTGCAATCCATTCAAGGAAGATTCTTCTGGCATGGTAATGGGAGAAATGGTAGGGGGTGGCATGATATCCCTTGGGCAGAGTCTGTAGACCTAAAGAGGTAGGGGGCTTTGGCAGGCTCTTTCCCAGACTTGTTCTCCATTTCCTCTTCCCCGTTGGCCACAATTGCTTCTTATTTTGAGGCTTCTCTCTCTGGGGAAACATGGGCACCAACCTTTTGAAGGAACCACTGCTAGGAAGAGATAAGAAACCTAGTACAGCTCTTCTCTTTACTTACCCACTACAGGCCGATACCTTTGACGAAGGACTTTGGACTTGGAGATGGGAGAATGATGGTCTTTTCTCAGTTAAGTTGGCATACCATATGTTAGTGGATGGAAGACTTAGACATGAGCTGAGCTGGCAGGCTAGATTTGGGCTACGAAGAACCTTGCTAACGTGAAGGTCTTCACATGGAGGGTATCCCATGGAGCAGCATTTCCTTCCTTTTTAGAGAAGCTCATTTCATTTCATCATTTTTTTTTTCACATTACCATCTCGAGCGCCCTTTCGAGTTTTCACCAAAAATAGCCCCCTTTAGCTTTTCCGGTGCGCCTTTTCGGGTTTTCATACCGAGGGGTTACCTATTTTTGCCTGAGACGCCCTTTCGGGTTTTCACCTCAACTGGGTTTGGGGTCTTTTTACCCTTGAACACTCCTTTTAGGGGATGACCAAGTCTGCCGGGACATCTCTATGTTTAGTCCCATTTCTTTTTCTTTTCTCTCTTTTTTTTTTGAAGCCTGGCATCCAGGACGGAACTGCAGGACATTTGGTTATAGGGTTTATAATTTGGACTTAGTCTACCATTATGGTTTGCTGGATAAGGAATATGACCTGATCTACCATTGTGGTTTGTTGACCAAAAGAAACATAGGTTAGCCTACCATTTTGATTTGCTGGCTAAGGGATATGGGTTGGCCAACCATTTTGGTTTACTGGCCACGGGGCATATGGGTTAGCCTACCATTTTGGTTTGCTGACTAAGGGAAATATAGGTTTAACCTACCATTAAGGTTTGTTGGCTAAAAAAGGCATGACTTGATCTACTATTTTGGTTTGTCGACCAAGAGGAATATGGCTTAGCCTACCATTGGGGTTTGTTGGCTAAGAAGAATATAACTTGGTCTACCATTTCGGTTTGTTGACCAAGAAAAAAAAAATGGGTTAGCCTACCATTTTGGTTCGCTGGCTAAGGGATATAATCCGGTCTACCATTTTGGATTACTGACCGAAAGGAAGATATAGGTTAGCCTACCATTTTGGTTTGCTGGCTAAGGGATTTGACTCGGTCTACCGTTTTGGTTTACAGACCAACGAGGATATAGGTTAGCCTACCATTTTGGTTTGCTGGCTAAGGGATTTGACTCGGTCCACCATTGTGGTTTGCTGACCAAGAGGGGCATGGCCTACCATTGTGGTTTTTGGCTACAGAATATGAGTTGGCCTACCATTTTGGTTTGTTGACCAAGAGAAATATAGGTTAGCCTACCATTTTGGTTTGTTGGCTAAGGGATATGACCTGGCCTACTATTGTGGTTTGTAGGCCAAGAAAGGGGCATACCCTACCATTGTGGTTTGTTGGCTACAGGGGTTTGGGTTAGCCTACCATTTTGGTTTGCTGGCTAAGGTTTTGACCTGGCCTACCATTGTGGTTTGTTGACCGAGGGGATCATAGCCTACCATCTTGGTTTGTTGGCTAGAAAGGGGCGAATATATGGCTTAGCCTATCATTTTGGTTTGTTGGCTGAAAGGATATGACCTGATCTACCATTGTGGTTTGTTGACCAAGAGAAATATGGCTCAGGATACCATTTTGGGTTTGCTGGCTGAGAAAGACATAACTTGACAAGTGATGTTTTTTTCCTTTTCTCTTCTCTCCTTTTATTTTTTTTTCACATTACTGACTCCCGCGCCCTTTCAGGTTTTCGCGGAAGCCGGCCCCCTCTAGCTTTTTCCAACGCGCCATTTCGGATTTTCACGTTGAGGGGTTATCAACTTTTGTCTGAGGCGCCCTCACGGGTTTTCACCTCAGCCGGATTTTTAGGCTTTTTTTGCCCTTGGGCACTCCTTTTGGGGAGTGAACAAGTCTGCCAGGACATCTCTATTTTTAGTTCTTTTTTTTTTTTTCCACATAAGCACATATGCCCAATCTTTAGCCCGGTTCGGGCATGGGGGCATCGGAGGGTGGTTGCCCCTGGAATTCATGTTCAGGGGCATAATAACTTTTTAAATGCTTGCCATTTAGCGGCGGGAAGGGGCACTCGCCAGTATGTGTCGCCAGCATGTATCCTCCTCCTTCGTAGACTCCGATGACCACATATGACCCGCGCCAATTAGGCTGGAGTTTGCCGCTTGATCTGCCTGCTATGACTTCTCTTTGTTTGACCATGACGAGGTCACCTTTCTTGAAGGCATGAGGCCTGACTAGCTTATCATAAGCTCGAGTCATGCGGGCCTGGTAAGATTGGAGGTGTTTGTAAGCTTCCAACTTTTTGCCTTCTAGGTCAGACAATTCCTCCAACCTTCTTTCTATTTCTTGTCACTCCTCAGGCTGGAAGCCAGTATGGACAACTACCCTGTAAGATGACATTTCAACTTCAATGGGGAGCATGGCTTCAGCTCCGTACACCAAGGAGAAAGGGGAGCACCCAGTGGGGGTCCTATAGACCGTCCGGTACGCCCAGAGTGCTTTATGCATCTTCTCCCCCCAGTCGTGTTTGCGGTTGCCGACTATCTTGGCAAAGCAATTTGCAGAGGG
The DNA here is from genome assembly GCA_014218235.1 of Colocasia esculenta. Classification (NCBI taxonomy): domain Eukaryota; kingdom Viridiplantae; phylum Streptophyta; class Magnoliopsida; order Alismatales; family Araceae; genus Colocasia; species Colocasia esculenta. Next base: position 71,184,352 of record CM024760.1, on the reverse strand, counting down.
TCTTGTTGAAGGCCTCTGCCAGACCGTTGGCTTGAGGATTATAGATTGTCGATGTTCTCCAATCTATATAGAATTTGACAGCCAACGCATATATTGTTTTATTCTTGAATGGCGTACCGTTATCTGATATGATCCGGTGAGGGGTGTCAAACCTATATATTAGGTGTTGCTCGAAAAATTTAGCGACAACTACCCCGATCACCTTCCGTAGGGGGATTGCTTTTGCCCATTGGGAGAAATAATCGGTGGCCGCCAAGATGAATTTGTGGTCGCCGGAGGATGGTGGGAAAGGTCCCATGATATCCATTCCCCATTCCGCAACGGGCCATGTGGGAGTAGTTGGGTGCAACTCGTTCGGAGGCTTTCTTGGCACCGAACTGAAGACCTGGCATTGATGACACGCGCGGGCGTACTAGACGCAATCTGTGTACATAGTTGGCCAGAAGAAGCCTTTTAGCTTGATGTTGATTTTCATTTTATCTCCCGCTTGATGGGCTCCGCATAGTCCAGAGTGGACTTCGTGCATGATGACTTTGGCTTCTTTGGGGGAGAGACACCTCAGGAGGATAGACTTGTCTTTTTCATAAACAAGTCGGTACAATTGGTCGCCGACCATTTGATAAGACATGGCCCGCCGTAGCAGCTGGACTCTTTCAGCCCGATTTGGGGGCAGCCAACCGTTCTTTATTTAGATGATCGGCCGACGCCAGTCTTCTTCTTGGGTGATCTCCTCCTCGAGGGTGTTAACCTCTACAATTTCCGAGTTAGATTCATCCTTCAAGACGCTGGGAATCAACCTCCTATGCCGGAGGGTTATACCCAGTTCCCCTTCAGGGGGAAGCTTCAGAGCGGACGCCAATTTGGCTAGAGCGTCTGCCTGAGAGTTCTTGTTTCTGGGGACATGCCCAATTTCAAACAGGTAGAATCTCTCACGGAGCTTCATTACTTTGGCATGATATGGGATTAGTTCTAGTTTCCGAACATCGTAATCCCCCAACACTTGACGGATGACCAACTGTGAGTCTCCATAGACTTTTATGCATTTGATGCCCATTTCAACGGCTAGTTGGAGTCCCACGATCAAAGCTTCGTATTCAGCTTGGTTGTTGGTCAATGGATCCATAAGGGCACATGAATTATGGAGGATTACCCCTTGTGGAGTCACCAGGACGATGCCCGCTCCGGAGGTGAAAGTTGTGGTGCCGTCATTTTGTTTGACCACCCGCGAAGCGCCATTAAAGTAGAGCTCCCAATGCGGTAGCTCCATGGCAAGAGTATTTCTGCTCTCTTGGATAGGGGATTCTTCTTGTCGAGTCCCCTCCCCTTGAGGGGGTGAGAGCGTTTCCTCCTCAAGAAGTTTGAACTCAAGGGGAGAGCCTACTGGGAGCGGGTGTGCCGCCAGAAAGTTAGCCATGCCTTGTCCTTTGATTGCTTTTATTGGGACGAAGGTGATATCAAATTCCATAAGGAGTAGGGCCCACTTTTCCATCCTCCCTGACAACACAGGCTGGGTGAGGAGTGCTTTTAGCGGGTCCATCCTAGAGATGAGGCTGACTTGATGGCCCAATAGATAATGCCGTAATTTCTTGACGGCAAATATCAGTGCCAGACATACTTTCTCTACGGGGGAGTAGCAGTGCTCCGGGCCACCAACATTCTGTTGAGTAGTATAATGGCTGCTCTTTGCCTTCCTCATTTGTCTGTGCCAAGAGCGCTCCCAGCGACGTTTCCATGGCCGCAATATAGAGGATGAGCGGCTTCCCTTTTACCGGGGCTCCCAACACGGGGGGAGTAAGGAGATACTCTTTGATTTCTTCAAAGGTATCTTGGCACTCTCGATCCCATATGATTGAGACTCCTTTCTTCATCAATTTGCTGAAGGGAGAGCATCTATCCGAGAGATTGGAGATGAACCGCCCTATATAGGCTAGCCTTCCCTGGAGTGATTTCAGCTCCGTCAGAGTTTTTGGTGGCGGCAAGTCCCTGATCGCCTTGATTTTGATGGGATCAATTTCTATCCCGCGATATTTGACGATCAAGCCGAGGAATTTGCCACTCGAAACGCCGAAGGCGCACTTCATTGGATTCATCTTCAGTTGGTGCTGGCGAAATCTTTCGAAGACCTAGCGTAAATCCCAGATGGTCCTCTCACCTTTTGGTCTTGACGACCAAGTCGTCAACATAGCACTCGACTGAGCTATGAAGCATTTTGCCAAAAATCTTGGTCATGGCCCTTTGATAGGTGGCTCCACGTTTTTCAGGCCGAAGGGTATTCTTTTATAGTTGAAGATCCCTTTGGGGGACTTGAATGCAATATGGTCTTTATCTTTGAGAGCCATCTGGATTTGATTGTAGCCAGACGACCCGTCCATGAAGGATAATGCTTCGTGCCCGGTGGTCATATCGACCATTGTTTTGGTGATCGAGACTGAGAAGTCATCCTTCGGGCACGCTTTATTCAAGTCCCTGTAATCGATATAGACTCGGACTTGACCATTCTTCTTTTTCACCGACACTATATTAGCCAGCCAAGTTGGGTAGATGCAGGGCTTGGTGAAGTCGACTTCGAAGAGTTTATCCACCTCAGAATTTACTTTTAGCTCCAGCTCGTGGCGCATACGCCTTTGGGCCTGTTTGACCGGCTTTACTGTGGGGAGTATCGACAGCTCGTGCTCGGCCACAGAGGGATCCAGACCTGGCATTTCTTTGTATGTCCACGCAAAACAGTCTTTGAATTCTAGCAAGAGTCGTTGATATGACTGTCCCTCCTCTTCATTCAGGAGGGCGTTGACAAAGATTGGTCGGGGTTCCTTAAGTTCCCCCAAGTTGAGCTCGACCAGTTCATCCACGATAGCTTGCCCGCCATCTTCAACTTCGCGATCTTGCATTTGCATCGAAGTTGTTTCGGTACCACAGCTGGTAGAAGTAATCCCGCCGAGAGGGATCTTGTATTTGCATGATCTTCTGCTTTTGGCATAATTTCTTGATGCACCTGGACATATCGTCCATTTCTTGAACGGGTTCCAGAGCGATTTGAGTTATCTGGCTCCAGCCGAAGTCATCTTTAAGGGGCCTATATAGGAGCGGGTCCCCCTTGTAGAGGATGATCGGCTTGGGCGTCTCCCCTTTCTCGAGATTATCCCTTTTGTAATAGGTGACGATGAACGTTTTCTGTCATTCCACCTTGTGCTCCTCCCTATGGAAGGGCAGTTGCATGTATGCCGGAGGCAAGGAGATGCTTTGGTTGATAGCCTCGCCGATGGCGTTTGCTTCATAATTGATTTCCCGCCTTTTCGGGCAGCTGGGCCCAGGCTCAGTAGACTCGGCGAGGAGACCAAGTCAGTGGATTTCGAGGAGATCTTTATTAACAGTGAAGAGCTCCTCCTCGTCCTCGTCTTGCTTTTCTTGACTCGCACCGACATTTTGCTTTCCTTTGCCTTTTGGTGCGGTTGAAGACTTGCTAAGGGGTTCGCCGAAATATAACTGGGCATCCGCCAGATTACATTCATTTGGGTGGAAAGGGGCCGAAGACTGTACGTTGCTCTCCCTCCTTGACATATTTTATGCCCTGGTGGAGTGTCGAGGGGATGACCCGATTTTCATGCAGCCAGGGTCTCCCCAGAAGAGCTTTGTATGAGGTATTTACATTGATGATGTAGAATACGACCTCGGTGGTGAAGCCATCCATGACTAGCTATACTTCCACCTTTCCCAAGGCACTTTCAGAGTTCTGATTGAACCCGACGATTCTGACATCATTCATCCTTTACAAATAGGGCATGAAATATAAAGATTTAAAAGTCTTGAGGGGCATGATATTGACAGATGCCCCAGGGTCAACCAAGATCCGGTTGAGCTTATGCCCATTGACTTTTCCTTGCATGTACAAGGGGCGGTTGTGGTACAACGAGGGCAGCAACATATCTTTGTCGGAGAATGTTACCTCCACTGCTAGTGCCTCCAGGGCTTGAGTTTAGAGTTCAGTCACATGAGCTTCATAGACCTCGGGCTCTTGCAATATTTTGATGAGAGCCCCTCTCAGCTCCTTGCTCCAAGCGATGGCGTCCCATATAGTGACGTTTGTGGGGCACCGCTTCATGTATTGTATGATTTTGCGGTCGGCTCGAGCACGAACTTGATCCAACGACAGAACCATGTCTGCCAAAGATTCTGGCGGCTGCCCGAATTTGTCGCTCTGCTTTGCCCCTGACCGTCCATCTGGCCTCTCTTTGAATAAAGGGGCCAAGAGACCTTCCTCTGGGGCGTAAGTCTCATTTTTGTTTTCTTCAAACGGGGCCGGCCGGCTGGGATGCTTGATAACCCCTTTGGTGGGGGAGCTCGCTCGTAACCTCCTCCTGTTCTTCTTCTTCTTCGTCAGAGGGGTCGAAGACGAAGGAATTCACCCGCACTTCTATTTCGGGAACGGGTTGGGGCTTTTCGCCCTGAAGGACTATGATTTTGTCGAGGCCGGGCGAGCTTGGCTTCTTGCCGGGAGACAGGGTAGACTTCTTTCTTCGTCCATAACCCTTTCCTCTGCCTCGATTGTGGCGTTGATATGTCACCACCGTAGTTTTATCGGCCCGAGACTGCAGGCTTGCAGGCGGCGGTATTGACACCATGTTGCAGGAGAAGTTCTTTAACATGTCTTCCAACTTCTCGATGGTGATTTCATCCCCCTGTAGAAGATGGGAAGTTCTTCGGGCAGAGGCAGCTTCTCGCCTTCTTGTGCCCGTTGAAGCATTTGACGGAGCCAGCTTTTGAGCCTGACTTTGCGCTCCATCTCTTCCCAAGGGATGTATTTGTCCAGAGGAACGCCCCTGGTAGGCCTGGAGGGGACATATTCCTCCAGCTCATCAATAAGCTTTTGCAATTTCTGAAGTGGGGTCAACTCCATTGGAGCCGTCATTGCCGCTGCTTGTTCAGCCTGCTTCTTCAGGTGTCTTTTCATATTCTTTTGTCTGTTCTTCTCTTGTTTCTTTGCCTGCGCCATTTCAATCGGCGACGGATCTTTTGCCTGGACAGCTGACTGAGAGGTATTCTCCCGGCCGAGGCGGTTATGCGACCCTCCCCTTTTGGGGAATGTCAGGGGAAAGCGCATCTTGGGGGCCACAATGACCCAGTCGGCTTCATCCAGCTGGTGTTGAAAGGTGGAATTGATTGCCTGCTCGATTATCTTGGGCAATTCTTGAAATTCAGCCATATAGGGGCCTGGCTCTTGGACAGTTGGCTCCATCACTGACTTTTTGCCCCTGCGGTCTCCATCTTGCTGCCTGGGAGGTTGTGAAGATTCTGGCTGGGTCCCGATCCCGCTGCTTTGTTTGGAGGCGAGTCGAGAACGTCCATGTCGGACACGGCCCTCTTGGTTGTGCACTGGGCTCGGCTCCTCATTTGGAGATAGCTCTTCGGGGTGCTGCCCTGAGACCCTGACTCCTGAAGTTTGCTAGTGAGGAGGCGCGACTTGATGTCGCCGAGACCCCTTCTTTTGCCGAGGAGGTCGCCGCAGAACTTCTTTTGCCGGGCCTTCAATGTCGGATGGAGATAGCGGCGGCGGTATAATCCACCCCTGTTCATCAAGTTCAGGGGCCTTGAGATTTGCGAAGTACATATAGTCACTTTGCTCGAGTTCCTGCTGAGTTGCTTCCTTGGCCTTTTTCAAGACCATGGAATTGCCTTCTGAGTCGATCTTTCCCCTTTGTATGAGGGTTTCGATCCAATCTCGGACAATCGGACACCTATCCGTGGGGTGCAGCAGCATGGCATGGTACCGGCAATACATGGGATGGTTTATCTCCTCCTCAGTATATGTCGGCGGCCGATCATGCACCATTACATAGCCTCCTTTCAAAAGATTATCAAAAATCTTGCTAATATTCCCTGTTGCAAAGGAATTTTGATGGGAGATTCGCCACCCTAGATACCATAGGGTGGGAGTAGCACCGGAGGAACCAGCTTCCACCATTTCCAGCTCCCGGAATATGAATGCCGCCGTTGTATAGACTTCGGGCGGATGGATGACGTTGACCGAATGGGTAACAACGTCGGCTGAATGGTTCTCCCATTCGCACACGTGAGGCTGCGGCGGATCCACACGGGCGCTGCCCAGGTCGATGACCCCTTGGTTGATCCAGGCTTCAATCTTGTCTTTGAAGGCGTGGCAGCCCTCCAGATCATGTCCCGCGACTTGATGATATATGCAATAGTTCGCCAAGATACTTGTCAGCGGCTGGCAGCCCAATAGCCCTCCTCATAGGCAAGCACGGAAGAGCGCCAGTGTCCGATGGTGCGAGAAAGAATATAGCCTTTCGGCGGCCTCCTCATCGGATGGGCTTGAAGATTCCTCTGAGAGCCATCCCCCGTATGGGGAACGAGTCGGAGGTGCAGACGTGGCCGCAGGGGCCGGGAGTCTTTGATTGAGAGTTGTCAGGCGCTCATCCATGCTCCTCAAATATAGAAGCACTTTGCGCTAGCTGTGTTGCAGTGACTGAACCTGCCTTTCGAGGCTCTGCACTGCTTCTAGCAACAATCTCTGTCTAAGGGCTGAGAAATGATGGCTCTCGCGCCCGTTTGTGGACTGAGAATCCCTTGGATCGGCCTTGGACCTATCTGACCAGAAGATCGGGGCGTTGATATGGATTACATTGGCCGATTGTTTTGATTGATCCCAAGCATGAGGTTGTGGGGGATCAACCAAGTTGCCTTGCATTGCAATCAGACGGCTCTGGATCAGCTTTTGCACTTCATTTTTGAAGACGTAGCAGTTTTCAATAGAGTGCCCCAGCATGCGGTGATAGAGGCAGTAATTTGGCTCATTCACCCTGTCCACTTCGCCTGGCCTTTTTGGCCCTGAGAGTGTGATCAAGTCATTCTTCAGGCATAGCTTGAAGAGCTTCCTTGTATGCTCCTTTTTGAAGGAGTAGGGTGTGTTCATGCGCTCAGGCAATGATGGAGGAGGCGGCCTTCCTTCTACCTTCTTGCTTGAAGCGCCGAAGACCACGACCTTCTTTCCCTGGCCCGTGGGGGTGAAGTCCACAATATTGACTTCTTTACCAGGGGCACGCTCCTTATTTGACTTATTTCTGGAGGAAGTATGCACCGGTTTGTCGGCGAAGAACATTTCAATCTCCGCGACAACCGAGTTGAGCTGGTCGAAGCCCTTGATGTTTTCTCTTATCTCGGCCGCCAGGCCCCGCCGACAGATGGTTATGGCATCTTCTTGCGTCGGGAGATTGTCGCACCTCATGCTGAAGTCACTCCACCGCTTGATGAAGTCGAGTGCCGTCCCTTCTTTGCTTGAGGGAGCATAGCTCTGCTAGCGACACCTTTCTCTTGGTCGTCTGGAAGCGGTCGATGAACTTCTTTTGAAGATCGGCCCAATCGACAATGGAGTTGGGCCTCAACCTCGAGTACTACTGGAAGTCAGTACCCGTCAGAGAGGTTACAAAGTAACAGAGGAGATAGGATTCATCAAACGCCAAATCTCCCATTGCCGTTATGTAATAGGCCAAGTGCTCATTTGGCGAGCCCTGCCCATCAAACTTTTGCAACTTTGGTGCCTTGAGGCAATCCGGTGGCAACTTCTTGAATTGATGGTGGACAGGATACGGCACACTGTATAGATCTACAATGGCGGTCCCCTCACCTCGCTGAGCGAAACGATCATCCACGATTTTTTCAATCATCTGTCGCTGGGCCACAATATCTTCAGCTACGGAGGCCTGGGAGTTTATGCCCCGGCGCGGCTGTTGGCCTGAATCGACAGTGTAGTCGTTGGGCGCGGCTGCCTGCTGGTTGACATCGGGCAAGTCGCCTTGTTGATGTCTTCTCTGAGCATTTTGGTTTGCCGTCGGCACAGTGCGGCGTGGCGCATTTGCGTCCGCTTGCTGCCCCTCTCTATCATGAGGTTGACCATTTCAGCCTGCCAGCGCTGCATAATTTCATATTTGGCGTCATCTATCATCGCCTGAAAAGCAGCCCTGGTAGGCGGTACGAAGAGCATTTTGGGTCGTTCTCCGTCAACCGGGAGCTGTTGGTCCTCGAGATAGAGGCTTGCAACCTCGTCTTCGTCCGCTCCTTCAAGGTCCTCCTGGATTTGGCCCAGGAGTGACCTTTGATCATATTCAGGTGGCGGCACAATGACTAGCCCTTGATTTGAGGGTCTAACCTGACTGTCGTACTATCCTTGAGGGGGCCTTCTGGCAGCACTCCGGGTATACCGGGAAACAGCATCGCCTCCCCGGCCAGGTTCATCTACCCTGGCCACATCGGCGGGGACGCCGGATGGCTCGGCCAGGTCCCTGCTGGAAGCATAGCAGGTGAGAATTTTCATTCCTCCAACTTCCTCATGAGTCCGCAGCACTCTTCGCTTCTTTGACTTTTGTGTGCCTGAGCAAAGTGCGGCCCCTAGCATGTTAAAGACCGAGGTGCTCAGCCTTTCGAAGACCGAGACCCGTGGTGCGAGGGCTTCAGTGCAACTTGTATCTCTCCTTGGGGTAGGTTCGCCTGGGAGGAGACGAAGTTGGTCTTCCGATAGACGCCCCTCCTTTTCTGTCTGCGACGACGAGGAGGTTCGGGGTTCCGAGCTTTTTCTCGCTCGAATGGTGATTTCTTCGGGTCTTCGGCGGGTTGGCCCACTCCTTTGCTTTATTTGGCGAGCCTCCTGCTTGGTGACCCACATTTGCCTCATTTTGCGAGGCTGGTGAGGTGCCGAGTTAGACGCTTGCCCCAGTTGGGATCCTTTTGGGGAATCCCGTTTGCTTTGCCGCATCCCCTGGAGGGGAGCGAATTAATTGAAGGTGGATATGGTAGGGACGCATTTGTTCCGTGGCATGATCAGCTCGCCTCCATCGAGCCGGATGCGTATGTCTCCGACGAGGACGGTCTTGCCAGAGTTAGAGATGACCGCCTTGGGCTTATTGCCCCTGCGGTTCTGGCGCTGCCCCTGCCCCCTTCTTCTAGGGACTGCAACACAAGAAATATTGTTAACCGAGAAGACTCGACCTTGACTTGGGCGGGGCTTGATGCCCCTAGCAGCTGTGGGCCTTGGTGCTGCCGTCGGCATTGCTTGGACGGCGGGGACCACCCCCAGGAAGTAGGGGGAGCCCACCATGTCGGGGAAGTCGCCGAACACCAGCGGAGTGGTGAGATAGCCATATTTGGCATGGCTCGCGACGACGAGCGGACCGTATGTGACCGCTGCCATTTGGTTGATTTGAGGTGGTTGCAGGTGGAGACGGGCTTTTCACGCCGGCTTCAGCTCCTTTTGCACCTGTAGTGTGGATATCAGTCATCATGTATCCTATATCGGCATAAGGTCTTTTTACGTATGTATGAAAGGTGGGAACAGTCCCACCGGACGTGCCAGACTGTGGAACACGGAGGAGATTCTCGCACTTTTCTCGGCGGGTATATGCAGTGTTTTGTCCATTTATATAGAAAAATATGTATATGCGTGCATGTATAACCATGCATGGGCGTGCCAGACTGTTTAAAATAAACAGACAAAAAATTAATATTTATGAGGTGCATCGGGTATAACCCTAAGCCCTCGAGTATTTTGTATATTTGTTCTGCGCGCGTGCGTTTTATCAGGCGACTGGGGTGGTCGTGTACTGGACCATTTCCCACCGACCGAAGTCGGTGTTTCATTTACATCGGGTAAAAATCCGAAAACCTTTGATACGATACATTTATTAAAAGACCTTGCCGAAATTAGGAAATTTTAGATGACATCTTGGATTCCACAAACATTCTCAACACATTTTAATGACATTTACATATGCATCCTTAATGGGGTGTATGTGCCTCCATTAGGTGTTTACATGAGTCATACCTTCACATACGTGTTATTTTAAAACACGGAAGGACTTAATTACAAAATGTCACGGTCTTATATATAAACCTATGATGTCTTCTTCTTCTTCCCATGTCAAGGAGTACGGACGGAGTACGAAGACGGCGTACGAGCCGGACGATGGGACCTCGAGAGGTATTCTCCCAATAATCCCCTTAAGCACGAACTCCTTAGGGCCTTCTCCTTTTCAAAATTTCCCTTGGGCTCTTACTACTCGGATTTGGATCCTCCTTTTTTCAAGGCCCCCCTACCCCATATTTATAGGGGTTTGAAGGGGCCAAAGGGAGGGGTTGCGGCCCCTTGGGGTTTTGGCGCACAAACCCCCCCGCTGGGGGGGGTGCTGCGGGCTGGAGGGGGGGCTGCAAAGCACCCCCTGGGGGTGTCCGGGCGCAGGAACACCCCCGCATGTGCTGCGCGTGGACACCCTAGAATACCCCCGCGGGGGGTGCCTGCGCGCAGAACACCCCCGCTGGGGGTATCCGAGCGCAGCACACTCCCGGGGGGGGGGGGTGTCCGCGTGCAGAACACCCCCGCAGGGGGTGTCCGCACGGGGAAACACCCTCGCGGGGGGTGTCTGCACAGCACACACCCTCGCAGGGGGTGTTTTGTGCACCGGACGACCTCCGCAGGGGGTGTCCCGCACAGCACCACCTTGCGAGGGTTGGTGTTTGCGCACAAACACCCTTGCGGGGGGTGTCCCGACCGTCCAAGGCTATAAGAGTGGCCCCCCGGGGTCTTTTCCTGCCCATTTGACGCCCGTTTAACGTCCTTTTGCAGCCGTTTACAGCCGTTTGACGTGCGTTTGTTTCCGTCTTCGAACGTCGGGGCCGTTTCATTCGCCCGAACATGTGCACGACGTGCGCACGGTCGAATGCACAGTTGGACGTCGACGTTGCCCAGTAGAGGGTATACATCCTGCCATATCGGACCATCGAACGTCGCATTTATCACGCCATCCGAATTAAATCGGACTAAAAATATATAATCGAACCCGTTCACCTCAGGTGTTCGAAATGGAGGAGGTCGGGGGTTTCTCCCGAAGCTCCGTACTTTTCCGGGCAGATTTATTGCCCGGACTTTGTTTAAATCCCGATATTTTTCCGGGTTCAACAATCATATATTCTCAACTTGTTCTTTTGCCAAAGGTTTATGGGTTCTCATCGGCCAATGTATGCAACACATTCCTAATTTTGACTTTTTGAGAGGGTTCATCTTCTTCTTCGAGATTGGAATACACTGCTTCAACAAGGGAGATCGGGTGGTATAGTGGCTGATTCTACATGCCACTCTTTGGGCCCTGTGGAATGAAAGAAATAGTAGGATATTTAGGAGAGAAGCATGGACAGAGGAAAGCATTTTGCTCTTTATTAGAAATAGAGTTTGTTTATGGGTTAAACATTTGGGAAATGTAGATGCCTCCAACTCCCACCTTTTTTGTGTATGGGGAGTTGAGATGGTAGTTCTTTGTTAAGGGTGGGCATCTTGTGTATAGAGGATTTTGTTTCTTTATACCTCTACACTTGTACATCCTTTCTTTTATCAATATATTTCATGGTATCATCAACATTTCAAAAAAGGAGAAGAAAAAGATAGATTGGATGAGTAGACTACTTAAGTTCAAGATGTGAGAAAAACGGGAACCACTAAACACATGCTCATATCATGAGAATAATTGCAACCAATAGTTCAAATAACGGGTAGAAAGAGAATTGCTTTAAAACAAATTTCCAGATTAAACGATCCAGAATCAGAATGTATAAATGGAAGGCTAATTTCAAGCAAGGTAAGTGATGGGGACTGTTACTCGTGACGGACGTGGAACGAGACTCGAGACTGCAGACATTAAAAAATATATTGACATCAATTTTATTTTATTATGTATTTTTTTTCTTCTCCCCTCTTCCCAACAACTTCTTACAAATGTATATAGGACAAGCCCCATGGAAATCCTACTGTGCACTGGGACCAAAATACCCCAAAATAAATGACAAAATGACAGTCTTACCTCACACCTGCAAATAAGCCTTACTTACCTTAAAATTAGACTTTTAATTCTACTCGACTAAATCAAACTCCACTAAAAAAAAAAAACATAATAAAATAAAATTGATGTCAATATATTTTTGAATGTCTGCAGTCTCGAGTCTCGTTCCGCATCCGTCACGAGTCACGGTCCTCGTCAATCTCCCCCACTTCGAAAAAATTCGGCCTCGAATTTTAAAGTGTCGAAGTAGGAGGAAGATATACACCAAAACATGAATGAAACACGCCATACAAATCATAATATCACAAATCTCGAACTGTCGACCAGAATATGCCTCACGGAAATCTAACCACACCACATCAAAATCCTCGAGAGTAAACTCGGAGTCAACCACGACAGTAGAAGGTGAACCAACTGGACGATCTTCCGCGAACACAATACGATATCGACTGAAGACCCGAAAGGGAGAACAACTCAGGATCCCACGTGTCGTCTATCTAAGACTCAGTGCAAACACAACTATCTGACAGACTGACACTAGGGACGAAGTCTCCAACAACATATTATGAGACGTCACTTGATCATTATGCAAGTCCTGCAACTCAGATCGTACTTGCATCTCTACTTCATACTTGTCGGCTAATGTTGCGTCCGGCTCATAAATCACTACTTGCTCTTGCTCTTCACACTTGACGTCCAAGACGAGATCTGTCGCACAATCCGTCTTTTGCATTATGGCAACTAACATATCACGTATCTCGCGTATATCATTCTTGATAATGCTCCAAAGGGGGTCTTCCGATAGCTTTCAACTCACGCTCGAGCCTTCAGCAACCATCCTCTCCGTGAGGGTAGTGGCGCACCGGGGGGAGGATCTCGGCTTGTGAAAACAAACCGATTCCCTAAGCTTTGATACCAAGATGATGCGGGACGACAACCCGAAAGGCAACGCACCTAACTAGTAAATGTCCAGCCACAATGAACATCAAGCTTTTCACATACACATGATCCACAAGCAATTTCAAAGCATGATATACATGTTAATAACAGAAAACTACAAGTTGACGAGTCGTCCCACGCAGCAGAAAAGTGTCGGATCGGCGGTAGATAGAACTACCACACGGCTAAGGCATCAATTACACAGCTAATAATCTCAAAATTAGCGCTAACAGGAAAATATGGAAGCTCACGTAACACAGTCCGACAATGATATCAAAGCAAGCTAGGATTCTTACCGCTCAAGCATGACGACAAATCTAACTGGATACGAAAAGAGCAGAGGGGGCGGAGAGAACCTTTCGGCCGCTGATTCGTCGGAGGTAGAGAGCCTCGATTGGACGTGGGGCGTTGTTGACACAAAAAAAAAATGTTGTGCCAGTCCCACATTAATTCCCAATTCCTAGAAATTCCCCTCCCTTAACCGATGGAAGCACCATCGGTTAGGGGGTTTTTTCCCCTTAACCGATGGGGCTACCATCGGTTAAGGGGGTTTTCTCCCCCAACCGATGGAAGCACCATCGGTTGGAGGGACAAACCCTCCAACCGATGGTACTACCATCGGTTAAAGGGGAATTCCCCTCTAACCGATGGGAGTCCCATCGGTTAAGGGGATCTCCCCTTTAGAATCCCCTAACCGATGGGACTGCCATCGGTTAAGGGGATTCTCCCCTTTAACCGATGAGAGTTCCATCGGTTAAGGGGAAATTCCCCTCTAACCGATGGAACCACCATCGGTTAAGGGGAATTCCCTTTAAAAAAAAAGAAAAGAAAAACCCCCAACTGATGGTACTACCATCGGTTAAGGGGATTTTTCCCCTTAACCGATGGGACTACCATCGGTTGAGGGGTTTTAACCCTCTAACCGATGGTACCCCCATCGGTTAAAGGGAATTTTCCCTCTAACCGATGGGACTCCCATCGGTTAAAGGGAGCCCCACTCCCACGCATGTAAGGGGGGGCCTTCCCCTATAAAAGGCACCCCCATCCCCCCATTCTAGAGGAGGCGAACCCCCCCATAAGGAGCTACAGTCCTCTTCTCAAAGTGCTGTCCTCCATTTTCTGAAATCCCGAAAGAATAGAAAAATCCCAAATTCTCAAAGTTTCCCGATCTCCTCCTCAAGCTCCCCTCTTGTGTGAAAGTACCAAATCTCCCCCCCCGAGCATTGAGAAGTTGTTCTTATACGGCATCGGCAAACTTCTTCGACTAAAAGTCCGCAATAGCGGCATAAGCCCTCATGGGCTATAGGTTCTAAATACCGTCCATTCTGGACATATGGTATTTTAGATACCTTTGTAATTCGTGCCACCTCCCATCGTGTTTTAACTCTCCGGGATGGTGTGTTTGTGCTATATGCATATGTTTCTTAGAGGAGACTCTGCCCAAGTGGAGATTCTGCCCAAGAACATATTCATATATTCACAGATTTGCATTTTTATATATATGTTTCCTAGAGGAAACTCTGCCCAAGTGAAGATTCCGCCTAAGAACATATCTATAAAGTTCAAATCTGCGTTTATATTTATATGTTTCTTGGTGGAGATTCTGCCCAAGAACATATTCGTATATTCACAAATTTATACTTTTATATATACGTTTCCTAGAGGAAACTCTGCCCAAGTGGAGATTCCGTCTAAGAACATATCTATAAAATTCAAATTTGTGCCTATATGCATATGTTTCTTGAAAGGAAGCTCTGCCCATATCAGAGTTTTCCCTCTAAAAACATATCAATATAATCACAAACTTTGTATTCATATACATGTCTTCCTAAGAGGAAACTCTGCCCAAATGGAGTCTCCGCCCACAAACATGTCTATATAATCATAAATTCGCAATTATATGCATATGCCTCTCAAAAGGGATTATGCATATGCAGATGGTACCTTTTGCCGGATACTCCATTCAAATAGAGATACCGGTGAGAAAATATGCGTAAACTGCAAATTTATGATCATACACACATACTTTCTTAAGGGCAAAATCCCTCCGGGCAAAGATTCTCTAAGGACACATGGATATAAGTACATGTTCATATGGATATATCTCCATGAAGGCATTCCGCATAAGCAGAAACTCTGCCAAAATAAATTTATGAAAATTGTGTTGATATACACACATCCAAAGAAACAGGGGACAAGACCCGAACTGTGCTCAGATACTCCAAAGAGCAGCACGAATGCATACTCACAAGAACTGTGTTCATATGGACAGTTTCCAGAAAGGAACTTCAAATTGACAAGAACATCCATGGAGATATGTGCATACATTCTTCAAAAAAAATCATACTCATACAAGTAAAGAAAAGTGAATGATGAATGAATGAAACGATGAACGAGGAGAAAGGAAATTCTGCCCCAATTCAGACTTCATTTAAACAACTCGGACTTCATTTGAAAAAAGGATGTTGTAAAAGAATATCACATCATAAAAAAAAGGGGGTTGAAGTAGCAACTCTTCCAATACAGGAATGCTACTTCTAATCATGACTTCCCCCAAGTTCAGAATCAAATGCACGGGTATACACCCGTCTGCAATAACAATCCTCCGGTTTTCCAAAATAAAACCTTCAAACAACCTAAAAGAAGAGGAGGGAGACCCCAAATGGGTTCACGGAAACATATCTGTTCCCTTCTTAAAAGCCGTATCTCGGACTCCACAAAGGACAGTCTTTTCAAAATGAAACACTCAAGGCAAAAGTATTTCAAAAATAACTAAAAGAAAGATGATACATCATGACCAGGATTTTCTAAAAAAAAGTGTATATTGTCTCATCCTTGCTATGAATGGTATTCGGGTTAAAACTGGTATTAAATAATGCCAAGAGTCTTAACTCGATGTAAATGTAACGTCGATTCTGATCGATGGAGACAGAGATCCAGCACATGTTACCCTAATCATCTGATGAGTATAGATACGGGACTCAAGAAGTTCAGATTAAAAAACGGCGCACCCTAGTTGCCTGTCACACGGGCATCCCCGTCCATTTCATGGACAATCCAATCGTCCATTCCACGGACATCATACCCGTCCATTCTAAGGACACCCAAAAATACTCTCTCCGCATTATGTGGACTCTTTCTTCTGTCCGTTAGACAGACTGGCAAGCCCCGCAAAATTCAAAGCATGTGAAATGAATACATGAACCAGATAAAACGAAATGAGCATTCAAAATCAAATGAATGATCGATGATATTTTTCCCGTGTCAACAACTGGCACGCCCGGTGGGACCTCTTCTCACCATTCATAGCAAAGGATGAGACATACGTATATTTTTCATGAAAGTCCTAATACTGATATTTTCCCTTGAAGGTACAAACAAAAAGGCAAATCATAAACTGTTGAAGATGGCCGTCACTTATGGACCACTCGCCATCAACAATCATGCCAGGTTCAGTTACCAGGCGACTCCGATCATATTTGGGGATTTTTCCAACAATTGTCGGATCCCTTCCGGCCTATGAAGAAGATGCTGCTCAAAAGCCTCTCTCCAACAAGTTAACAAGGAAGATCCACGAGAGCTGTGGGCAAGCCAAAGCTCGTCCTGTTATTATCAGCAGGGGGCATCCGAATGCTCTCCAAAGGTAATACTAATAAAGGGGATCAGCCTAACTCTGGCCAACAACATTTATTGGCTATGAGCCTAGGCAGGTCATGCCCAATTCAAATTCAAAACTATATCCAAACTCAAGCTCATGACCAGCAAGCCATCAAGGCAGGTCATGTCCAATCCAAATTCAAAACCATATCCAAACTCAAGCTCATGACCAGCAAGCCATCAAGGCAGGTCATGTCCAATCCAAATTTAAAACCATATCCAAACTCAAGCTCATGACCAGCAAGCCATCAAGGCAGGTCATGTCCAATCCAAATTCAAAACCATATCCAAACTCAAGCTCATGACCAGTAAGCCATCAAGGCAGGTCATGTCCAATCCAAATTTAAAACCATATCCAAACTCAAGCTCATGACCAGCAAGCCATCAAGGCAGGTCATGTCCAATCCAAATTCAAAACCATATCCAAACTTAAGCTCATGACCAGCAAGCCATCAAGGCAGGTCATGTCCAATCCAAATTCAAAACCATATCCAAACTCAAGTTCATGACCAGCAAGCCATCAAGGCAGGTCATTGTTGAACGGCAAAAGTGTGACACGTTTATTTCAGCGGAAATTACAAAATCCATCAGATGATGGTCCGGCGATTAGCCTAGTTGAAGCCTATTTTGGCGGACGACGGTTCGAGTCGCGGACATGATGAAAGGGGCCGTTGGGCCACGAAGATTAAATGTTGGTTATCAGCAGGCCTGGTTACAATACATTATCAGCAGCCTGCTCAGAGGCCAAAAAGTTGTGATTTAAAATGACCCCAAGGTTATTTAAGTTACAAACTTATTAGCGGGATCCTTCCCCAAAATTCAGCAGGGGAGTTCCGGCCCTTAAAATGGTGCCCGGAGTCCCGGTTAAAATGAAAGTACAAGGAGAACATGTCTCCGTTCAAAGTACGAAGCACGGAAAAATCCGGCAGCACAAGGTCTATAGACCGAGTATGAAGGACAAGTACAAAGAACAAGCTCGAGGAAGAACTCTGAGGCTTGCAAAGGCACCCTCTGATCGGGCAGAACTCCGAGAAGTTGGGGCGAAGCACCAAGGAAACGGAGCCGGACTTCAGCAGCACCTCCGGCAGCACAAGGTCTATAGACCGAATACAAAGAACAAGCACAAAGAACAAGCTCGAGGAAGAACTCCGAGGCTTGCAAAGGCACCCTCCGATCGGGCAGAACTCCGAGAAGTCGGGCGAAACTCCAAAGAAACAAGTAGGACTTCAGCAGCACCTCCGGGCTCCAACAAGTCCTGGAAATGAGGGTGTAGGGGGGGTATTTATAGACAAAATCCCCCCCTCTCTCCCCTCTCTTTCCATCGGTTAGGACCCCCTAACCGATGGTGACCTCACAATGAGGTCACCATCGGTTAAGGGGGGGTCTCCCCCTAACCGATGGTGACCTCAACATGAGGTCACCATCGGTTAAGGGGCTAACCGATGGTGACCTAAGCATGAGGTCACCATCGGTTAAGGGGCTAACCGATGGTGACCTAAGCATGAGGTCACCATCGGTTGCCCCTAACCGATGGTGACCTCATGATGAGGTCACCATCGGTTAAGGGGGAATCTCCCCTAACCGATGGTGACCTCATCATGAGGTCACCATCGGTTGGGGCACCCTCTCTCTCCTCTCCCACGCAATGTAAAGGGGTTCATCCCCTATAAATACCCCCCCCATTCCATAAGGAAAGGGGGTTCGGAATTGGCTCCGGCGAAGCCCTGTTGGGAAAATCCCAGGAAAATAGAAAAGAGCATTTGCTCATTCCCTCTCTCATTCTTAAATCCCTCCCGTCCGGTGTGTGAAGGTACAAATCCCCTTCTTTAGCCCGATAGGCCAGGCGCGGAAAGGAGAGCGGTCGGCGTAATCGTCATCAGCATTCCTTCTTAATCTCCATCCCCCACATCGAGCAAGTCTCTGTGGGGTGATATTCCCGGGGTTTAAATGCCGTCCATATCGAGCGAGTCTCTATGGACACATGGTATTTAAATACCCATGTTCTCCCCTCCCATCGAGCGAGTCTCTGGGATGGTGGATTTTGTGCTTATATGTATATGTTTTCTTGAGGAGACTCTGCCCAAGCGGAGGTTCTGCCCAAGGACATATTCGTATATTCACAAATTTGTGTTCTTATATATATGTTTCTTAAGACGAAACTCTGCCCAAGCGGAGGTTCCGTCCATGAACACATATATAAAGATCACAAATTTGTAATTATACAAATATGTTCCTTAAGGAGAATCTCGCCCAGGCAAAAATCTCTCTCAGGGGACGTATCCATGTAAATACAAACTCGTGTTATATGTATATGTTTCTTAGAGGAAACTCTGCCCAAGCGGAGGTTCTGTCCGAGAACATATTCGTATATTCACAAATTTATGTTCTTATGTATATGTTTCTTAGAGGAAACTCTGCCCAAATGGAGACTCCCCTAAGAGCATATCCATAAAATCACAAATTTGTGCCTATACGCATATGTCTCTTAGGAGGAATCTTGCCCGGACAAAGTTCCCTCTAAATTCATATCCGTATAATCACAAACTTCATGTTTACATAAATGTATTTCTTAGTGGAATCTCTGCCCAAATAGAGACTCTGCCCGAGAATATATCTATATAATCACAAATATGCCCCATTTGTATATGTTTCTAAAAAAAAAAAAGGGGACTCCGTTCATACGGGGGGCTCCTTCTTATCGGATACTCTGCCTAAGCGGAGATACCGTTTGAGAATATATTTACAAAGTGCAAATTTGTGTTTATACACATATATCTCTTTAAGGCAAAGTCCCTCCGGGTAAAGTTTCTCCCGAGAATACATGGATATAAGCATATGCCAATATGAAAATATCTCTACAAGGACACCCTGCCTAAGTGGGGATTCACCAAGACATATCCACATATTCAAAAAATAAAAAAAGGGATTGTGATAATATACACACATCCAAAGAAAAAGGGAAGTGAGACAGGAACCGTGCTCAGATACCCCAAATGGGAGCACATATGCACCTCCACGAGAAATATACCCGTGGAAATGGACTTTGGACAAAAATCACAAATGGGACAAGGACTTCCGTGGAGATACATCCATATGATCTCCGGAAATTGGACCCGCACAAGTACGAAATGAGGAGAAAAGAAACTCTACCTCGAACTCGACTCTGCTCAGAAATGGCATTGCAAAAGAACCTCATATAAAAATTTGCACAATCATCCTTCTAATATGGAAGTGTTACTCTGGGTTATAACATCCCCAAGTTCAGAATCAAAATCTTCGGGCATACACCCATTCACAATAATAATCTCCATGTTTTCCCCAAATGTAAACCCATAACTAACCTTTTGCAAAAAAGGAGAAAAAGACCTTAAATCGGTCCTCGGGTATATACCCGCTCCCCTTTTCAAAAGAAATTAAACTTTGGACTCCCAAAAAGGTAGTCATTTCAAAAATAAAATATCCAAAACAAAAGCATTTCAAAACAATCAAAAGAAACAAAACATGTCATAATCAGGATTTTCTAAGAAAAAGCACGCATATTTTTCTCGTCCTTTACTATGAAATGGTATTCGGGTTTAGACCGGTATCAAATAATACCAAGTGTCCTAACTCGATGTAAATGTAACATCGATTCCGGTCGATGGAGACAGAGGTCCAGCACATGCTACCCTAATCACCTGATGAGAATAGACATGGGACTCAAGAAGTTCAGATAAAAAACGGCGCACCCGTCCGTTCGCGGACACACCCGTCCGTTCACGGACACACCTGTCCGTTCACGGACAAACCCGTCCTTTTTTCGGACACCATACCCGTCCGTTCCACGGACACCATACCTGTCCATTCCCCGGACACCAAAATTCTTCTCCCGCATTGCGCGGACTCTTTTTCTGTCTGTTAGACAGGCTGGCACGCCCCCACAAACATCAAAATATCAAAACAATAAATACACACGAACGCAATCCACCGCGATATTTTCACAGGAAATTTTTCCCCCGTGTCAACAGCTGGCACGCCCGGTGGGACCTCTTCTCACCATTCATAGTAAAAAGGATGAGACTTGTATGCTGTTTATGAAAATCCTGATACTGCTATTTCCTTTTGAAGGTACTTAAAAAGAAACAAATCTCAAACTGTTGAAGATGGCCGTCACTTATGGACCGCTAGTCGTCAACAACCATGCCAGGTTCGGTTACCTGGCGACTCCGATCATATTCGGAGATTTCCCTGCAGTCGTCGGATCCCCTTTCTTTCTGGGAGTGGTTCCGGCCCATCAACAGGAGGAAGCTGCTCAAATATCTTCCTCCCACAAATCAACAAAGAAAAATTCCAACAACAATGGACGTGTCAAGGCTCGTTCCGCTACTGTCAAGACAGGCACCCAAATGCCTGTGAAGAATGTTGCTGTCAAAGGGGGCAAACCCCATTCAACTCAAGCTCGGACCTATTCGGTCCATATGATCTCTTCTACCATTGTGGCTCCTGTCTCCTCACAGCGGGGGCAAAATAAACGCCACAAGAACAGGAGGCCGCCCGCCGCCATCTCCAGATCTGGCAAGTCTGTTATGGTCGGAAATGTGCGAGTGCGCCTTGATGGTACTCCACCTACCACTCCTCGTGATAGGTATATTCCAAATATCCCAACCTCGAACCGCTTCTCAGCTCTACGGTGGTTTCGAGGAAAACATGAAGATTCCATGGTGAAAGCCGGTGTCAAGCAAAAGACGCGGCCTTTTACCAAGTTGAAACAAATCTGGGTTCCCAAAAAGGGAGTCCAGAAGTTCAAGAAAAATCAGGCAGATGCATCAAAGGTGATTCAAAGAAAAAGCAACACCGAAGATGCCTCTCTTCAATATGCTAGATCTGAACATCCCAGAGGATGGAAAAGAAAAGGCATATACAGAAAGCCAAACTACAATCCTCAAGGCCCGGAGAATACCCGGGTGGTCGAAGAAATTCCAACTCAACAATCCAGGGCTCGCGTATCGGTCTTCGACCGTATATCGTGGATCCCAGAATTTTGTAAGCCAAAGGCAATTCCTAGCACCAGTACTCGTCCGTCAAAAAGACGACGTGTCACTTGGGCAGCTCGGGAAACGCCCAAGCTTATAATCTTCTCATGCTATACTACTGGAAGGGAAGTTGGCGAACTCGCGGAGCAAATCGCGGAAGCCACCCCCAATATTCCCACAGAAGATGTCCATCCTAATATCAGGCAGTTCGTCAGAAGAACTCACCAACCTGGCGGGCAAATTGGCCCCTCTAATCAAGCTTCTCTTCCAACTGATACCAACATGAGGGTACTCAAATTCCCTTCCTTGAAGAAACAAATATTCAACTTGAAGAAGGTGGACCCTCTACCTCTGGTAGTCATCCCGTCATCAACTTGCCGACAAAAGAAAATTTCCACGCAATGGCGGATGACGACAAATATGAAGTCATGCAACAGTGGCGGTCTGAA
The DNA here is from genome assembly GCA_014218235.1 of Colocasia esculenta. Classification (NCBI taxonomy): domain Eukaryota; kingdom Viridiplantae; phylum Streptophyta; class Magnoliopsida; order Alismatales; family Araceae; genus Colocasia; species Colocasia esculenta. The sequence goes on along the minus strand of CM024760.1, from coordinate 71,162,461 downwards.
ATGACCTCACTTGTCAATGAGATGAGACGATTGGCAACTTCAAGCCATCGACCATCCATAGAACCGGTTGCTGCTCAACATCAACAACAAAGCCAGCATCCGGATGGATTTATCTCATTAATAATCCAGCAATTTCTTCAACTGGTCTTCTCCTCAAGCTACGGGTCCGGATATCAATGACCCATCTAATATCATGCCTCCTCAAACAGAAGCCTTGCAAATTCAAAGGCATGAAATAAAGAAGATGGTTGAAGATATGTTCGCCCAGCAGGGCGAGGGTATTCAGGCTACGGGTTTATATTCTGTCCCGTTCCCTATACATCATCAACTCAAGAAGCTGCCAGAATCATGTCCCAAAGTCCCAAAGTTGCCTAAATATGATGGGCATGGGACACCTCGGGAGCATGTGGCACATTATATAATTGCCATGGGCGATCTTGCATCTGAGGAATCATATCTCCTCAGATATTTTGCAACTTCTTTAACAGGGGTCGCATTCCAATGGTATGCAAAGCTCAAGGTTGGCTCAGTTCTCGACTGGGCTGATATGCAATCAAAATTCTATGATCGCTTTCAAACAGCAGAAAGGAAGGTCTCTCTTGCTGAGTTATGCTCCCTCAAACAAAAGAAAGGGGAGTCGCAATAGACTTCATCCAAAGGTGGAGGGAGTTTAGCATGCAATGCGACAATCCTCCCATCCAGCAAGATGCAGTAATTATTTGCCGCAGAGGCCTCATCATAACAATTAAAGAGAGACTCTTGGCTGCAAATATCAGAAGCTTTGACCAGCTGAATATTGCTGTGGCAGAAATCGAAGGCTTCTTAGCCGAGCAATCAACTCATACAGCTCAAAAGGGTAAACTCCCTAAGGAGCGCAATTTGCCTGCAAAAGAAGTTAATGCTATTGACTTCTTGCCTAGTGATGAAACAAAGGGGGCAGTAATCCCCACTACCTCAAGAAAGAAACCGGAACCAAAGATACCTCCGCCTACATTGGCCGAGCGTATGAAGGCTCCTTATTCTTTCAGAAAAGAGCATACCAGAAAACTCTTCGATCTCTGCCTTGATAATCAATTAATATCACTGCCAACACCAAAGAAGCCGGCAGATATCGGCAAGATCAATCAACCCAATTACTGCCCGTATCACCGTATGGTGGGGCATCCAATTGAAGATTGCTTTGTCTTCAAGAACGAGGCTCAAAAGGTAATCCAAGAAGGCCGTATATCTATGCAAAATGGTCTGGTTGATCCTCCACAGCCTCATACTTCGGATTGGCCAGAACAATCTGTCAATGTTATACATACGGCGGAACCCGCCACAAGCTCAAGGAATCCTGAGGTTGGTCTTCATGTAACCCACCTCAAGATACTTCTGGAGCTCATTCTCCGCCGAGATCTAGGCATCACGGTACAAGGAAAACAATACAAAGAGTACAAAGGCAGCTCGAACAATTACAACAAAGCCAACAGGAGCTGCGCCAAATCATGCAAAGCATGGAGAGGCGTCAGGATGTGCCTATTCAGGAATCCCACGCCTTCCAACCTGCTTATATTTATCCACCTGCATATCCGGAGCTGCCCCCTATGCCGCCATTTCAAGACCCGATCGGGTGGTTCCTTGAAATCCTCAAAATCCTGTCGAGCCGGCAAGGTCATATTCCTTCCGTCGCCAGCATACATTGCCCTCTTCCGGCTATGTCTGCGATCAGGATATATGGACTATCTAGTCCCGGAAGAGTTGAGACCCAACTATTGCCCATATCATCAACTGCTGGGACACGTCATTGAAGACTGTCCAAATTTCAAGCATGAAGTGGAAGAGCTGATCCAGCAAGGACTCATCAATATGGGTAATTTCTGGTCAATCCCCCACAACCTCATATTCAGCCACCATCAAATGAGCCATACAATCCTGGACCTTATTCGGTCAATGTCATCAATGCATCATCCTCTGGGGTTCTTGAACCGGAGGGGCAACCGCCTATGCCGCATCCATATCTATCCAGCCGATGGTATGATGATTGGCATCCTCTACATCAACGCTCATTTGATCTAAAAGATACTCAAGCCATATTCAATCAGCTTAAGATCAGAGGGTTGATAAAAGTACTTGATCCTGAGCCTTATACTTCCGAAAGGGAAAGGGAGTCACATCTCTACTGTGAATATCATGCCAGAGTCATGCACTCTACCAAAGATTGCCCAGATCTCCATGATTGGATCGAAACAAAGATCCGCGAGGGAATAATTGATCAGGAGGGAAATTTCCTGACCCCCTCACCACAAATATATGATCCAAGTCCACAGTTCCAAGCACAATATCAAGATCTATGTGAATATTATCATCGCCAGTTGGGCTATGGACGGCATAGAAGCAAGGCTGATGTTGAGCAATTCAGAGTTAGCCTGTTTCAATATAGAAATGGAATATCAGAAAATGCTGCCGCGAAACCAATCTCGCAGCAAGCTGAGGAGTTTGTAGACGATTACTACCAACTCCCTCCTGAAATTGTTGAAGGAGCAATCAACTCAACTTTTCAGGCACAACCCTCGGAAGCTGAATGGGTCACTGTTGGCCCTCGAAAGTCAAGAAATTCTAGGAGACCCGGCAAATCTATCGCCAAGGGTCGCCTAACAAAGAAACATTCCTGAGCCATCTTCAGAGCAAGAAGTGATGAATTCACTAGAAGCTCTACAAATGAAGAATAGAGAGAAAAATAGAAAAAGAAATGAAAAAAGAAAAATGAAAAAACAAATGGAGGATGCTATGGCAGCAGAAGCTCCTCAGCAGCTGACGGCTGTCCAAAGGCTCCAGCTGTTGATTAATGAGCTGGAAGAATATGAAGTCTCCGAGCCCTCTAATAAACCAACGCTCGACCAATATATCCTTGGGAAGAAATCGAGCGAAAGAGGCGGCTCCGGAACTGGTTATTGCAAGTTCAACATGAAGCACTCCAAGAAGGTGACCTCCCTCCTTCGCCGAATCTGAGTCTCTTCAATGGAGATGAAGAAATCACCATGGAACAGTTGGACTCTATGTTCAGCTCTTTCCATTGCTATATGGTGTTCATTCCTCCTCCAAAGGAATTACAAACTCCCACAAGCAATACTACTGCGCAAGCGGGAGATAAACCAACGACGCTTGTATACCAGCGTCGACCTCCAGGCAATTCAAATCGTCATACTAAGAAGAGTCGTGGTAGGCATCAAAAGGCGGCATCTTCCACTACCAAGCAGCCAGATAAGATCATACTCTTTCATGGCGAAGAAGCAAAGCCCCTGCCCGAACCTCAAATCCGGGCGGACTCTTATATATTTGATCCTTCAGATGAAGAAGGGGACTGTCTGACAAGGTTCCTCAATCTGGAGATAAAAACTTAAGTCCATATGCTTCATCAAATGAGCCAGACAATGTTCCTCCTCTTCCCAATGAGAAGCTATTGGCTCCTATCTCTCAAAAGAAGCCCGTCAAATCAAAAGAGCCTTCTGGGTCCTCATCAAGGGAATCCTCCCACTTGGACCAGATACGCTCCGAAGCTGACGACAAAATTCTTCAGCAATTACAGTCACTTCCCGTCAACATTACTGTCTGGGAAGCGATTGCCTGGAGCAAAGACTTGAGAGAAACTCTCGTCAAAATACTCCAAGAGCCAGAAACTTATGAAGCCCATATGGCAAATTTTCAAGCACAAGCATGTGAAGCACTGGCGGCAAATGTCACCTTCACTGATGAAGATTTGCTATTATCTTCCCCATATCATAATCGTCCCTTATATATGAAGGGAAAGATCAACAACATGCAATTAAATCGGATCCTGGTTGATCCAGGGGCATCCATCAATCTAATGCCCTTCAAGACCTTTCAATCTCTATATCTTATGCCCTATATGCAAAGGGTCAAGGATGTGAAGATCACAGGATTCAATCAGAATTCGGAAAAAGCCATCGGAAAGGTCACCGTCAACTTGACTCTGGGGGACTTTGTCACCAGGGTGACCTTCTTCATTATTGATGCCAATACATCATATAGAGTCTTGCTTGGAAGACCTGGCTGCATGAAAACTGGGTCATTCCATCAACTCTCCATCAATGCATTAAATATGCAAAAGAAGGGAAGCAGCACACAGTCTTTGCTGATCAAGCCCCGTTTCGGGAAGATGAATGCAACCTGACTGATGCCCCTTTATATCTTGGAGGACCAAATCTTCAACCCTCCTCCCTCCCTAAAGGGAAGGTAAGCAAATTGACTCCTCAAATGAAGACAATGAAACTGGCGAGCTTTTTGTGATAAACAAAAGCCTTGCCAAATTACCTGCAAATACTTCTCAAAGTAAACCAACCCGCCCAGAACGGCGGAGCATCAGTTATGAAGCTGATCATGCAAGTCAAGTTATCAATGGGAGCATTCCTCTGCCATCCAACTGCATGCAGATCTGCTCTCTAAAGCAAGAACAAAGTGTCCGGCGATTAAAAACTTTCGTCGTCACTCATCAAAGAAAAGAAAAAAGAAAGAATGCAAGAAAAGCAGCAAAGCCAATCCTCTTCTACAAAGGGGAATCAATCCTTCCAACTTATACAGAGGATGATTTTGGTTGGGAAGATAGGTCCAATAACCAACTGGAATCAATACAAGAAATGGCCGATATGCCAGAAAAGATTAAGGAGATGTGCAGAAAGCAGAAAATCCTCAGGTACAAGATGTTTCCCGGAGAAATTTCTTCAAGCAACTATGGGAACCTTCTCAAGTCCGGGGGCAACCTCCATTCTCTGGGAGAGATACCAGAGGATTAGGTTATGATACCAAATCCTCCTATACAGTCAATGTTGTCGGATCATCACCAGAGGTCTGCAGCACGGAGAATAATCAGGAGTCCTCCAACTCCAACTCTCAAAATATTACTTCAACTCTATCAAATGAATTATCAAATGAAGAGCTACCAGAAGAATTCTGCAAGCAATCTTCATCCACAAACTCTGAAGATATAAATCTCTATGAAGTCTACGTCACCAACTCCGATGACGAGGAAGATTTCATAGATCTGCAACCAGCTCCCCAAGAAATTGAAGATGGTGGACAGGCCACTATTGATGAATTAATTGAACTCAATCTCGGGAATCAACAAGATCCCCGACCAATCTTTATCAGCGCCCTTCTTGATGAACAAGAGAGGCAATCTTATCAAACTCTTCTGCTGGAATTCCAAGACTGTTTCGCTTGGAATTATAAAGAAATGCCAGGACTGGAGCCATCAGTTGCTGAGCATGAATTATCCATACTGCACACGGCCAAGCCTGTCAAACAAGCTCAAAGGCGTATGCGGCATGAACTAGAATTGAAAGTAAATACTGAAGTCGACAAGCTTTCTGAAGTGGACTTCATCGAGCCGTGCATATATCCAATATGGCTCGCCAATATTGTTCCTGTGAAGAAAAAGAATGGTCAAATCCGGATATGCATTGACTACAGGGACTTGAATAAAGCATGTCCCAAGGATGATTTCCCAGTTCCAATCACTGAAACAATGGTGGATATGACCACCGGATATGAAGCCTTGTCTTTCATGGACGGGTCTTCCGGCTACAATCAAGTCCGGATGGCAATCAAAGATAAAGATCATACTGCATTCAGATCACCCAAAGGTATCTTCAACTACAAGCGGATGCCCTTTGGTTTGAAAAATGCAGGGGCTACATATCAAAGAGCCATGACTAAGATATTCAATGAAATGATCCATGATGTGGTTGAATGCTATGTGGATGACTTAGTCGTCAAAACCAAAAACGGGAGGATCATCTATATGATCTTCGCCGTGTTTTTGAAAGGCTTCGTCAATTCAAATTGAAGATGAACCCTATGAAATGTGCATTTGGGGTTTCAAGTGGCAAGTTCCTGGGCTTCATCGTCAAATATCGGGGAATAGAAATAGACCCTGACAAAATCAAGGCGATCCAGCAACTGCCTTCTCCTCAAAATTTGACAGAGCTAAGGTCACTCCAAGGGAGATTAGCCTATATCAGGCGATTCATATCCAATCTCTCAGGAAGATGCATGCCGTTCGGCAAACTAATGAAGAAGGATGCTCCCTTCATCTGGGACCAAGAATGTCAGGATGCTCTTGAACAAATCAAAGAGTATCTTCTCACTCCTCCAGTCCTAGGGGCGCCAGTTATTGGAAAGCCTCTTATACTCTATATTGCAGCTATGGATGCTTCTCTGGGAGCTCTATTGGCACAAACAAATGAAGATGATAAAGAGCAAGCTTTATATTATCTTAGCAGAAAGCTAATTGGTCCGGAACTCCGGTATGCTCCAATGGAAAAAGTATGCCTAGCACTGGTATTTGCTGTAAAGAAATTGAGGCATTATCTGCTGGCTCATGAAATTAAACTCATCTCCAAGTATGATCCAATCAAATATCTGCTGAGGCAACCCATATTGTCAGAAAGACTCGCGAAATGGGCTCTGCTCCTTATGGAATTTGATATCACATACATCCCACAAAGGGCAATCAAAGGGAAAGGCTTGGCCGAATTCTTAGCCGCACATCCAGTGCCAGAAGATTCCCCTTTATCTATAAATCTCCCAGAAGAAGAAACTCTTTCTCCTGCAAGTGAAAATTTAGTTCTCGAAGAGGTTGCCACAATTGAGCTACCCTCTTGGGAATTATATTTGATGGAGCTTCCCGAACTCTCCATTATACTGATGGTTCTACCACCGTCTCTACTGGAGCAGGATCGTCCTAGTCACTCCATATGGAGGAATCTTATACAATTCCTGTGCTCTTATGAAGCCACTCACAAATAATGAAGCCGAATATGAAGCTCTGATTATTGGGCTCCGGCTGGCTCTCGAAATGGGAATCAAAGGCATACAAGTTTATGGTGACTCACAGCTGGTCATCCGACAAATATTGGGCCAGTATGAAGTCCGTAAACCACAATTGCTTCCATACTATACCACTGTTATGAAGCTCAAAGAAAAATTCAACTTCTTCGACATATCTCATGTGCCGAGAAGTGAAAATTCTCAGGCTGATGCTTTAGCCAAATTGGCCTCTGCTATAAAATTGCCTCCTGAAGGGGAATTGGACATAAGTGTCCGTCACAGAAGGCTCATGCCGAGTATCTCGACGCTGAGTCTAATGTTACGATTGAAGAAGCACATACTACAGAGCTAGATACAACAAATGAATCTGAAGATTGGCGCGAGCCGATTATCAAATCAAGAAAGGTTGGCTACCTCCTGATCGAGCACAAAGAATTCAGCTCTTACGCAGGGCTACATCATATCAAATAATAGCAGATCAACTATATAAGCTGGTCCATGAAAAGAAAGGGCCAGTCCTCCTCAGATGCTTATCCCCAAAGAAGCCAAAATCATCATGAAAGAAGTTCACTCCGGGCTGTGTGGTGCACACCAAGCAGGAGAGAAGATGAAAATCAATATCAAGTTAAAAGGCTTCTACTGGCCTACCATGTACGCGGATTGCATCCAATATGCCCGTACATGTCATCAGTGCCAAGCATTTGGCCCTATACCAAGGAAATCACCAAATGTATTACACCCCACTGCGCCAACATGGCCGTTTGCCGAATGGGGTATGGATATTGTGGGGCCATTCCCACCTTCATCTCAAGGCCACAAGTTCATACTGGCTGCCACAGATTATTTCTCTCGGTGGGCTGAAGCTATCCCGTTGAGGGAGGTAACCGGAGAATCAGTCGCCAAATTTGTCAAGCAGAACATAATATACAGATTTGGGACTCCTCACAGGATCATATCTGATAATGGGTCACAATTCAGAAATAAAACAATATATGCCTTGGCGGCGAAATTCCATATTGATTGGAGGACATCGTCAGTATATAATCCACAGGCAAATGGGTTGGCAGAAGCCTTCAATAAAACCCTCTGTAAATTGCTCGCCAAGATAGTCGGCAACAGAAAGCGGGAATGGGGAGAAAAGGTTCATGAAGCCTTGTGGGCTTATCGAACTGTGTATAAAACCCCTACCGGATGTTCGCCCTTCTCCTTGGTATACGGAGCTGAGGCCATGATCCCTATAGAAATTGAAATGGCATCCTATCGGGTGGCAATCCAAGGTGAACTACAAAATCAAGATCAAGACCAAATAGAAAGGAGACTTGAGGAGCTCTCCAATCTAGAAGGAAGGCGCCTTGAAGCATACAAGTCTCTCCAAATATATCAGGCTAGAATGGTTCGAGCATTCGACAAATTAGCAAGACCCAGAGCTTTTAAGCAAGGGGATCTTGTCATGGTCAAATGCAGAGAAGCAATGGCCGGAAAGTCATGTGGCAAACTTCAACCCACCTGGCTCGGTCCATATATCGTCACTCTGGCATATGAAGGAGGCGCATACCGGCTAGTTGACCATAAAGGTAATGTGCCTTTCCCCCGCTCAATGGGAAACACCTGAAATTGTATCATGCGCCAGAACATGAATTTCCTGGCCAGCCACCAAAACAAAAACCGATCACCCAAAAAGGGCTCGAAGCCGAAAGAAAATAAAAAATGATGATGGAAGTTTGCCATAGATGGGGGCAAAGGAATCAAATTTCCACCTGCCCGTCATATATCCCAAATCTTTCAGTCCTTACCGAGCATGAAGCCAAGGGCATTCCATGTATAAACAAAAAAAAAAAGGAAAAGAAAATTCAATTGGAGGCTTATTTGCTTATCCCGCCAAAGAGGTTCCAAGCTACAATGCTAAACAATGTCAAAACCATACCAAACCATAGCCAGCAAACCAAAAAGGTAGGCTATGTCAAACCATACCAAACCATAGCCAGCAAACCAAAAAGGTAGGCTATGTCAAAACCATACCAAAACCATAGCCAGCAAACCAAAAAGGTAGGCTATGTCAAAACCATACCAAAACCATAGCCAGCAAACCAAAAGGTAGGCTATGTCAAATCCAAATACCAAACCATAGCCAGCAAACCAAAAGGTAGGCTATGTCAAATCCAATCAAAACCATAGCCAGCAAACCAAAAAGGTAGGCTATGTCAATCCAAATACCAAAACCATAGCCAACAAACCAAAAAGGTAGGCTATGTCAATCCAAATACCAAAAACCATAGCCAGCAAACCAAAAAGGTAGGCTATGTCAATCCAAATACCCAAACCATAGCCAACAAACCAAAAGGTAGGCTATATCAAACCCAAACCAAACAAAACATAGCCAAAACCACAAAGGTAGGCTATGTCAATCCCAATACCAAAACATAGCCAACAAACCACAAAGGTAGGCTATGCCAAATCCAATACCCAAAACCATAGCCAGCAAACCAAAAAGGTAGGCTATGTCAAATCCAACCAAAACCAACCAAAACCAAAACCTAAACCAAATCAACCATCCATCCAAGCCAAACAAACCAAAACATCCATCCTCCATAACAAACCCAATCAAACCAAAAAAAAACATAAAAAAAAAAACAAAAACCAAAAAACAAAAAAACCCAACCCATACCACAATCCAATCAACACCATAAACCACCAAAAGTAAAAAAAAAATCTTCACGCTCAGAAGCCATCACCACCATTCCATCACCACCTCACCACCCACTCCATCCCAGTTCACTACCGGTTTTAGAACCAGACCCTCACCCTTTTGATTATCTGAGCCAGTCAAATCTTCAAAAAAAAAAGAGAAAAGGGGGTTAAAAATAGAGATACCCCGATGGACTTAAGTATACGATTCCTTGTGTGCTTAAGGGTAAAAAGATCAAAAAATCCAGCTGAGGCGAAAACCCGAGAGGGCGCTTCAGGCAAAAATGGATAACCCCTCAACGTGAAAACCCGAAAGGGCGCGTTGGAAAAAGCTAAAGGGGCCAGTCTTGGTGAAAACCCGAAAGGGCGCTAAGGCTGGTAATGTGACAAAAAATGAATGATGATGAAATGATGAAAAGAAGGATTCCTCAGTCCTCCATTCATACAAGTCGCCACATTACAAACTTGTAGAGGTGACAGATACCACATAGAAAAGAGATCAAGGCAACAAGCCCAATATACAAATGTTGTGCTGTGAAACAAAGGCAGGAATGCTTTTTCCTCTCCAGCCATTCAAATCCAGTTGCAAACCCCTTTAGCCTGGCACCAAGCCATCAAGGAGGGGTGAAATTCAAATCCCAAAGTCAACAATAAACACCATTCCAGAGCCCATTTAAAACCAAGTCCAGGGCTAAATCATACCCAAATCTCATATCCATATCCAAACCCAAACCCAAATACCACAAGGTGACCCAAGTCACCCAACATATCCATATCCAAACCCAAATCCAAAATACCACAAGGTGACCCAAGTCACCCACATATCCATATCCAAACCCAAATCCAAAATACCACAAGGTGACCCAAGTCACCCAACATATCCATATCCAAACCCAAACCCAAATACCATAAAATGACCCAAGTCACCCACATACTCATATTCAAACCCAAATCCACATCCAAATCCAAATTCCAAAACCAAATTCCAAATCCGAATTTCCAATCATTGGCCATATTCAAATCTCAAACCACATTTGAAACCATCACTCACTCCATAACCAAACCTTTGGCCATTCAGCCATCCAAGTCAGCCGAGTCCTCGACGGCCTTGGAAAAGAAAAAAAGAAAGAAACGAAAAAGGGGGGTTAAAAATAGAGATACCCCGATGGACTCAAGTATACGGCTCACTGTATGCTTGAGGGTAAAAAGATCAAAAAAAAAAGATCAAAGAAAATCCAGCTGAGGTGAAAACCCGAGAGGGCGCTTCAGGCAAAAATGGATAACCCCTCAACGTGAAAACCCGAAAGGGCGCGTTGGAAAAAGCTAAAGGGGGCCAGTCTTGGTGAAAACCCGAAAGGGCGCTAAGGCTGGTAATGTGAAAAAAAAAAAGGAGAAAAAAAAAAGAGACAGAAAATGAAAGAAGGAATTTCCTTGTCCTTCATATTTATATTCATAAAGTCATAAGTCAATCTGTTACATATTCATAAGGGGTGACAGATAGTCACACACTATTTACAAAAAAAAAACAACAAATCAGGACAACGAGCCTAATACACAAAGGCTATGTTGAGAAACAAAGCCAAGAGGGTGCCTTCTTCTGCAGTCGCTCTGCCTTCCTAGATTTGGAAGATCCGGGCTGGCGAGAGCCGCTTCTATCTCTAGCATGGAGGCCTTCCTCTTCGGGACCTTCAGCTTCATCTCTGGCATCTTGAGCCTGACAAGATATTGCCTCGCCAAGCTCGCGTTCCAGCCGAGCCATCCGCAGCTCTCGCGTCTTCTGACGCTTGCGCACTTCAGCAGCCTGGGGATCATCGGCTTCAGCATCGCTCTCCAGAGCTTCAAATCGCTGGGCCCAGGTCATCTCAACCTGACGAGTGTACACCCTGTTCCAAACATCGGTGATAAATTCATCCAACGCTCCTGCTGGACTCCCATGCTAAAGGCGGATCCCGTATGTTGCTCCAGCGCCTCTCGAATAACTTCAATGGGCGCCGGGTCTGTGGAGTCTGCCAATGCCGTTATTCGGCCAACAAGGAATTCCCAGCAGCCATCATCAGCAAAATGCGGGGCTGGTTGCGTCCCTTCAGGCCATCTTATACCATGCTCGGGGGAGCACCAACCTCCAAGGGCGGAGAGTTCTCCTCGTCAAGATTCGGCACAATGTCTGCCCCAGAAAAGAAATCAGCAGCAAAGAAAAGGCTGTTAGCAAGACAAAGCTGATAAAACACCAAGTCAAAAATGCAAGGCATAAAGCTCGGCTCTTCTCACCTGGGGCGGGAATTTCGCCTTCCTCCTCAGCCTCAGATTCTGAAGGTTGAGCGAGATTGGATGGTCCAGGATGCGGATCTTGAAAGGAGCTGGGAAAATATGGCGAAGTTGCATAAAATTGTTCCCCATCATATGGGAAGGTTGGAGGAACATAGGCAGGATCTGCCTGGTGAAGACCTCCGCCTCCACTTGTGGTATCGCCCACTTGAAAGGCAGATTGAGCTGGGAAGTCCAAAAACGGGCTCATTGAAATTCCCCAACTCGGGATGGAGAAGTTCGCCCCTGAGACAGAATATGAATCTGTCGTTCCCCAGCCAAACAATTGATCACAGAATTCTGCCCCTTTTAAAAGCAAATACAGCAAGGGAGGAGGATTCGTCATAAAAAGAAATGTGTCATGAAAAACTATATACGAGCTTGAGAAAATCGGCTCACCAAAAGAAGTTGTCCCTACAGGAGGCTCCTCCACAGGTCTCGGGATATAGACCTCAACGGGGGCAGAAGAATACTCTCCTTCTGAAGCTCCCAGTTCAGCATATGTGAATCCTGGGCAGTCAACATCGGCTTCTACCACCCCAGAAAATGCAAAATGAGAGGGAGCACCATCAGTCCCCTCTCCGGGCAAAGGATCTGCCATAGCCTGCAGAGTGCTCCCGTTTCCCTCTCTATGAAAAATAGAGGGACTTTCGGGCGGAGAACCACACTCATCTGGAAGGGGTGAGCCGGCGCCCGCCTCATCAGTTTCATCATCTAGTGCAGAAAAGTATGGAAGAAATCAATATGAGAACTGATGATAAAAAAAGAGGGCGGGGGAATCTCAAAAGAGTATACCGCTCGAGGAGGCATATGCAACCTCTTTGGCCTTCTCAGCTCTTCTATTGGTAGAGGAAGAAGGAGCGCCGGGGCGAGTCCCGTTGCCCCTATCCCCGTTAATCCTCAAAACGGGAGTAGCTGGAAGACAAGGTCACCATATAAAAAAAAAGAAAAAAAAGGGAAGAAGAAGGGAAAGAGGGGTGGCTTACGTGCTGACTCTGATAAAGGCTTTGGTACCAGCTGAAGGAAGGTGGTGCTACAAGCTTCCCCCACTCTCTTCATAATATCCTGAACATCTTGAAATGTCTTGGCATTTTCTAGCCGAGGGATATATTCCAGAGGCCCAATATTGCCAATTACATTAATAAGATGTCTTTCCCATCGTGTCCATCCGGGATGGCCGATGCTCTCTGGAGGTAACTTTGTCAACAAAGGTACTGTAGGAGAGTGACCGCAGTCAGATAATAAATGATTCCACCAGCAATATGATGAAGAATCATCGCTGGCGACCGGGGCTTTTGTCCAGAACAGCTCTATGGATGCCAGGAGCGGTATTTCCCCCTGATAATAATACCTGTCATTTTCGGCCTTGGTATTATGTGACACACTGGCATCATAACGCCTCTTATATGAAGCTGCTATGCTGGAAAAGTGCCGGTTAAGATATGCCTCGTCAATGAAGACCGGGGACAAGCTGTACTGCACAAGCCGAGAGTCCTCCCTCTCCCTTATTTTGCCAGGGGAGAGTCGGAAAATACCGCTCCGGTCAAACCACCATCTGGCATAAAAGATATCCATATGTCCCGTCATTCCTGGCGCAGGAAGGGCACATGCTGAACCTGTTTCAGGACGACGGAAATAATTCCACCAACTTGCTGCCGTCATGTGAACATCATGACCGCGTTGGAGTCGAAGTGACAATGGAAATTCCGCAGGTGGCGGGATAGATTGATCATACCCAAAATTTCTGGCAAATCGCGAAGGATAATAAGGCTCAGTGATAAGAGTCGATCCCACGCGATACACCAATACTCCGGGCCGAATACAGCATAGCCAGTCCTGATACACAGATTGGCTGGGGCTATTGCTATTTGCTGAATAATATTGTGTCCCGTCGGAGGTCTGGGTGCAGAAAGGCCTGGTTCCCCGGGATGCATTGTCAAATTGAAGTAGCCCCTGCTCATTGTTCGGCAGAAAAGATAAACTGGATCTAGTACTCATCAGCTCTGTCAGTGGATCTCCAGCTGGACGATTCCGGAACATTAAAATTAATGGAGCTGAAGAGCGAGGCAAATCAATTGTCTGACACAAACTAGGCAGCAAGAGGCCGGCCCAAGCACTTAAGTAATGGGTGGGTAGCTGCACCTTCCGATCTCGGGGACTGGGATGTGAACTCAACGATCCCAGCCCGTGAAATATATTTGCTAGTGCTGCAGGAGCCAAAGCAAGTTGACGGCCCTCTGCCAGAAGGCAAGCAGGATAAATAAGGCCTGGCCGAATATATTCTTCCTCGCCATGGGGAACCACAAAGCTGGATAGCCAGTAAACTAAGTAAGCGGCCAAATAAGTGCGGTCAGGTAGCCGCCGAGGGTTCCAACCCATATCCTTCGGGGCACAAATGAATCGTCCCCGGGAAGGCTTCTTCACTTCTAGTTGCTGATATTCTTCTAAACAGCGACCCTCAACTGAAAAGCCCTCGAAGAAGCAAAATGGCCCATTATAAAAATCGAAGCCAGGCATTCTGACTGACTCTTATAGTTGAGGAAGATGAGGATGCTTTGTCTGTTTTCCCGACACGGGCTAGGTCCCGCCATACTTTTGTCAGGAAACGGAGGCTATATGGATAGAAATACTGGCCAGAGCCATTGCTGCGGTGGCTGTGCAAGTCATCCAATACAATTTCTTCATAAAAAAGCCCAGATATCGGCAGGCCTGAAATTTGGTGAAAACCCCATAAGTCAATGGAAGTTTCACCCTCAGCCGTCCCGAAGGTATTCCATCTGGGGCTAAATCTCTCCACCAAACCTCGGAGAACACCTGTGTAACAGGGATAATCATATAAAGCTGCCTCAACAGCTCCATAGATGCCAGATTTCTTCAAGATCTCGCCATAATGGTGCAAAACACCGGTCAACCACTCTGTGGCCCCATAACGAAAGATATGAGAAGATACAACTGACCAGTGGCCATACCAGCTGGGAGAAGTGAAATCAATAATCCGATCCAAAAGACATCGGATGTCATGACTTCCAGCGGCATACCGGGAATCACCTGGCATCAAATAAGTGCCATTGATCTCCATCGCAGTTGTATGGCGATTCTGCAAGTTCCAGATAACAGGGGACAGCTTCCGTGACCGAGTATAACAATCAAGGTCACGATTATAAGGGCCAAGGTTATCAGCCGTCGGCATCCTCTTCAAAGGCATATACCCCAGAGGAAAACTGGGGTAGGAAAAGGCACAGGTACCCAGGAGGCTATCCCGGAACCTTAAAATGGCAAATTCCAGATACCTTCTCTCGGCTGAAATACAGGGATCATTCTCGGACATATTGGGTGGGATGAACCCCTGGATGAAGGAAAATAATTCCCTGTCAGATGGGAAATGGCTTGGATAGCCTCCTCTCCGCGTATAATGATAAGTCCCCTTTTGAAGACAAATGCGGGAGTAATCCACTGAGCCGTTTGGAGCAAGACCCTCAGGGTTAAGGGTTGCTACTACATGGTAACCACTATCCAGAGAAGCTAAATTGGCTTCAGTGATACGAGGCCTCGCCAGGGCAGGCATCATAATTCCTTTCGGAACAACCCCGTCACGGGTCTTCTGGCTGTGGTTGTCCCGGCCAAGTAATTTTTCTTGAAAGGCATGATGAAAGCCTGGGAAACCACAGGTAAAACAAAAAGGAAATCAGAAGAAGAAAAAGACACTAAATCCAGCTGAGCAGAAATCCGGGAACAAAAGCACTACAAAAATGCTCCGGAATGCAAAGCAAGGATTTACACGGGTCGCGTGTCGTCACTTTCAGTTCCGACACGTGTCCCGTGGGGGGCATTTGTTGAACGGCAAAAGTGTGACACGTTTATTTCAGCGGAAATTACAAAATCCATCAGATGATGGTCCGGCGACTAGCCTAGTTGAAGCCTATTTTGGCGGACGACGGTTCGAGTCGCGGACATGATGAAAGGGGCCGTTGGGCCACGAAGATTAAATGTTGGTTATCAGCAGGCCTGGTTACAATACATTATCAGCAGCCTGCTCAGAGGCCAAAAAGTTGTGATTTAAAATGACCCAAGGTTATTTAAGTTACAAACTTATTAGCGGGATCCTTCCCCAAAATTCAGCAGGGGAGTTCCGGCCCTTAAAATGGTGCCCGGAGTCCCGGTTAAAATGAAAGTACAAGGAGAACATGTCTCCGTTCAAAGTACGAAGCACGGAAAAATCCGGCAGCACAAGGTCTATAGACCGAGTACGAAGGACAAGTACAAAGAACAAGCTCGAGGAAGAACTCCGAGGCTTGCAAAGGCACCCTCTGATCGGGCAGAACTCCGAGAAGTTGGGCGAAGCACCAAGGAAACGGAGCCGGACTCCAGCAGCACCTCCGGCAGCACAAGGTCTATAGACCGAATACAAAGAACAAGCACAAAGAACAAGCTCGAGGAAGAACTCCGAGGCTTGCAAAGGCACCCTCCGATCGGGCAGAACTCCGAGAAGTCGGGCGAAACTCCAAAGAAACAAGCAGGACTTCAGCAGCACCTCGGGCTCCAACAAGTCCTGGAAATGAGGGTGTAGGGGGGGTATTTATAGACAAAATCCCCCCCTCTCTTCCATCGGTTAGGACCCCTTAACCGATGGTGACCTCACAATGAGGTCACCATCGGTTAAGGGGGGGTCTCCCCTAACCGATGGTGACCTCATCATGAGGTCACCATCGGTTGGGGCACCCTCTCTCTCCTCTCCCACGCAATGTAAAGGGTTCACCCCTATAAATACCCCCCCATTCCATAAGGAAAGGGGGTTCGGAATTGGCTCCGGCGAAGCCCTGTTGGGAAAATCCCAGGAAAATAGAAAAGAGCATTTGCTCATTCCCTCTCTCATTCTCAAATCCCTCCCGTCCGGTGTGTGAAGGTACAAATCCCCTTCTTTAGCCCGATAGGCCAGGCGCGGAAAGGAGAGCGGTCGGCGTAATCGTCATCACATTCCTTCTTAATCTCCATCCCCCACATCGAGCAAGTCTCTGTGGGGTGATATTCCCGGGGTTTAAATGCCGTCCATATCGAGCGAGTCTCTATGGACACATGGTATTTAAATACCCATGTTCTCCCCGCCCATCGAGCGAGTCTCTGGGATGGTGGATTTTGTGCTTATATGTATATGTTTTCTTGAGGAGACTCTGCCCAAGCGGAGGTTCTGCCCAAGGACATATTCGTATATTCACAAATTTGTGTTCTTATATATATGTTTCTTAAGACGAAACTCTGCCCAAGCGGAGGTTCCGTCCATGAACACATATATAAAGATCACAAATTTGTAATTATACAAATATGTTCCTTAAGGAGAATCTCGCCCAGGCAAAAATCTCTCTCAGGGGACGTATCCATGTAAATACAAACTCGTGTTATATGTATATGTTTCTTAGAGGAAACTCTGCCCAAGCGGAGGTTCTGTCCGAGAACATATTCGTATATTCACAAATTTATGTTCTTATGTATATGTTTCTTAGAGGAAACTCTGCCCAAATGGAGACTCCCCTAAGAACATATCCATAAAATCACAAATTTGTGCCTATACGCATATGTCTCTTAGGAGGAATCTTGCCCGGACAAAGTTCCCTCTAAATTCATATCCGTATAATCACAAACTTCATGTTTATATAAATGTATTTCTTAGTGGAATCTCTGCCCAAATAGAGACTCTGCCCGAGAATATATCTATATAATCACAAATATGCCCCATTTGTATATGTTTCTAAAAAAAAAGGGGACTCCGTTCATACGGGGGCTCCTTCTTATCGGATACTCTGCTAAGTGGAGATACCGTTTGAGAATATATTTACAAAGTGCAAATTTGTGTTTATACACATATATCTCTTTAAGGCAAAGTCCCTCCGGGTAAAGTTTCTCCCGAGAATACATGGATATAAGCATATGCCAATATGAAAATATCTCTACAAGGACACCCTGCCTAAGTGGGGATTCACCAAGACATATCCACATATTCAAAAAATAAAAAAGGGATTGTGATAATATACACACATCCAAAGAAAAAGGGAAGTGAGACAGAAACCGTGCTCAGATACCCCAAATGGGAGCACATATGCACCTCCATGAGAAATATACCCGTGGAAATGGACTTTGGACAAAAATCACAAATGGGACAAGGACTTCCGTGGAGATACATCCATATGATCTCCGGAAATTGGACCCGCACAAGTACGAAATGAGGAGAAAAGAAACTCTACCTCGAACTCGAACTCTGCTCAGAAATGGCATTGCAAAAGAACCTCATATAAAAATTTGCATAATCATCCTTCTAATATGGAAGTGTTACTCTGGGTTATAACATCCCCAAGTTCAGAATCAAAATCTTCGGGCATACACCCATTCACAATAATAATCTCCATGTTTTCCCAAATATAAACCCATAACTAACCTTTTGCAAAAAAGGAGAAAAAGACCTCAAATCGGTCCTCGGGTATATACCCGCTCCCCTTTTCAAAAGAAATCAAACTTTGGACTCCCAAAAAGGTAGTCATTTCAAAAATAAAATATCCAAAACAAAAGCATTTCAAAACAATCAAAAGAAACAAAACATGTCATAATCAGGATTTTCTAAGAAAAAGCACGCATATTTTTCTCGTCCTTTACTATGAAATGGTATTCGGGTTTAGACCGGTATCAAATAATACCAAGTGTTCTAACTCGATGTAAATGTAACATCGATTCCGGTCGATGGAGACAGAGGTCCAGCACATGCTACCCTAATCACCTGATGAGAATAGACATGGGACTCAAGAAGTTCAGATAAAAAACAGCGCACCCGTCCGTTCGCGGACACACCCGTCCGTTCACGGACACACCTGTCCGTTCACGGACAAACCCGCCCGTTCCACGGACACCATACCTGTCCATTCCCCGGACACCAAAATTCTTCTCCCGCATTGCGCGGACTCTTTTTCTGTCTGTTAGACAGGCTGGCACGCCCCCACAAACATCAAAATATCAAAACAATAAATACACACGAACGCAATCCACCGCGATATTTTCACAGGAAATTTTTCCCCCGTGTCAACAGTCATGTCCAATCCAAATTCAAAACCATATCCAAACTCAAGTTCATGACCAGCAAGCCATCAAGGCAGGTCATGTCCAATCCAAATTCAAAACCATATCCAAACTCAAGTTCATGACCAGCAAGCCATCAAGGCCGGTCATGTCCAATCTCAAATTCAAATTCCAAACCATATGCAATCCCAAAATACATTAAAACCAAGCATCAAATATAGCCACAAACCGTCAGGGTAGGCTGAATCTGAAACCAAAATCCAAATTGAAATTCCAAAATCGTAGCCACCAAACCTCAATGGTAGGCTCAACCAAATTTCATACCATATCTTTGACCCCAAAAAAAAAGAAGGGGTAGCCATTTAGCAAGACTAAGTCAACCCAAATCTGGACTTTTTCAGTCCAGACAATTTCCTTCGAAATCATAGTTTCTGTCTCTACAACAAGGACAAAACAAAATCATAAAAGTAAAAGGCTATCAGCTGCCACCTCAAGATCCGGCAAATCCATCACGATCAAAGGTCTGCAGGTACGGCTCGACGGAAGCCAACCTATCACCCTGCGGGATAGGTATGTTCCTACAATCCCAACCTCAAACCGCTTTTCAGTTTTGCGGCGGTTTCAAGGAAAATCAGGAGATCCCAAGAGGGAAGCCGATGTCAAGTAAAAGACCCAGCACTCTCCCAGGTTTAAACAAATCTGGGTTCCCCAAAAAAAAAAGGAAGGAAGCCCATAACTCAAGAAGACTCAAGCAAATATATCAAAGGTGTTTAGTAAGAGAAGCAACGCCAAATATGCTTCCCTTCAACATATTGAGCTCAAGCACCATCATGGGTAAAAAGAAAAAGAAATATACAAGAAGTCAATCTATACTTCTCAAGGCTCGGAGAATACCCGAATAGTCAAAGAAAATCCAACTCAGTAATTCAAATCTCGCATATCGGCCTTCAACCGTATACGACGAGTTTCAATATTTGATGGGCTGGGGGCAATTCCTAACGCCAGTACCCGTCCATCAAAAAGACGACGTGTTACTTGGGCAGCTGAGGAAAAACCCAAGCTTATAATCTTCTCATGCTATGCCGCCGGGAATGACTCTGGCGAACCAGCTGAACAAATCGCTGAAGCCACTTCAATCCTGCTGAAGCCATCAGGTAATTTGCTAGAAGAAACCGCCAGCCCGACGGACAAGCTGAAGCACCTGGTCAAGTTCTCCCTCGTATTGATATTTAACATGAGGGAATTCAAATCCCCTTCTTCGAAGAAACAAATATTTAAGTCGAAGAAGGTGGGCCTTCAACTTCAAACATCAATCCCGTCATCGACTTGCCGACAAAGGAAAATTTCCAGGCTATGTCAGATGACGACAAATATCAAGTGATGCAGCAATGCCAATCTCAAATGGCTGTGCTTCTAAATGAAATGAGGCAACTGGTAACTACAAGCCTCCCCATTCTGTGGAGCCAGTCTCTGCTCAAAATCAACAAAATCAACATCCAGATAGGGCTGCCCCGACAAATTATCCGCAGCTTCTACGACTGGTCTTCTTCCTCAAACTACGGTTCAAGACATCATTGATCCGTCCAATATTATGACCCCTCAAGGTGTTGCCATACAAAGGCATGAGATACTGAAGATTATTCAAGATATGTTCGCTCAGCAGAGCGAAGGTATTCAGTGGCAGATTTATATTCTGTCCCATATCCAGTACATCATCAATTCAAGAAGCTACTAGAAACATGCCCTAAAGTCCCAAAACTATCAAAGTTTAATAGGCATGGGTCACCACTGGAATATGTGGCACATTATGTTATTGCCTTGGGCAAGCTCGCCATCGGCAAATCTTATCTCCTCAGATATTTTGCAACTTCCTTGATTGAAGTCGCATTTCAATGGTATTCAAAATTCAAGCCCAACTCAGTTAACCGATCGGGCAGATATGCAAAAGAAATTCATGGGCCATTTCCAAACGGCTGAATGGAAGGTATCCCTCTTGCCAAATTATCTTCCCTCAAACAGAAGAAAAGGGGAGTTGGCAATCCACTTCATCAAGGGATGGAGAGAGTTTAGCATGAAATACAATAACCCTCCTGTTCAAGAAGATACAATCCCTATCTGCCAAAAAGGCCTCATATCAACAATCAATGAGAGACTCTTGGGAGCAAATATCAAGAGCTTCGATCAATTGAATTCCATAGTGGCAGACATTGAGATGTTTTTAGCCGAGCAAATGACACATACATCTCATAAAGGCAAGCTCCCCAAAGAGCGCAATAAGTTAGCAAAAGAAGTCAACATCATTGACTCCTCACCTGATGATGAAGCAAAGAGGGCAACAATCTGTCCTGCCCTAAAGAAGAAACCAGAAGTTAAAGCTCCACTGCCATCATTGATGGGGCGCATGAAGACTCCTTATTCTTTCAAAAAACAAGAAGCATATTAAAGAGGCTCTTTGATCTCTGCCTCGATAATCAGTTAATATCACTGCCAAAACCAAAGAAGCAGGCAGATGTCAGCAAAATCAATCAGCTTAATTTGCCCGTATCACCGTATGGTAGGGCATGCAATTGAAGATTGCTACATCTTCAAAAATGAGGCCCAGAAGATCATTCAAATGGCCTCATATCTATGCAAAATGCTCTGGCTGACCCTCCTCAACTTCATGCTTGGGATCGACCAGAGCAATCTGTCAATGTCATTTATATGACGAGACTTCCAACAAATTCAAATCATCTCGAGGACGATCATTCATGTAATCCTCCTCAAGATAATTCAGGAGCTCATTCTCTACCAAGATCAAGGCATGATCCACATAGAATAATGAGGAAAGCCCAAAGGCAAATATACTCTTATGCATACTCAAATATATTCAGAACCGCCTCCTATGTCGCCATATGCAGACTCAATTGGGTGGCTATCCGAAGATCCTTCAACTCCTGTCGAGCCGACAAGGTTATATTCTTCCCTCGACATCTCATTTACTCACTTTTTCCCGGCTATGCCTTCAATCCGGATTGATGGATTACCGAGCTCCGGCAGAAATATTAGCCAATTACTGCCCATATCATCAAATGATGGGTCATAGTATCAAAGATTGCATAAGATTCAAAAATGATGTTCAAAAGCTAATTGACCTGAACATTCATCGGGTCAAGCAGCCTCATACTCAGCAACCACCAAATGGACCAGCCAATCCTGGATCCTATGTAGTGAAAGTCATTAGTGCATCATCATCCTTTGGTCTTCCTCGGTCATTAGTGGGGGAGCATTCAAATCCATATTTATCCAGTCAATCGTATACAAATGTGCATCTTCTACAATAAGCTCTCATTTGCAACAAAGAGCACCAAGTTTATACTTGACAATCTCAGAAGACAAAGTCTGGTTTCCATACTTGAACCAGCATCATATATCTTTCAGAGTGAAAGGAGATGTATGACTATTGTCTGGATCTCCATGATTTGGTCGAAACTCATATCTGGGAAGGAAAAATTGATCAATATGGGAATTCTTTGGCGCCAGCAAATAAGGTGTCACAACGAGCCTGTGGTTCAAGTCTAGAATCCCAAGCTCTATATCCAAAGATATGTGAATATTATCATCATCCCCTGGGCTATGGACGATACAAAGTCAAAGCCGAAATGGAGCAATTTAAAATTGATCTTTTTCAATACAGAATTAGAATATCAAAAGAAGTTGCGACAAAGCCAATCTCCCAGCAAGCAGAGGAGTTCGTGGATCATTATCACCAACTCCCATCTTCAATTATTCAAGAAGCAATTAATGCAACCTTTGAGAATGGGTCACCGTCGGCCCTCAAAATCAGCCAGTTCCAAAAGAGTCAACAACTCTACAGTAAGAGGCGGCTCCAACAAGAGAAGCATCTCCAAATCATCTTCAGAGCAGAAAGTCATAAGCTCACTTAAAGCTCCTCAGGTATGAAATAAAAATATATACATATATATAAACAAAACAAAAAAATAACAACAAAAAAATAAAATAAAGAATAATAATAATAATAAAAGAAGAATGAAAAAGAACAAATGTAGCGTGATGCTGCTGCTGAGGTACCTCAAATATCAACTTAAAGAAAAAATCATCAATCAATCAAAATTGAAGAATCAAATCACATATTTAACTCACCAATTTACAATATGGTGTCCAAACCTCAACCAAAGAAGCTATAAATCTCTCCAAGTGATAATACCAAACAGTCTGAAGATAAGCTAACAATGCTGACATATCAGCGTCGGCCAGCAAATAATTCAAATCGCCGTCACAAGAAAGGGCATGGTAAAGAGCAAAAAGCTGCATCTACTATTTTCAAGAAGCCCGATACCACAAAATCAAGCAAAGTCATTATCATTCACGGCGAGGAGTCAAAGCCTCTGCTTGAAGCCGAAATACGGGCGGATTCTTATGTCTTCAACCCTTCAGATGAAGAAGAAGAGATGTCCAATATGCCTCCTCATACAAAAGAAAGAGCCAAAGTCCCCATGCCTCATCAAATGAGCCGGACAACGCTCCTCTCTTTTCAAATGGAAGAATGTTGATTCCTCTCTCTCAAAAGAAATCTGTCAAGCCAAAGAAGCTATCTAAGTCCTCGATAAAGGGATCTCCCTCATCGGACCAGATACGCATCAAGGCTGATGACAAAATCTTTCGGCAACTCAAATCACTCCCCGTCACATCACTGTCTGGGAGGTAATTGCTTGGAGCCAAGACCTGAGAGAAACTCTTGTCAAAGTACTCCAAGAATCAAAAAATATATGAAGCTCATATGACTGATTTCCAAGCTCAAATATATGAAGCACTGGCAGTAAATGTCACTTTCACAAGATAAGCACATGTTGCTATCCTCTCCATATCACAATCGTCCCTTATATGTGAAGGGACAGGTCAACAATATTCAATTAAATCGGATCCTGGTCGATCCGGGGGCGTCTACCAATGTAATGCCCTATAGAGCCATTGAATCTCTACATCTCATGCCTCATATGCAACAAGTAAAGATGTACGAATCACTGGGAAGCTTCACCACCAAGGTAGCCTTCTACATTATTGATGCTGATACAATATACAGAATATTGCTTGGGAGACCCTGGCTGCATGAAAATGGGGTCATCCCGTCAACTCTCCATCAATGCATCAAATATGCAAAAGAAGGGAAGCAGTATACAGTCTTTGCCGATCAAGCCCCGTTTCAGGAAGATGAATGCCATTTGACTGATGTCCTTTTATATCTTAGAGGGCCAATTCCTCAACCCCTTGCCCAGTCTAAAGGGAAGGGTAAACAAATTAAATGTTCAGATGAAGACAGTGAGACTGGCAAGCTTTTTGTGGTAAACAAATGTTTTGCCAAATCACTTGCAAAGAATTCTCAAAGCAAAATAACTCGCCCAGAGCGGCGGAGTGTCAACTATGAAGCTAACCTCATAAGGGAGTATTCCTCTATCTCTCAGTTGCATGCAAGTTTACTCTCCAGGGCAAGATCAAAGTGTTCGACGATTGAAAAAACATTCGTCGTCAAATATCGGGGAATGGAAATAAACCCCGACAGAATCAAGGCGATCTAGCAATCGCCACCTCCTCAAAATCTGACCGATCTAAGGTCATTTCAAGGGAAACTAGCCTATATTGGACATTTTATCTCAAATCTTTCAAGAAGATGCATGCCGTTCGGCAAACTAATGAAGAAGAATGCTCCCTTCATCTGGGACCAAGAATGTCAGGATGCTTTTGAACAAATCAAAGAATATCTTCTCACTCCACCATTCCTGGGGGCACCAGTTGCTGGGAAGTCTCTTATACTCTATATTTCAGCTATGGATGCTTCTCTGAGAGCTCTATTGGCACTAACAAATGAAGAAGATAAAGAGCAAGCTTTATATTATCTTAGCAGAAAGCTAATTGGTCCAGAACTCCGATATACTCCAATAGAAAAAGTGTGCCTAGCACTGATATTTGCAGTAAAGAAATTGAGGCATTATCTTCTGGCTCATGAAATTAAACTCATCTCCAAGTATGATCCAATCAAATATCTGCTAAGGCAACCCATATTGTCAGGAAGACTCACGAAATGGGCTCTGCTCCTCATGGAGTTTAATGTCACATACATCCCACAAAGGGCAATCAAAGGACAAGGCTTGGCCGAATTTTTGGCCGCACATCTAGTGCCAGAAGATTCCCCTTTATCTATAAACCTCCCAGAAGAAGAAACTCTCTCTCCTGCAAGTGAAAATTCAGTTCTCGAAGAGGTTGCCACAATTGAGCTACCCTCCTGGGAATTATATTTCGATGGAGCTTCCCGAACTCTTCATTATACTGATGGTTCCACCACTGTCTCTACTGGAGCAGGGATCGTCTTAGTCACTCCATATGGAGGAATCTTATACAACTCCTGTGCTCTGATGAAGCCACTCACAAATAATGAAGCTGAATATGAAGCTCTAATTATTGGGCTCCGGTTGGCTCTCGAAATAGGAATCAAAGGCATACAAGTTTATGGGGACTCAAAGCTGGTCATCCGACAAATATTGGGCCAGTATGAAGTCCGCAAACCACAATTGCTTCCATACTATACCACTGCCATGAAGCTCAAAGAAAAAAATTCAACTTCTTCGACATATCCCATGTGCCGAGAAGTGAAAATTCTCAGGCTGATGCTTTAGCCAAATTGGCCTCTGCTATAAAATTGCCTCCTGAAGGGGAATTGGACATAAGTGTCCGTCACAGAAGGCTCATGCCCGGTATCCTTGACACTGAGTCTAACATCACAGTTGAGGAAATATATAATACAGAGCTGGATACAACAAATGAATCTGAAGATTGGCGCGAGCCGCTTATCAAAATCAAGAAAGGTTGGCTACCTCCTGATCGAGCACAAAGAATTCAGCTCTTGCGTAGGGCTACATCATATCAAATAATAGCAGATCAACTATATAGGCTGGTCCATGAAAAGAAAGGGTCGGTCCTTCTCAGGTGTTTATCTCTCAAGGAGGCCAAAATCATCATGAAAGAAGTTCACTCCGGGCTGTGTGGTGCACACCAGACGGGGGAAAAGATGAAAATCAATATTAAGCTAAAAGGCTTCTATTGGCCTACCCTGAATGCAGATTGCATCAAATATGCTCGTACATGTCATCAGTGTCAGATATTTGGCCCTGTGCCGAGGAAATCACCAAATGTATTACATCCCACTGCGCCAACCTGGCCGTTCGCCGAATGGGGTATGGATATTGTGGGACCATTCCCTCCCTCATCTCAAGGCCACAAGTTCATACTGGCTGCTACAAATTACTTCTCTCGGTGGGCTGAAGCTATCCCATTAAGGGAGGTAACTGGAGAATCAGTCGCCAAATTTGTCAAGTAAAACATAATATACAGATTTGGGACCCCTCACAGGATCATATCTGATAATGGGTCACAATTCAGAAACAAAACAATATATGCTTTGGCAGCAAAATTTCATATTGACTGGAGAACATCTTCAGTATATAATCCACAGGCAAATGGGTTGGCAGAAGCCTTCAACAAAATCCTCTGCAAGCTGCTTGCCAAGATAATTGGCAACAGAAAACGGGAATGGGGAGAAAAGGTTCATGAGGCTTTATGGGCTTATCGAACTGTGTATAAAACCCCTACCGGATGTTCGCCTTTCTCTTTGGTATATGGAGCTGAGGCTATGATCCCTATAGAAATTGAAATAGCATCCTATCGGGTGGCAATCCAAGGCGAACTACAAAATCAAGATCAGGAGCAAATAGAAAGAAGACTTGAGGAGCTCTCCAATCTAGAAGGAAAGCGCCTTGAAGCATACAAGTCTCTCCAAATATATCAGGCTAGAATGGTTCGAGCATTCGACAAATTAGCAAGACCCAGAGCTTTTAAGCAAGGAGATCTTGTCATGGTCAAATGCAGAGAAGCAATGGCCGGAAAGTCATGTGGCAAACTGCAACCCACCTGGCTCGGTCCATATATCGTCACTCTGGCATATGAAGGAGGAGCATACCGGCTAGTGGACCATAAAGGTAATGTGCCCTTTCCCCCACTCAACGGGAAACACCTGAAACTGTACCATGCGCCAGAGCATGAATTCCCTGGCCAGCCACCAAAACAAAAAAACCAATCACCCAAAGGGCATGAAGCCTAAAGAAAATAAAAAAAAATGATGAAATGAAGTTTGCCATAGATGGGGGCAAAGGAATCAAACTTCCACCTGCCCGTCATATACCCTGAACTTGTCAATCCCTACTGAGCATGAAGCCAAGGGCATTTCATGTACAAACCTAAAAAAAAAAAGGAGGCCAACGGAAGAAAGAGATTTATTTTGCGTATCCCGCCAAATGAGGTTCCAAGTTACAATGATAAGCCATGTACAAATACAATACCAAAACCATAGCCAACAAACCAAAAAGATAGGCTATGTCAAAATCCAAAATACCAAAACCATAGCCAGCAAACCAAAAAGGTAGGCTATGTCAAATCCAAAATACCAAAACCATAGCCAGCAAACCAAAAAGGTAGGCTATGTCAAATCCAAAATACCAAAACTATAGCCAGCAAACCAAAAAAGTAGGCTATGTCAAATCCAAAATACCAAAACCATAGTCAGCAAACCAAAAAGGTAGGCTATGTCAAATCCAAAATACCAAAACCATAGCCAGCAAACCAAAAAGGTAGGCTATCTCAAATCCAAAATACCAAAACCATAGCCAGCAAACCAAAAAGGTAGGCTATGTCAAATCCAAAATGCCGAAACCTACAATAGGCCATATCCAAAACCATAGCCAGCAAACCATAAAGGTAGACTATGCCAAATCCAATCTCAAATCCATAGCCAGCAAACCATCAAGGTAGGCTATGCCAAATCCAAGTTCCAAACTCGTAGCCAGCAAACCATAAAGGTAGGCTACCTTAAAACCAAAGTCCCACCAGCAAACCATCATGGTAGGTGACATCAAGTTCAAGTTCCAAGTTCATATCCCAAGGCCATCAAGGCAACTCATATTCAAATACAATTCCAAATTCATAGTCAGCAAATCATCAAGGCAGATCATATCCAAATTTGATCCAAAATCACATACGCCAAACTATAAATCTCAAAATAAATCAAACCCAGAATACCAAATATAGCCACAAACCATCAAGGTAGGCTGAACCAAATAGAAGTCCGAAATTCCATAACCAAAAGTAAAAAAAAAAAAAACAAAATCAAAACCAAAACCAAAACCAAATCAAAATCAAAACTAAGTCCAGAACCAAATCAACCTAAATCCTACACCCAAAAGCAAAATCAAAATCTCATATCCCATCCAGAATATCACAAAGATAAACTGGCATGTCCATATCCAAATCCAAAAACAAACCCAATCTCAACTCCAATACAAATCCAAATGTAAATCCCTTATCCCTGCCCCAAGCCATCAAGGATGGGCGGAATTCAAACCCAAAACCACAAATCCAAACCTAAAACTCCATGCCAAAGTCTATATCAATATCCAAAATTAAGCCTGAAACTAAAGTAAACCCAAATCTCATATCCATATTCAAACTCAAATCAAAATACCACAAAGGTAAGTCACCACGCACTCTGCAGCCAGACCACCACCCCTTCCACAATCAGACCATCATCCATTCCACATCCTAGACCACCACCCCTTCCACAATCAGACCATCATCCACTCCACATCCCAGATCACCATCCGTTTCAAAACTAGACCCTTACCCATTCAACTACCCAAACCAGTCGAGTACTCACCAGTCAGGTCAAAAAAAAAGAAAAAGAAAGAAAAGAGAAAGAAAGAAAGAAAATGGGTTAAAAATAGAGATACCCCGATGGACTCAAGTATACAATTCACTGTATGCTTGAGGGTAAAAAGATCAAAAAAATCCGGCTGAGGTGAAAACCCAAAAGGGCGCTTCAGGCAAAAATGGGCAACCCCTCAACGTGAAAACCCGAAAGGGTGCGTTGGAAAAAGCTAAAGGGGGCCAGTCTTGGTGAAAACCCGAAAGGGCACTAAGGCTGGTAATGTGAAAAAAAAAATGAAATGAAATGAAAAGGAGGATTCCTCAGTCCTTCATTCATACATTCACAAAGTTATAAGTCACCACATCACAAACTTACAAAGGGTGACAGATACTACATGCAAAATAGAAAGGAGATCAAGGCAACAAGCCCAATATACAAATGTTATGATATGAAACAAAGGCAGGAAGGCTTCTTCCTCTCCAGCCGTTCAAATCTAATTGCAAACCCCTTTAGCCCGGCACCAAGCCATCAAGAAGGGGCGAAATTCAAATCCCAAAGCCAAATGATAAACACCGCTCCAGAGCCCATTCAAAACCAAGTCCAGGGCCAAATCATACCCAAATCTCATGCTCATATCCAAACCCAAATCCAGAATACCACAAAGGTAACCCAACATATCCATATCCAAACCCAAATCCAAAATATCACAAAGGTGATCCAAGTCACCCAACATACTCATATCCAAACCCAAATCCAAAATACCACAAAGGTAAACCAACATGCTCATGTTCAAACCCAAATCCACATCCAGATCCAAATTCCAAATCCAAATTTCCAATCATTGGCCAAATTCAAATCTCAAAGCACATCCGAATACACCACTCATTCCACAACCAAACTCTTAGCCATTCAACTATCTAAGTCAGTCGAGTCCTCAACAGTCAAGTCAAAAAAAAAAAAGAAAAGGGGTTAAAAAATAGAGATACCCCGATGGACTTAAGTATACGGCTCACTGTATGCTTGAGGGTAAAAAGATCAAAAAAATCCAGCTGAGGTGAAAACCCGAAAGGGCGCTTCCGGCAAAAATGGATAACCCCTCAACGTGAAAACCCGAAAGGGCACGTTGGAAAAAACTAAAGGGGCTAGTCTTAGTGAAAACCCGAGAGGGCACTGGGATTGGTAATGTAAAAAAAAAAAAGAAAGAGAAAATGAAAAGAAGGATCTTCATTATCCTTCACCTTGTATTTACAAAGTCACAAGTCACTCTCTGTACAAATATACAAAGAGTGGCGATTGCTATGTAAAGGTCAAACAAAGAAAAAAAAAAAAAAAAAAGCAAGATAATGAGCTCGGCATGTAAATGTTATACTGAAAAGCAAAGGCAGGAGGGCTTTTTCCTCTTCAGCCGTTCAACTGCCTTGGCTTTGGAGGTTGTCAGCTGGCGGAGGTTCCTTCCGTCTCTTACATAGGCAGCTTCTTCTTCAGAATCTTTGGCCTCATCTCTGGCCTCCTGATTCAAAGAAGATCTCTCTTCATCAAACTCGCATTCCAGTCGGGCAATGTTCTCCTTCCCGACAACCATGCTCAACACCATTGTCACTCGCAGCATCGCCTACTTGAAAGGCAGAATAAGCTTGAAACTCCAAAAATGGGCCCTGCATCTCCCCAAAAGTGGAAAGAGAGAATTGGCCACAGATACAGAATATGAATCCATCATCCCCCAGAGAAGAGTGGATCACAGAAGACCTGGTCACCTGAATACAAGGAAAGAAAGTCAATATCAGAAAAGAAAACATCATCTTTAAAGACTGTATATGAGCTCAGTAAAGGAAGTCACCTGCAGGAGTTGATTCCATGGCAAGCATCGGGATATAAGGCCCGACAGGAGCAAAAGAATATTGTTTCGTCGAGACTCTCAGCTCAGCAAATGCAGAGGCACCGTCATCCGTCACAGCTATCTCAAGAAACAGACAGTCAGATGATGATTCATTATCATCAATCTCCGGCATAAAATCGGTAGCTGCCCATGAGGAATTCTCACGCTCCACTCCACAAAGGAGAGGAGAACCTCCAGGCAAAGAGGCATGGCCGCCCGAAGCAATCAGACCGGCACTTTTCCTCATCTGTCTCGTCATCTGAGGTAGATAAGTCAAAAAGAGAAGAAAAAATAAGTGATAAATCAAGAAGAAGAGTCATGAATGACAATGATGAGAGAAGAAAAGAAAAGAAAAGAAAGTCACCGCCAGATGAGGCGGAATCGCCACCCTCCTTTTTCCAGCCCTCTTGGGTCTGGAAGAAAAGGGAATATTCAAATGAGCTTCACCATTCTTGTCTCCAACAACTTCCGGAGCAAGGATGATTGAGAATTCAAAACAGATATAAAAAAAATGATGAATGAAGTAGAAGAGAAAGAAAAAAAAGAAAGATAGCCGCGAAACCAAGAAGGTCAGCCTCAGTAGCCGAATACTATGTCAAATCTCGGACAAAGCTGAGAAGACAAGATTCAAGAAAAAGATGTCAAATCCAATCCAAGCAAATGCCAAAAAGGCAAAGCTCAGGAAAGTGAGATCAGATCCAACTGCGAATCACCAGTCAAATATATTTCAAAAAAAAAAAATCTCAAATCAAGTTGTTGGGCAAAGTCAGAAAGACGAGTCTCACCAATTGAGTCCTCAATCAATTCAAGTCCATAACAAAGCCAGAAAGGCAGATCTAAAAAATCCCTGAGATGAAATCCAGAAGGCAAAGACCCAGGCAAGGAAAGCCAAAGTTAGTACTGAGTAAATCCAAGGAAGCGGAGCTGATCGCTCAGCACAAGAAACATGACAAAGTCGATCATTGCCTGAGGTTGTTGACTTCACAGTGCAAGTGCTAAAGCGTGTCAACTGTGGCTACAACTTTCCGATTCAAGTTTATTGTCAAGTCATGAAGATCAGAAGCACAGCTCGAAGATTGCACGGGACGTCCTCCTCTGGCTTCGGCTTCGGCGCACTTCCCGTGGGGGGCATTTGTTGACACAAAAAAAAAAATGTTGTGCCAGTCCCACATTAATTCCCAATTCCCAGAAATTCCCCTCCCTTAACCGATGGAAGCACCATCGGTTAGGGGGTTTTTTCCCCTTAACCGATGGGGCTACCATCGGTTAAGGGGGTTTTCTCCCCCAACCGATGGAAGCACCATCGGTTGGAGGGACAAACCCCTCCAACCGATGGTACTACCATCGGTTTAAAGGGGAATTCCCCTCTAACCGATGGGAGTCCCATCGGTTAAGGGGATCTCCCCTTTAGAATCCCCTAACCGATGGGACTGCCATCGGTTAAGGGGATTCTCCCCTTTAACCGATGGGAGTTCCATCGGTTAAGGGGAAATTCCCCTCTAACCGATGGAACCACCATCGGTTAAGGGGAATTCCCTTTAAAAAAAAAAAAAAAAAAACCCCCAACCGATGGTACTACCATCGGTTAAGGGGATTTTCCCCTTAACCGATGGGACTACCATCGGTTGAGGGGTTTTACCCTCTAACCGATGGTACCCCCATCGGTTAAAGGGAATTTTCCCTCTAACCGATGGGACTCCCATCGGTTAAAGGGAGCCCCACTCCCACGCATGTAAGGGGGGGTCTTCCCCTATAAAAGGCACCCCCATCCCCCCATTCTAGAGGAGGCGAACCCCCCCCATAAGGAGCTACAGTCCTCTTCTCAAAGTGCTGTCCCCCATTTTCTGAAATCCCGAAAGAATAGAAAAATCCCAAATTCTCAAAGCTTCCCGATCTCCTCCTCAAGCTCCCCTCTTGTGTGAAAGTACCAAATCTCCCCCCCCCCCGAGCATTGAGAAGTTGTTCTTATACGGCATCGGCAAACTTCTTCGACTAAAAGTCCGCAATAGCGGCATAGGCCCTCATGGGCTATAGGTTCTAAATACCGTCCATTCTGGACATATGGTATTTTAGATACCTTTGTAATTCGTGCCACCTCCCATCGTGTTTTAACTCTCCGGGATGGTGTGTTTGTGCTATATGCATATGTTTCTTAGAGGAGACTCTGCCCAAGTGGAGATTCTGCCCAAGAACATATTCATATATTCACAGATTTGCATTTTTATATATATGTTTCCTAGAGGAAACTCTGCCCAAGTGGAGATTCCGCCTAAGAACATATCTATAAAGTTCAAATCTGCGTTTATATTTATATGTTTCTTGGTGGAGATTCTGCCCAAGTGGAGATTCTGCCCAAGAACATATTCATATATTCACAAATTTATACTTTTATATATACGTTTCCTAGATGAAACTCTGCCCAAGTGGAGATTCCGTCTAAGAACATATCTATAAAATTCAAATTTGTGCCTATATGCATATGTTTCTTGAAAGGAAGCTCTGCCCATATCAGAGTTTTCCCTCTAAAAACATATCAATATAATCACAAACTTTGTATTCATATACATGTCTTCCCAAGAGGAAACTCTGCCCAAATGGAGTCTCCGCCCACAAACATGTCTATATAATCATAAATTCGCAATTATATGCATATGCCTCTCAAAAGGGATTCTGCATATGCATATGGTACCTTTTGCCGGATACTCCATTCAAATAGAGATACCGGTGAGAAAATATGCGTAAACTGCAAATTTATGATCATACACACATACTTTCTTAAGGGCAAAATCCCTCCGGGCAAAGATTCTCTAAGGACACATGATATAAGTACATGTTCATATGGATATATCTCCATGAAGGCATTCCGCATAAGCAGAAACTCTGCCAAAATAAATTTATGAAAATTGTGTTGATATACACACATCCAAAGAAACAGGGGACAAGACCCGAACTGTGCTCAGATACTCCAAAGAGCAGCACGAATGCATACTCACAAGAACTGTGTTCATATGGACAGTTTCCAGAAAGGAACTTCAAATTGATAAGAACATCCATGGAGATATGTGCATACATTCTTCAAAAAAAATCATACTCATACAAGTAAAGAAAAGTGAATGATGAATGAATGAAACGATGAACGAGGAGAAAGGAAATTCTGCCCCAATTCAACTTCATTTAAACAACTCGGACTTCATTTGAAAAAAGATGTTGTAAAAGAATATCACATCATAAAAAAAAAGGGGGTTGAAGTAGCAACTCTTCCAATACAGGAATGCTACTTCTAATCATGACTTCCCCCAAGTTCAGAATCAAATGCACGGGTATACACCCGTCTGCAATAATAATCCTCCGGTTTTCCAAAATAAAACCTTCAAACAACCTAAAAGAAGAGGAGGGAGACCCCAAATGGGTTCACGGAAACATATCTGTTCCCTTCTTAAAAGCCGTATCTCGGACTCCACAAAGGACAGTCTTTTCAAAATGAAACACTCAGGGCAAAAGTATTTCAAAAATAACTAAAAGAAAGATGATACATCATGACCAGGATTTTCTAAAAAAAGTGTATATTGTCTCATCCTTGCTATGAATGGTATTCGGGTTAAAACTGGTATTAAATAATGCCAAGAGTCTTAACTCGATGTAAATGTAACGTCGATTCTGATCGATGGAGACAGAGATCCAACACATGTTACCCTAATCATCTGATGAGTATAGATACGGGACTCAAGAAGTTCAGATTAAAAAACGGCGCACCCTAGTCGCCTGTCACACGGGCATCCCCGTCCATTTCATGGACAATCCAATCGTCCGTTCCACGGACATCATACCCGTCCGTTCCAAGGACACCCAAAAATACTCTCTCCGCATTATGTGGACTCTTTCTTCTGTCCGTTAGACAGACTGGCACGCCCCGCAAAATTCAAAGCATGTGAAATGAATACATGAACCAGATAAAACGAAATGAGCATTCAAAATCAAATGAATGATCGATGATATTTTTCCCGTGTCAACAGGCGCGATCGGGGACAGCGAAAGCGCAGCGATCTTGGCAACTAGCGAGACGGGACGGCGCTCTCTCCGGGGCGCTGCAACGGGCCGCTGGGGTGCTGTCGGGGCGGAGTCCTGGGTCGCAGCGGCTGGGCGTACTTGTGCGGTAATATAGGGAGGTACACGAACAACCGGAAGGAGTCGCCGACGATCTCGACGCTTGGCCCGCTCATCGGCGTCACTAGACATGGCTCTGGACGTCGTTGGCGAAACTCGAACAGAGGTGGTACAGCGGGGAAGGAGCAGTCGACCAATCACAACCGGACCTCTCGTCGGGGTCAACCCACACCGTAGTCGGAGCACGGGGAAGGTCCGCACGGGGAAGGTCTGCACGAGTCGCTCCGACTGGGCAGGGGAGGCCTGCGGCGTCGTGGGGTGACGGGGCAGTCCACGGGGATCTGACGCGACTACCGGGTCACAGAGGCGAGCTCGGGTGCGCGCGGCGCGGGGAAGCTGGACGCGAAGGCGAGGACAAGGTGGCGAGCTCCCGGCGACGCCAGGGAGCGGTGCGGCGATGTTGGGCCAGCGCTGAGGCGGGGCGCGAAGGAGGTCCAGGCGCGTTCGGCGCGGGGCCTGCGAGTGCTGCCGGGAGGGAGCGCGCACAGGGGCTTCGCGATGGGGGGGACTGGCGTACAACGGGGGGGGGGGGGGAGAAAACGCACTGGGTCCGAGAGGAGGGGAAGAGTGAGCAGGGAGGGGGAACCGCGCCAGGGGGGGGGGAAGTCGGGCTGGGTTATAGGAGGGGAGAGGAAGAGCGGGGGAAAGGGGAAGAGCTTGCGTAGGGGTTTTAGGGGAGAGGGAGAGAACAATGAGAGGGATTTCAGAAGAAGAGAAGAAAAGTGGAACAGGGAGGGGATGAGCTCGCGCAGGGGGTGTCGCGGGGTTGAGACGTGAGAACGGGAGCGGGGGTTTGCGCAGAGGACTGGGGAGGGGAGAGAGGGAACAGGGAACCGGAAGAAGGGGAAATGGAGATTTGGGGAAGAGACGAAGGGGACGGAAGAAAAGACAGACGAAGAGGGGTTTCTGGGGAAGAAGAGACGAGGGAGGGAGTTCGGGGAAGAAGACACACAGCTCTCACACAGTCCGAGGCAACGCCTCCATTAAGAAAATTCCTTTTGCGATTCTTCTATTCCATCCTTCCAAAAGAGTTCTTTATAAGTATATACAGGACAAGCTCCATGGAAACCCTACTGTGCACTTTTCACTGGGACCAAAATGCCCTCAGAATAAATGATAAAAAGACAGCCATGTCCCACATTCACAAATAAATCCCAAAAAATCCCCAAAATACATCTGAAAATAAGAAAGCTCTCATGGGCCTCAAATGGGCCTCACAACACCTCAAATAAAAGCCACTAACAATCGCACTCCTCATCTCCAAGCCATAATGACAGAATCGCTGCTGCCGAGGGTCGCCGACGCTGGTAAGCTCGGGTCGGGTCGAAGCGGGTCTGCGCTCTGGTGTCCTCACCAATCCTCCCCGCCTGGGAGGAACTCGACCCAGTCGAGTAAGGGTCCTGGCCGCTCTGGTACCGCTCCAAGAGATCGGGGTCGATCCGCTGTAACTCCTCCCGCGTGACCCAGTGTCCTCAATAGAGGGTCTGCCCCTCCAACGAACCAAGTAGCGCTGAAAGGCTCCACTCCGCGTGGTGATAATCTGCTCATCTAGTATCTGGTCGATCTGCTCATGTCCTACTGGAATGGAGGCTACTGGTGGACACTCATGGGTGGGGTCACTCACAAAGGGGGAAGAAGGCCCGAACGGGTCACTAGGAATCACTGCCGGGTCCTGATAAGCTACCAGATCCGAGACATTAAATGTGGAATGGATGCCATAGTCTGGTGGTAGATCTACAACGTACGCATTGGATACGACGCGTTTCAATACTTTGAAAGGACTTGCTCCCCGAGCTTGTAGTTTTCTCACGGCCCCGGAGGGTAGCCACTCAGGTCTGACCCTGATCATCACGTAATCACCCTCATGAAATTCTTGCGGACAATGGTGTGCATTTGCTGAAATTTTATATTTTTCATTGCTAGTTTCAATGTGGCGACATACATTTTCATGCAGACTCCTAATATGTGCAGCTAATGACTCGGCTGACTCTGAGACTCGGGCCTGGATGGGCATAGGGACAAGATCTAATGGCCGCCTAGGTCTATAGCCAGTAACTATCTCGAAGGGACTCAAGCCGATAGACCTATTGACGTAATTGTTATATGCAAACTCTGCTGACGACAAGACCAAGTCCCAACCTCGCTCATGCTCCCCGACTAAACAACGCAAAAGATCACCCAGACTCCTATTAACTACCTCAGTCTGCCCGTCGGTCTGAGGGTGATATGCAGTGGAGAACTTGAGCTTGGTGCCCAAGAGGTGCCATAAAGTCTTCCAAAAATAGCTCGTGAATCGCACGTCCCGATCCGAGACAATGGTCTTAGATAGCCCATGCAAGCGAACAATCACATCTAAAAAGAGGCGTGCTACCTTAGACACATCCGAAGTCTTGGAACAGGGAACAAAATGGGCCATTTTGGAGAATCGATCAACCACCACCATAATCGAATCGTGCCGATGGACCGTGCGTGGCAATCCCAGAATAAAGTCCATGCTAATGTCCTACCACGGACGATCGGGCACGGGGAGGGGAGTATACAACCCAGTATTTTGCTTTCTTTGCTTAGCCAGAGCGCAAATGCGGCACTGAGCCATGGTGTGAGCTACGTCGCACTTCATGCTAGGCCAAAAGAATCGATACTTCACTAATTCAATGGTCTTGTTTCGGCCAAAGTGGCCAGCAAGACCCCCAGCATGCACCTCCCAAATGAGAAACTCACGGACAGAGGTCTACGGAACACACAGCCTATCCCCTCGAAAAAGGTAACCCCCTTGAAGGAGGTAATCAGGATACTCCCGAGAGGGTTCGGATTGGAGCGCAGAGTGAATGGAGCCAAAATCGGGGCAAAGAGTGTACTCGTCTCGAAGGCGCTCAAACCCAATAACCTCCGTGTGGACAGTCGACAACAATGAAGAACGACGGCTCAGCGCGTCCGCCACACGGTTCTCCACGCCTGCTCGATGCTTGAGAACAAAAGTATATGCTTGAAGATATTCCACCCACCGGCTGTGTCGTGGGTTGAGCTTTTTCTGAGCATGGAGAAAACGGAGGGCCTCATGATCGGAGCATAGGACAAACTCTTGCGGTAGAAAATAATGCCTCCAATACCGCGTAAAACTCCTTATCGTAGGTGGAGTACCTCAGCCTAGCATCATTCAATTTCTCGCTGAAGTAGGCAATGGGGTGGCCCTCCTGACTCAACACTCCACCAATGCCGACACCTGAGGCATCACAGGAGACCTCAAACACCTTGGAGAAATCAGGTAATCGAAGCACAGGTGCCTGAGTCATCCGCTCTTTGAGATCACGAAAGGCCGAAGCAGCGGCCTTAGTCCAAACAAATGCTCCCTTTCGAATGCAATCCGTGATGGGAGCTGTGATAGTGCTGAACCCGCGTATGAATCGACGGTAGAAGGTGGCCAAACCGTGGAAGCTACGCACATCATGAAGGGTCTGTGGTTCGGGCCACTCTACGATCGCTCTGATCTTCTCGGGGTCAGCTGAAACACCCTCTTTTGACACGATGAACCCCAAGTGATGCGGGACAACATAGAAGAGTAAGAAGAAGAAGATAGAAGAAGGAGGAGATCTCGCTGAGAAGAAGAGGGGTGCAGTAGAGAGAGGGAGAGAGAGGAATCGCAGGGAGGAAGAAGACGAGAGGAGGAAGACAACGACTCTCAAAAGAACTTCATTTCATTCATTCATTCATCAATAATTGCCTCTCTTGGAGGTTTACAAGAGCTTTTATAACCATTAAACCCTAATGACTCCCAAATGACGCACTAATGACTAAATTAACCCTCAGACCTAAAATAGTACGAAATTCGTACCCAAAATTACAGCAAAATGAAAAGGACCCTATTGGGCTCTTATTGGGCCTACATCCTCACTAAGACTACTCAAATACATATAAAACTACATCAATCGGATCTCTATTAGGCCAAATAAAATAAGCAAGGGACAGTCGGCTTCGTTTTCGCAGATCTTCGATCCCCATCACCAAGAAAGTAACATATTCAGTTAGGAAGGCGCATTTCTTGAGGTTACCGTAAAGGCTTTCCCGACGGAGGGTGAGGCAAACTTGACGCAGGTGGTCAATATGATCACTCCTAGAGCGGCTGTAAATTAGAATATCATCAAAATACACGATCAGGAATACTCTAATGAACGAGCGTAATACCTCGGTCATCAGCCGCATGAAGGTGCTAGGAGCGTTGGATAGCCCGAAGGGCATTACCAACCATTCATAGAGCCCATCTTTGGTTATAAAGGCCGTCTTCCATTCATCCCCAGGTCGGATCCTGACCTGGTGATAGCCACTCCTAAGATCGATCTTTGAAAATATAGTGGCTCCCGCTAGCACATCCAACAAATCATCTAAGCGGGGAATGGGAAATCGGTACTTGACGGTGATGCGGTTAATTG
Source organism: Colocasia esculenta (assembly GCA_014218235.1). Classification (NCBI taxonomy): domain Eukaryota; kingdom Viridiplantae; phylum Streptophyta; class Magnoliopsida; order Alismatales; family Araceae; genus Colocasia; species Colocasia esculenta. The sequence goes on along the minus strand of CM024760.1, from coordinate 71,123,367 downwards.
CGCGGCTATCCACGCACATTCTCCAGGTGCCGTCCTTCTTGGGAGCTAGAAGTGCGGGAACGGCACATGGGCTCTTGCTAGTTCTCATGGATCCTTTCCTCAAGTACTCCTCAACCTGCCTCTGCAGCTCCGCATGCTCAGTGGGATTCATTCTATAGTGTGGCAGGTTGGGTAATGTGGACCCCGGAACCAGATCTATGGCGTGTTGGATGTCACGCATTAGGGGAAGGCCGTTTGGTAGTTCCTCGGGGAACACATCGGCGAACTCGTGGAGGAGCGGGACAACCTCAGCTGAGTGCTCCGAGGGGGCCTCACTAGCGACCTCTTCTTTCACTGGCCTCACCAACGGGGCAAATATTTGGTCGTGCTCCAGCAATTCGTAGGGGAAGAAAGGAGCTCTCCTGAGGGGTAGGTGCAGGGAGGAGGACGAGATATGCTACGTCTGCGACGACAGGAGTCGAGCAGGTTCGTCCCGCATCAGTAAGTGACGTCCACCGTAAAAAAAGATGGGTGTTGACCCTAACCAGACAGCATCAGTCCACTACATATTACTTTTTACTGATGAAAGGCATCTGGAAGCTAGAGTCTATAGACGAGCCCTGTTGCTATGGCATCCTCATGAAGGAGTAGTAGACATATAAGAGCTTTAAAAAATGATGACCAAGGTGGATGTGGAACAGACTTCCCTCATTTACATCCTGTCTGAGTTGGTTCATCTCTGTGGCAGAGGTGCAATGACTTTCCCCACCGAGGTTCTTTCAAGACTCCAAATTCCTTGACAATATTTGACCTTTCGTAGAATCAAACTGTCCCTCATGATCAATGATGATTTGCATAGGATATAGTTTCCAAGAACAAAGACCTGCAATTTTATCTATAGGAGAAACAACAGTTCAGGTGTTCAAATGGGCTAGGGACAACTGCATAAGGAAAGATCTTATCAGCTGGTGGAATATAGATCAAGATGCATCTCTGAAGGTTATTTAGCCAGAGTTTTGAAGGTTTCAGGAGGTAAAATCAAAAGGATTCACTCTCTTTCCAAGAGATGGCTATTTTGGTATGTAAATGCATGTTTGTTGAGTTTCCATATGCATATAATTTGCAGATACATACACATTTTCATAAGCCTGAATCACAATTAAGCATGGTTTACCTTGCTTGAATTTGGTGGCCTTATCTTCTGTTGTGGTACATCCAAATTTTCATCAAGTCTGAGTCACACTTAGGCATGACTTCCCTGGTTTGAATTTGGCGGCCTTAATGTCTTCTATTTTGTTCAGCAATGGATTGCTCCACACCCACCCCAGCAAATAAATTCACCGGCCCAGGATAAGCCCAAATCACAGGTACCCCAACCTGTGAGCAAACTGAAACTCTCTAAGGCAGTGGGGCCCTGAAAACAGTGAAGTCCTTGAGGTTGGAACTCAGAACCCATGTGAGCCAGGTTTGTGTCCACCCTGCCTTTATGTCCATTATGGGAGTTGATATTGCAACCTCACAGTAGCCCCATGGGGTGCTTATCCAAACCTCCCACCTTAAGGGACTCAACATTAGAGTGGTCATTCACCTGTCGTACTTCTAACCTGCACTCTCTGTTCCAAAAAGTCACCATCGCCCACCCCAAGGCCCTTACATGCTGCATAAAGGTTTCAATAGTTCACAAGTGCCGCTGAAGGTGATTATTATATACATATGATTTTGCCATCTCCCACCTTTCCTTGTCTTAATCAGACCGGAGTTTGAGATGATGTATTGGTTGTCAAGCCTCAAGCATCTCCACAAGAATTTTTACAGACCTTTTCTTCTCCCAGAAAAGAAATTATGCAGACTAGCTCATCCTTGGCACAGAGGGAACTGATAACATTCATTAGCTTCAACTCAGAATATTCCATAATTGCAACTAAGCTTTGTCGTCTTCTGATTCTCTCCATACCACATAAAAATCAAGACTAGCCTGGGAGGGGCAACCCATTGCCAAAAGAGGGAGAAAATGATTCCAAACACTTAAGAGGCGACGGCAAATGAACCATTTGTTACTTGTATATCTTGCATGTATACAGTACAAGTACCAACATTTGCATAAATTCCTCTTTAATCTCAAATTATGTATATATCCTTGTTATACAGGGTAAGAAGAGTATGCATGTACTCTGGCATTATTTTCTGAGACATTAGCTCCACCAAAATGCAAGTCCTTGGGTTATTATAGTTTAAGTCCATTATCTGCTTTTTTCCAAGCATAATCAATGAAGTGACAAACAAAATTTTTGCCTCACCAGTTTTATCTCAATTCATTCCACAGATGAAAGTGCAATAAAGATGAATCACATACCGCAGCGGTCTATTTATGTCCTCTCATCAAATGTCGATAGCTTCGACCACGTACAAGTCGCTGCCATATAAACAGTACATACTCAAAGAAGCTCATCTGCAGCCGCTCTTGGACAAGCCTGCAGTACAATAATTTAGTAGTGGTTGAAGGCTGTGTGAGGAGGAATGGGACACTTGGCCTAAAAGATGTCATGGTTTCTAAGCGTTTGAATAAGCTTACCATCTGACTAAGCACCTTTGAATGCCCCGACTAATTGGGCGAATGAATGAGGGATCTCGTTGTTTATACAATAAACCAACCTGACAAGGAGAACCTGCTTTTAAGAGGTTTATGACAGAAAAAGGTGAAAATAGCAGATAACAATAATTCATTTTTTGCCGATAACAGAGGACTTCAGGTACCTCTAGCATAGCAATTGCAGATGGATCATCCAGTATCTCAAGGCTGTAATCAGCTAGATAATTCACCTACAGGTAGCTCTGGGTTAGGGTGCACAGGATAACTCATGAACTCAGCTTGGTAATGGATAAGTTATATATTCAGATGAGCCTGGATAAAAATGTTTATGTTTTGTGAACTTGAATAATCTCCAAAATGCAACAAGTATTCGAATATCTTGGGTGAGACATCTAGTACATTCATCATAACTTCAGGATATTCAGCCTTAGCCACCCTTTTCACTTTTCCCATTTCCATATTCTACTCTCACAAAAGATATCAAAAGCTGACAGTCCTATCTAATGGAAGTCCAAATTTTGGACAATTCACCTGCAAATCACCCATCAAAGTTAGAAGCAGGCTTGTGTACTGTTGGACCTGGAAATTTACAATGGGCATCTATATAGGGATGTTGGAGAATATTCATACTGATCCGATATTTAATTAAGTAATATTGGGTCTTGGTCTTTTAAGTCGAGAAAAGACTTATTTTGAAGGCCGAGAATCCTCAACGAAGTACAAGTTCAAGAAGAACAACACTTCGGAGAAGAAGATAGTTTCAAAAAATCTTCGACGGCACGAGATCAACAAGACCAAACATTTAAAGAAGATTACAACTTCAAATCCACTTGCAAAGGGAAGCACCAAATACTTGCAAAGGGAAAATACAAGCAACTTTTCATCAGAAGAACGCGAGGAATGAAGCCCAATGGTCCTCTTGTCACAAGAAACACGGACGGTACCAAACAACCCCCGGCAAAGCTCGGGGGGGTATATTATAGGGAAAAGCAAGGAGGAGAAGACCCCTCGGGAGGAAGACCCCTACCGGAGAGGGGGAGCTCTCCGGGTAGGAGGCCCTCCCCCTCTCTCCTGGTAGGGAGATCCCCACCCGAAGAGACTCCCCTCCGAGTGGGAAATTTTCCTACTCGGAGAGGGGTCTCTCCAGGTAGATCTCTCTCCTCTTCCCCCTCATTTAAATAGGGGGAAACCCCTATAAATACCCCATATAGCTGGACGACCAAGGAGGGGGGGGGGAAGATTTTGGGGAGTGGAAGATTTTGAAAAGAAAGAAAAAAAGGGTCGAAGCTCTGTTCGTGCTCGGCGTGAAAGTATTCGTCTCCGGCAAGCCAAAGTCATCCCCTCCGACTATAAAACCTTTGTGTAAATCCCCCCCATGTCGAGTTAGACTCTATGGGGATATACATGTTTATATCTCCATGTTGAGCGAGACTCCATGGAGATGAAAATGTCATGTGTTCATGTGCTCATGTGTTCCAATGTTTAAATATTTTCCATGTTGAGCGAGTCTCCATGGGTATAAAATATTTAAACATGTTCGTGTTCATTTCTCTCATGACGAGGTTTAAATATTTTCCATGTTGAGCGAGTCTCCATGGGTATAAAATATTTAAACATGTTCGTGTTCATTTCTCTCATGACGAGTGAGAGTCCATGAGGATAAAATGTTTGTCTGTTCATATGTGCATGTCTCCAAAAAGAGACCCTGTTCATGCAGGGACTTTGCTCGAGGCATACTCATATGTTCACAATATCTGTTCAAATGTGCGTATTTCTATGGGGAGACTCTGTCCATACGGAGACTCTGCCCAAAGTACGACCATATGTTCATCACATACGTTCGTGTGTGTGTCGTTGTGCGGAAACTCTACCCATGCATAAATTCTGCTCGAGACACGACTCGTTCAAATGTTAAATAAATTCTCGAGTTCATGCCCATTTGTCCTGTCAAAAGTGCATGTTAAACTCACAAATGGAGTCCATGCCCCTTTTTAAAAGTTTGTTTCGTTCGTTAAAACAGATTCACCGTGTCTTTGTTTTCTATAAAATGTAAACCTCGACTTTACTATCAAGGGTGTTCAAATTCAATCTGATATAAATTAACATCGATTCCGGTCGATGAAGAAAGGATCCAGTACACGAAACCCAAATCACCTGATAAAATAAATATACGAAACAAATGTGTTAAAAAATAATAATAGGCGCACTCGTCCAATAAATGAACATAAGAAATTTCCCGCATCGAGCGGATTACAAATTCTGTCTGATTGACAGACTGGCATGCCCACAAGCAAATAAAATAATAATAATAATAATAGCAAAATGAAGAGAAGTTTATTTTCCGCGTCCAACAGTTGGCACGCCCGGTGGGACCCTTTCTTGCCGTTTCATAGTAAGAGCCGAGGTCTAAACTTTTTTTTATAGAAATACTAACTATGATGTTTTCCTTGAAGGTGGACTCGGACGAAAACAAAAAGTTCAAAGCTTCTGTCTACAAAAGGCGTCGGAAGAACATGGCGTCACATATGAACCACTCGTCATCAACAACCATGTCAAGTTCGGCTACCTGGCAGCTCCGATCGTGTTCGGAGATTTTCCAGCCATTGTCGGGTCCCCTTTTTTTTAGGGGTGGTCCCGGCTGTGATGAGTAACTATCTTAAGAAATATTGTTGTGCAATTCAAATGTTTAATCATTATGTTTTTGGTATGACAAATCTTTTAATATCTCCTAATCAATTTATTGATTTATACTACAATTTTTTTTTATAAAAATTAATATGACAAAGTAAGGGTATACATGAATGATACTGTATAATATTTTAGCCAAAATTTTACGCACACACAAAATCAAGTATCAACACTGTCACACATTGTAAAGAAAATTTTCTAAGTCCACAACATATACTGTATACCATACTGACTCCGACTTTAGAAAGTCGAAAAGTTGCACCAATTGATGAATAAACGGGTCGCACTCAAATCAAAGTATCAACACTGTCACACATTTGTAAAGAAAATTTTCTAAGTCCACAACATATACTGTATACCATACTGACTCCGACTTTAGAAAAGTCGAAAAGTTGCACCAATTGATGAATAAACGGGTCGCACTCTGACTCCTTGTATATCGAAGTGATCCATAAAAAAGGGATCACTCTGACTTTATAAAAGTCGAAATCTATTTGAACTCCGACTCCCTAAAAGTTAAAGTCCTGATACCGATTGCTTATCAATTGACCTTTACTCTGACTCCTGAAAAGTCGAAATCTTGTATCTATTGCTTTATAGTTTGCTTTGCACTCCGACTCCCTAAAAGTCGAAGTATGATATCGATTGATGAACAAACCTCTATCACTCCGACTCTCAAGAAGTCGAAGTCTATTATCAATCAATGTCTCACTGCAACTTCTATATAGTCAAAGTTCTGTCTGCATCAATCGTCTTTGACTCCGACTTTGTAAGTCGAAGTATAAAATCAACTTATTATGAACTCACTCACACTTAATTTTATGTATCTGTCATTTCTTACAGAACTTAATGTTATAATCTTGATTATTTTATAATTTTCTTTATTCTTTTGAGATCTCTTATGAATGAAAATCTTTTCTCTAATCCTTGTAATTATTTCCCTCCTATCAAAATTCAAATATTTTTTGGCGAAAAAATACTGCATTTAAATATTACTCTTATTTGAAATATCTTCTTGAAATCTGAAATATATGTTTATCTATTATTTCTCTTATTGTTAGAAATATAGTTTTATCATTGTTTGACAGTTGGTCAAGAGTTTTAATGCGATGGTAGGTATAAGTAGCATGGGTTATCTGTCAGAACTCACCTACCATATCCTCTCTCTGTCAGAACTCTATGACTTTTAGGAAAAGTCCTTATATTTCCCATACAACTATTTGTTTGTCCTTAAATGCTCTGAACAACTATCTATTTGAACTCTTTTCTGCTTTATATATTTTTATCTCACCTACCTCCGAAAGAATGGAGGTATCTATATTTTTTTCTTGACCTTTCAGATCTGCAGCTACCCATTGAAGCCTACTAAGCTTTCAGTCATGGTATGGAGCTTACAGAACATTTAATGAAGCTATCTATCGAGCCTTGAAGCTATCTGCATAGCATGAAGCTGTTGAGACTCCAAGAGCTGAAGATATGATGGTCAACTCAGAAGTCTCAATACCCAAGATTTAAACGACTATCTTTCAAACGACTACTTTTCAAACGTTCAGTTTCAAACGAGAAGCTCAAGTCTGATGTATATATATATGGGAGCTGAAGTTTGAACCATATATACAAGAAGTCACACGACACAACCATATACACAACCTCACCTTCTACAGAAAAGAAATAGACAAGAGTTCAAGATCTGAAGAGAGCCTGCTGTTTTCAAGCTTCGACTTCCCAGCTCTCTTGCCTTTTAGAAGTTTTTTATTTTTAGTGGCCTTCTGTAAATCCAGATCTTCTCAGTCCACTATCTTAGAATCAGAAAGAGTTAGAGCTTCAATTCTTACTTGTATCTCTTCTGATCTTCTATGTTTGCTCATCCTTCTGAGTACACACATTGTGTTTATTTTTGTTAAGGAAAACCAGCAGGGGGTTGTTCCCTGTGTGCCCCTCTTGTGAAGGGAAGACCTACGGTGTAGGTGGTCCTGTACTCTTAGTAAAAGGAAGACTTGCTCGGGTGCAAGTGGGTTGTAATACCTCTCAGATAGAGAGAAGGCCAATTGTTCTTGGCAGTTAGTGAAATCCAAGAGGTTGCTTGGGAACTGGACGTAGGGACTTCTATGTAGGAAGGGCTGAACCAGGATAAAATCCTTCGTGCACTTGTGTGATTGTTTCCGCCAAGTTTAACACTTGTCTCACACACTACACTAAGTACTAACAACTCTATTTAGTGTTATCTATTTTCAGATAATTTTTAAAAGTGCAAAGAAGTCCTATTCACCCCTCTCTAGAACATCTAAAGCTTCATCTCGATCCAACAGGCTGTACAAGAGGGTGCTGCTCAGAAGCTACCTTCCAACAAATCAACAAAGAAGGATAGCAAGAGTTGCGAGCATGTCAAAGCTCGTCTTGTTATTGTCAACAGAGGCATCAAAATGCCCTCAAAGATGTTGCCGCCAAAGGGGATAAACCCCGCCCAGCTCGAGTTCAGAATTACTCTGTTCGAGTGATCTCCTTTGAAGTCGTAGATGTTGTCCCCTTACAGCAGGGGCAATATAAAAATCACAGAAAACAGAGGCCATCCACCGCTACTTCCAGATCCGGCAAGTATGTGATAGTCGGAAGCTTGCGGGTGCTGCGACTCAATGCAGGGACGGCAGGATCAAAATAGGATCAGGAATCGCCTAGGCCCGATCCCGATCCCGGCCGATTCCCAAGTAGAATCGGATGTCGGGATCAAACACAAAGATACGACAACCCGCCAAGGTCACGAAAAATTGGGTCCCCAAAAAGGAGGCCCAAAAGGTCAAGAAAACTCAAGCAGATGTATCTGAGCTGGTTGAAAGGAGAAGTGATGCCAAATGCACCTCCCTTCAACATATTGGATTTAAGCACCTCAACAGACAAAAAGGAAAAGGGGTGTATAGAAAATCAAATTATATCCCTCAAGACCGGAGCCTATCCGGATAGTCAAAGCAATCCTTATCAACAATTCAAACCTGCGTATCGGTACTTGACCGTATGCGAAATCTCAGTCTTCGACAGGCTGGGGGCAACTCTCGAAGCGGTACCTGCTCGTCAAAAAGACGACGAGTCGCTTGGGCAACGAAGGAGAAACCCAAGCTCAACATCTTTCATGTTATGCCTTGGGAACATGGATGGCAGAGTCGGGTCGAGTGGCTGGGTCGGACCCAGCCGATCCCTACCCGAGTCGGGTCGGATCCGTGGATCCGCCCGACTCCAATGGAGTCTGGCCGATCCTGGATCGGCCAGGTTTAAAAAATGTTAAAAAATTGGAAAACAAATCAGGAAAAATCAGTAAAAATTGCAAAAAATTATGAAGACACATACAACATTCATTGAATACAAACACAATGAAATTCAAATCTTATCTGTTCATGTATCATAAAGAACAATAACAATGATTTAAGACATAATGATTATGTTCATACATTGAAAAAATAGATATATGGACAAGTTGATAACATGAAATAAATAAAAAACCTTCTCATTTGACATTTTTGAAGCCTCATCCTCTACCTCATGAGGACTGAACAGGTGGCACACACTCATGTCCTCCATACTGGGTATATCCAAAGCCAAACAAAGAATTTACATATATCCAAAGCCAAACAAAGAATTTACAATGTCTTGGAATCCTCTTTAGATGCCTCGAGGTGCCGTTGCTTGTTGGCTTGAACTTTCTCCTGATTGTCCCGGAGTGAAGAAACTACCATACCCAGTAGTTTAAATATTGCCCAATAACTAGTCCCACTACTAGAGCTGATATCTGACTATGGCAATTTTGGGGGACTAAAAAAGGGTGGATAAGAAGGCCCATATCCCCAATCATGCCTGCTTGCCTTTGTTGGCCTTCATATCCCCCATGTTGTTGTTGGCTTCCCCTTGACTTCCTTATTGTTGTTGGGGTGGTGCTGAATAATCCTCATATCCTGAGAAATACCCCCAAACCCATAACCTCCTGTGGCTCCAGTACCTGCAGCCATGGTTTGGCAGGGGAAACCCGATGTTCGCCTGATTCGGATCATACTATATCGCGATGCGAATCGGTGCGATTCGATTCGGGGGGAATCGGGGCGAGAAACCCGATTCCTTCCGATTCGACTCGGCAATGCCTGCAGCCATGGTTTGCGTGCCGGAATCGAATCGGTCGATCGGCCGAATCAGATCGAATCAGGAGAAACCCGATTCCCATCTGATTCCCATGCGAATCGGCCGATTCGCGAATCATGGCGGATCAGAAAAACCCGATTCGCCCGATTCGCCGATGCGTCGAACCTTGCCTGCAGCAGTGCCATCATCATCATCAGGTGATTGAGTGGAGTCATCACTCCCCATTGTTTTTCCTTTTCTTTCTTAATCATCTTTTTTCGACGTTGATAAATTTTTTCTCTGCCTCATATATCTAGCCAAGTGAGCTGGTAGGGTGGAGCCTCAGAAAATGGCTCCCCAATATGTGTCTCTGCCTCAGGAGAGTCCTCTGCACGTTCTTGTGATTTTCTTCTTGGTTTCTCTGTTCTTCTTTCTTTGTTGGACTTTGCTTTTTCTTGCTTTGTCTTTCTTTCTTTTAGGCTCCAATTGAGAGGTAGATCTTTTGAATTCTGGCTGAGATGAAGTAATTCTAATATCCTGTACAGTGGCAGATCTTCTTAATTCGGGCCTTTCACCTCTCTCAGGTACATGTTCTTCTAATAAAACATCTTCTTCGCATGCCTGAACCAGGCGATCATCAGGATGAAAGTCAGGTATGTCTCCCTCAGCTCTCGTCTCAACCCAAGCATGTAATGGTGTTTTTCATTTAGCAACTCATCCACATCTATCTCAGGAACTACCTCCTCAAATAGTCTACCAGCTAGCTACATGAATCTCTGCCTTTCTATCTTTTGCCTTTCTTCTTTTGCTCACCCTTAAACCATATTATAGTGACAATAAACCAACTTCTCTAGCCTATCCCACCCAGCCTATTGCGGATTTTGTGTGAATAAGGCTGAATGTACTCCAATTTCTTTCACATGGGCTAGAAGAAGTGTTTGACTTAAGACTCTCACTGCAACATACGTTAAAGGATTTGTCCCAGCTTGCTGATAATCACTTGAATCCACCATTCAGCTGTTGCAATAAAAGGAGTGAACATTAATCATTTTATAATGGTGAATTCCTAAATTTACGATTTTAGGCAAACACCCAAGCATGTAAAATAACGTGGAGTGAGTCTTTGAGCACATATGTCATGTCATATCCTCCAATATCCCAAGTTTCATCTTATATCTCTCCACCTACAAAATGGAAGATATAACATATGTGAAATGAAACATGCATACATATGCAAAAAGAAAACATTCTATTCTACCTCTGCCATTGCATCTAATCTCTCATCATTGTCCTTGCAAGGCGAGTGATGACATTCATGATGCTCTCATCATCTTCTCCGTCTTGTGCACATTATCTTTGTATTGAATTCTAGGGTTGAAAAAATACCTGCATATGATAAACATTTTCAGCATGATATCATAAAAAAATTCAGCAATTAATTAGATTAAATAAATTACCTGCAGCATGAAGATCATGGTGGAGAGTCATCTCCTATCTCTTGTCTATGATGGCCACCTTTTCTGTATGCTTGGGATTCCTTTCCCTCAAATTTTCCTTTGCTTGTCCATTGTCTCGTACAAATACCCCATATCATTTTTGTCATTACCATTAACCATTCTAAGGATAAGTACCCAGAGGCTCTATACTTTGAGGTAGTAGGAATCTTCTCCCAAAATCGTGCATTGCTAATCATATCTTGGACTTGGAGAGCAACATCTTTACTATCAGGTCGTAGAGTGTTTACATGTTGCAAAAAATTCCTCAGAATTAATCAATTATCCTAATTGATGCCTATATTTCATGAGGCTCTCCAAAGAAATAAATTTGATGCAAATCAAGTGGGACCAGCACGAAGAAGATCTCTCCCCATTGTGTATTGCCTATCATATTCAAAACCTGTTGTGACTATAAATAAATGAAGTTATCATCTGAGTATCATCGATGAGGCCATGAATATGTACATCTTGCCTATGTCCTCCATCATCAAATCAATACAATGTGCTGCACAGGAACCCAATAGAGATGTTCTTTTTTCATCAACAATCTACTAACAGCCTTGTAATTCGCTTCATTGTCAGTCACAACCTGTACAACATTTTCTTCACCCACTTCCTCCACAACTTCATCCATTAATCAAAAAAATAATGCATTCTTGATCTTGTTAGATGCATCAAAGATTTAGAAAAAATAGACCCCTCATAGCAATACACTAGAAAATAATACATGAATTTCCTTGTGGTCCCTGTCCCACCATCACATATAATGGTGCAACCACGTTCTTTCCATACATTTTGGAAGCTATTCACCCATCCTTTCAACTTTATACTCCTCATCAAGCCCAAAATCATAAATGTACTTCCGTGTGGCCCAGTCATCCCAGACATCGAAAGGAAAGCCGGGAAGCCGGGTCTTACAGTGATACTCTTCAGTGCTGAAGAGTTAAAACCTCTGTCTGAAATTGAAATACAGGCAGACTCTTATATCTTTGACCCTTCAGATGAAGAGGAAAGATTTCTAAATACACTCTCTCAACCAAAGGATGGAAACCAAAGTCCATGTACTTCCTCCAATGAGTCGAACAACGCTCCTCTCCCTCAAGGTGAAGAGTCGCTGAGTTCGCTCTTCCAAGAAAAGCCCACGAAGCAAAAGTTCGGGCAAAACAAGAAGTCCAAGGAGCTGTTTGAGTCCTTGATAGAGGTATCCTCCCTATTGGATTAGGCACGTGCTGAGGCTGATCACAAAATTCTTCAGCAATTGAAGTCGCTCCCCGTCAGTATTACTTTCTGGGAGGCTATTGCTTGGAGTAAAGACTTGAGAGAAACTCTCGTCAAAATACTCCAAGAGCCAGAAACTTATGAGGCTCATGTGGTTGATTTGCAGGCCCAAGCATATGAAGCCTTGGCAGCGAATGTCACCTTCACAGACAAAGACATGTTGCTATCATCTTCAAGCCACAATCGTCCTCTATATATATGAGGGGGTATATTAATGGCAACTAGTTAAATCGAAATCTGAGTCAATTCGAGGGCATCAATCAATATAATGCCCCTCAAGATTTTCGAATCCTTATACCTCATGCCTTACATGCAAAAAGTAAGTGATGTAAGGATTACGAGATTCAATCAAGATTTTGAGGAAGCCATGGGCAGAGTCACCGTGGACCTAACTCTGGGTGACTTTGCCACCAAAGTGACATTTTATATTATTAATGCTGATACAACATACAAACTATTGCTCGGAAGACCCTGGTTATATAAGAATTGGGTCATCCCTTCAACACTTCATCAATGCATCAAATATGCAAAAGAGGGAAAGAAACATACAATATTTGCTGATCAAGCTCCTTTTCAGTCAAATGAATGCAATCTGACCGATGCTCAATTATATCTTGCAGAACCAGCCCCTCAACCCTCTACCAAGCCAAAGGGAAGGGTAAACAAATGGGCTGCACAGAAGAAGACAGTGAAACTGGCGAGCTATTTGTGATAAATGAAGGCCTTGCCAAGCTTCACAAAAAGAATCCCCAGAATAAGTTAACTCGCCTAGAAAGGCGAAGCATCAATTATGAGGCCGATTATATAAGTCAGGCCATCGACAGAAGCATTTCTCTGCCTCCTATGTGCTAATGTGCATGCAAATCTCTTTCCCTAAGCAAGAACAAATCGTCGGATGATTGAACTTTGATATGCCCCAATGGAGAAAGTTTGCTTAGCACTGGTATTCGCCGTCAAGAAATTAAGGCATTACCTGTTGGCCCATGAAATAAAGCTCATCTCCAAGTATGATCCTCTCAAATATCTACTAAGGCAACCCGTATTGTCAGGAAGACTTGAGAAATGGACTTTGCTTCTCATGGAATTCGATATCACTTATATCCTACAAAGGGTGATCAAAGGGCAAGGCCTAGCTGAATTCTTGGCCGCAAATCCAGTGCCAGATGATTCACCCTTGTCTATTGAGCTTCCAGAAGAAGAAACTCTCTCCCCCACAAATAAGAGGGAGAATCAAGTTGAAGAAAATTCAAATCCCAAAGAGGTCGTCGTAATTGAACTATCTTGTTGTGGATTTAATATTTGATGGAGCTTCTCGGACACTACATTTTACAAACGGTTTCCGTCAGCCTTACCACTAGAGTAGGCATTGTCCTTGTCACTCCATAAGGAGGAATCTATATAATTCCTACGCTCTTATGAAGCCATAACCAACAATGACGCTGAGCATGAGCTCTAATTATTGGGCTCCTGCTAGCTCTTGAAATGGGTGTTAAAAGCATACAAGTTTATGGTGACTCACAGTTGGTCATCCGACAAGTTTTGGGCCAGTATGAGGTCCAAAAACAACAGTTGATTCTATACCATGCTATGGTTATGGAACTCAAAGAAAAGTTTTACTTCTTCGACATAGCCCATATGCCGAGAAGTGAGAATTCATAGGCAGACGCTTTAGCCAAGTTGGCCTCTGCCATAAAACTCTCTCCCAAAAGGGAATTGGACATAATGGTCCGACATAGAAAACTCATGTCAAGTGTCCTTGATAGTGAGTCCAATCTCACAATTATGAAAGTAAATAGCACAAAAGAAAGTGCAGCAATTCAATATGAAGATTGGCGTGAGCCAATTATTAAAATGAAGAAGTGCTGGTTACCGTCTGATCGAGCCGAGAAAGTTCAGCTCTTACGTAGGGCTACATCTTACCAATTAATAGGGGATCAATTGTATAGAATCTATAGATTGGTCCATGAAAAAGAGAAGTCAGTTTTTCTCAGATGCTTGTCTCCGAAAGAAGCCAAAATTATCATGCAAGAAGTCCACTCTGGATTGTGTGGTGCAAACTAGGCAGGAGAAAGGATGAAGATCAATATCAAATTGAAAGGTCTATTGCCCACATGTATGTGGATTGCATTCAATATGCCCGTACATGTCATCAATGTCAGGTTTTCGGCCTTGTGCCTAGAAGTCACCCATACATTACATCCTACAACACCAACATGGCCTTTTACAGAATAAGAAATGGATATTGACAGACCATTCCAACCCTCATCCCAAGGTCATAAATTCATATGGCTGCTACAGATTACTTTTCACGATGAGCAGAAGCTATTCCATTGTGGGAAGTAACAGGAGAAGCTATTGCCAGATTTGTCAAGCAACACATAATATACAGATTTGGTACCCCTCATAGAATCATGTCTGATAATGGGACACCATTTCGAAATAAAACAATATATGTCTTGGCAACCAAATTTCATATTGATTGGAGAACGTCATCAGTCTACAATCCGTAAGCCAATGGGTTAGCAGAGGCCTTTAACAAAACACTCTGTAAGCTGGTTGCTAAAATAGTTGGCAACCGAAAGCGTGAATGGGGAGAAAAAGTTCATGAAGCTCTATGGCTTACCGAACGGTGTACAAGACCCTATCGGTGTTCGCCTTTCTCCTCTGGCATATAGGGCGAACGCTATGATACCCATAGAAATTGAAATGGCATCTTATCGGGTGGCAATGCAAGTTGGACTTCAAGGTCAACAAAAAAATCAAATAGAAAGAAGACTCGAGGAGCTTTCCAATTTAGAAGGAAAACGACTTGAAGCATATAAATGTCTCCAAACATATTAAGCTAGAATGGGTCGCACATTTGACAAATTGGAAAGACCCAGAGCATTTAAACAGGGAGATCTAGTCATGGACAAGTGCAAAGAAGTAATGGCAGGAAAGTCAAGTGGCAAGCTGCAACCTATTTGGCTTGGCCCATATATTGTCATCCTAGCATATAAAGGAGGTGCATACAGGCTGGTGGACCATAAAGGCATCGTGCCCTTTCCTCCGCTCAATGGAAAACATTTAAAGCTATACCATGGTAAGCAATCTCGCGAGAATATCGGTCTCGGCCCCTTCCCGAGAAACGAGAAGGCCGAGATGGGTCAGGTAGGGTTGTCAGGATCTCTTCAGGCAGGGTTGTGAGGATCTCTTCAGGTAGGGTTGTCAGGATCCCCTTATTTACATGTAATATCTTAAGTAAATGAAATTTAAATAAGGAAGTACCCCCCATTTGAATCTAATAAAAATATCAAAAAAATCATCTCTTACCAATAAAAAGTCAACTTCCCATCGAAGAAGAAAATGTGATTTTGGTGATTTTAGCGAAATGCTAACTTTCTAATCTCTCATAATTTAGTCTATCTAAAAATTTGATAATTCAAATAAATCACATGGAACACTAAAAATTCAAAGTCCGGTAAAAAAAGTCAAACGTGCATGTGACTTCTCCAAGGGAGCCACTCTCCTACTGACAGCACTTAGTCTTGTTGAGACCTCTCAAGATTTGGTCAAACATAAACTATCATCACCCAAACTCATGAGAATTCACTTTCTAGTTTCTTATTTATTTACTTGTGTTATATTAAATATATATATAAAATCCTATGCGAATCGGACCGATTCCATAGAATCAGATCGAATCAAGGCGAACCCGATTCGGTCCAAATCGCCGCTCCAGCAAACCATGATGTGAACCTATTCATCCACATTTGAGACTTGGGGAATGTATGCAATTATCTATGTTCCTTAAGGAATATCTATGTGAACCTATGTGATCCACACTTTTATGTTATCCTGATCTCTCGAGATCTTACCGAGATCTCTCCGAGATCTCTTCGAGATCTCTTCTCTTTGACCCTCCCGAGACGAAGCCGAGATCCGATATGGCAACCTTGAGCTATACCATGTGCCAGAACATGAATTCTCTGGTCAACTATCAAAAGAAGACCCAATCACCAAAATAAACAAAAGCCCAAGAAGACTGAAGAGATACCCCTCTCCAAGGATCGGTGCTAAAATTGGAATCCATCAAAGATGGGGACAAAGAAATCAAACTCCTATATGTCCATTATACAACATAAATCTCAAATTCCAAATCATGTCAAAGTGTGAAACCAAGGTCATTCTTTGTACAAAATAAAGCCAATGAATGCTTTGAGTGAGGAACGAGTGAATAAGTGAAAGTTGAGAAGCCGTTTCATGCCTCTCACTTTTCATTATTCATTGTTTCCCATTCAAAATCTCAAATTTTAGCCAGTAAACTACAAAGGTAGACTAAGCCAAATCATAACCAGTAAACCATCAAGTAAGGCTATATCCAAATTAAATCTCAAATCTTAACCAAAAAACCACAAAGGTAGGCTAAGCCAAATCAAATCCAAACCATAGCTAGTAAATCATCAATGTAGGCTATATCTAAATTAAATCCTAAATCTTAGCCAGCAAACCCCAAGGGTAGACTAAGTCAAATCAAATCCACACCATAGCCAGTAAATCATCAAGATAGGCTATATCCAAATTAAATCCCAAAATTTTAGCCAATAAACCACAAAAGTAGGCTAGAACAAATCAAATCCAAATCATAGCAGTAAACTACAAAGGTAGGCCATACCCAAGATCAAAACCCTAAATTTTAGCCAGTAAACCACGAAGGTTGGCTACATCCAAAACCAAATCCTTATCCCTTCAACCATCACAAATCAACCCAATAACAAATACAACCAAACCAAACCTGAGTATTATATTTCAAAAAAAAAAGAAAGAAAAAAAGAGGAAAAAAAAGGAGGGGTTAAATTAGAGATACCCCGACAGGCTTAAGAATACAGTTGTTGTATTCTTAAGGATAAAAAGGTCAAAAAAAAATCCATGAGGTGAAAACTCAAAAAAGCGCCTCAGGCAAAAATGGATAACCCCTCAATGTGAAAACCCCAAAGGGCGCGTGGGAAAAGTTAGAGGGGGCCAGTTTCGGTTGAAAACCCGAAGGGCGCTGGAGCTGATAATAATAATAATAAAAAAGCAAAAACAAAACAAAAATGAAAAATAAGAAGGAGAAGGAGCAACTTCTTCAAAATCGTCCTCCTTTCTTTATTTACAAAGTTTCAAGACACTCTGTTATAAATTTACAGAAGGTGACAACAACAATGTACAAGTCAAGCAAAAGAACCAGTATATAAATACTATACTGGAAAGCAAAGACAGCGGGGCTTCTTCCTCTTCAGCTTCTCAATCCGATTGACTTTAGAAGAAATGAATCTACGAAGTTTGGATCGCTGTTCAGAAAGAGCAGCCTCTTGCATCAGCACATCTCTAGCTTGTTTAACCTTCCTGTCTGCAGAGGATCTCAAATCACCAATCTCACGTTGCAATATTGCAACTCTATTTGTCTTTTCAGTTGCTTCTAACTCCCATGTCTTCTGGCGCTTTTGTGTCTCATCTACACGGGAGCCCAATTCATTAACCTCACTAGTCAAAGAATATACGTCGGTCTCCAAAGCCTGGATCTCTCGATTATAGGGTTCCCAGGCCGTGGTTGCATGAAAACGACGCACCTCGTCCTAAATTTCTTCAACAACAATCATCCAAGGATCTTTGGAGAGCCCCATATAAGAAGTAGCCGCAGTGTTTTGCTCAAGGGCATGCCTTACAGCCTCAATTGACGGGAGGTCTTCTGCCCTTACTACGGCTCTTACTCTCCTAATTAGCAACTCAAGAAAACCTTAGCTCAAAGGGAGCAAAGCAGGCTGAATCCTAGTCGGCCATTCCACACCATGTTCTGGAAAGGTGGCCAATTCTATCGACTGAGACCCGCTATCACTAGATTGCGATGAAGTACCTACTGAATACATAAACAAGTGGCGAAAGAAAAGAAATCAGTGAGAAAAATAAACACATGAAATACAAGCTTCAAAAAGAGAGGGAGGAAGAAGACCGATATCAATGAAGTCTACTCCTCCTCCTTACCCAATGAAGAGTTCCTTTCTTCTATTTCAGGGTCAAGGGCAGAGGAAAGCCTAAATCCTCGGTATAAATACCATGAGATGAAGATGGTAAATTCACCGGGTAAGAATAAAAGTCCCCAGCATCTTCCAAGAAAGCGGACGTCTCTGAATAATACTATCTACCCTGGAAAGCATGCTCATCGCCAGTGGTATCGCCCACTTGAAAGGCAGAATGGGCGTGCATCTCTTGAAAGGGATCTCTCGTGTCCTCCAAAAATGGGAGAGAAGAGCCAGATTCAGGTGCAAAATGTGGAATAGTTTCCCCCTTCCGAGAAAATCGTCTGAAGAAATCCAAGGCACCTGAGCAAAAAGAAAATCAACATGATGTATAAATGTCAGGTAATATGTATAAAGAAGGTCGAATGGGCCGCACTTTGGCTCGGAAGAAAGTACCTTCGGAAATGGCTCTCCCGCAAGGAATTCCCTACTGCCACTGGTACATACCTCAACTGTGGCAAAGGAGGATATTGCCCTACTGGAAATCCTAAATCACCAAATGAAAAAGTGGTTATGGTCATTATCCCTTGCTACCATCTCAAAAGAATGCATGAATTGGCAACTCATCAACCTATCCAATGCTTGAGGGTCTCTATCTTCCCCGGCCTCAGATGACACTTCAGTTGCTGGGGGAGAAGTCTCGTGTTCTCTACAGGTAAGGATGAAGAATCCCTAAACAGAGGATTATAATCATCTGAAGCTTCCGAATCATCTGCATCTGCACCTTCACCGCCACGACAGTACCTGAAGTAGAAGGGCCTAAAAAAAAGAAGGGAAAAGATGGGAATTGCAAAAAAAAAGAAAGGAAATGATGATATGAAAAGAAAAAGGAAAAAAATGGTGAAATGATGTTGGTGATGAACCACGGGGCAGAGTGGAATCTATAACTCCACCTCTGTTGGCCCTTATGCTCCTCGAAGAAGAAGGGACGCCTAAAGGAGAATTGGCGCTCCTGCCTTTGGCAATCCCAGAAACGGGAATCGCTGAAAATAATATATATATATAAGAAATATGTTAAAAGAAAGAAAAAAAGAAAACAGAAGCAGAGAAAAGAGCCAAGCTGCTCAATACCTGTTGACATGGAAGAAAAAGAAGGCACTGACACCAGTTGATCAAATTCAACTCTGCAAGCCCTGCTCGCCTTCTCCATCGCATCCCAAATATCTTGAAAGGTGGATGCATTTTCGATGAAGGGCAGACATTCTAGTGGTCCTGCACACCCAATGGCCTCGTTGGTAAAACTCTTCGGAGGCAGTTCTGTTGACAAAGAGACGTCGGGAGCATAGCCATAGTCAGACAAAAAATGACTCCACCAGCAATAAGTTGAGGAGGAGGCTTCGTCAACAGTAGGAGCTTTCCCCGAAAGAATTTGCAAAGGTTCCAACGGCTTCATTATGCCGAAATAGCAGAACCGGTCGACTGAGGGAGGGCCATTCTTCGCCACCTAGGAATTACAAAATTTCTCATATGAATTCGCCAGACAAGAAAAATGGCGGCAAAGAAAAGAATATTTAATAATGATTGGAGCCAAGTTCCTCTTCTCGAGGCGAGACTCCTCGGCTTCTCTCAACCGTTGGGGAGATTGCTGAAAAATATTACTATGCTTGAACCACCATCGTGCATAGTAAATGTCAATTCGCCCCACTGCATCAGAGGCAGGCAGAATGCAACTGGGTTTCGGTTCCTGTCTGCAAAAATAATTCCACCAATAAGCAGTAGCCAAATAGACGCTGTGATCGGGACAAACATGTGCCTCCAACGGGAAATCTACATTTGGAGGAACCGACTGATCATAGCCAAAAGTTCTGGCAAAGCGAGAAGGATAATACGGCTCCAAAAGAAGTATGTTGCCTTTGTGAAATGCCAATATACTTGACCTAATGTAGTATAGCCAATCTTTATAAAGAGACTAGTCAAACTTCATAATGTGGCTGATGATAAGTCACCCCGGTTGGTTCCATGACACTATATGGTCTGAAGCCATGGAAAATGATCAAACTGCAAGAGCCTCTCCCCTACTAGAAGAAAAGATAAAGCTCGACGGGCTCTGATAAGTTGATCCAATGAGTACTGAGGGTCGATTTCTGAATGAGATACAAGGGAGCCATTGGACTAGATAAGTCTACACTTTGACATCAACTCGGCAGTAGAAGACCTGCCAAGCACTCAAATAATGGGTAGCCATCAATACCTTCGATCCCGAGGAAAGGGATGTAAAGTCAGGATTCCCAAGCCATGAAATATATTGATCAAAGCAGTTGGAGCTATAGCAAGCTTGTAACCTTTAGCCAAAAGACATGCAGGGTATATCAGTCCCGACCTTATCAATTCTTCTTCCCCAAGAGGCATTGCAAAGGTGGCTAGCCAATAAACCAAATACACAGCAAGATAAGTGCGATCTGGTAAATTGGACGGGTTCCACCCTCCATTTTCTGGAGCATATAAGTAACGCCCGCGTCATTGGCTCTTTGATTTCAGTTGCTTATATTGCTCTAGAGAAGTACCTTCCGTCGCAAAGTTCCCAAAGAAACAAAATGGCCCGTTATAGAAAAAATGGAGCCAGACATTTTGGCTGACTCTGATGGTGCTTGAAGAGCATGATCGGCCATCCCTTCCTCCAGCACGAGCCAGATCCCACCATACCTTCGTTAAATATCGAAGTCTATAAGGAAGAATATACTGCCCCGAGCCAGTACTCCTATTACGATGCAAGTCATTAAGAATGACTTCCTCGTAAGGGAGCCCAAATATCGTCAGGCCAAAATTTGTGGAAACTCCACAAGTCAATGGTGGTCTCACCTTCGGCCGTTCCAAAGATATTCCAATGAACATTGAATCGCTCTACAAATGCCTAAAGTAACTCTGTGTGACAGGGATAATCATATAAAGCAGCAACTATGACATCTCGAATTTTAGATAAACTCATGAGTTCGTAGTAATGATGCAAAATACCCATCAGCCATTCTGATGCAGGACGACTATCACACGTGTTCTCAAACTAACTCAAATGTCAAATCAACAATGAACTTCATAAGATAAAGATATCCATAGGTTTAACAGGAGTGCAATTACGTAAAATAACAAGAAACTAGTTGTACGAGTCGTCCCTCACAGCAAAGAAGCACTACAGATCGATGGTAGTGATAACTACCGATAGTCTAGGACATTAGTAATACGCTCAAATCTCGCAGATTGATAGCACAAGGTGGGTTCTCATGTCACACAACCAGCAATGATTATAAAGTTTTAAAACTGGCTAGATAACATATTCACACATGCACGAGAACAACTGTGTTCATATACCAACCAGCAAGTACGAGAAGGAGTCTATAGTGACTTACCGACCCGTTGAAGAACGGGGATTCGTACTGAGGGCGGGGCTGGATAACGCGGACTGGCGACTGCTGGTTTCAGGTTCTCCCAACGACAGTCTGACAAGTGCAGTGATCCCTAGTTCCCGGGGTCGTTCACATGGGGGTGAAACTGCTGGCCTTCATGGATGCTGGCGAGGAGGCGTCCTTGGACATCGAGGAAGACCAAACCCGTGCGGAAAATAAGGCGGGTAAAGGTGCAACAGTTCTGCTTCGATATTTGCTGCGGCTACTGGATGGTTCATCTAGGGAGCCGTGTAAAGCTGGCTTAACGGACAATGTAGGTTGAGATTGACTCCGCGAGTGGGAGAGGCAGTGTGGTCAACGTGGGGGCCCACGAAATGGGCCTGACTTTACCCTGGCAGAGGTGACGAAGGGCAGTCCCACAGCGGCTGGATGGGGGCTCGGGGCGCCACGGCGGGTGTGCGACACTCGCGTCGCGTAGCAAGCACTAGCGCGGTCGCGGGCATAGACAGCCCCGAAGTCGTGGGTGGTCGCGCGCGAGGACTCGGCTGACACGGGAGCACGTGCAGGCGTCGCTGGTGCCGGTAGATGGGACGCGCGGACGCTGCGTGTGAGCACGGGGCTACGTACGGGCAGCCTACGCTCCCAGCCGGGTGCACAGAAGCGTGCGACGGGGTGGGACCCTGTTCCTGTGCGCAATGGGGCGCAGGCGGGCCTTGGTAGATTCGCTGGCGATCGCGGTGATTCTGGCGGAGGGGGTTCATGGAGTGGTACGACAACGGATTCACGCGCAGGGAGAGAAAGAAAAGAGAAAATATCCTTAGGACCATAAAATACAGAAAATTCGTGCAGAAAATAATAGGTAAATAAAAAGACAGCATAATGGGCCCTAAATGGGCCAGTACACCAACAAACTAGCATTATGGGGCCTCAGAAGTCCTCCACTGTCTCGTCGAGTCACAAAGACACCGGCTGAGCGGTCCGTCGACGACGGTAAACCAACGCTGGGTCGAACCGATCTCGTGCACGTATGTCCCTACCACATTCTGTGGCCCCCGTATGGAAAATATGGGAAGGGAGTACTGACCATTTGCCATACCAACTCGGTAGGGTGCTATCAATAATTTTATCAAGAAGGCAAGACTTGTCATATCCATCGGCAGCATATCGAGAATCACAAGGCATCAATAATATGCCACTCGTCTAGCTGGAGCCTTATGGCGACCATTGAAGTCCCAAGTCGCAGGGGCAAGGCTAGGCGATTGAGTATAACAATCGTGATCCTGACTAAAGAAGCCCAATTCAGCTGCCGAGGGAAGCTGGCTCTGATGAGTGAAGCCCAAAGGGAAGCTAGGAAAAGAAAAGGTGCAAGTCCCAAAGAGGCTATCCCGGGATTCCAAGATAGCCGCCTCCAAGTAACGACGCTCTACTGATATACAAGGATCGCTAGCGTCCATATGAGCTAGAACAAAGTTTTGAATAAAGGGAAACAAATATTTGTCCAACGAAAAATATTGTGGGTAATCCCTGCCCTGTTGGTACACATATATCCCTTTCTTCCTCTTGATTAAAGAAGTATTAACTTCACCATCTCCCAAAGAATCTTCATCGGACCCGTCAGCAACAATGCTATGTCCGCGATCTAGTATATTAAGATTGTCCCTCGTCACACGAGGTGACCCTAAGGAAAGCATCGGGGCAGTCGACAAGATCAGGTCATCACGAGAACTCTAGGCATAATCCTTGTGGAGTGGAGATTCTTTAGCACGAGACATGATGAACACCTAGAAAGAAAAAGAGTACAAAGGCAAAAGTAAAAGTAAAGATGATGCGGGACAAAGCGGAGAACAGCGGAAAAGAAGGGGAGGATAGCCAGAGTCTCACCGGAGGGGGGATAGAAGGTGGGATGTAGGCTTCACGCCCTCCCCTTCACAGGGATCACCTTGGGTGAGCTTCTTCTCAAAGCTCCTTCTTCTCTATCGCAGAGAACAAGACTGCAAACTTTTCTTTTCTTTAATTCATCAATCAATCAACTATCTCAAAATAGAGCAATACATGTGTTTATATAGGTGTGGGCTATTCCCAATCCTAATAGACTTCAAATTAAAGATAGACTTCTATCCCTAATAAGACTTGTCATATTAGAAACCTAAAAAAAGAAAAATACAGAATCCTACCCAAATTAGACTTGACTCAAATAAAGAAATGAAAATTACACAATAAAAAGCTAATTGGACTCTAATATGACCCTTTTGGACAATTTTACCCTTAGACTTAAAAATAGTGCGAAAATTGCACCAAAAATTACAGAAAAATAAAAAATCTTCAAATGGGCTCCAAATGGGCCAAACCAATTATGTATCTTCTCGCTCCCCATTATTCTCCCCTGGTTCGAGAAAACTCATCCTCGAGTTTTGAAGTGTCGCAATATCCATACAAGTGGTAGGGGAATAATGAAGTCATGCACTAATAAAGTCGCCATAAGAATATCCAAACCAATAAGCCTTCTGAAAAGTTGCAGTCTGCATAGAATGTATGCATCAAGATCGGACCATATCAGATCATAGTTGCACTGATCTCTGGTAACATCTTGCAGTTCACTAGTAGCTGTCAATGATGGGCTTATCTCAAATACATCATCACATATCAAATGAAGTCTAGACTCAACGAACAAGTCTTGATCCCAAGCTTCAACAAGAATAGTCTTCACACATACATGCTCAGTAATAGTCACCAACTCCAATGGCTTTTCATCAATCACAGTCTTCTCTGGTGGCACTGGCTTGGCAACAGTAGAAATATACTTGGGAAAACAAAATTTACCTCTTAAATGTGGTGGCTGGATAATGCACTGGTTTGAGTTGAAAACAACATATCGCTCTTTCAACCACTCTTTTCCTAAAGTAATGTAGGATCTCGAGGGATCAATAGTGCACCAAGCTCCATCAAAATAATTAACTGATTTCTTCTGAGTTCTACCTAAAAATTTTAGGTGAAACTCTACAAAAGCTTGATCACCATCAACAATAATCTCACCAGTTTGCAATAAAATATTAACAATAGCCTAGGAAATATAATTGTTCTGATTCTCTTCATCGAGTATTATTTTTGTTGGCTTCTCATTTGGTAGAAGGGCGAGAAAACTAAAATTCATGTGGCACATGTAAGAGATTACCCAAATTGATGTCAAATTGGATGGACTGCCGTAGGGCGTGGGCCGCTGATTGACTAGAATTTGTTGAGACGATCACAACAACGCAAACGGCACGTGAATCGGAGCACGAATGAAGCTTTTGTGCTGGCGGTGCGATAACAGCTTTGGTGCACCGCCCGGTTACTGTAGCGGGCCGGTACTGTAGCAAACCGGGTCTAGACCTAACCAGGTCAAACCTAGTTTGACCGGTTTTCTTTAAAGGGGGGTTGCTTCTTCCGTCCTCCCTCTTTCCTCTAACCACGCACAGGGAGAAGCCAGAGAGAGGGAGAGAAGGGCAGCGGCGTCGGCTGCGATGGCGGGGAAGGGGGTTGCCGGCGGTGACGATGGCGGGTGGCGGGTCCTGCGGCGGCGACGACGGCGCCGGAGGGCCGGTCCCACGGCGGAGGCTCCGGCGGCGTCTGCTCCTTCCTCTCCTTCCTTTTTTCTTCTTCTGGGCCTGTGGGGGTGGCCGACGTAGGCGAAGGAGAAGGCTCCGGCACCTGGGCGGGCGAATGCTGGCACTGGCACGGTGCGAAGGCCGGTACAGGAGTGGGAGAAGGCGCCGGCGCTGGTGCAAGTTGGCCCGAGGCGGACGCAGGGCGGGCCAGGGCTAGCGGGGTGGCTGCTGGGTGAGGCAGGGTGACGTGGGGTTGAAGTGGGCAGGGCGAAGGCAGCGCGGGAGAGGCAGAACGCGGGGCCGATGAGGGGGTCACAGAGGCAGGGCGGTGGCGTGGGTGGTGGCAGGCGCGTGAGGGCGGACCAGGCTAGCCAGGGCGAGACGCACGGCGGGTGCGGCGCTGGAGAAGGGGGTGGCCACGGGCGCAGGCTGACGCCGGCGCGGGGTGCAGCGCTGGCGTAGGGGCTTGCGAAGGGCGGTGAAGGCGTGCGGCGGTGCAGACAGTTGGGGAGAGACAGGCGCGACGCTGGTGAAGGTGGTCGCGGGGAGACCAGAGCGCAGGCTGACGCCGGCGCTGGGTGCGGCGCTAGCGCAGGGGCTTGCGAGGGGAGCGGGTGAGGGCGTGCAGCGGTGTAGACAGATGGGGGTTCTCGGCGGGAAGGAGGAACTCGGAAGGATGGAGGGAAGGCGACGACGATGTGACTTTTGCGGCTGGGTCTCAGCTCCGTGGAAGGAACCAAAAGTTGGCTCTGATACCAAAATTAATGCGAGACAGAGCGGAGAACAGCGGAAAAGAAGGGGAGGATAGCCGGAGTCTCATTGGAGGGGGGATAGAAGGTGGGATGTAGGCTTCACGCCCTCCCCTTCACAGGGACCACCTTGGGTGAGCTTCTTCTCAAAGCTCCTTCTTCTCTATCGCAGAGAACAAGACTGCTGTTGAACAAAATTTTCCTCATAAAGAAATTACTTGTTTTAAAATAAATATAGAGCAAGTATATGAGGAGAAAGAAAAGGCTTGGCCCCCAAATCCATTGATTCAGAAACTTCGGAACGAGTGAAAGATAGAAAAAAATTGTTCCTCTGAATGTTCAAGTGGATATAAAACAGCAGAAGACAGAAATAAACTGCTACGTATGGTCGAGTTTCGGAGGAAAACTATCTCGAGTAAAATCGGGCTGAAATATGCAAACCCGGTATACTCAGATAAAAAAATCTCCGTCGCTCGATCATTTCAAATGTCCAGAATGAATGAGTCAAAGGAAAATATCTATCCGTGACCCGGACAAAAGATATCCCTTGAAGATTTATTTTAGGATTTCCGGAATGAGTGAATCACTTATTTCTGTTTTTTTTCTGAAAGGAAATAGGGACAGAGAGGAAAAAGAAATAATTCTGTGCCCGAGAAAATAAATCTCATGATTCCGGGATGTACGGAATTAAATCCCGCAGTTCTGAGATGTTCAGAATTTCATCTCGCGTGTCTGTGTTGTCCGGTGTTTCCGGTACAGCCGCGGAAAGAATGTCCCAAAGAATCCTACATATGCAAGAGACAAGTCAAGTACCCATGTCTGCAGAAAATGACAAATGGGTGTTTGCACTGAAAAAAGAATGCCACGTACGGAAGAAAAGGACAGGTCAGGATATATATGTTCGGAATGGGGGATGCACAGACCGGTGGGGGTCCCATCGGGACTCCCATGCTCGCTCGGTGGGGCGCCCAGCGGAGCACCCGCGCGCGCCCGGTGGGGCGCCCACCGGCGCGCCCGCGCGCGTCGGTGGGGGCCATCGGGGCGCCCGAGCG
Source organism: Colocasia esculenta (assembly GCA_014218235.1). Lineage (NCBI taxonomy): Eukaryota > Viridiplantae > Streptophyta > Magnoliopsida > Alismatales > Araceae > Colocasia > Colocasia esculenta. The sequence goes on along the minus strand of CM024760.1, from coordinate 71,096,471 downwards.
CGCGCCCGGTGGGGCGCCCACCGGCGCGCCCGCGCGCGCGCGCCCGGTGGGACGCCCACCGGGGCGCCCGCGCGCGCGCGCCCGGTGGGACGCCCACCGGCGCCCACGCCGCCCAGTGGGGCGCCCATCGAGGCCCCCGCGCGCCTGGTGGGCCCCACCGGGGCCTGTGTGCGTCGGTGGGAGTCCCATCGGTGCTTTGCACAGGTGGGCCTCCCACCGGCCCCCCTTTTTCCTCTCTCTCCGAAGCAAAAAAAATATGTACCTGGTGGTGACTCCCCCGATGTCTTGAAGAATCCTCCGGTGGACTGCCCACCTCCCCTCAAATCTCCTATAAAAGGAGAGGAGCTCCAAGAAAGAAGAGAGCTTTTTTCTGAACTCCGGAAAACTTCAAGTCCTGAACTCCAGAAGAGAGGAAGAAGACTCGGAGAGAAGAAGAAGAAGAGAGAGAGAGGAGGTCCCCCCTTCTCATACTTATGTATTTCCCTTTTGGAGCTTACTTAAAATGGATGGATAAGTTCATTACGTCGAATTTATGTAAAAACACTCCATATGAGTCAACAAAAATGACTCTATGGACATAGAAAAATTGAAATGAAGAAAAAATGGAGATGTACCCGAATTTCATGAAGTAATGATATTTGTTTTATAAATTAGAAGAAAAATCTGATTTATTTTTATAAAACGACCAATAAACATGGTCAATGTTAAATTGAATGAATATCACATGAAAATAAATATCAAAAGATTCAAAAAAAAAATCTGAAACAATATTTCGACAAGATATGATCAACAAGGAAATATTTTCGCGATGATTGTGGTCTGTAGAAAATTACGGAAACACCCTCAAGAGATCAAAAAATTGTGGAAATATCTTTTAAAGGATTAGAGAATTCCATAAAAATTTCCCTTGGAACAAAATCGCAAATCAGTCCCAAGAAACGCGGGAAACGACAAATCAGTCCGTATTTTGGGATGAAAACGATGAATCAGCCCTCATTCTCAGGGTGTAAATGCAAATCAGTCCCTAGAAACGAAGGGAATAACGAATCAGTCCACATGTTCGGGGCGAAATTACTGATTAGTCCTCAATTCATGAAGGATAAGGTTAATCAGTCCCCATTGAATGGGGCATCTTTATGAAACAGTTCCAAAAAAAAACGGGAAAACATGATAGATATGTTCCCGTTTCGGCGAGGGTTTCTAAAACAGCCCCCAATGTGGATACATATATTGATGAAATGGTTGTAATCCCACACGGGAAGATGAACCCGATGTGAAGGGAATTTTTCTCGCTCATAATATGTTTTCAATAGCCAGGTCTAGCCATGTATCAAAGGTATTCGAGTTCTCCTCGATGTAAATGAAACGTCGAGTTATCGACGGGGAATGGTCCAGTACACGACACCCAAATCGTCTGATGAATGAAATTCGTCTGTTTTAACAGACTGGCACGCCCGCGAAATAGATAAACATCGAAATCTATCTTTTTTCCTACAAAAGATAAAAGATTTTGAAAGAAAAATTTCGCGTGTTTAAACAAATTGGCACGCCCGGTGGGACAATTCCTACCTTTCATACACGGGCTAGACCTGATGCTAATACTTGGCTCCTGATTATTGGCTTTGCCATTACAGGAAGTCAACGAAAACATCAAACAATGGCGGCTGTGACGTACGGACCGCAAGTGGTGGCGAACCATGCCCGCTTCGGCTACCTCACCACCCCGCTGTGTTTTGGCGACTTCCGGCGGTGGTCGGCTCGCCATACTTCCTCGGGGTCGTTCCCGCGGTACAGGAGGCGCCAACGGAGGAAACGAAGCTGACTCCAGCTGGGGGCAGCAAGCCCCGATATGAAGGCCGAGTCTTCTCGGTGAACACCGTTTCCACCAGTGCCGTACCCGTGAAAGGGAACGGCATATGGCCCGCAAAGGCAGAAAGCCTAGGGCCATTGTCTCAAAGTCCGGCAAGACAGTTTGTCGGTGATATCAGAGTAACCTGGACGGGGGCAAGCCAATATTGCCGAAAAGCAACATTGTCCCCACTATCCCCACCTCCAACCGCTTCGCATTGCTCCGGCACATGCGGGAAGAGGATTCTGCTGCACCTAGAAGCACTCGCGCCCGACCTTCGGGTGGCGCGGGTCAGAAATTACAGCCAAGATGAAACAAATCTGGGTCACCAAGGAGGAGGCCCAAAGAATCAGGAAGCTCAGGGCAGAGAAAAATGCCCAAGCGGAAGCAGAAGAGGACTACCCGGTAATCCAACCTCCTAGATCTCAACACCCTCGCGGGCAAAAGAGAAAAGGGGTATACCGGAAGCCCAACTTTGCCTCCACGCGGGTGGAAATGACCCGTCATGAGGACAAACGACATGATGTGAGGCAGCCCCCGCGCATCTCGGTCTTTGACCGATTGGGGGCAGTGCCCCAGCCAGGGGGCCAGAATATGAAGAGGCGGAGGCTAGTGCAGAAGCCCCAGTACGGGGTAGATTTGAAGATCCACTCCTGCTATGTGTCAGGAAAGAAATAGTTGAGCCCGTGAATGCACCTACAGAAGCAGCAGGCGCAGGGGCATCCAACCCAGACACAGATGCAATATTTCGCAATACGCGAAATGCCAAGCGGAACCTCCAAGCCCAGTTTGGCGGCCCGGGTGGCACTTCTAGCCAGAGCCAGGCACATGATGAGCGCCTTCCTCAAGAACAACACCATACCCTCCATGGCATAGAACAGGACAATGACGGAGATGAGAACGTCAGTGTCCGAGGGGAGGTGAATCTCCCTTACGAAGACCCCGATGAACATGTGGTCTTCGTACCGCCCTCCAGGGCAGCATATAATGCAATGTCTGATGATGCCAGATATGAAACTATGCAGCGCTGGCACATCGAGATGACCAACCTCATGCTGGAAATGAAGCGGCAGAAGGATGCTAATGTCCAGCGGCCCGAGGTCGGTCCCCAACTTCAATGCCCAAAGGAACAGCAGGCCGGCGTGCGCCTATGGCTCCCGCCAGCCCATCCCGGTGAATGATACAGGTGCTATGCCGGAATTACAGCCAGTGCAAGGTCCAAGCTCTCAATCCCCACAAATCTCCGCAATTGAAGACGTCGTCGCTCAACGACGACTTGATTGAAAAGATTGTTGAGGACAAGTTCGCCAACATGGTGAGGGTACCGCCACTGTTGATTTGTACAGGGTGCCGTATCCGATCCATCACCAGTTCAAGAAGTTGCCACCTGATTGCCCCAAGGCACCAAAATTGCAGAAGTTCGGTGGGCAGACTCCCCACACGAACACTTGGCCTATTATTTAACGGCCATGGGTGAACTTGCATTGGAAGAATCATACTTGTTGCGGTATTTCGCGACATCTCTTACGGGTACCGCTTTCCAATGGTACTCAAGATTGAAGCCAAACTCTGTCGTTGACTGGGCCGACATGCAGAAGAAGTTTTTAGATCGGTTCCAGACTGCAGAAAGAAAGGTGTCCTTGGCTGAGCTTTGCTCCCTGAAGCAGAAAAAAGGGGAGACTGCTCTTGATTTCATCAAAAGGTGGCGAGATTTCAGCATGAGGTGTGATAATCCGCCCACCCAAGAAGATGCCATCACCATATGCCGGCGGGGCCTGGCAGCTGAAGTAAGTGAAAAGCTCTTGGGAACCAACATAAAGGGCTTTGATCAGCTCAATGCTGTAGTGGCGGAGATTGAAATGTTCTTCGCCGAAAACCCGACATTTGGGGCCTTTAAAGCCAAGCCCAACAAAGAACGTGCCACGGGAAAAGAAGTAAATGCTGTGGACTTCTCGCCTCAGAGCGGCGGTCAAAGTGAAGGAACTTCAGGTGGTTCTGGGGGCAAGACAAAAGGAAAAGCACCTCCAACAATCACATTGGCAGACCGTCTGAAGACTCCATATTCTTTTCAGAAAGATCATACGAAGAAACTCTTCGATCTCTGTATGAAGAATGAATTGCTCAAGCTGCCAAACATTAAAAGGCCTCATGAAGCTGACAAGACAGATGAGCCCATTACTGTCCATATCACAGAATGTTGCGGCATACAATTGAGGATTGTTATGTCTTCAAAAACGAAGTAGAAAAACTGATCCAGAGCAAGCTGATTACTATGAAGACAGGCCTTGTGGACCCCCCCCAACCTCATGATCAAGATCAGCAGAGGCAGTCTGCTAATGTGATACACATCACTGCTACAACCTATGGACCTGATACCCAGGAGAGTGCTACCTCGAACGCCCAACCATCTTACGGGCGGGCGGCCCCCGCACTCAGGAGCCTTTGCGCCGGTGGATGCCAAAGGCAATGCAAAGTCTCGAAAGACGGGTCCGATCATTGCAACACGGCCAAAGGGAAATATTGAGCCGTCTAAGAGCCATGATGAACAGCTACCAGTTCCCAGTCACAGGCCTCACCCCAGCAAATGCCTCGACATCCCTGTGCGTCCCCTCACTGGAGGATGGCTTTCTGAGGGTCCTCGAGCTCACGGAGAATGCGGTAGTGGAAAAGCTATACTCCTTTCCGCGCAGGGAAACCCTGGCAATTTTCCGCGCGTGCATACGCGAAGGGTTGCTATACCGGCCAACGCCTATATATGCCGGCGGGGCTATTGCCCATACCACCGGGTCGCAGGTCATGATCTTGAAGACTGTTATACCTTCAAAGACTTGGTAGAAGCCTGGATTGCCAAAGGAACAATCGACATGGGAAGCCTTTTGGTCGACCCACCCCAGCCACATAACCAAAGGCGAGCAAATCAAGCCACTGACGTTGTCACCTATTCGGTCAACGTCATCCATAAGTCAACTGATAAAGAGAAGGCCAGGGGCAGACTTTATGAATTCCTCTATAATAGTCTCCCCGGGGACAATGATGATGAAGCAGGGTCTTCGAACCCACTACCCGAAGCCCCAGCAATTGTGCCAGCTGAAGCCGAACAGACACCTGATTTTCATAAGCATCTGTTCCAGTTCCTAGCAGAGGCAGAAGCCGAGGCGCCACCGCCTCAAATGCAACCAGTGGCCGTGAACCGAACTCCCGCTCACCCGCCAGCTAGAGTTGAAGCCTTAAGGGCCATGGGGGTAAGTTGTCAGGCGATGAAAAGACGGGGTCGGATGATGAACCTCCCAAGATGTATACACCAAAGGAGGATGATATGGCCACCTTTCCCTATCAGAAAGATTCATCCCATGGTCCTAGAAAACATGATCCATCGGGGCGTCCGAGTTAGAAATGTTCATGAAGCTCATCCCACTCAGATGTCTACACCAGTCCCCCATGGGCTATCTGTCCATGCGGTACATCAAGACTCGGAGGATGAGATACAAGAAATTCCTCCACCGGTTGAGAACCAGCAGGCAGGGAGGCCGGTGCCCGCTGCCGCACCCAGGGAGCCTTCTCGTGATACAGTGATAGAGATGCTTCAATGGGTTCTCCGTGACCTTGACCAGATCAAGCGTCAGCAAGCTCAGCAAGCGCAAGAAGTGGCGTTCATAAAAGACCACCTCCTCACAGCTGCAGTGGATGCTCTTGTTCAGCGCGAAATCTCCGGAAGCCCGGCGCCAGCTCATCAGCCAGCCCAAAATGATATACTGGGGCAGCCTGCCTTTATGGCTGGGACCAGTGATGCTCAAAGGCCGACCTCTAATGGGGCCCCATCAATGTCCCACCCTGAAGACAATTCTGCTCCGAATGCCTCCAGGGTGAATTATTCTGTGAATGTGATCAGCCTTAGTATGGGCACCAACAGCCGAGAGGAAGGACAATCACTTGATAACACCACCCCTCCAGTTGAAGTTGCTTCGGAGCGCCCTGCTGAACCAGCTCCCTGGGAATTTTCTTTCCGAAAGGAAAATACCACCATGATATTTAACAAGCTCCGCAAAGCTGGCAAGATATTGGCTATCGGCTCACGAGCTATCCGCACGGAGGCGGAAAAGAAGCACCCTGCATACTGCGAATATCACTGCATGGTGTCGCACCCTACTAGTGAATGCAAAGATGTACAAAGATCATTAGAGGCCTTTATCAGACATGGTGAGATCGACTCTGATGGGAATTTCACCGAAAGAATGCATGCCAAGCTTCGGATAGAAGGGTACATATGCCGCTTTGGCTTTGTCGAAGATTGTCTTAAGCCTAGATGGCCACCACTCCATGCCAGGACTCCCATTGAAATAGAAAGCCTGCTGGACAGTCAAGCCGAACAAGCCAAGAAGAAACCCTTGAACAGGAGGAAAGGTCAGATCTCAGCCGAGTCATCGACTTTGAAGTCACCAGGGCTCCAAGGCCCGGAAGCAAGACCCGAGGACAAAACTCAACAGTTGGAAAATGACTGCAATCATGAAGAAGGTTGTGAAGCCAAAAGCCATGAAGAAAATGTTGAATTGAAGACAGGGCAAAGCCAGGGAGATAACCCCCAGGAAAATGAGCCTCAGGCAGGATGTGATCAGCCCAAACAAGCAGCACTGATGAAAAAGTTGCAAAGCCAACTCCCAAGCTAGGTCGAAAAGGCCGAGCTCGGCAAAGAAGAGAAAAGCTAGCTCTCGCACAAGGTCAACAAAATCAGATCAAGTCTGAGTCGTCTGAACATGGCCCGGAGCAAGCCTTGAAAGGGCAAGACAAAGCTGAGTTGCCCAGTACCAACATACAGCAGGAGGAGGTCCGACAAGAAAAGAAACCTGCCCCCAAAGTGAACTTGCAAGCTGAGAATCCTCCCATAGCCGAGTTCCAAGAGTTGCCCTCCATATCATTGAGCAGGCAATCAATGCTACCTTTCAATCCCAACAGGATGAAAGTAATTGGGTCACAATGACCCCGAGAAAGCATGAGCAACCCAAGTTCATCAGAAACAAGGCTCCATATCGCCACCTTATATGGGGGGCTCCTCTCAGCCACCTACAGAAGCCCATGGTCCTTCCTGACCAAGCTGCTCAGGCGAAGAAGCAAGAAAGAAACAGACAGAAAAGCTTGAAAAGAAGACTGAAGAAGCAGGCAGAGCAAGCTGCCTTGATGGAGGCTCCCAGAAAATTGAGCCCCCTGCAAAAGCTTCAGAAATTGATCAACGAACTGGAAGAATATGTCCCTTCCAAGCCTTCCAACGGCGTCCCCTTGGACCGATATATCCCTTGGGAGGAGATGGAGCGCAAGACAAGGCTCAAGAACTGGCTTCGTCAGAAACTCCAACAAATGCGGGAAGGTGAAAAGTTCCCTCTCCCAGAAGAACTAGCCATCTTCTATAAAGATGACGAACTCACCATTGAGAAGTTAGAAGAAATGCTGAAAGACTTCTCATGCAATATGGTGTCGATACCGCCACCTGAAAGTTTGTCATCCTCAGGGGGCAAGGCGGCCACTGCGACCTATCAACGTCGCGGACGAGGCCGAGGAAGAGGCCGGGGCAGAGGTCGCGGGACAAACTCCGCCCCACCTACTCGGGGGAATCCCAATCCGCCCAATCTCAACAGGGTGATAGTCTTCCGCGGAGAAGAACCTGAACCTACCCCGGAGGTGGAAATACGGGGCAACACATTTATCTTCGACCCGTCAGATGAGGAGGACGAGGTCGTTGCCCAGGCCCCTCAAGAGAAGCAGCAGAACAAGCTACTCAGCCGGGTCCCTCTGGCAAAGACAATGTTGAAACGCCACCCCCGGATGAAGACTCATTGGCCCCGCTGTTCAGGGAAAAGGAAGGCGACAAACCAGAACCTGAGGAGAGTAGTAAACTCATGTATCCTCCCAAATCTCTGGAGCAAATGGTCGCGCCACTGGACCAGATCCGGGCTAGAGCTGATCGAAAAATCATCCAGCAAATGAAGCGGTTTCCCGCCAGTGTGACTGTGTGGGATGCCATTGCCTGGAGCAAAGAATTGAGGGAAGCTCTCGTAAAGATTCTCCAGCAACCTGAAGTTTATGAAACCCATGTAGCTGAAGCTCAGGCCCAAACCTATGAAGCATTGGCTGCAGAGGTCACTTTCTCTGACAAAGACATGTTGCTGTCCACGCCATGCCATAACCGCCCGCTTTATATGCAAGGCAAAGTCAACGGGCACGAACTCAACCGGATCCTAGTCGATCCCGGGGCGTCAGTCAATATAATGCCCCTCAAGACCTTTGAGTCTTTATACCTGGTCCCCTACCTACAGAGGGTGAATGATGTGAGAATCTCTGGGTTCAACCAAAATTCAGAAAATGCCCTAGGCAGGGTTGAAGTAGAATGGTGTTGGGCGACTTCACCACGAAGGCGGTGTTCTACATCATCAACGCCAATACCTCATACAAGGCCTTGTTGGGGAGACCCTGGCTCCATGAAAATTGGGTCATCCCCTCCACACTCCACCAGTGCATTAAATATGCAAAAGGTGGTGAACAGCATACTGTCTTCGCCGATCGGGCTCCCTTTCGGCCAAATGAATGCAACTTGACCGACGCCCAACTATATTTCGGCGAGCCTTCAGCTGAGTTACCAGGTCAAGTGAAGGACAAAGGCAAGCAGAAAATCAATATTGAAGAAGATGATGATGAGGAGGAAGATGAACTCTTCACGGTAAACAAGCAACTCCTGAAAATTCACCGGCTAAGTCTCCAAAATGATGCTCCAGAGGCAACCCCAAATCAGCCAGAAAGGCGAGAAATCAATTTCGAAGCAAATGTGATTGGCCGGGCCATTGATAGAAGCATTTCTCTGCCACCGGCGTCCATGCAGCTGCCTTTTCGGAGAGAGGAATACAAAGTTGAAAGACTGAAGACATTTGTCGTCACACATCAGACAAAGGAAATGCAGAAAAGGGACGAAGAAATCAAGCCCATTGTCTTCTATAGGGGAAACCTAGTCCCCCATGCCCCCCCAGTTGATGATTTCGGGTGGACTAAAACACCACAGGATATCCTCCAACCTGTAGAAGAGATGGATGACATGCCTCAGCGTATCAAGAAGATGTGCCAAAAGCAAAAGATATCACAGGCAGAAGAAGCTTCCCGGCGTGAATACTTCCAACAGATGTGGAACCCAAAGCATGTCCGAGGGCAACCGCCCTTCGCCAAGAAAGATACAAGAGGGCTTGGGTATGACCGAAAGTCAGACTTTGAAGTCTATTATACGGTCAATACCTTAGGGGTTTTACCCCTGTCAAATGAGGAGCAATCGGGAGAGAAGCAACCTGACTCCGCAAATGAAGAACAAGACAGGGAGAACAACCCACACCCGTAGGAGTGCCTCCGCCTCAAGAAAATTCTGAAGAAGAAAATCAGCAATTCTGGGCAACTGTCGCTGACAACCTAGAACAATATGAGGTACATGTTGCTGACTCAGATGAGGAGAAAGACTTCATCGATCTGCAGCCAGCCCCGCGTGAACTTGAAGATGGCGGACAGGCTACTGTAGATGAATTAATTGAACTCAATCTCGGGGAGCCGGGCGATCCTCGACCGATATTCATAAGTGCTCTACTCAGTAAGGAAGAAAGACAGTCCTACAAACAACTCCTGACGGAATACAAAGATTGCTTTGCCTGGACTTACAAAGAGATGCCTGGCCTAGATCCTTCGGTGGCTGAACATGAGCTGTCAATATTCCCTGATGCTAGACCAGTGAAACAACCTCAAAGACGCATGCGTCATGAACTGGAGCTCAAAGTCAATGCTGAGGTCGACAAGCTGTTGCAGGTGGATTTCACAGAGCCATGCATGTATCCGATTTGGCTCGCCAACATAGTCCCTGTGAAGAAGAAAAGCGGCCAAGTCCGAATCTGCATCGACTACAGAGATTTGAACAAAGCCTGCCCGAAGGATGACTTCCCAGTCCCGATCACCGAAACCATGGTCGATATGACACGGGACATGAGACATTGTCATTCATGGACGGCTCGTCAGGATATAATCAAATCCGCATGGCTGTCGAAGACAAAATGTACACTGCCTTTAGATCCCCCAAAGGGATTTTCAACTACAAGAGAATGCCCTTCGGCTTGAAAAATGCTGGCGCCACCTATCAGAGGGCTATGACCAAAATCTTTGATGAGATGATTCATGATCTGGTCGAATGCTATGTTGATGACCTCGTCGTTAAATCAAAAAGGCGAGAGAACCATCTGGCAGATTTGCGGCGGGTCTTTGAAAGGCTTCGCCAATATCAATTGAAAATGAATCCAATGAAATGCGCCTTCGGCGTGTCAAGTGGCAAATTCCTCGGCTTTATTGTCAGATACCGGGGGATAGAGATTGACCCAGACAAAATCAAAGCAATCCGAGGACTTCCCTCACCAAGAAACATAACTGAGCTGAGGTCACTTCAAGGCAGGCTAGCTTATATCAGGCGATTCATCTCCAATCTCTCAGGGAGATGCGCCCCCTTTGGCAAGTTGATGAAGAAAGGAGCACCATTTATATGGGATCAGGAATGTCAGAGTGCTTTTGATCAGATCAAGGACTATCTGCTTACCCCTCCTGTACTAGGGGTACCAATCAAAGGGAAACCACTCATCCTCTACATAGCCGCCATGGATGCTTCGCTGGGAGCTTTACTGGCACAAGTAAATGAAGAAGGCAAAGAACAACCACTATACTACCTCAGCAGGAAGTTGGTTGGCCCTGAACGCCGCTATCCACCCATAGAAAAGGTGTGTTTGGCGTTGGTCTTCGCCGTGAAAAAAATGAGGCACTACCTACTGTCCCACCAAGTGGAACTAATATCGAAAATAGATCCGCTCAAGGTTCTTTTCAATCAGCCGGTATTGTCAGGAAGACTAGGCAAATGGGCTTTGCTCCTCATGGAGTTTGATATCAAATTCATTCCACGAAAGGCAATTAAAGGTCAGGGGATGGCAGATTTCTTGGCAGCACATCCGCTCCCAGCAGACTCTCCTCTCAACCTCCAACTCCCTGAAGAAGAAACACTTTCACCTCACCAGGAGGTGGAAGGCCAAGCAGAAAGTTCTCCTCAGAAAGATAAGGAGGCCCTCACCATCAATTTACCATGTTGGGAGCTCTATTTTGATGGCGCTTCCCGAACGATCAAACAGGATGATGGTTCTACAGCATTTGCCTCGGGAGCCGGCATCGTCCTGGTCACTCCACAGGGGGGAATCCTCCATAACTCCTGTGCTCTCATGAAACCCATGACCAACAATGAGGCAGAATATGAAGCACTAATTGTGGGGCTCCAATTGGCGCTTGAAATGAACATCAGATGCATTAAAGTCTATGGGGACTCTCAACTGATTGTCCGACAAGTCACGGGGGATTATGATGTCCGGAAACAGGAGCTAATCCCTTATCATACCATGGTGCTGAAACTCAGGGAGAGGTTCTACCTGTTTGAGATAAGCCATGTACCCAGAAGCAAGAACTCTCAGGCGGATGCCCTAGCCAAATTAGCCTCTGCCATAAAGCTACCTCCCGAAGGAGAGCTTGATATAACAGTCAGACACAGGAGGCTTATGCCCAGTATGCTTGAAGAAGAACCTGAACCAGGAACTTTAGAAGCTAACCTGCTGGAAGAGGATAACGCCGCCCAGGAAGAAGATTGGCGTGAGCCCATCATCAAGATAAAGAACGGTTGGCTACCCCCAAACCGGGCAGAAAGGGTGCAGTTGCTACGAAGGGCGACATCCTACCAGCTAATTGCTGATCAACTCTATAGACTTGTTCATGAAAAAGACAGGTCTGTTCTTCTAAGGTGTCTCTCCCTGAAGGAAGCAAAAAGCCATTATGCATGAAGTCCACTCTGGACTATGCGGCGCACACCAAGCAGGGATAAAATGAAGATGAATATCAAGCTGAAAGGTTTTATTGGCCCACCATGTACGCGGATTGTAATCAATACGCCGTTCATGTCATGAATGCCAGGCTTTTGGTACTATACCAAGGAGACCCCCCCTTCCCTCCATCCAACGGCACCCACATGGCCGTTCGCAGAATGGGGATGGATATTGTGGGACCATTCCCACAATCCTCTAAAGGGCATAAATTCATATTGGCTGCAACTGACTACTTCTCTCGATGGGCCGAAGCAGTCCCCCTTCGGGAAGTGACAGGAGAAACCGTCGCCAGATTTGTCCGGCAACACATCATATATCGGTTTGGTACTCCCAACAGAATCATTTCGGATAATGGCACACCATTCAGAAACAAAAGGGTATATGCACTGGCAGCCAAGTTTCATATAGACTGGAGGACATCGACCGTCTACAACCCACAAGCCAATGGCTTAGCTGAAGCCTTCAATAAAACCTTGTGCAAGCTACTGGCCAAGATAGTCGGCAGTCGCAAGCGGGAGTGGGGAGAAAAGTTACATGAAGCTCTCTGGGCATACCGAACAGTCTACAAAACTCCTACCGGATGTTCACCATTCTCCTTGGTATACGGAGCGGAAGCAATGATTCCAATTGAAATTGAAATGTCCTCCTACAGGATAGCTGTTCATACCGGCCTACAACTCAAGAACAAGATGAGGCAGAAAGAAGGTTGGAAGAATTGTCAAACTTAGAAGGAAAAAGGTTAGAGGCCTACAGGCATCTCCAAGCATATCAAGCACAAATGACGCGAGCATACGACAAGCTAGTCAAGCTCCGCGTATTCAAGAAAGGTGACCTTGTCATGGTCAAAGAAAAAGAAGTCATGGCAGGCGGTCAGCTGGAAAGCTCAAACCTAATTGGCATGGACCTTATGTTGTCTCAGAAGTCTATGAAGGGGGTGGATATACACTCGTCGACAGCAAAGGAGAAAAGCCCTTTCCCCCGTTGAATGGCAAACACTTGAAAACATACTATGCGCCAGAACATGAATTTTCTGGGCGATCCTCATGAGATACATTGCAAAAAAAAAATGAAATTTAAAATGGGCTCAAAATAGGGTGCCCCGGCAGACTTGGTCACTTCCCAAATAATGGCCAAGGGCAAAAAAAGCTTAAAATCCGGCTGAGGTGAAAACCGAAAGGGGCCTCAGGCAAAAATGGGTAACCCCTCAAACGTGAAAACCCGCAAGGCGCGTTGGAAAAAAAGCAGAGGGGCCAGTTGGCGAAAACCCAAAAGGGCGCCGGATTGGTAACGTGAAAAAAGAAAAAAACAAAACAACAAACAAAACGAAAAAATCTCTATTGAATCTTTGGCCTTAAAAGCATTTACAGCCGGCAAGGTTTTCAAATTCAAGGTGAAGAGAAAACCATTCCCAGCCAACAAAACCCAAAGGTAGGCTAATTCCGAAATCTGAATTACTCCTTAGCCAACAAACCCAAGGTAGGCTAAGCCCGAAATCTGAATCATCCCTTTAGCCAGCAAACCACAAAGGTAGGCTATTCCGAAATCTGAATTACTCCTTAGCCAGCAAACCACCAAGGTAGGCTAAACCCGAAATCTGAATCACCCCCTAGCCAGCAAACCACAGAAGTAGGCTAACCACAGCAAACGAACCCCTCTCTAGCCAGTAAACCACAAAGGTAGGCTAATCCCGAAATCTGAATTACCCCCTGCCAACAAACCACAAAGGGAGGCTATGCTTGAAATCTGAACTATTCCCGGCCGACAAACCACTAAGGTAGACCGGGCCAAAACCCAAATCCAAACCAGAATTCAGAAACTCCACTTACAAAAAAATGGGGCTTAAAACAGAGGTGCCCGGCAGACTTGGTCACTTCCAAATAATGGCCAAGGGCAAAAAAGCCTAAAATCCGGCTGAGGTGAAAACCCGAAAGGGCGCCTCAGGCAAAAATGGGTAACCTCAACGTGAAAACCCGCAAGGGCGCGTTGGAAAAAGTCAGAGGGGGCCAGCTCGCGTGAAAACCCGAGAGGGCGCGGGAGTTGGTAAAAAAAAAAAAAAAAAAAAAAAAAAGATTCATGAAAGGGAGGTCTCTCTCACCTCGGAAGAGGCTAGGATTGAGTTTTCCCACAAATCTTATGATAAAGGGAGATGTAAGAGTTGCCAATGACGAAACCACCCCTAGGTTCACTTTATAAGTGGCCAAAATAGGGGTCATAACTGAGGCAACGATGAATACGTCTTCCTGTCATCATGAGAAATGGGAGGAAATTTGAACCCACCTCGGAAAAGATGAAGAAAGACAATACACCTACACAAAAAAATGACGGGTGGAAGGAAAGATGTATATGCAACTTCTGGCTTCTCAAGTTTCATTTCTGTAATCATGAGATAGGAGCCCGAGACAAGCCCTCGGGAAGCCCACAAAATACAACAATGAAATGAAAGGTGCTCAAGATGAAGAAGATATCTGCATCTGCAAGTCCTCCATCGCCGACTTCTTGGCGGCAAGCTCATGCTCAAGTGCCAACCTCGCCTTAACAGACGCCTCCCTGTCGGCCGCCACCTTCCTTTTATCCTCGGCCATCACTGCCAAAATCGGCCTCAACTCTGTGAGCCTAGCTGATGCGCGCTCGATTGCCTGCTCCAACATTGATGCTTCTTCCATAAAAGCCGTGGAGGATGAATCTAACTCGGCCTGCCGGGCCCCAATCGCCGCCTCTCTCATATGGGCATCGGCGAGCTGATTCTCCAATGCTGCAATATCGCCTCCAAGCTGAAAAATCTGCAGGCCAACACTCTCCCATGCTGATTTTGCATGAAGATCCTGAACCTCTGCCCACAGGGAATCTATGCTCGCCATCCAGGGATCTCGAGGAAGCCCCATCAAGTGATATGCTTTGGTGCTTGTCGTCATGCGATCACGCACCTCGCCAATAGGGGAGGAAATTCGGCTTCTATTATTGAGCGGATGGATCGAATGAATGACTCCGCCATAAAATCAAGCCCCCGAGCTGAACCAGTCTGAATGTCATCCGGCCATACTATGCCATGTGGCGGAAGACTGAACCTCTGAATGAAAATAGCCTTCTCTTCTGCCATGATGGAAGGAGTGATATCCTGAGAAACTGAAAAGAAAAGAAAGGAAATGCGCTGATACATCAAGTACTGAAAAAGAAGAGAAGGCAAAACATCAATACAATGGCTATGAATAAGCAATGAAAAAGTTACCAGTATGGGCGGAATGTACACCATCTTGTGCCAGACCTGAAAGACATGAAGTGTCACGAGTGGAGACCGCCCCAATAATGACCTGGTCATCCACCTGGTCTGCGGCAGAACAGGTCATCCCTGGTAATTAAGAGGTTCAAAGCACACGGCGATTCAGAAACATTCATTGCTGCCCTATGGTATGAAGAAAAGAATGTGCATAAGTCATTCACCTGAAGCCTCGACATCTGCGCCGACCTCGGGGGTTGGCGAACTCCTGACCGTGTCATCCACTACAGGACATCCCTGTAGCCACGCCCCTGGTGATATTAATACTGAATTCAGGGGTCAGCACAAGAAGAGGCGAAGACGGAATCAAGGCATTATGGAGACCAGGACGACAAATGAATTACCTGAATCAACATTGCCCTCGCCGATGAGAGCGCCCTCCACGATTTCATACCTGTGTGAGGGGGCATTAATCATTGGCTGACTTTGCTCTGGTGCTCCTACAAGTCGCAATGATAAGTCATTTGCTTGAAAGACAAGGAGCGCAGGCGTGAAGAAGCCAAGAAACTAAAGGGGAAGTCAGCCACAACTATGGCGGGCGGAGGAAACGGCATATCTACCTGTCAGCTCTCCTCCTAATGAGCATGGGGTAATCTCCAAATCCCCAGATATGGCCCCCTCCACATGATGTGTGGGGCCTGAACCGACAAAAGCTGAACCTGAAAGGGGAAAATGAGCAAATTGAACACACACAAATTTTTTTTTGAAAGAAGACGAAATGAAAAGGACAAAGGAACTCCATACCGTTCCCCTCCGGCATTACTTCCTTGGGAGTTCTCCCTCCTCGAGGGTTGGGAACCCCGAAATTTCAGCACCCGAGGTTATGATCGCTGGCAAAAAAAAATAAAAGAAAGAGGTCAGCATACAAGAAGATGGACATATGACGTAACCAGAAGTCAAGATTGCTTACTGGCGCTCTGAAGAATGTCCGTCCAGTCGCTGTCAGGTGCGCCAACAGCGGTCCCCTCCTGGTACTCAGGCAATCCTGGATCTGCCTCTATTTCAAGTAAATCATGAAGTTCTTGAAAGGAGGCGGACATGTTTCGTCATAAGAGGGAAAGTCACCCTGATCATCGCTCCCTATACGTGTCTCGCCAACACCAATGTCCTTCTCAACATCACCTGCAAGAAGATATCGAAAGGGGAGGAAAGAAATCATAACCCTCCGAAAAGAGGGGGACCCCCATACGTGAAGGGTGCGACAACTAATCATATAAAATTGAAAATAGCTGTCGTTCTCTTTACCTCTCCCGGGGTCACCTGCAACTGGAATACCCTCATCCGGGGACGGGGCACCATCACGAACAGGGAGATAATCATCTGTCTCCATATCGCCGAACCCCTCATCATCCTGCACACCAGAGTCGGCTTCTACTACTATGGTGTCGGAAGGAGCTGGACGAGAACAGGCCAAAGTCAGCATCCTCTACTATGCCAAATGTTGAGGCTTACTCATATGCAGAAGATATACATTCAGAAATTAAGCAATCCATGCTGAATCGCCCAAAAAGGAAATGATGAGTAAGTTACCAGGCTCCTCAGGCAGAGGGTCCTCAATGACGTTCTCCCGGGCTGCTCTCTTAGAAGCACCGCAGTCAGCTCTAACGGCTGGCCGCCTCTTCGGGCGAGGAGAAGATGACTTTTTCTTGATTGGCTCAAAGACATAGCTTGCTGAAAAAAAAAATCAGGAGGTCAAATCAACAAGAAAATATAGCAAAAAATGATGGTAAAAAAAGAAAAAAAGAAATCATCAGTCTCCCTACTTGGCAAATGAGACACATACCGTCGGGTACAGGCGAAAAAGAGGGTGGCAATACTACCGCCCTCGGGCCCAGCTTCACAACTTTCCCTGCCTTACTGACGGCATCCAAAGATCCTGAAGACGGGTGCAATTATCAAGCTGAGAAATAAACTCCACTGGACCCACCGAGCAATGGAGTCCTTCAAATGCTGCTCCCAATGCGGCCAAAGGTCATTGGTGTAGCCATCAGGAAGAATGGGGCTGGATAAAGCCGCATTGGCGGGATACCCACAATCTGAAAGCAAATGCTGCCACCAAGAGTAATGCTTCTGCGGGGGAAGGCTCTGTTTGTCCTTTCGACCAAAATAGAAGACCGCTCCAAAGGTTTCATAGCCCCTGTGTACGCATGCTTCTCCGTCGAAGGGGGCTTCTGGGGTCCCTCCTTCTTCCGGCGAGACCCATGAAGGGACCGGTCTACAGCGGGGAATTGCTGCTTAAGAAAAGCAGAAGATATCGAAAGGGGTGGCAAATCCACCTGCACAACCGCTTCTCCTCAGCCTCCTTAATACGGTCGAGCTGCTCTCTGAATACATTACTATGCCGGAACCACCAACGGGCATAATAAATATCAACCTGTCCAGACCTCTCTGCATCGGGTAGAACACATCCAAGGGGAGGACCGCGCCGAATATAGTAACACCACCAGCTGGCGGCCACCAAATGTCTATCACTACCCCTATACAATCTGGCACTGAGAGGAAAATCAGCATTCGGAGGGGTCGCTTGATCATACCCGAAGTTACGGGCAAACCGATTCGGGTAGTAAGGCTCCAAAATCACGGCCGTGCCCTTCCGGAACACAAGGACACTCGGCCGGACACTGCATAACCAGCCTTTATAGAAAGAAGGATCTGCCTCTGGCTGCCCAGGAAGGAAATACTGTGTAGCCCCAGGACCATTAACCCCGAAAGGGCGAAATCCCCAAGAACAGTGCTGAAAATCAAACCCGCCTGGTCTCTAGAGGGCAGAAAAGATAAAGCTCTTCTGGCACTTCGCAATTGATCATAAGAAGCATGATTTGGGCAATTGCGGAACAAAAAAAGGAGAGGGGCTGAGGCATTCTCCAAATGCGTCTGCTGGCACAACCCAGGCAATAACAAACCGGCCCAGGCACTCAAATAATGTGTCGGCAACACCACAGCACGGTCCCGAGGCGTAAGACTGGCAGTCAAATTTCCCAAGCCATGAAAAATAGAAGCCAAGGCCACCGGCGCCAATGCAAGTTTCACTCCGTCCGCAAGGGCACAAGCCGGGTAAAGCACCTCCGGCCGAATATATCCATCCTCCCCGTAAGGTACAACAAATGTACTCAACCAATAGGCGAGATATGCCGCCAAATACGTCCTATCGGGCAGTCCACGGGGATTCCAACCTTTGTTTTTAGGAGCGGGCAGAAATCTGACATTTTTCTCCTGCTCAACCGACAACTGATAATAGTCACTCCACGAAGTGGTATCACCGGCAAAGCTGTTATAAAAAGCAGAAGGGGCCGTTGTAGAAAAAGGCAACCCATGCATGGAGCGACACTCTCACACTGGACTTACATGCTGAAGGAGGCTCATCCTTGCCCGCCCGGGCCAGGTCTCGCCAGACCTTTGTCAGATACCTCAGACTATATGGGGTGCAATAGGATCCCTTGCCCTTCGAATTGTCACGATGGAGGTCATCTAGGCACACTTCTTCGTACAGACGTCCACAAATGGGCAGACCAGATATTCGGTGAAAAGCCCATAAATCAATGGAAGTCTCACCCTCTGCGGTAGCAAAAGTGTTGAATCGCCTGTTAAACCTCTCTGCCAAAGCTTGCAAGAGGCCAGTATGACAAGGATAGCTGTATAAAGCGGCAGTCACAGCATGACGAATCCCAACATGATCCAGCAAATCATAATAATGATGCAGAACCCCCATGAGCCACTCAGTTGCTCCAAGGCGGAATCGATGTGATGAAACCACTGACCATCCGTCGTACCAGCTCGGTATTGACTCCTTTAAAATCTGACCAAGGAGGCAAAACTGGGAATAATCATCTGATGTATAAGCAGAGCCAGAAGGCAGCAACTCAGCCCTGGAAAAGAAAAGCCTGACTTTGGCAGTCCATATACCTCCCAGAGAGCAGGTATAATCGTCAACGTCTCTGTGACAGAATCAGTAACTGAACCGAAAAAGCCCAACTGCTCAATGTCTGGAAACTGAATAAAGGTAGGACAGTCTGGGGGAAAACTGAGATATGAAAAAGTACAGGTACCCATCATGCTATCGCGGCCTGACAGAATGGCCCGCTCCAACTGCTCTCTTTCTGAGACCACGGTAGCATCATCAGCATCCGGATCATCTATGGTAAGCTGTTGGATAAAGGGGAAGAGATGCTCATCCAGAGGGAAATGCTTTGGATAGCCATTATCCCTCAGATACTGATAGTAGCCGCCACGCTTGATAATCAAGTTCAAGTCAACCTGGCCTTCCTCAGGTGCCTGGGTCTCCAGGGGACCCCTCGCACAAGATAGAAAACCCTATCAACAGAAACAAGTTCTCATGTGTGATCATCGCGGAGCCAGCTGGGGCATCCGAACCTGGGTAAGCATAGAAGTGCCAACCCGACTGCGCCCTTGATCAACGGCTCCGCGACCTCGAGACATCTCGCAATCTGCATGAAGAAAAGCAAACCAAAAAGGTGCTGAGATGATTAGAATAATCTCATGAAAGAAAAGAAATATCACAAGTGGGGGATCATCATACAACAACTAATATGATAGAAAGAAACAAGCCTCCCAAGTGAATGATGAAAGAAAGGCACGGGCCGCTCGCCGTCATGCCCGACAAGCAGCCCGTGGGGGGCATTTGTTGAACAAAATTTTCCTCATAAAGAAATTACTTGTTTTAAATAAATAGAGCAAGTATATGAGGAGAAGAAAAGGTTGGCCCCAAATCCATGATTCAGAAACTTCGGAACGAGTAAAGATAGAAAAAAATTGTTCCTCTGAATGTTCAAGTGGATAAAACAGCAGAAGACAGAAATAAACTGCTACGTATGGTCGAGTTTCGGAGGAAAACTATCTCGAGTAAAATCGGGGCTGAAATTATGCAAACCCCGGTATACTCAGATAAAAAAATCTCCGTCGCTCGATCATTTCAAATGTCCAGAATGAATGAGTCAAAGGGAAAATATCTATCCGTGACCCGGACAAAAGATATCCCTTGAAGATTTATTTTAGGATTTCCGGAATGAGTGAATCACTTATTTCTGTTTTTTTTCTGAAAGGAAATAGGGACAGAGAGGAAAAAGAAATAATTCTGTGCCTGAGAAAAAATCTCTCATGATTCCGGGATGTACGGAATTAAATCCCGCAGTTCTGAGATGTTCAGAATTCATCTCGCGTGTCTGGTTGTCCGGTGTTTCCGGTACAGCCGCGGAAAGAATGTCCCAAAGAATCCTACATATGCAAGAGACAAGTCAAGTACCCATGTCTGCAGAAAATGACAAATGGGTGTTTGCACTGAAAAAAGAATGCCACGTACGGAAGAAAAGGACAGGTCAGGATATATATGTCGGAATGGGGATGCACAGACCGGTGGGGGTCCCATCGGGACTCCCATGCTCGCTCGGTGGGCGCCCAGCGGAGCACCCCCCCGCGCGCCCGGTGGGGCGCGCCCACCGGCGCGCCCGCGCCGTCCGGTGGGGTGCCCATCGGGGCGCCCGAGCGCGCGCCCGGGGGGGCGCCCACCGGCGCGCCGCGCGCGCCCGGTGGGGCGCCCACCGGGGCGCCCGCGCGCGCGGCCGGTGGGACGCCCACGGCGCCCGCGCGCGCCCGGGGGCGCCCACCGGGGCGCCCGCGCGCGCGCGCCCGGTGGGACGCCCACCGGCGCCCACGCGCGCCCAGTGGGGCGCCCATCGAGGCCCCCGCGCGCCTGGTGGGCCCCACCGGGGCTGTGTGCGCCGGTGGGAGTCCCATCGGTGCTTTGCACAGGTGGGCCTCCCACCGGCCCCCCTTTTCCTCTCTCTCCGAAGCAAAAAAATATGTACCTGGTGGTGACTCCCCGATGTCTTGAAGAATCCTCGGTGGACTGCCCACCTCCCCTCAAATCTCCTATAAAAGGAGAGGAGCTCCAAGAAAGAAGAGAGCTTTTTTTGAACTCCGGAAAACTTCAAGTCCTGAACTCCAGAAGAGAGGAAGAAGACTCGGAGAGAAGAAGAAGAAGAGAGAGAGAGGAGGTCCCCCCTTCTCATACTTATGTATTTCCCTTTTGGAGCTTACTTAAAATGGATGGATAAGTTCATTACGTCGAATTTATGTAAAACACCCCATATGAGTCAACAAAAATGACTCTATGGACATAGAAAATGAAATGAAGAAAAAAGGAGATGTACCCGAATTCATGAAGTAATGATATTGTTTTATAAATTAGAAGAAAAAATCTGATTTATTTTTATAAAACGACCAATGAACATGGTCAATGTTAAATTGAATGAATATCACATGAAAATAAATATCAAAAGATTCAAAAAAAAATCTGAAACAATATTTCGACAAGATATGATCAACAAGGAAATATTTTCGCGATGATTGTGGTCTGTAGAAAATTACGGAAACACCCTCAAGAGATCAAAAAATTGTGGAAATATCTTTTAAAGGATTAGAGAATTCCATAAAAATTCCCTTGGAACAAAATCGCAAATCAGTCCCAGAAACGCGGGAAACGACAAATCAGTCCGTATTTTGGGATGAAAACGATGAATCAGCCCTCATTCTCAGGGTGTAAATGCAAATCAGTCCCTAGAAACGAAGGGAATAACGAATCAGTCCACATGTTCGGGGCGAATTACTGATTAGTCAATTCATGAAGGATAAGGGTAATCAGTCCCCATTGAATGGGGCATCTTTATGAAAAGTTCCAAAAAAAAGGAAAACATGATAAATATGTTCCCGTTTCGGCAAGGGTTCTAAAACAGCCCCCAATGTGGATACATATATTGATGAAATGGTTGTAATCCCACACGGGAAGAAGAACCCGATGTGAAGGGAATTTTTCTCGCTCATAAATAGTTTTCAATAGCCAGGTCTAGCCATGTATCAAAGGTATTCGAGTTCTCCTCGATGTAAATGAAACGTCGAGTTATCGACGGGGAATGGTCCAGTACACGACACCCAAATCGTCTGATGAATGAAATTCGTCTGTTTAACAGACTGGCACGCCCGCGAAATAGATAAACATCGAAATCTATCTTTTCCTACAAAAGATAAAAAGATTTTGAAAGAAAAAATTTTCGCGTGTTTAAACAAATGCAAACTTTTCTTTTCTTAATTCATCAATCAATCAACTATCTCAAAATAGAGCAATACATGTGTTTATATAGGTGTGGGCTATTCCCAATTCTAATAGACTTCAAATTAAAGATAGACTTCTATCCCTAATAAGACTTGTCATATTAGAAACCTAAAAAAAAAAAAATACAGAATCCTACCCAAATTAGACTTTGACTCAGATAAAGAAATGAAAATTACACAATAAAAACTAATTGGACTCTAATATGACCCTTTTGGACATTTTTACCCTTAGACTTAAAATGGTGCGAAAATTGCACCAAAAATTACAGAAAAATAAAAAATCTCCAATGGGCTCCAAATGGGCCAAACCAATTATGTAGCTTCTCGCTCCCCATCAAAAGAGAAGTCAAAGAGGCAGCAAAATAGCTCAGCCGAATGAAGAATCAAAGTCATAAACATTGGCAAGGGTTTCGCAGAGCAAGCATGATAGCCCATTTCAAAATATCTATTCAAAATATCTACACGGGCCACACGCCGTCATCCTTAATCCCGGCATGTACCTCGTGGGGGGCATTTGTTAGACCCCAGAAATTTACAATGGGCATCTATATAGGGATGTCGAAGAATATTCATACTGATCTGATATTTACTTAAGTAATATTGGGTCTTGGTCTTTCAAGTGAGAAAAGACTTATTTTGAAGGCCAACTTCAAATCCTTCAACGAAGTACAAGTTCAAGAAGAACAACACTTCGGAGAAGAAGATAGTTTCAAAAAATCTTCGATGACACGATGTCAACAAGACCAAGCGTTCAAAGAAGATTACAACTTCAAATCCACTTGCAAGGGGAAGCACCAAGCACTTGCAAAGGGAAAATACAAGCAACTCTTCGTTAGAAGAACGCCGGGGAATGAAGCCCAAGGGTCCTCTCGTTACAAGAAAATAGGAGGGTACCAAACAACCCCCGGCAAGGCCCGGGGGGTTATATTTATAGGGGAAACCAAGGAGGAGAAGACCCCTCTGGGTAGGAAGACCCCATACTCCGAGAGGGGGGGCTCTTCGAGTAGGAGGCCCTCCCCCTCTCTCTGGGTAGGGAGGTCCCTTACCCGGAGAGGGGGGCTCTCTTTCTCCGGGTAGGGAGATCCCTACCCAGAGAGACTCTCCTCTGAGTAGGAAATTTTCTACTCGAAGAGGGGTCTCTTCGGGTAGTCTACTCCGAGAGAGCCCTGTGGACACGGGAAAAATATATATATAGGCGTATGGTATATATATGTGTTGTTATGTATATATATGTGGGTGTATATACATGGTGGAGTTACATATGGTTATCGTTACATAGAAGCATATCATTTGATTTTGTTTATTCATTTCGTTTTATGTGATTCATGTATTCATTCCCATGCTTTGAATTTGGCGGGGCGTGCCAGTCTGTCTAACAGACAGAAGAAAGAGTCCACACAATGCGGAGAGAGTATTTTGGGCGTCCTTGGAACGGACGGGTATGATGTCCGTGGACGGACGATGGATTGTCCATTGTGAAATGGACGGGATGCCCGTGTGACGGGCGACTAGGGTGCGCCGTTTTTTATCTGAACTCCTTGAGTCTCGTATCTATACTCATCAGGTGATTAGAGTAGCATGTGCTGGACCTCTGTCTCCATCGACCGGAGTCGGTGTTACATTTACATCGAGTTAAGACTCCTGGTGTTATTAACATCAGTTTAACCCGAATACCATTCATAGCAAAGATGAGAAAAATATGCACGCTTTTAGAAAAATCCTGATCATAAACATGTTTTTCCTTTCTTTTGATTATTTTGAATATTTTGCTTGGGTATTTCATTTTTGAATGACTGCCTTTTTGGAGTCCAAAGTGTGATTTTGAGAGGGGAACGGTGCATACGTGGACCTATTTGAGGTTTTTCTTTTATTTGCAAAAGGTGATTAGAAATTTTTATTTGGGAAAACACGAGGATTGTTATTGTGAATAGGTATATACCCGTGGATTTGATTCTGAACTTGGGGGTATTTGACCCGGATAACACTTCCGTATTAGAAGGATTACTGTATCAATTTTTTCATATGAGGTTCTTTTACAATGCCTTTTTAGCAAAGTCTGAATTTGAGGTAGAGTTTCTTTCCCTCATTTCTCACTCATGTGGATATGATTTCTGGAGAAATATGAATATATCTCCATGGAAGTCTTGTCATATTATAGTTCTTTTCTGGAAACTGTCCACATGGGACATGATTTTATGAGTATGCATATGTACTCTCGGGGCATCTGAGCACAGTTCGGGTCTCCATGGACGTTCTTGTCAATTGAAGTTCCTTTCTGGAAACTGTCCATATGAACGCAGTTCTTGTGAGTAACATTCGTGCTGCTCTTTGGAGTATCTGAGCATAGTTTGGGTTGTTTCCTTTTTCTTTGGATGTGGTATATCAATACAATTTCATAAATTCATTTTGGCAGAGTTTCTGCCTATACGTGCCCTCACGGAGGTATATTAATATGAACATGTAGTTTATCCATGTGTCCTCGGAGAATCTTTGTCCGGAGGGATTTGCCTTAAGGAGGTATGTGTGTATGATCATAAATTTGCAGTTTATGCATTTTTCTCACTGGTATCTCTATTTGAATGGAGTATCCGGGCAAAGAGGTACCATCTGCATATGCAGAATCCCTTTGAGAGGCATACGCATGTAATACGAATTTATGACTATATAGACATGTTTATGGGCGGCGACTCCATTTGGGCAGAGGTTCCTCTTGGGAAGACATGTATATGAATACAAAGTTCGTGATTATATTGATATGTTTTAGAGAGAGAAACCCGGACATGGGCAGAGCTTCCTTTCAAGAAACACGTGTATAGGCACAAATTTGAATTTTATAGATATGTTCTAGGCGGAATCTCCACTTGGGCAGAGTTTCCTCTAGGAAACATGCATATAAAAATACGAATTTGTGAATATACAAACATGTTCTTGGGCAGAATCTCCCCTGGACAGAATCTCCTAAGAAAAATATCAATATAAACACAGATTGAAAATTATAGATATGTTCTTAGGTTGAATCTCCACTTGGGCAGAGTTTCCTCTAAGAAGCATACATATAAAAATACGAATCTGTGGAATATATGAATACGTTTCTCGAGCAGAATCTCCACTTGGGCAGAGTCTCCTCTAAGAAACATATGCATATAGCACAAAACACACCATCCCGGAGAGTTTAAAACTCGATGGGAGGTGGCATAAATTACAAAGGTATCTAAAATACCATATGTCCGGGGTGGACGGTATTTAGAACCTATAAACCGTGAGGCCGGTGCCGCTATTGCGGACTTTTAGCCGATGAAGTTTGTCGATGCCGTATATGAACAACTTCTCAATGTTCGGGAGGAAGATTTGGTACCTTGACTCACAAAGAAAGGAGATTGAGAACGAAGAGGGGAGCTTGGGGATTTGGAAATTTCTATCTCCTTCAACTTTGAAAGAAGGGGACAATAAAAAGGGGGCTATAAACATTTTCTGACCGGGGGGAGGGAGAGATAGAGAGAGAGAGAGAGAGCCCGAGCCCGAGAGCCAGCCGGAGAGCCTTTACATGGGGAATGGGGGTAACTTTTATAGGGGAAGGCACCCCCTTACATTGCATGGGATTGGGGGGTCTAGCCGATGGGGGGTTCCATCGTTAGAGGGAAAATTCCCTCTAACCGATGGGAGCACATCGGTTAGAGGGTAAAGCCCCTCTAACGATGGGGGTACCATCGGTTAGGGGGCTATTTTCCTTTTCTTTTTTTTTTTAATTTTCTGTTTCTATTTTTTTCTGTGTTTTTTCTGTGTGGTTTTTCTGTTTTCTGTTTTTTTTTTTTTTTAAAGGGGCCCCTTAACCGATGGAAGTTCCATCGGTTTAAGGGGGAATCCCCCTAACCGATGGGAGCACCATCGGTTAGGGGAATCCCCTAAACCGAGGAAGCTCCATCGGTTAGAGGGGAGTTCCCCTCTAACCGATGGAAGTACCATCAGTTGGAGGGGATTCCCCTTCCAACGATGGAAGCTCCATCGGTTAAGGGGGAGTGTCATTCTGGACCTTGTCGGAAGTTCTGCCGTCTCGGACGGAGAATCAATTGCAAGTCTTTGGAGCTTCGTGGCGGACTTGTTCTCGTACTCATCTTTCACATGTGGTCTTGTAGACCTCGTAATGCCGGAATTCTTCCGTGCCGTATTTTATTCGGAGATTTATTCTCCTTGCATCTCCCACTTGCTGGGATGCTTGACAATACTTGAGAGCTTGAACGGCTTTCATCAGAAACTTGGATTAAGTCATGACTTTAAGTAACCTTGGGGTTACCTTAATCATAACCACCTTGTCCCCCTAATCAGCGCCGTTAAACCGGTTAGGTGAAGTCAACATTTTCCCGTAATTACCAACTCCTGGTTAGGTAGCCATCCTCCTTACCTCAGGCTAACTAACTGGTTAGTTACCTACATGTGACTGCCACCTACTCGTCTTGTTGGACCACTATATAAGGGAGCATTGGTTACTCCTCTTAACAAGCATCCAACATATACACATATAAATATTTTCTTTCCCAACAAGCCCCCTCTCCGGATAGTCTACTCAGAGAGGGGTCTCTCCTAGTAGATCTCTCTCCTCCTCCCCCTCATTTAAACAAGGGGAAACCCCTATAAATACCCCATATAGTCGGACGACCAGGGGGGGGGGGAGATTTTGGGGAGTGGAAGATTTTGAAAAGAGAGAAAAAAGGGTCGAAGCTCTATTCGTGCTCGGCATGAAGGTATTCGTCCCCGGCAAGCCAAGGTCGTCTCCTCCGACTGTAAAACCTTTGTGTAATCCCCCCCATCTCGAGCTAAACTCATGGGGCATTTAATTTAATATACATGTTTATATCTCCATGTTGAGCGAGACTCCATGGATATGAAAATGTCATGTGTTCCAATGTTTAAATATTTTCCATGTTGAGTAAGTTCTCCATGGGTATAAAATATTTAAACATGTTCGTATTCATTTCCCTCATGTTGAGTAAGAGTCCACGAGGATAAAATGTTTATGTGTTCAAATGTACATGTCTCTATAAGGAGACCCTATCCAAGCAGGGACTCTGGCCGAGGCATACTCGTATATTCACAATATATATTTATATGTGCGTATTTCTATGGGGAGACTCTGTCCATACAGAGACTCTGCCCAAAGTACGACCATATGTTCATCACATATGTTCGTGTGTGTCTTTGTGCGGAAACTCTACCCATGCGGAAACTCTACTCGAGACACGACTCATTCAAATGTTAAATAAATTCTCGGGTTCATGCCCATTTGTCCTGTCAAAAGTGCATGTTAAACTTACAAATGGAGTCCATGCCCCTTTTTAAAAGTTTGTTTCGTCCGTTAAAACAGATTCATCGTGTCTTTGTTTTCTATAAAATATAAACCTCGACTTTACTATCAAGGGTGTTCAGATTCAATCCGATGTAAATTAACATCGATTCTAGTCGATGGAGAAATGGTCCAATACACGAAACTCAAATCGCCTGATAAAATAAATATGCGGAATAAATGTGTTAAAAAATAACAAAAGGCGCACTTGTCCAATAAATGGACATAAGAAATTTCCCGCATCGAGCGGATTACAAATTCTATCTGGTTGACAGACTGTCACACCCACAAGCAAATAAAATAATAATAATAGCAAAATGAAGAGAAGTTTATTTTCCACGTCCAACATGTACAAACCAAAGATAACATCCATAAGGTGTGCAAATAATTTATTGACATTCAATAGGTCAATGAGCCTAGGCTTCACATTAGCCCAGTTTTTGCACATCTCACAAGACTTCAGTTTGATCGACTCCATAGCAGCTGCTGATCCTTGGGATAGAGTAATACCCCAGCCTTGGGTTAGGGAAGGAGGTAGTATACCCTCATATTCTCAGGAAAGATTTACTGAAAAATGAAGTGGATTATAGATTTACCACCAATGTTATTGAAATAAATAGAGGTAACATTCAGAGGTAGATGAAAAATTCTTATACTAACTTCAACAACAAAACATAACCTATGAGTAACATAACAAAGCTTATACTTAAAAAGACACCATTTCATGCTGCCTTGTGTTAAACTGGACTGCTGTCTCATGAACACTACAACACTCTGAGCATCTTCAAACAAGGATGACAACTCACATTTTCCTCGCAAATGATTTATGTACTCAATGACAGTCTCCGTCTAACAATTTAGTCAGGTTCAACTCAAAATGGCATGGCTTAGTGGGATACTTGGTTTCAGATTTGTGGTCACCCATGAAATCTCAAGACTCATTCCACCATCCATTTTGAGAAGGGGAGATGATTCCAGATTTGGTTACTTGCCCTGTTCAGGGTGACACACAGCCTAAGGCTCTCTCAGATCCATTCTCGTCATAGCCATGGGCTTTAGGGGGGTGTAAACGATCCGAGTCGAGTCGAGTTATACTCTGCTTGAACTCGAATTCGTTTATATTTGACAAGCTCGAACTCGGCTCGAACTCATCGAGCATTCAACTGCTGCTCGAACTCGACTTGTCACAATTTTTTAAAACTCGAACTCGACTCGTTGAACAACTCATTTATGTTAAACGAGCCTAATCGAGCTTAAATTCGAGTTCTAACACAAACTCATAATTAAACTTAAAACTGAATATTTAAATAAATTTAATTTTTAAAAAATATTAAACGAGCTCCTCGCTCGATTGCCAAGACGGCTTTTATTTTTTATTAGAAGACCAAAAATGACATGGAAGACTCGTGGTGAAGGGGGCCATTTATGGCAACCCAGTCTTGCCAACAATTTCTCACAATCGATATGGGACTAAACACAAGGCACTGAGGGAGCTCCCAAGTAGGGTCCGGCCAGGTGCAGGGGTGGGCAGCCGGACGTCGGAGAACACCACAGTGGGCACCGCGATGGCATCTAGCATTGCCGAGAAGCACCGGGGAGCCAAGGAGGGCCGCGGCCCGCGATGTCCGCAGATGGCTTCCGCCCAGGGACGGAAGCTCCACCGTGGCCCGTAGAAGGAGCTCCAAGATGCCGTCGCCCGCCATCGGCTCCGTCCAGAATGGCGGAGTGTCCGCGGTGGTCGCCGACGTCTCCGGAGGCCAACACCACGCCACGCGCTTAGCCACGCGGCCCGCACCCTACATAGGCGCTCATCGCCATCGTCGGGAGGAGGAAGAAGACTTCACGGTGCCTATGGACCCAAGAACATTTGATATTGTGTATAAACTTTTTTCTCATTTGATTCATCCTAGATTTCACCTATATATCTTTACTTAATTTGTGTATGTACCCCTAACTTATTTACTCTAAAGACTGTGTTTATATTTTATATGTTTAACTTTTACATACCAACCCTAACTTTTATTTTTATTTCTTATATCTCATTTTGTCAAAGTATACAAAGAATTTATTCTCTATAAAATATTTAATAATTTAACTTATTTAATGTCGAGTATTTAAATGAATTATTAACGAGTACTAAGACGAGTTCTGACCGAACATTTAATGAGCTCTTAAACGAGTTGTTCACGAGTATAATCGAGCCGAACTCACATGCGTTCAAACTCGGCTCGTTTATGAACCGAGCTTTATTTTTGTTCAAACTCGGCTCTTTAATTAAATAAACGAGCCAAACCGAGTTTTTATTGAGTCGAGTTTCAAGTTACTTGTCGAACGTATCAGCTCGTTTACACCCCTACCCACAGGGCACAAGATAGCTATATTGCAGCCTAGTTTCCTGGGGAAAAAAAAAACTTGTCCATATACCACTAGGTGATGCGGGGATTTCCCCAGTTGTGATCATCATTCCACTGAACCTAAAGGGTGAACAAGTGCTATCAGTGTTGTGTGTCAGTGTCACACATCTGGGTAAACGAACATGCAGGTTTACCTCTGACCTTAGCATAAGATCAAATCTCAGTTCATAAAGGAAAACAAACCAACGGGGGAGTTTTAAGTAAACACCAATGAAAATGATGCAGAATGCAGAATGGATACCCATCTCATCCAAAAAGTAAACTCAGTTCAAGGAGGATGACTAAATAATCTCTTACTTTTAATTTAATATAGCAGTTAGAGGGTAGGTTGAAAATGCAAAAACAGATGCGCATACATAAACTATAGATCAGTCCCAAGGAGGATGAATACATAAATTAAAATTTAACTTAACAATTACAGGATAGAAATAGAATCTTACCCCAAATTCAGTATTAACTAAAGACTCAACAAAATCCATGAGTTGAATTTTTGCCCATAGAAAATATTTGGCAGAGTCATCTGACTGAGGTGGATGCCTCCAAGGAGCACCAAAATGCAACTGACTTTCCAGGATCCTTCCATTTCGTGCATCATCGACAAACTTTTTGAGAATATTCAAGGCTGATTCCATTGCAGGGTTCACAACAGTAACCTAATGGAAACATAACCATAAAAGCAGCAACTCAAAAGGCGAGAATAGATAACACGTCTCCAGAACCATGATATGAACTATGTTACCAAAGTGATTGAAGCGATTACCTAGGGCATGAGGCCCTCGGCGAGCTCAGGCCTCAATGGCCACCTTCTTTGCCCTTGTCTGGCCCACAAATTGGCCCATTAAGATTAAGTGAGTAATCTTAGGGTTTATATGTTTGAGTGTGAATTTGTTTACTTGCAATTTTGTTTGTTAAACTTTACATAGAGGAATGAATGGATTTTGGAAGTTATATGATAATTTGGCACATAGGAATGAATAATTATATGGAATATATTTGTTTTATGCATCCATTTAGGTGATATTCATATATATTGATATTTCTGAACTATATATTTATTTAATAATCTATCGCCCAAAACACCTAGGCCATCCCTAGGCATTTGAGCTAAGGCGACCCCTCGGTCGCCTCAGCTGCCCCTTGCCTCTGACTACGAAGGATATTGAATATCACTGGGCACATGAAGTAATAAATATTCTAGGATAACTTATGTGGCAACCAAATTCATTTGCACAAAATGGGAGTTCAAGTTAGTACTTCTAAGATCTGCAAAGTTTTGCAACTGAGTAAAAGAGAGAACATATATAAGTTTATTACCATGATCTTACAGAATTTCAAAGAGTTGCTGAGGCTACAGCAACCATTTAGGTGTCACTGTAGACTTTGATAATTTAGGACTAGGCTTTTTGCAACTGAGTAAAAGAGAGACAAATATATTTTATTACCATGATCTTACAGAATTTCAAAGAGTTGCTGAGGCTACAGCAACCATTTAGGTGTCACTGTAGACTTTGATAATTTAGGACTAGGCTTTAATGAAAATGTCTTCTGAACCTTGCCCAAGAGAAATGGTCATAACTAAGTGTCCAGGCAGGGCAAGGACTGTAAACTTTGAAACAACAAGGAATCAACTCCACATATTTATCATCACAGTTAAGGTGTTGAAGTATGCAAATTCTAATCCCATAGAGATCAATGGAGTGAGGCTGTGCAGGAGCTAAGGTGGAATATTGGACTGAATGCGCAATTGCACATGGTCAGGGCTTCCATAAGAGACTGAAGCGTTAGGGAGGGCTTCAAAGAGCCTTGTCACTGAAGATAGCCTAAACAGGCTTGTTCTTTCTCCTTTTTACTTTACTGTTGCTCTCTTTTTTCCTTCTTTTCTTTTTTTTTTGGGGGGGGGGGGGGGGGTTGATTTTCAATATGAATCACGAAAACAAGGAATGCAATCAATGGGTCTAGCAACAGTCAAATGATATGACAATGATTTAGGTCACATCCAACTTGCTGGTAAAAAGGAAAAAGCAAGGATGGCCATGACCATGGAAGGCAGAATCGGCCGATCTGGATCGGGATCAGTCGATTCTGGATTGGATCGGCCTGGCCATGGCCGATCCGGTTGATTCTGGCCGATTCGGATCGGGATCAATCCTCGCCGATTCCTGGGCCTATCCAATCCTGCCTTTCATGGCCATGACACTTGCAGATGTGTCTATAATCCACATCATGCAGGAAAAATATTAGGAAAGAATGAGGTTTCTAATACCATATTTTATTTTGACTTTAGCCCAAGGTTTTGTTAATTTAAAAAATAAATACCAGATATGGATTTTGCATGGTGTCCAAACTTTATTCAAGTAGGGTGAGTGTAAATACAATTTGATAGATTTTGGATTTCTCATGATTTCCTTTGGATAAAAACAAAATATATAAGCTGATATAACAAGTTAAAATATTAGAAAACAAGCCAGAGTGATCAGTGAACTGTAAAGAGCACCAATGAGTTCAATCCGTTATGGTACTGAAATTTGTTATGGTACTGAATGCATGATTAATAATAATTTGAAGTCTATTCATGAAGATTGGAAGTACTTGTAAATATGCCAAGTAGGCATCTACAATATCCTCAAAGTTGCTCCTCCCATCCAGCAAAATCCTGCCAAACGAAAGAAAAGACAACTACAAATGATACAATTCATTGCCAGACAAACTAAAGAGGTGCTGCACAAGCAGAAACATAAATCAAATGGTGATAAATCAATTTTCTCTTGCAATTGAACTTGCTCCTTCAAAGGAAAAATAAAAAGAGGGAAAAGGTGACATCCAAATGGTTCAGTACATACCCAATGAATTCTCTAGGTAAATTCATTTCACAAGACTATATGAAGATGTCACTCCAAACGTGTTTTAAGTTTGTGACACTCCCATGGAATTACAGTTTGACTCAGTTTACTATAATTGTTATGTCCCTAGGCATACTGTTTTACCTTTTCCTGATTTGCTGTGCTACGAGAGAATATAAGACTGGAAGAAGCTCCATAGATGCGCATCCTGGGTCTCGAACTTGGGACATGTCTTTGCTTTGGATTAAGCCTAGGCCACCTGGTGGGGACATCCGAGCCTGGGACCGGGCCAACCAGGTCCAAGTCTATCAAAGACAGAGGCAACGTGCAGCGACAACGACACCCATATGGCTTGGCGATGGGCTTCCTTGACTTTCAAGTGTCTATTTTAGTTGTTTGAGCATTTGGTTATATGAATAAGGCCCAAATGAGGCACATTAGAGTGTTTTCTATTTTCTGGGTATTTTCGGGTGCGAATTTTGCCCATTTTTAGGTCTAAGGGTATTTTAGTCCAATAAAAGGTTAAAAAGGGGTCATTAGGGTTTTATCTCTATAAATTAGGTTGTATCCCACTTTTGGGGAATAATGATGATTAGAAGATAGCTTTGACCAAAGTCTTCTTGTCGTCTCCTTCAGCGGGTGGAATCCCCAGGGTGGAAGCCCAACCCCGTTCTTCTTCTTCCTCCTCCACTCCTCACCATTCCTATTTTCTTTCTTCTTCTCCCTCCACGCCCTCTGTGCCGCATCACCACCTGGCCTAGCACACCAAACAACAAAAATCCTGATTTTCAGAGGTTTGACTCCAGGTTGGAGGTCTGGAAGGCCAAGACTTTGTCTTATGGTGGCAGGTTGGTCTTGTACAGTTCAGTTCTCGACAGTCTCCCAACATACTTTCTGTCCATGTTCAGAATTCCTAAGGAGGTGGCTATGAAATTGGAAGGCATACCGCGAAGATTCTTTTGGCATGGCAGTGGGGACAAAAGTAGAAGTTGGCATGATGTGGCATGGGGGTGAGTGACCAGAAGTAGGGAGCAAGGTGGATTGGCGTTGAAGAGTATTCGGGAATTCAGCATGGCTTTATTAGGGAAATCGCTATGGAGATTAGCGGCTTGTGAGGAATGCTTGTGGACTTCTATTATTAGCCAGTGGTACTTTGGGAGCTCCAGAATTTGAGATTTGTCACCTTCCCCGAGATCTACCACTTCACCCTTGTGGTGGGACATATGTTCCTGTGGGGATATTGTCATTGTGGGCACCACGATTTCTGTGGGCAAAGGTGACTTGGCAGTTTTTTGGAGGGATACTTGGTGTGGGGATATCCCGTTCTGTGTGGAATTCCCCAATCTTTTTTCAGGTGGCAGCGACTCCTCTGTGTTCAGTTTCTCAGGCTTTTGATCCTTCTCTCCCTGGGAGGGTGTGGGCACCAGAGGAGTTTGAGTCAGATTGAGATTAGTCAGTTGGTGGAGATGCTTGCTCGGTTCTCCTCCTTTTCCTTCTCTGACGCTTCAGATAGGTGGATGTGGAGGTGGGACAAGGGAGACTCTTATTCAGTGAGATCAGCATATCAGATTATGTCGGACGGTGGGTTGCATCATGGTCTCCAGTTTCAGGTTTGGAGACCTCGGACCACACTAAAGGTTAAGGTTCTCTTCTGGATTGGCTAGCTCCCAACAAGGGATAGACTCCTCCGCCTCTTTCCAGAGCTCCTGTCCATGTGTGTGCTTTGTGGGGTGGATGAGGAAACTATTGATCACTTGTTTGTGGGTTGTTCTTATGTTTGGTTGGTAGGGTACCACTAGTGGACATATTCCTCTTGTTGGCGATGTGCATTCCTTCCTACTCAAGTGGAGGAGACGTGGGCCGATCAAGGGTGATAATACAATTTGATGGCTCATTCTTCATGCTACGTTGTGGATGCTTTGGACAGAGAGAAACAATCGGTAGGGCTGCCAAGGATGCTGAGTATCTTTTTGGTGTCATTTGTAATAGAGTTAAGGAGTGGGCAGTCAAGCTTTGTAATGTGAATAATCAAGATTCGCCTCTTTTTGCTTTTTTTTTTTTGGGGGGGGGGGGGGGGGGGGGGTAGTGTGGGTTGTTGATGGGAGTGGCTGGTGGGGTATAGTCAGGCTGTGCAGTTTTTTGCCCTTTTGTAAAGCCAATACTTGTCTATTCTGACTTCTTTTTAATTCATACAACAGTGGTACCATCCATTTCTCAAAAAAAAAAAAAAAAGAAGCTCGATGGATGCATAAATTTATCAAGGATTCCAGGTGAATGGTGTATTCTGGTAAATGTCCTAGATATGAATTAGAGATGTATTAGATGCAGAATATAGACTTACATCTTCTTTCCACCTTCATGAATTGAAGACCTCCATCAACAGGGTAGGAGTAAAAGATCGAGGTAGTGTGACATCTACCAAACCCTAAGTTGCATGCATAATTCTCTCTTCAATCCTTTTTTTCCCCTCATTTATTCCACTCTCTCAATAGGGAGAACAATAACATAACTAAAAAGAAAGAAAAGAGAACCTCTGGAATAGTCAAGAGACTCAAGACCTGATTTCGCATTAGCTTCATGAAGACACAGGAAAAAAAAGTCTCCAATAAACTGTTGCACATGTTGCAGAATGCTATGTTGAACATGAATAGTTGTATAATGTAACTCAAGTGGATTATAAGTCACACACTCACACTTACTCCTGGTAATAATTGCATTGCATAAGTGCGTATAAATCAGAAAGATGGCGTGGGTTAGGCCCAAGAACTTCATCGATCACCTTCCACTGCAGTAGGTAAAAGAACAATAAAAATTTTCAAAGCAGAGAGTTGAAAAGCAAGGGAAGCTACACAAATAAGGATGTATGTATGGTATGCAACAAAGTACTGACCTCAGATTCACTGAAGACTTCAGGAACCATATGCAGTTTAGATTCCTTGGGAGTCCAGCCAAATATCTACAGATACTTGCACAAGAAAGCTAAATAAATAAATAAAAGGTACAAACAATGATAAAGGAAGAATATTGACCCAAAATAACTTTAACCCTAAAAAGGACATCAATAAAATCCAAAGTTTCTTAACCATAAGATGCCAATTTAACTAAAATAAAACATGAAAGAGGAAACAAACATAAAATTCTTCTCAATTACCTCACGGGATATGAATATGCCCGGAAAACCAAAGTCAACATAGGCTTGGTAGGAATAGTAGCTGGAAAGATTTGAACAAGTATTAGATTGGCAAGCCCAGTAGGTAATAGAGCACATATGATTCTTGAAAAAGACTTGTGATTTTATAACAAAGAGGGAAAAAATAAATAAAAAGGTAAATTAACATTGTGTGACCTGTGTCAAGAGAGCAAGTGAAAAGACTGTGAGATGGGAAATGAAAATTGTCAATCTCATGGATGGCTTCTGAAATCGAAGTAATGATAAGGGGACCCATCATCTGAAAAATAGGACAATATCTGTTGTGTGTGAAAACCTCTCTTTCTAACTTTTGAGGGCAAGTTTCTTTGAGATTTAAGCAATGTGAAAGGGATTTCAAGGTCAAGAATGTAGGTCAAGATTTAGCTTTAACGCCTTGGTTATATCCTCTTCCTAGTACCCATGACTTCTCAGTGATGATATAATTGGGGTGATGGAATTCTACCTTTGTAAGAGAGAGACCAAGACAAATGAAACATTGACAATGTGGACAGAAATCTCAGTTTTTTTTTGGGAAGTCTTACCTATCTGAAGTTACAATAATGACGGGCAAACACCTCTCATTAACACCTAATGCTATCAATCTCCATAAAAAGCTGTCATGGTACATAGCTGCAGGAACTGTTGAATCATCCATAGATATTGCCTTCCGCAGGACTTCAATATTGTTTATAACTAATTTTGGCTGCAACAACAAGAATCTTGGCATAAATAAACTCTTTCTTATACACTAACAGTAGTTTTAAATTGCAAAATTGAGAGAGGCAGAGAGAAAGGGAGGGAGAGAGGGAAAAAAATTCCCAAATTATTGCCTTGTTAGATGTTTAGAAATCTCAATTTGGTATAGAAAGCTAAATGGATAAAAACAATAAAAAGAAAGCAGAGTTCGTAGAGAGGAAACATGACATAAAAGCAAAAAGATGCACATGCCACTTATTGACTCAACTCAAGGACTCCCTAGCGCATGATCCAAGTTATCCAAAAATGTAAAAATTAGATTGGCATAAAACCCTTGTTTATGTGCATCTACAGACCAGAGACAGTCCATCCCCACTACAGTATATCATAACACAGGCACTTAGCTACCTGCATGCACTGCACAGAAACTGTGGAACGCTATGCACTTGTAGCAAATCCAACCTACACTACTGAAGCCCCATCCTTTTATGTTAGAATACATTCAAAATACACACCCCATCAAGCGATCTAGTATCCAAGAGATTATCCAAGTGTTTAAAAAGTTCTTAAACAGTTTGAGGCAAATTTGAGATCTAAAGATTTTGATCACTACAGACGGCCGCCTGCATCATCACCATGTACGGTGATACAGAGTAATTGTCATGGTTTGTAATCCAGATTCAGATGCACATATGCAATATTTGACACAGTACCACAAAGTAGAACCATGCATATAATGTCTAGATGTCAATATCAGTCGGGCATACCACAAGACAAGTCAATCACAGCTGCTAGAATATGTTTTTCTAGATGATGCAGGAAACCCAGCTTTGCCAGTAAACTCTGGGTGGCTGTGGGCAGGGAAACGACTAGCACACTATTGAATGCAGAAAGTAAACTTCTCATTATTTTGTTTTTGTTATTTTTTTATCTGCTTGTGGGCATGCCAGGTTGTCAATCAGACAGAATTTGTAATCCGCTTGATGCGGAAAATTTTTATGTCCATTTATTGGACGAGTGCACCTATTGTTATTTTTAACACATTTGTTCCGCATATTTATTTTATCAGACGATTTGGTATTTCGTGTACTGGACCCTTTCTCCATCAACCGGAATCAATGTTAATTTACATCGGATTGAATCCGAACACCCTTGATAATAAAGTTGAGGTTTACATTTTATAGAAAACAAAGACACAATGAATTTGTTTTAATGGGCGAAACAAACTTTTAAAAAGGGGCATGGACTCCATTTGAGAGTTTAACATGGACTTTTGGGCATTTGAACGAGTCGTGTCTCGAGCAGATTTTCTGCATGGGCAGAGTTTCCACACAAAGACACACACATGAACATATGTGATGAACATATGATCGTACTTTGGGCAGAGCCTCCGTATGGACAGAGTCTCCCCATAGAAGTACGCACATACGAACATATTTTGTGAACATATGAGTATGTCTTGGGTAGAGTCTCCTTATAGAGATATGCACATATGAACACAAACATTTTACCCTCATGGAGTCTTATTCGACATGAGGGAAATGAACACGAACATGTTTAAATATTTTATACCCATGGAGACTTGCTCAAAATGGAAAATATTTAAACATGGGAACACATGATCATATTTAAATATTTTATACCCATGGAGACTTGCTCAACATGGAAAATATTTAAACATTGGAACACATGAACACATGACATTTTCATCTCCATGGAGTCTCGCTCAACATGGAGATATAAACATGTATATTTAAATTTTAAACCCCCTCATGGAGTCTAACCCGACATGGGGGAGACACAAGGGTTTTATAGTCGGAGGGGACGACCTTGGCTTGCTGGGGGCAAAATATGGTTTGGCGCATCGGATCGAATCGGTCCGATTCGGGCGAATCGATGCGAATCAAGAGACACCCGATTCGCCCAATTCCCATCGAATCGGACCGATTCCCATCTGATTCCCATGCGAATCGGTTCGATTCTGGCGAATCGTGGCGGATCAGGAAAAACCTGATTCGCCACGATTCCCCGATACGGCGAACCTTGGGGCAAATACCTTCACGCCGAACACGAGCAAAATTTTATTCAACAAGATCCCTACTTTTTCTTCAGCAATCCCCCTTTCAAAAATCTTCGACCCCTTGGCCGTCCGGCTATATGGGGTATTTATAGGGGTCTGTTTAAATGAGGGGAGGAGGAGAGAGAACTACCCGGAGAGACCACCTCTCAGAGTAGACTACCCGGAGAGGGGGGTCTCTCCGAGTAGACTACCCGAGAGAGGGGGGTCTCTCCGGTAGACTACCCAGAGAGCCACCTCTCCGAGTAGGAAATTTCCTACTCGGAGAGGGGTCTCTCCGGGTGGGGTTTCTTTACCTAGAGAGGGGGAGGCCCCTCTACCAGAGAGGGGTCTCTCAGAGTAGGGGGCTCCCTACCCGGAGAGCCCCCCTCTCTGGGTAGGGGTTTCCTTACCCGGAGAGGGGGAGGCCCCTCTACCGGAGAGGGGTCTCTCCGAGTAGGGGGCTCCCTACCCGGAGAGCCCCCCCTCCTATCCGGAGAGGGGTCTCTCCGGGTAGGGGCTTCCCTACCCGGAGAGCTCCCCCCTCTCTGCCTCCCTACCCAGAGAGGGAGGGGGCTCCCTATCCGGGTAGGGGACCTCCCTATCCGGAGAGGGGGAGGGCCTCCTACTCGAAGAGCCCCCCCTCTCTGGGTAAGGGGGTCTTCCTACCCAGAGGGGCCTTCTCCTCCTTGATTTTTTCTATAAATATAACCCCTCTGGACCTTGCCGGGGGGTTGTTTGGTACCCTCCGTGAAGACCCTTGGACTTCATTCTCGGTGATCTCCCGACGAAGAGTTGCTTGTATTTTTCTTTTGCAAGTGCTTGGTACTTCCCCTTGCAAGTGGATTTGAAGTCGTAATCTTCTTTGAACCCTTGGTCTTGTTGACCTTGTGCCTTATCTTCTTCTTAGAAGTGTTGTTCTTCTTAAACTTGTACTTCGTTGAAGGATTTGAAGTCGGCCTTCATAATAAGTCTTTTCTCGACTCAAAAGACCAAGACCCAATATTACTTAAGTAAATATCGGATCAGTATGAGTATTTTCCGACATCCCCATATAGATGCCCTCGTAAGTTTTCGGGGTCCAACACACACCAAATTATTCACCTCCATGCAGAATTGAATCCAAGACCTCCTGTTAGCTAAATTCTGCTATGGGACCACCCCAGGTGCTAGGAATGTTGATGCTTAGTTTCAGCCTACAATCACTAATTTTGAGCCTACACAACAGCATACTTCCTGGAGCGGTAGAGCCCCTAGGTTCCATGAGTCCTTCGTCGCTGTTATCTCTTTTTGGTTTTACATAGGAATTTTCCTTTCCCTGTATCTGCAAACTACACCTGTGAACAATTGCTCTCCCGTGTATGGAGATGATCCAAGTAGTACATGAATATATGTCTGGAAGTCAATATCAGCCATACTATGAGACATGTCAATGACAGCTACTAGAAGATCTTGATGCTTGGTTTTAGTCTACGATCAGTATTTATGTGTCTCTTCAAAATCCTTGCTAGTGCCCCTACATTGTTGACTCTTTAATCACTGTCAACATTTTTTTTGGGCTTTATATTGGAACTCTCTTTTTATTATGACAGTAAATGACACCTGTAGAATTGTTCTGTGTACATAGAGTTCATTTCCCCCCTACAGGAAGCAACTGTCCTTCCACCCCACTAGTTTCCTTTCAAGTTTGTACTAAACTCCTAGCCACAGCACTATTAGATCAAAGGAAGCACCACAAACATTAGTGAAGTCAATACTTGTCCCTGCCCAAGAAACTAGTCAACATCCAGAGAAATCCTCTGCAAAGAGAAGAAATGCCTATTATTAATCATTCACAAAAACCTGTCATCCTGACAAGTAGAAGCAAAAGACAGTTGATGATCCATACCTTCTGCTGATATTCAAAGGAGAATAGAATGGGTAATCCACATACTAGAGAAAAGCAACATTTTTGTCTAGCGCAAATGTTTCAAAACCTTGGACCAACCCCTCCATACTGGCCTACACCCATGTACAACCCATCGCATGTGACTCCAAAATGTGTAGAACTGAGAAAATATGGAAAGTGCTACTGAGGCTCATTAATATGATAGGATTTCAAGATATTATTCCTAGAAATAATCATATCTAGAGTTAATCCACCTAATCCTAACACTTGTTCATCTCCAATTTTAACCCATCTAATCCTGATGCTTATTCTTCCCCCTGAAACTGCACGATAGATAAACTCCTTAAGACGAGTTTTTGAAAATCTTGAAAAGGCTATTCCTGATTTTCTTGGCTTCACAAGATAACATAGAATTGTGACAGGACAAAAATAAAGACAGACATCAGACTTTCTTAGAGTAAACCACTGATATATCATATATGGTGTGGGTCAATGGCAAAAAAGCCCTTAATAAGAATTACAAACCTTGCAGACAAGATGCAGCTTCTATTCAGTCACCTACTCATTATCAAAACCCATCCTTCCCAGCATGTGGAATAGTGCACGTCTATTTGGAGTTTGATTCAGCCAGTGTCTGTCGGAAATCATATCCTACAACATTTCATTCTTTGTTCCAGGCCACTGCATAATTCTATCCTCTTCTTTTTGAAAGGTGATAAATCTATCCTCTTTGAGGAGCATGTTTCTCACATTGTGAAGAGTTTGTTAGTTCCAGACTTTGATCTACTTTTACAATGAACAACATGCCAAACCAAGTTGAGATTTGCCAAACTACAATCAAAGATACATGGTGGAGTATCCTTTGAAAGGGAGCCTATAGAGAGAATGAAAATAAATGACATGTGGAGACTACTGTAGAAGTAGAACATCACCACCTTTTTTTTTGAAATGTGGGTAATGCCACAGATTATATAGATGGAAAGAAATGGATGTACATGTGTATAGGTCTACACAACAAAAGTCCTATACAATAGGAAACCCTCTTCAAAAGGTGAAAAACCACCTTAACTCCCCAGACGCAAAAAGAGCAAGGAGTTAAGACCGTCCACCGCACACAAATGTTTAGCTCAAAAAGAAACTTTATCTCTAACAAAAGCAAAAAGCATGTCCTCTGACCGTGCTTCTCTTCTGAATATTCTACTATACCTTTCGTTCCACAAGGCCCAGAGAGTAGAATGCAGGATGAGCTACCACACCAAATTATCTCCCTTGAGTGTGTAACGCTGGTGCCACCTAAGAAAAAGTTGGTGAACCCCCACAAAATGAGGTAGAGGTTGTTGGATACAGTGACCAATCAAGGACCAGAGTCCCTTAGCATAGGTGCAAACTGTGAAAAGATGGTCCAAATCCTCCTCTTCATCTCCACAGAGACAGCAAAGTGTAGGAATGTGTGGTAAAAATTAAGCAACTTTATCACAAGAAGGCAACCGCCCATGGGAAACCCTCCAAATGAAAACTTTCACATTGAGAGGACTCTTGGGAGCCCAAATTTGACTTGAGACAGCATGTTACATTCCCCCGTTGGCGAGGATAAGATAGGCTGACCTAACTGAGAAACATCTCATCCTTTCCCATCTCCAAATCCACAAATCCTTCCTGCTGGCGGCCGGCCTGAAGTCCAGTAGGTAGGAGAAGAGTTGGGCAAGCTAGCAACCAAAGACACATATTCCACAATGTTTCCTTGAAGTATCCTTTGAAAGAGAGCCTATAGAGGGTATGAAAATAAATGACATGCAGAACATCACCACCTGATTTTGGAATATCAAGAACCTTTTCATTCTACCAGGCAGCTTGCTAAGGTGGACAACATTTGGTTCGAGGAAAATCTTCTAAACATTAGACACCAGCAACTTCATAGGGACCACACCATTTCTCGCCAAATATAAACCAAAACCTAACAGTCACTTTGACCATTTGCTCCATTGCCTATCTAATCTCAACCAATTATTTGATTCCACAAACCAGGACTGCTTCTCCAAAAATCAACAAGAACATGCTTGTAAATCTCAAGTCCCACTCCAAAAATTGCAATTTATCTTGATTCATATGAAGTTCTGTAGGCCTCTGGATTACTTGTACAAAAGTGATGTATGTTGGGATAAATGATGATTGTACTAGTTTTCATTATTGCTAGAGAGAAATGGCCATGGCTAAATGATTTCACCATTGTGAACAAACTGCCATGGAAATCCAATGGTTCATCAGTCAGATTGTTCTTTCCCTTATTGTCACCCTGTGTCATACTTCTGCCTCCATTTTTCTACTATTGGTGTTAAATCTCATATCAGTTAGATTGTAAATTTCTTTCCTTTATTGTCATGCTCTGTATCATACTTCTGCCTTCACTTTTTTGCTTTTTGCTCT
Organism: Colocasia esculenta; assembly: GCA_014218235.1. Taxonomy (NCBI): domain Eukaryota; kingdom Viridiplantae; phylum Streptophyta; class Magnoliopsida; order Alismatales; family Araceae; genus Colocasia; species Colocasia esculenta. Next base: position 71,053,460 of record CM024760.1, on the reverse strand, counting down.
TTATTCTCATATACACTTCTACCACGGTAACAAAAGCACATTATAATGAATGAAACACTTCAAACGATCTCAAGCCAGGGATCTCTTTAGCAGGTTAGAAGTCAGATAAACTGAAGTTTGCAGACAACAATTTGTATGCTTGCAGTGGGCAAAACATCAATATCCAAGCTAAATAGTAAACCTCCTCCTAGCAGGAGTCATTATGCATAGAAGAAGATTTTTATAGGTGCTAACTTCACAAGATGGACCAAACAAGGGCAACAGAGAAACACATGCAAGGCCCCAAGTATTGTCGAAGGTGTGAACAAGCAATGTGCGCCTCACCAGGGTCACCTAGTATCATTAAGCATTAGTACTCGGACACAAAAGAGTGGCATGTAGCTGATGAAAGGGAACCACTACAACGTTCCACTCATCTCTGGGACAGATGCAGAATATTAGTAATTTGTTCTACTGTTCATTTCAACAAACATGCCTAGCAATCTCAATGCTTTTCACCTTATCTCTGGAATGGCTATAAACCATTCACTATACATTTGCCTCCATTGTCTTATATGTCCATGTGTCATCTCTCATATTTACCAGCTGTCGGATGCGGAAAAAAATCAGGACTTTTAAATTTTTCCCTCTTTCCGTTTAGAAGAAAGGGAGGGTGAACGGCACAACGACAAAATATGGCGTGGCCAATATCTTCCTTCGCGGGACAGATACGCAACGTACCGTCACTACGTGTATACACACGTACATATATATTGTGGGCGTGCCAGTCTGTAAAAACAGACAATTTGAAATTTGCTTAATGCGGGCATTTACTCGTCCATTTATTGGACAATGTTTATTCCGCGTGATTTCATCAGACGATTGGGGTATCGTGTGCTGGACTGCTTCCCGCTGACCGCATTCAACGTTTATTAACATTGAGCGCAACTCAAATACCTTTGATACCATGCCGTTTCAGCCCCGCTTTCTTCATACATAACATGACAATACATTGACCCAAGAACAAAAGATATATATTTTTTTCTTAGCAACATACGCCCCATATGGGGGATTTGTTTTTAATATTCCCCTTCAACCCAAATTTGGTTTGGAGCATGGTTTGCCGTATCGGATCGAATCGGTCCGATTCGGATTCGATCCGATTCGGCCGAATCGGACCGAATCCCATCCGATTCCCATGCGAATCGTGGCGAATCAGGGAAAACCCGATTCCCCGATGCGGCGAACCTTGGTTTGGAGAAGGGGGAGACAAACTTGACATTTATACCTTGGACTCTTTTTTTGGACACAAAGGCAATTTCCCAACATTTCTGGGTATAATTGCAATTAAATGGCAGAAATACTTCATGAGAGTATTTTCTTTCTCATGGTACATAATTTTTCTAAGACATGGGTCACATGACACCTTGGGGTTTATATATCACATTTCTACCCCAAGTTTACAATTTATGAATGAAGAGAGGACTTTCTTAAAAAAAAATGCCAAGGGTTAGAGCCCTATCATGGCACTGTCTTCTTCACCGGGAGCAGGGTGTTGGCAGCAGGTCTTCAAAGTATGGGCCACTTGAAGGGGTCTTCTTTCACTTAGTAGAGCCCACCAATGGCCAATGAAACAAACACTTGGCAATTTCTCCAAATGGGCCAATGAGATGTGCAACACTTGGCCAAATCCCACCAATCAGCCCTTCAACACTTGGCAGTCCAACCAAGTGAGCCAATTGGACCCTTCCCACTTGGCAAAAATCCCAAAAGCCACCAACCAGTTGTCAGCCGCGGAAAGTTTCGTGTGTATTTTATTTCATTTGGTATTTGAGTTTGATTTGGTTTTTATTTATTTATTTTGCCTTGAGGGACGTGCCAGCCTGTCTAGTAGACATAGTTTAAAATCCGCGCAATGCGGAGAGGAAATTTTATGTCTAAGGAATGGACATGTGCGCCAGTTTTACTTTGAACTTATTGGTTCCGCGATTTTATTTTATCAGGCGATTAGGGTAGCGTGTGCTGGACCCCTGTCTCCATCGATTGGAATCGATGTTTTGTTTACATCGGATTAAAAGTCTTTGATGTTATTTTTACATCAGTTCTAACCCGAATACCATTGATAGCAAAGTCGAGAGGTTTTGCATTTTCTAGAAAATTGTAATGTGGTGTTTCCCATTTTTTTATTGAACGAAATATACTTGCTTTGAAAAGGGATTTTTATTTTGAAAAGTGTATGGACTCTATTCGAGAGTTTAATATGTAGTTTGAAAAATGAGCAGGTATATACCCGTGAATTCATTTGGCGTTCAGATATATTGCGGATTTAGGCAAAGCTCCCGCATAGGCAGAGTTACCATATAAATATATGAACATGTATTTGATGGGCATATGGTCGTATTATTTTAGGGCAGAATTTCTGTACGGACAGAGTCTTCCCCTAAAATACGCACATATGAACATTTATTTTTGTGAACATATGGGTATGTTTTTGGGTAGAACCTCCGCTTGGGCAGGGTTTCCTTTAGAAAACATATACATATGAACATATATTTGTGAACATATGGGTATGTTTTCGAGTAGAACCAGTCTGAACCTCCGCTTGGGCAGAGTTCCCTTTAGAAAACATATACATATGAACATATGAATATATTTTCAGTCAGAATCTCCACTCGGGCAGAGTTTCCTTAGAAAACATATACATATGAGCACAAAAACTCACCCATCTCAGAGACTTGCTCGACGAGAGGGAAGAACATATGTGCCTAAATGCTTATACCCATGGAGACTTGTTCGACATGGAAGCATTTAGAACACAAAAAACAAAGATGTTTAGATACCTTATACCCATGGAGACTTGCTCAACATGGAAGATATTTAAACACCAAAGCATGCGATTTAATTTTTACCTCCACAGAGACTTGCTCGATGTAGAGGTATGGGTTTCATTAAGATTTCTTTTGAAACCCTCCATGGAGATTAACTCACATGGAGGGGGATTAAGGAGATTTCGTAGCCAGATGGAGACGACCTCTCTTCCTTTTGCGCTTGCCGAGGGCAAATACTTTCACATCGAACGGAGGGAGGACGGATACCTTCACACCGATGGAGGAGCCTTTGAGAGCAAGCTAGAATTTCTTTGGAAAGAGCCTTTACCTTTTTTTTCAGATTTTCCTTCCAATTTTTTGGAATCCAAAAAGGAGGATCTCCCTAAAAAAAAGGGGGGGGATTAAGGGAAGATTCCCCTTTACCAATGGGAGGTCCCATCGATTAAGGAGTCTCCTCCTTAACCGATGGATAGTCCCATCGATTAAGGGAAGTTCCATCGGTTAGGGGGAGATTCCCCCCCCAATCGATGAGAAGTCCTATCGGTTAAGGCTTCTTAATCGATGGGAGGCCCCATCGGTTAAGGCCTCCTCCCTTAACCGATGGACAGTCCCATCGGATGGGAAGTTCCCATTGGTTAGAAGGGTTTACATACCCTTGAGTTTCTATAAATATGGATCCCCGTGCTTTACGAGGGGTGTTGATGCCGTGAAGACTCTCATGTTCGCTGGAGATCCTTGACGGAGGCTTGAGTTTACAAGTGCTCAGAGCTTCCTGCTGCACGTGTTCTTTGTACTTGTTCTTCACATTCGGTCTTATTGACCTTATGCTGCCGAATTTCTTCCGCAACGTATCCTCCTCGAAGCGTTGTTCTTTTCGGAACTTTTGCTTCACTGGAGAGACTTGATGCCGATTTGATAGATAAATTCCCTCTCTTAATTTGGAAGGGATTTAGACCCAACGTTACCTAAGTAACTATTGGATATATATAAATAATTTCTGGCACGAACACCATGAACTTTTCAGGGTTCAACACCAGTGCAAATGGGAGAATGAGCCAATCAGCTCCTAAATGAGAGAATGAACCAATCAGTCCTCCTCCACTTGGCCTCCCCCACCCTTTTTATAGGATTTGGGTAAGGGGGTAGGATGGGAACTGGAGGTGGGAGGCCCCTCCGGTTGGAAGGGGGCAACCGGAGCCCCCCCCCCCCCCCCCCACCCACCTCCGGCTAGGGGGGGGGGGGGGAGGTACCCCCTCCCCCTCCAGTCTGGGAGGAGGGGGCAACCGGAGCACCCCCCACCTCCGATTGGAGATAGGGAGGGGCTACCGGAGGTATCCCCCCCCCCCCCTCCGGTCTGGGGGGGGGGGAGCACCCCCCACCTCCAGTTGGGGGTAGGGGGCATGGATGACAAAGTCGGCCGATCCAGGTAGATCCGGCCCAACTAGGGCCGACTCCATTAATAGGAGCCCCGCTTCCTGTGGAAGCGGCCTGGAGCGAGTGGAATTGGGGTGGAGCACTCAGAGTCGGGCTAAGTCAGCCCGACTTCACTCGATTCCAGTCGATCCACCCCGATTCCACCTTATACCGTGGGTGGGTGGTTGCTCTAGGCGGATCCGGCCCGACTAGGGCCGACTCCTGCGGATCCCTCCTTAAGGAGGGATCGGGATTGCGCAGTCTCCAGACAGGTTGCCCCCTCCGCGCCTCCCAGCCCCCTACCCCCCCTCCGGAGGTCCCCTCCCTCGCCGCCGCCGCTGGAGCTCCGAGGAGGCTCGTCGCCGCACGCCGCTGCCACTGCTTCTTCCTTCTTCCTCTCTTTTTCTGTTCTCCTCTCTCTCTTCTATATTTTTTTGAAATTTTCAGTTCTAAGTCCTAAGGTGCCCCAAGAAGAGTTTTGCATTTGCTTTGGGTGTTTGTCCAACTCTTCAAAGATCTTTTTGTGGGTGAAGGAGAGTGGTTTCCATCGCCACCGCCGCCGGTTGTGCAAGATGATTTTTTTTTTAAATATCAAAAAATAGGAAATATTTAATATGTTATAGATCTATAAATAAATAGCATTGATAAAATGTTTATAACCCTCATAACTAAAAATCCCCAAATTGAATCCTAATTAGGGTTTAAAAATTAGGAATTTTGTGTCATTAATATAACTAATGTGCAATTGAGTGTCCAATGCATTCATTTGAGTTGATTAGAGTTTGTTTGTAGACTCAATTGCATTGCATGATCTATTTTTCCCAAAATCCCCAAATTGAACCCTAATTAGGGTTTAAAAATTAGGGATTTTGTGTCATTAATGTAACTAATGTGCAATTGAGTGTCCAATGCAGTCATTTGAGTAGATTAGAGTTTGTTTGTAGACTCAATTGCATTGCATGGTCCATTTTTCCTAAAATCCCCAAATTGAACCCTAATTAGGGTTTAAAAATAAGGGATTTTTGTGTCATTAATGTAACTAATGTACAATTGAGTGTCCAATGCAGTCATTTGAGTTGATTAGAATTTGTTTGTAGACTCAATTGCATTGCATGGTCCATTTTTTCCAAAATCCCCAAATTGAACCCTAATCAAAGTTAAAAAATTAGAGATTTTGTCTAATTAATGTAAATAACATGCAATTGAGTGATCAAAGTTCTCAATTACATTTATTAGTCTTATTCAATTACATTCATTTACTCTCATTGTACCAAATGCACATGCATAAACATCACATCTAAGTTTCTATCTTACATAGGAATATGGCAGATCAAGAACATCAAGAGCAAGAGGTGGAGCAAGCCATTGATCCTAGTTGGGCTCATGGTACTCTCCTTGATACACGACAGAAAAAAGTGAAATGTAATTGGTGTGCAAAGGAGATGTTTAGAGGCATATATCGTCTTAAACAACATATTGTTGGGATTTCATGAAATGTAGCAAAATGCCCATCATGTCCACTTGAGGTTAGGAATGAAATGAAAGCGTACATGAAAGGGAAAAAGACTATAAAATTATTGACAACTCAACAGCAACAACAACTTCAAGATGAGATTTCTGAGCGACAGATTCATAGAGATTATAGTTTACCGATCAATGTTGACAATGATGAAGATGATAATGATTCTGATCCTGAGTTCACTATAACTGCACGTGCTAGTCGGCGTTCTTATGCAGAGGAACACGATAGATGAAGGGGCATGGGGGCATCAGGGTCACATTTGCCTAGAGATGACTCTAGGAGATCTCTCCCTAGAAGCACATCAGTTCGTAGGGCTACCGATGCATTAGGGTGTGGAGGTAGACTCTCAAATGTTCATAATCCTCCACAGGGTTCTATGGATAGATATTTGTATAGATCAAGGTCTGTAAAGCAACCTTCTATCAAGCAGGTCTTGAAAGAAGTCAAAGTCATTGCAAAGGCAGCAAAGGGAGCAATCAAAGGTATTGTGAAATAATTTTTACATACAGGTGTGCCGACATATACGGTAGAGAGCCCATATTTTCAGACTATGTTGGATGCAATTGCAGAAGCTGGGCCTGGTCTTAAGGCTCCCATACGGAAGTACATTTATGGTGATGGGCTTGATGAGGAGTATGATGAGTTGAAAGGATGGGTTAATGACTTCAAAAATGTTTGGAAAGAATGTGGTTGCACCATTATGTGTGATGGTTGGACAGGGACAACAAGAAAATCTATGCTTAATTTCCTTGTTTATTGCTGTGAAGGTACCATTTTCCTTAAATCTGTTGATACCTCTGACAACATCAAGACTACAATTACTTATTTAGACTAATGAATGAAGTTGCGGAGGAAGTGGGTGAAGAAAATGTTATACTAGTTGACAACGAAGCGAGCTACAAGGCTGCTAGTAGATTGTTGATGGAAAAAAGAGAACATTTGTATTGTGTTCCTTATGCAGCGCATTGTATCGATTTGATGATAGAGGATATTGGCAGAGATCCACATATTCAAGGCCTCATTGACGATGCTTAAATGATCACTTCATTTATTTATGGTCACAATGGAATATTGAATATGATGAGGCAATACACAGACGGACGAGATCTTCTTCGTGCTGGTTCCACTCGATTTGCATCAAATTTTATTTCTTTGGAGAGCCTCATAAAATATAGGCATCCATTGGGCCAGTTGATTAATTCTGAGTAATTTTTGCAACATGTAAACACTCTTAGGCCTGAAAGTAAAGATGTTGCTCTCCAAGTACAAGATTTGATTAGCAATGTATGATTTTGTGAGAGAATTTCTTACTACCTAAAAGTAATAGAGTCTCTAGTACTTGTTCTTAGAATGGTTAATGCTGATGATAAAAATGATATGGGATATTTGTACGAGGCAATAGACAAAGCCAAGGAACATTTAAAGGAAATGAATCCTAAAGCATACAGAAAATGGTGGGCCATCATTGACAATAGATAGAAGATGACTCTCCACCATGATTTTCATGTTGTAGGTAATTTATTGAATCTGAAATTCTTATTATATGCAGGGTATTTTTTCAACCCTAAATTTCAATACAAAGATAATATACATAATGATGGAGAAGTGATGAGAGGCACCATGAATGTCATCACTCGCCTAGCAAGGACAATGAATGAAAGATTAGATGCAATGGCAGAGGTAGTATATAATGTTTTCTTTTGCATATATATACATGTTTCATTTTGCAACGGTAATTTGACATATGTTATATCTTCCATTTTGTAGGTGGAGAGGTATATGATGAAACTTGAGATATATGGAGCATATGACATGAGATGTGCAGCTCAAATACTCACTCCAGGTTATTTTATATGAGAATTATTTGTCAAAAATCGTAAATTTATCACATTTAGGAATTCACCATTATAAACTGATTAATGTTCACTCATTTTATCGCAACAGTTGAATGGTGGATTCAAGTAAATTACCAGCAAGCCGGCACGAAGCCTTTAACATATGTTGCAGTGAGAGTGTTAAGTCAGACCACTTCTTCTAGCCAATGTGAAAGAAATTGGAGTACATTTAGCCTCATTCACACGAAAATCCGCAATAGACTGGGTGTGGATAGGTTAGAGAAGTTGGTCTATTGCCACTATAATATGCGTTTAAGGGTGAAGCAAAAAGAAGAAAGACAAAAGTTAGAAAGACAGAGATTCATGCAACTAGCTGGCAGAACAATTGAAGAGGTAGTTCCTGAGATAGATGTGGATGAATTGCTAAATGAAGAACACCCTTTACATGCTTGGGTGGAGACGAGAGCTGAGGAAGAGATACCTGAGTTTCATACTAATGATCGTCTGGTTCAGGCATGTGCAAAAGATGTAGAATTTGATGAATATGTACCTGGATATGTCTATTCCTAAGAGATGTCAAAGGCCCGAATTAAGAAGATCTATCATAGTACAGGAGACTACTAGACATTCTTCATCTCAGCCAGAATTAAGAAGATCTACCACTCAATTGAACCCAAAAAGAAAGAAAGACAAAGGCAAGAAAAAAACAAAGTCCCACAAGGAAAAAAAAAACAGAGGAACCAAGAAGAAAATCACAAGATCATACAGAGGACTCTCCCGAGGAGACATCTATTGGGAGCCATTTTCTGAGGCTCCACTCCTACCACCTCACTTGGCTAGATTATATGAGGTAGAGCAAAATCATTATCACCGCAGAAGAAAGATGCTTAAGAAAAGAAAAGCAGTTGGGAGTGATGAGTCCACTCAATCACCTGATGATGATGATGCTGTTGTAGGTACTGGAGCCACAGAAGGTTATGGGCTTGGGAGTATCCTTTCAGAATATGAGAATTATTCAGTACCACCCCATCAACAAGAAGAAAGCCAAAGAGAAGCACAAGAACAACATGGGGGATATGAAGGCCAACAAATGCAAGCAGGACATGATTGGGGATATGGGCCTTCTTATCCACCCATTTTTAGTCCTCTAAAGTTGCCATATTCAAATATCAGCTCTAATACTGGGACAAGTTACTTGGGCAATATTCAAACTATTGAGTATCATAATTCCTTCACTCTAAGACAATCAGGAGAAAGTTCAAGCCAACAAACAACGACACCTCGAAACATCCAAAGAGAATTCCAAGACATCGCCAATTCTTTGTTTGGCTATGGATATACCTAGTATGGAAGACATGACTATGGTCCACCTGCTCAGTTTCATGAGGCAGAGGATGAGAGTTCGGAAATATCAAATTGACAAGGTATTTTTATTTATTTCATGTTATAAATTTATACATATATCTTTTTTTTCAATGTATGAACATAATCATTATGTCTTAATCATCGTTATTGTTCTTTATGATACATGAACATGATAAGATTTGAATTTCATTGTGTTTGAATTCAATGAATGTTGTATGTGTTTTCATAATTTTCTGCAATTTTTACTGATTTTTCATAATTTTCCCTGATTTTTCTCACAATTTTTCTTCATTTTTTTAACCTAGCCGATCTTGGATCGGCTAGACTCCCACGGAGTCGGGCGAATCCTGCGACCCGACCCGACTTGGATCGGAGTTGGCTGGGTCCGACCCAACATCCCGATCCAACTATGCCATTCATGGTAGGGGGGCTACCGGAGGTATCCCCCCCCTCCAGTTGACGGGGGGGGGGGGGACTGGAGCCAAGTCCCCTTCGGTTGGGACAGACCGGAGGGGGGGTGGCCTGGGGGTGCCTCCGGTTGGAACAGGCCGAAGGCACCCCCACCTCTGGTTGGACTTCCAACCGGAGGTACCCCCACCTCCAGTTGGAATCCAATCGAAGGTGGGGGGGAATGGGCCCCCTCCTCCTATAAAAGGAGGGGAGGTCTCTCATGCCCCACCTCCATTCAAGGACCAAAAAGGGCATTTTTATAATTTTTTGGGCCTTACAGGAGTATTTTTGCAAAGGAAAATTTCATGGGGTATTTTTGTAAAAGGTGAGTTTTCCATGGGTTTTTTGTGTAATTTGGTGGGTTTGGTGGACTTGATGGATTTTGGGGAATTGTTTGGTTGGGATTTGAGGATTTGGGTGAATTTTGGGTTTTGTGGAGTTGGGATTTATGTGGGGTAATTTCTGGATTTGTTTCAAGGGTATTTCTGGGATTTGGTTATTTGTGGCTTTTTTCTAGATTGGGGGTTTGTGGGTTTTGGGCCATTCGTGGGGCTTTTGGGTCATTGGAGTTTTCGGCTATTTGTGGGGCCTTTTGGGCTTGAGGATTTTGACTTAGTTTGGGTCATTTCCTTTTTCTTCACATGGACGCGGTTTAGTACCATTTGTTTATGGAGAATTAGCTTTCATAGTAAAAATAAATATCTGCGTTATATTTCCACAGACAGATAATTTTTATGGCGAACACCACCTGACTAAGGCTGCAAACAGAACCCGATATTCTGACCCGATTTCGATAAAAATTATCGATTTCGGAATTGAAAATTGTGATAGCTTATCGAAATCGGTATCGGATATTCTGATAAGTTATCGGAATGGGAATCGGAATTGAAAACTAATCGGAATCGGTATAAGTTATTCTGATAAATTATTCATAAACTCAAAAGGCAAAACCATGGTAAGCACCTTAGCTTATCGGAATTTCGGTTCCAGTAATGTTATCCAAATCGGAACAAAATCGGAATTAACCATTCTGATTTTATCGGAATCGGAATTGAAACTATATTTTGGTTATCGGAATCGGAATATGTGTTTCCGGTTCCGAATCCGACCTAGTTGCAGCCCTACAGCTGACTCTTGTCAAATGCCTAGAAGTGGAAATAAGGTTTGATTAGATATCAGCAGGTAAGGTTTTAGTTACACATTTAAAAATCTAACAGTTATCCAGTATCATCCCTCTAAGACCATGTGCAGCAAAATAGTTAGAATGCAAAACATAAAACGCTAAATTTTGTTGTAACTTATCATCTCTTCACAAACCTGGAAATGGTCTATTTCGGCAGCATCTGAAAGCAGCTCGAGGAGGAGGCAGGGCCAGTCTGTGGCAGAGTTGGCCAGTGTCCTTGAGAACCTGCCCGTGTGATTCAGTTGCCGTGTTGCCTCGCTCCGCCATGACTGATGCATCTCGATGACCTCCTTTGCCAACCTCAGAGACACCACGGCCTCTCGCATGTACGACAACTCCTCAATTGTATAGTTAGAGCTGGACAGAACAATCTCCCCAAGAGAGGCATCAATCGCCTCGTTGCCGAGCTTAGACGACAACGCAAGCACGGCCCTCGACCATAGCGCCGAGATGGGGAGATTCTCATCCTTCTGCGCCCCCGCGCGGCGGCCGATTACCCGCCGCAGCGCGCCGTGAAGTCCGTGCCACTTGTTGAGCGTGGAGAACACATCCCGGCCGCCTATGCTGCCGAGCCGCACACCTCGTTCCACCATGGACTCCAGGGTCTGCTCCAGCTGCGAGCGGAGGGAGGCCAAGCTGGCCGGCTGCCGCGCGGCAGACCACGACGCCCATGGTGCGGCGGTCGGCTGGTGATCGTCCCGGCGGTTGGCGAGGCCGAAGTCGACGTAGCCAGTGACATGGGGGCCCTTGTTCCAGTCATCCAGCAGTCCTGAAAAGAGAAGCGAGGTAAACTAGAGAGAGAAAGGGATCTAGAGATAGAGAAAGAAGGAGGCGAGGGAACGGACGGTGGAGGATGAGGGAGGTCTTGCCGACGCCGCGGGGGCCGTGAAGGAAGAGGGGCTGGGGGACGCGATGGTGCTGCGCGTGGTTGTTGAGGACGCTCTCCAGCAGCGCCCGCGGTATGATCCGCCAGGCTGCCGAGGCCGCCGCCCTCTCCTTCCCCATTGCCGGAGAAGATGGCTGCTGCGGCTGCCGCACGGCAGCTACACGGAGTGCCCGCACGGACCTCGTTACCTGGTGGCCCTTGGGTCCGCAGCGGATCCGGAACGGGTTTATCGAGTTCGATCCGCCTAACTCGCCCGACAAGTCGCCGAGTCCGCAGAGAGCTTTCGTAATCGGATACTCTGGTTCACGGCTGAACGCTGCATGTCATGTCAGGTCTGCTCGAGGTTACGTGGCACATTGCAAAAGTTCCACGAAGCCACCTTCTAACGTATATTTATTAAAAAAGAAAATTTTTATATTATTTTTTATAAATTTATTTAAAGATAAATTAATTAGAAATTTTTAACAAATATTTAATTTATTTTCTAGTCCACATAATTGTAACTTATTATAATAAATGTTATCTCTAATTATAATATACATTAAATCATATTACAGTAAGAATTTTTCAGTAAGTAACTTCTAATTAATTTTCTCATTAATTAAGTATAAATTATTTATTAAAATTTAATAAATTATTTATTAAAATTTAACTATTATTATATTAATCTCAAATATATTTGGTATTAAAATAGAATAGAGATAGAATGAAGAGAGATTTTAAACTGGGAATAGACTGAGAATAATTTTAAACTCAGTTTGGTATATCTATTTTGCACAAGATTAAGAGAGATTAAGGAGAATGAAAATAATCTTAAAAATAAGAATACAATGGGATTAACTTATTCCAGGAGGGACTTTGGAATAATTTAACCACATTATCGTATCCGCATTTTGACTTCTCTGAAGGGTTAGTGGGGCCTGTGGGGGCGATACGTCTTTTTTCCCCCATTTGTTCCTCCCTCCCGTCTGGGAAGCCCTCTTCCTCACGCAGGGGGTTTCCACAGCGCCGAAGGCTTTCGACTCCGCCGAATCCGCTGTCGGATCCTCTCCCTCCCCACCCCGCGACGTCGCGTCGACGTTAGATCGACAGCCTCTGCGAAGCTGTGCATCCTCTTCCCGTCCGCCTAGCCGGTGGTGGACCTAGACCCACCCCCAAGCAGCGTTAGCTTCAACTCCGTCTCCTCGAGGTCCAGATCGGAGACTTCAGACTCTGGCGAGCCATTCGCCGCCACGACTACAGTTTCAAAGCTCTTTTTCGCGGGTAATCCCTTCACTCTTCCTTTTCACTGGTCAGATCAACGGTTATATTACTATGCTCCACCTTGAAGGAGAACAAAAGGATCATCTCCGTGCAACTCGCTGGTCCGCTACGCCTAAACACCTCCCCAACCCAACCCCCACCCCCACCCCCAACCTCAACCATTTTTGAGATTTTAGGCTGTTTGGTAGATATTTTTATTAGATGGATTTTGGGCAGCAACAGGAGAAAAAAATCCCCATAAATCGCATGGATTTGTTTGTTTGTTTGGTTTTTTCCTTTCTTTTCATTCTAATGTCGTGAAAGACCTGGCCGTGTGTTTTTTTTTTGTATGCTGATGATTGAGATGAGAGTTGCAAAAGGTGTAGTAAGAATGTAGCACTATGTCATCTCGCTCTTATCATCTTGTTCCTAACTATCTTGAAAAACGTTTCACTTTTTTTCCCCTTATTTTTGCGTGCTTGATCTCCTCCAATCTGAAACACATCTATTATTATGTTTGAGCTGAAAATTGTCTGCATTGGTGATGAACATTGCAGGTAAGAATTAGAAAAACAATAAATCTCATGCTTTCTAAATATCAAAACCGTGAATATAACATTTTTTTTAAAGAATGACTGCCCTGGCCATTTGATGTGTGCTGACTCATTAGTAAGGATGTTGGAGTGTTCTTTCCGATACACATTACCCCTGAAGATTTCTCTAAGCTACAGTATGTGTGATTATAAACCTCTTTTTTCCCCTTTAAATTTTGGAATTTATGCCATTTTGGTTGCCAGAAATGAGATATTCAAATAATAACAAGTAGCTCTAGAGTATCAAATTTTGACCACAAAATTCGGATAAGCTATTCTACCAAAAATGGAAAAGTTGCATTAATCCATCTACTTTTATATATTCCATCTTTTATATCTATCTTATCAAATTTGTTTCCTTTATTCTCAGTAAGATAAAGTTATGACTATTATCATGTTAATGTTCTTTTTTTAAACAAGGATGTTGTTCATGTAGTTGTCATTTAGTAGATCCTATGTGCATTGCAATTGCTTGGTGTTGTTTATTTATTTGAAAACTAATTGTGCTTGACCTCACACGTGTATTTATTATAAAAGAATGAGCTCACAAGGGAAGGGTCGGGTACCTAACTGGAGGGAGGAGGCAGATCAAATACTCATAGATATTTTGGCTGAGCACAAAATTAACAATGATGGTTTTGTTAATGGAAATTTCACAAAAGAGGCGTGGAGGATGACTTTACAAAAATTCAACGATACTACCCGGCTAGGTTACTCTCTTCCAAACCTGAAAAATAGATTGAAGAATTTGAAGGAAGTCTATGGACTATATCTTAACCATAAGTCCAAGTCTGGTTGGGGCTGGGATGTGGAAAAAAAACATGTCAGTGGATCCAACTAAAGATGCATGGGAGTAGGGGTGAACACGGGTCGGTTCGGTCCGGTTTGGCTCATTTTTTGGCCAACCCGAACTGAACCGAATCTCAAGGCCAAACCGAACCGAACTGAACCGGTTCGGTTCGGTTTAAACCGAATTCTAATACCTTTGTGTCGCAACTGCATGTTTGGTTGAACGGCTAAGGCACTGTTTGCTCCTTGCGCACGTACAAGGTTCGATTCTTGAGTCTGCCCTGCTTTTTCTTAACAAAATATTCCGTTTTGGCACTTCTTTTACAAAAAAACATCCCTTGACAAAGCAAGTATCGAACCCGCGCCGCCATGAAATCTGCAGGCCCGCTACATCCAACTGGGCTACACTTTTTTTAAGTTAAAAAGATACATAGTATATATATATTCGGTTTATACGGTTTCAGAAACTGAAACCGAACTGAATTCTGTAGGGACCCAAACCGAACCGAACCGAACCGAACTGGTCGGTTCGGTTCGGTTTTACGGTTTGGACCAAATTCTGAACAGCCCTACATGGGAGGAATTGGCTGTGGTATGTTATCATCTATTACCTCCATAGAATTGATTATGCTTTCATTCCCATGAATGATATCTAAAATGTTTAATTTTCAGAGCAACAAAGATTGCAGAACAATCCAAGGGAAGCCTTTTAACTTGATACATCATTACATCTAGTACATTGGCTAGGGGTGATGTGGCTATTGCGAAGACCAATGAGAAGAACCTAATATGGATGATGACAACGACTTGGACTTAAATATAAGTTTAGATTTCAACCACATTGAGCCTGGGGAAAACCAACAACAACAACCTAATATCACAGAAGACACACCACAATGTTTCAACCATGAGGCCATACCTACACCCAGCAGTCCGTCGGTAAACAGAAACATTAGAGCACGGCTGAACTCTAGGAAAAAGAGATGTGTCGTTGATTATTGCGCAGATTCATTAGAAAAGATTGCTAAACTAGGTGAGGAGAGACTAGCCTTGCAAAGGGAGATATTGGAGCTTCAGAAGAGCATTGCTCCACCAGTGTCATTGGCTTTGGAGGAATTAATGAAAGTGGTTGGGATTCTGGATGAAATGTTGTATAAGGCAATAGACCTCATGAAAGTGGTGGATGATCGGTGCATCTTCTTAGGTCTTCCGGAGCATCTGCGACTTGGTTGGATACTAAGTCGTCTTGGATACATGTGATTGGTTTCATATCCTTTTTCTTCTCAATGTAAGGTGTGAATTTTAATTATCACTGTTTGCATCGTTGTTTCATAGAATCTTCTATGTTCTGACAGGTTTTAAACCTTCCTAGTATTCCATTTTGCATATTAATTTGTTCGATTCAATTGCATTTGTTGCTATAGTAAGTTGGATTGTTATATTTTCTTATTTTTAATTATTGATGTGTTTAATTATATTTCTTTATCTGAAATAGGCTGCTACTGTGTGAATGGATTGTAGTGTTTCACCTAGTTTTGACCTTCTGAAATGTGTTATGGAAGAAGAGGACTATTGGCAGGAGGTGGATGGTATATTGGTCCTACTCCACAGCAATCAAGTGTTCAATCCTAGGCCAAGTATACCAATGCATACTAATGTGGGAAGAGGTCATAGGTGGGTGAACGCATGGATGGCATAGTCGGGTCGGGGGGCTGGGTCGGACCCAGCCAACCCCGACCCGAGTCGGGTCGGATCCGTGGATCCGCCCAACTCCAATGGAGTCTGGCCGATCCAAGATCGGCCAGGTTAAAAAATGATAAAAAATGTAAAAAAAATGAGGAAAAATTAGGGGGAAATTTTGAAAAATCAGTAAAAATTGCAGAAAATCATGAAAATATATACAACATTCATTGAATACAAACACAATGAAATTCAAATCTTATCATGTTCATGTATCATAAAGAACAATAACAATGATTAAGACATAATGATTATGTTCATACATTGAAAAAATAGATATATGTACAAGTTTATAACATGAAATAAATAAAAATACCTTGTCAATTTGACATTTCTGAACTCTCATCCTTTGCCTTATGACACTAAGCAGGTGGCCCATACTGGGTATATCCAAAAGCCAAACAAAGAATTGGCGATGTCTTGGAATCCTCTTTGGATGCCTCGAGGTGTCGTTGCTTGTTGACTTGAACTTTCTCCTTATTGTCCTGGAGTGAAGAAACTACCATACTCAGTAGTTTGAATATTGCCCGAGTAACTTGTCCCACTACTAGAGCTGATATCTGAATATGGCAATTTTGGGGGACTAAAAAAGGGTGGATAAGAAGGCCCATATCCCCAATCATGCCCTGCTTGCCTTTGTTGGCCTTCATATCCCCCATGTTGTTCTTGTGCTTCCCATTGGCTTCCTTTTTGTTGATGGGGTGGTACTGAATAATCCTGAAAGAATATCCCCAAGCCCATAACCTCCTGTGGCTCCATCCAGTACCTGTAGCAGCACCATCATCATCATCACCATCATATGTATCCATAGAACCCTGTGTAGGATTATGAACATCTAAGAGTCTACCTTCACACCCTAATGCATCAGCAGCCCTACGAACTGATGTGCTCCTAGGAAGAGATCTCCTAGAGTCATCTCTTGAAAAATGTGACCCCAATGTCTGCAAGTAGGGGTGAACACGGTTCGGTTTGGTCCGGGTTGGCTCATTTTTTGGCCAAACCGAACCGAACCGAATCCCAAGGTGAAACCGAACCGAACTGAACCAGTTCGGTTCGGTTTAAACCGAAGTTTAATATATCTTACAACAGAATCTCGCGCATGCCTCAGTGGCTAAGGCGCGCATGCTTCCTGTGGGGGGTCGGGGGTTCGATTCCCCCCTCCGCCACCTTTTGGTAGGAATTATCAGTTTTTTTAGAAAAAATTGGGCGGGCAGAGTGAGTTTCGAACCCGCGCCAGCGCGCGGGCGGTTTGGTGCATGTGCCAACCAACCGCACTACGGTTCGTTTCAGCAAATATTACGCTACTAATATATATATTCGGTTTATTCGGTTTCAGAAAGTGAAACCGAACTGAACCGTGTAAGATCCCAAACCGAACCGAACCGAACCGGTCGGTTCGGTTCGGTTTTTCGGTTTGAACCGAAATTTGAACAGCCCTATCTGCAAGCTCCTTCGTCTATCATCTTCCTTCGCATAAGGATGCCAACTAGCACGTGCAGCTGAAGTGAACTCAGGATTAGGATCAGGATCATCATCATCTTTATCATCGTCCACATTGATTGGTAAACTATAATCTCTACGAATCTATCGCCCAGAAATCTTATCTTGAAGTTGTTGTTGAGTTGTCAATAATTTTTCAGTTTTTTTCTCCTTCATGTATGTTTTCATTTCATTTTTAACCTCAAGTGGACATGATGGGCATTTTGCTACATTTTCTGAAATCTCAGCAATATGTTGTTTAAGACGATATATGCCTCTAAACATCTCCTTTGCACACCAATTACATTTCACTTTTTTCTGTCGTGCATCAAGGAGAGTACCATGAGCCCAACCAGGATCAATGGCCTGCTCCACCTCTTGCTCTTCATGTTCTTGATCTGCCATATTCTTGTGTAAGAATGCAATTGAATTGCACGTTAATTACACAAAATTCCTAATTTTTAAACCTTAATTAGGGTTCAATTTGGGAATTTTGGGAAAAATGGGTCATGCAATGTAATTGAATCTACAAACAAACTCTAATCAACTCAAATGACTACATTGGACACTCAATTGCACATTAATTATATTAATGACATAAAATTTCTAATTTTTTAACCTAATTAGGCAATTTGGGGATTTTGGGGAAAATGGACTATGCAATGTAATTGAGTCTACCAAGTACCAACAAACTCTAATCAACTCAAATGATTGCATTGGACACTCAATTGTACATTAGTTGCATTCATGACACAAAATCCCTAATTTTTAAACATTAATTAGGGTTCAATTTGGGGATTTTGGGGAACGAGGGTCTTAAACATCTTATCTGTGCTATTTATCTATAGATAAGCATATTCAACATTTCCTATTTTTTCAGATTAAAAAAAAAAATAAAAAAACTCACCTTGCACAGAAGGAAGAGAGAGAAGAGAACAGAAAAAGAGAGGAAGAAGGAAGAAGCGGCGGCGGCAGCGTGCAGCGGCGCCGGCGGCGGTGGCCGGCGGCGAGCCTCCTCGGAGCTCCGGCGGCGGCGGCGAGGGGGGGACCTCCGAAGGGGGGGCAGGGGGCTGGGAGGCTGGGAGGGGGCGACTGCACAGACAGACAGCTCTGTCTACGCAGTCCCGTGACTCCCGATCCCTCCTTAAGGAGGAATCTGCAGGAGTCGCCCTAGTCGGGCCGGATCTGCCTGGAGTCACCATAAAAGTATCAAATTCTTTTACCCCACTAATGCGAGCTTGCTTTAAACATATAGAGACCTCTTTAATTTTGTCACTGCCTTTTTAAATAAAATCATATGACTGCAACATATAGATCCCTTCATCTAAAGTGCCATGCAAAAAAGTTGTTTTGACATTAAACTGCTCCAACTCTAAATCCCATATAGCCTCTGACTTTGGTCAAATAGTGTTTTACCACCGGAGAGAAAATCTTAGTAAAATTGATTCCTTTCCTTTGATCATAGCCTTTGACTACTAATCTCGCCTTGTACTTTAACGGTTCTCCTTCTGATGAAGCATCTTTCTTCCTGTACACCCATTTGTAGTTGATTGCTTTCTTGTCCTTGGGAAGTATCACCAACTACCAAGTCTAATTCTTGCAAAGTGAGTCTCTCTCTTCCTCCATAGCATTCAGCCACTGTTTGCTATCTTTACATTCAATTGCTTTCTGAAACAAACAAGAGTTGGAGGAAATAACAAGGAAAGCATATGTCACAGACTCATAGTGTCTCTAAACCTCAATTGCAATTTAGTATCTCTTCTAGCTCTTCCTTTTGTAATGTTGTAAGACTTCTTTTAATGTGGTTCCTCAGCCATCTTATCTCCTTGTGAAGACTCCTCTTAATTGCAGTCATCGCTATTATCTTCATTATTGGCTCCACCTGAACTGTGACACTGAGCTTCTTTACATCTTGATTT
Organism: Colocasia esculenta; assembly: GCA_014218235.1. Lineage (NCBI taxonomy): Eukaryota > Viridiplantae > Streptophyta > Magnoliopsida > Alismatales > Araceae > Colocasia > Colocasia esculenta. The sequence goes on along the minus strand of CM024760.1, from coordinate 71,034,237 downwards.
TGATGTTGCTCTGTTTTGAACATAAAAGTTTCATTAAATTTGACATCTCTCTACTGAGCTTCACCTTTTGAGTGACGAGACTTTAAAGCCTGTAACTCTTCATTCTATCCCTATAACCCAAATAGATGCACTTCTTGGACTTAGTGTCAAGCTTAATTCTCTCCTCATCTTGCAATACGACATTAATAGGACAATTAAAAATATGAATGTCAGAATCAGTAAGTTTGCCAGACCAAACCTTCTATGGAGTTTTGAACTCCAATACACGATCAGATAATTGACTTCGCGCTTGAATTTCATCACGATTGGACCGTTAAATTTGCTTCATGGCCATGGTCACTCTTTTGATTGTGATCGGACTCTCAAATGGCATTTCTGCACAAGGTGGAGGTATATTTGCAGCCCCTCACCTTTTTGAGTATTTCTGCAATTTCATATCCTTTCTAGACTCTTATTTTAGGTCAACTGAACTTGTTAGGTCAACCGAAATCTAATTTTAGGTCGACCAATTTTTGTCCCAAAGAGCAGATTTCAGGTTCTGAAAATCGGTCACCGAACTCTGATTTTTGGTCAATCGGACCGCTAGAAGTCCGGTCGGATCGGATCCATTATGGATCCGGCTAGGACTGTACCGATCAAAGTTAGACCGTATCGACCCGCTATGGGTCACCCCTAGGGGGTGACCCGACCGTGTGCGGTATCGCGGCGGCACGACAAACCCCCATCTTGTTTATGTCTTATTGCAGAATGAAGAGAGAACTAAGTTTGATGGTAAGTCCAAAAAGTGCATCTATCTTGGTACAAGGTTAGAGTGAAGGGTTCTAGACTTTGAAACTCTGCCACTCAAAAGGTAGAACTTAGTAGAGATGTCAAATTTGATAAGCTTCTATGTTCAAGAAAGATCAACATCAAAATCATGATGTAAAGAAGCGTACTATCTCAATTTAGGTGGAGGCGAGTAATGAAGACGGTAGGGGACCAGTGGTGACACCAATCAAGAGGAGTCTTTATATGGAGATGAGATGGCGGAGCAACCATATTAGGAGAAGCCTTACAGCATTGCAAAAGGAAAGTCAAAAGAGATTCTTAGTTGCCATTAAGGTTTAGAGACACTATGGCCATGTTAATTCTTCTAACCCTTGTTGATTTTAGGAAGCAATTGAACATAAGGACAACAAACTGTGGCTGCATGTTATAGAGGAAGAGATGGACTCTCTTCACAAGAATTAGACATGGGAGTTGGTAAGACTTCCTAAGGGAAAAAAAGCAATCGATTGTAAGTGGGTTTGTAAGAAAAGAGAAGTTTTATCTGAAGGAGAACCATCAAAGTACAAGGCTAGATTAGTAGCCAAGGGTTATGGCCAAAGAAAAGATATTGATTTTATGGAGATTTTCCTTCCAATGGTAAAAGACTGAGAGTCATGCTAGCTATGGTGGTTATGTGGGATTTGGAGTTGGAGTAGCTTGATGTGAAGACAAATTTTTTTGTATGGCAGTTTAGATGGAGAGATCTATATGTTGCGGCCATAGTTGTTAAGGCGTCAAGGCAACCAAGACATGCTTGGGCTTCTTGTGCGCCTAAGCACTCAAGCGCCTACCTAAGCGGCGCTTAGGCACCTAGGATGATGCCCAATTTGGGCTATTTCAAGAGTATCCCTATATATAATATTTATTTTCTTCTAAAAATATATAATACTCATAAAAATTAAATAAAAAATATTATAATATGACAGACATTATTGCAGTAACATTTGAAGAGGGAAATATTGAAATAATTATATATAATGAAACATTAAATGCAAAGTTACGTACCTCATAATTTACCAAGTTGTTCTAAAATCTGCAAATAGTAATTTACATAGTCATTAGATTATGTCACAGTCTAATCACAGTCATTAGACTCTGTGATAGGGTTAGAGGAGGGGAAGGGGCTGATGATGGGAGGAAAGGGGCTAGGAAGTTGGTTGTGGCACTGTGCAACATATAGAAAGGTTAACCTAGAAAGGTTATATTCAGAACTTAGAAGGTGTTGGCCAAATTTAATATGAAGGAGGCCAAGGCTGTAATACCTTCTTCCTCCCTTATTTAGATTGTCATTGTAGCAGTGTCCTCAGACAGAGAAAGAATGTTAGGAGATGCTCAGAATACTATATTCTAGTGTAGTTGGATGTTTGATGCATGCCATGAGTATGCTGCTGCAGTGGAGGCCACTAAGGAGGTAGTATGGTTAGAATGTTTAGCAAAAGAACGCCGTGTTTCTCGAAGAAGCATTTATCTATATTATGATAGTCAAAAGTGTGTTTTGTCTTGCGAAGGTTTTTCTTTATCATGCATGAACTAAGCATGTAAATGTCAGATATAACAAGATTTGGGAGTTCATTGCACATGGTGACATTCAACTCGAGAAAATACTTTCAGAAAAAAAAAATGTTGTTGAAATGTTGACAAAGCTACTGCTAGCAGTCAAGTTCCGGCATTATCTAGACTTGGTTAATATTTTTGCTTCTTGATGTGTGAAGGCCCCAGGGAAAGGGGGGTGTTTTTTGCTTAGAGAGAGATTTTAGTTTTGTTGGAATATATTTTGTTTCTTGACCAAGTCAAAAGGTGAAGTATGTAATATGTAAAGTTAAAAAAGAGTTGGACAAAGCAAGCCCAATCATTGTAGGTTTCTTGCTTTGCACGTGGGTTTCCAAGTGGGAGAAAAACCAAATAATCTGCAATCCACCAAAAAAACCAAACCCGATCCCACTTAGGCACATACACACGCCTCTCCCTCTTTCTCTTGTTCACTCATGTTCTCTTGTTCATAAGAACATGTTGGGGGGCTCTGAGGGCTGCAGCTGTTGCTGTTGTGCTTTAGGATTATCTCCTCTTTCTTTCTCCATATATATTCAGATTGTGGAGTTCGTAGGTGTTGTTGTTTGGGGCTCTATGAATCTATTTAAGGAGCATCGTTCCAGAGGAAGATTGGGGTTTGGGGATTGCTTGATCTGTTTGGAGAAGATCACTCAGTGTTGGTGTAAGAATATCTTTCTACTTTGTTCTTTCTTGTACATCATAGTGAAATCTCTCTGCTTTTCCCGCGGATGTAGGCAAGGCCAAACCATGTAAAATCTACTTCAGTTGTATGATACGGGTTGACAAATGTATGGCCCATGCCATCTTTCTTAGAAAATTGTTTCTCATGTATGGCCCAACTCATGGACTTTATTCTGCCCTGGTCTTGTAAGGGGTTTTCAGATGCTCCCAGCAACCATTGGATGGGACATTATCAAAGTATGCCATTTATCATCAACTTTTGCGCTAGTGAGTTAAAATTTTATTTTGATAGCATGTGCAATGATTGTATGATCGGATCCCTTGGACCAGCCAAGTTTGGGAAAGTTCCAGCCAATTCAATTCAATTAACATCTGTCTTGAAATCGGTTCATGCATTGTTCAATCGCACTCTTAAGTTGTCTGTTCCTGGCCATGATCAGCCGATTCTTTGAACCATGAGCATGCGTATCTCACTAGTTGGTAATTCCAACCTATGAAAAGCAGCTTGCCATAAATTCGCAATACAATGTTGTTTTGGAGTGGAAATTTCTGGATCCTTTATTGTTCATTTGCTTGCAACTTGCAGTTCTATATGGGAACAAGAGGAGTTGTGGGGGATAAATGGTCTCAGAGGATATTATGGTTCTGTGCTATTGGAAGTGCAATAAGTAATTACCTACCTTGTCTTGTTTTCATTGTTGTGGTGTCAGTGCGCAATGAGAACGCTAGTAATCATTGTATTCTAGCTTAATGGTGCTTGTTCACCTGTGTAATTTACATGTGCAGGCCTGTATATGGTTGCTGTCGAGAGACAAGCGCAGAACAGGGCGCGGGCAATGGCTGAGAGCTTACAGGATGCAGGTGCATCAAGCCAAACTGCTGGCGAGGAAGTTTAGACCAGTTCGTTGGAGGTTTCATTGACCTCATGTGCATTGGATATTCCAGCTATCTTAAAGTAGAGAAATACTCCATTCCGCGAGATGATGTTGAAGCATCACAACTGTGGTCCAACCGGTCAAGCACCTTCTATCACTTCGTAGTAATAAGCTAGGAAACTCAAATTTTGTGACGTCTCTTTTTCATTTTGTTTAATGTTTGATAGTCATTGATCCTCGGAAGATGTATCCGCTTCAAAAAGTTGGCAAAATCTACTTGCTCCTTTAGGTTCAAGGAAATTATATCGTAATCATATAAGGTGCCACTAGAAGTTTTCAATTATTCAAGTTCCAACTTCAAAACTGGATAAAATCCTTGTGTGTGAACCGAGCTGGCCATCAATTAGCATCTCGTGATTTTGTTATTTATAAATAAAGTGAATTTGGGTACCTTCAAAGTTAAGAACTTCTGTTTACTCCTGTTAAGTCTGAGAGAGAGATTCTAACGAGGATTAAGAGAGATTTTTCTAACAGTACGTTCAGAAAAAGTTTAAAGAAATGTCTTGAAGAAGTTCTTTGTCAATTACTTTAAAGGTGTCTTCAAAGTTTCATGCGTACTGACTTTGCGAAATTTGCCCCTTCAGGGTAAGTCTGGCTCCATCGGATCATCACTGCTTGATGCGATTTACCGACGAAAAGCTGCAGCAGGGGCATCCCTGTTTACTTGTTACAGTAGAGCGGATTTGTAAATTGATATAATGCACCATCCACTCACTGGTCGATCGTACGTAGTAAGAGTCAAACGTGCTATTTTCGACTATGAATCAGCACCCAAAGGAAAATTACATGCTGAAGTCCGGTCTCAGATAAGTCAGCGTGATCCTCTCCTGTTGTTGACTGCTGTCATTTGAGTTGCAGCCCTATCGCTTCTCCCGATTATGTTATATCTGGCTTGGCCCTTTCCTTCCAATCGGTGGAATGATTCATGCCTCTCATTTTATATTTTATATACTGTTTGTGTGATTTGGACAAAATGACGTGGGGTTAACAATCTGTTCACGATGTAAAAGGGGTTTGCTGGCTCCATGGGTTGTAAGGGGGTTGTTCTTTTTTTTTTTTTTGGTTGGTAGCCCACTGTCGCAGCCACTGGGGGCAAACAACCCCGCCCAAGGTTTGATACCCAAGACCCAACCCATACCCCAAGCCTAAAATACCTTAAAAATCCTCCTTAAGCGCCTAAGTGCACGGTCCACCATCAGAGATTGGACCTTGGATGCCTAGTGAGCAGCAAGGTGCCCCACCATAGGGGATTGTTCTTGGGGCTATCCATGATCATGTAACTTTATCTATTTGAATGGGAAGTTTTCCTTCTCGTCAAACAAAAAACAGAGGACTTTTGTGCACATCTTAAGATGAGCAAGTACTGTCCACCTTAGACATATATACGTGGGCAAGCGTATATATCTAATAGAGAAAAATTTATTGCACTTGTTCATTACACTTTAAGTACAATGTGACTAGACAATAGTCCATGTGGCACCCTCACATGAGGAGTGATAAAGTGACAATCTAATTATTAGATGTCACATGGGTTTGTTGCCTAGTCACATTGCACTTAAAGTGCAATGTGAAAGTGCAATAAGTCTTTATCTACCTTAATGTGACCAATATCTGTCCATCCTAAAGTGTGCGTAGAGTATTTCTATAGTTACCCCCTCTTTTCATTGTTTGATGTTAAATTAATGTCCAAAAATATTGTTAACACGACAAGTTCCCATATGACGTTAGATCACTGCAGCCAGTGCATGTATGAAGTTCTCCAACATAGGGCTGAGAAATTAGAGGCACTGAACATAGTGATCCTGCTCTAGGTTCTTGCATCAAGAGCTAACAAATTTGGAAGGAGGTGTTTAAACATCTAGCTTGGAGACACTTCCCTTCTTTTCTTATAAATATTTGGAACAGATGCCACTAGGGTGGGAAGATAGAAACTTTTATTCAGCTCTACACTAGGGTGTTAATGGTCATCACTCTGGATGCTGTTTGGAGAAGTAGAAATAATTGGTGCTATTAAAGAGGACCATATTGTGGGAATGCAGTCTGGAAAGGCACCAGTCCATTGTTTTCTCTCTCCAAAGATTGGGTAAAAGGGACTTGAATTCACAAAAACTCTGAGAAAGTTATCTGCAAGAGATCTGGTTTTGACATAGAGATTTAAGAGGAACAAGGACGAGTCTGCATGCTGGTCCCGCACCAGTCCATTAGATTAGGATAAACTGTGATGGGGCGAGAGACCCATCATCCGGAGAAGCAGGAGGTGTAAGTAGCAGAAATGAACATGGAAAGGTATGTCTGACAGCATCCATTGATTTGGGGTCTGCCTCAACGTTTAGAATAGAGGCTCTAGCCTTGTGGAACCAGAAGGGTGTATAATTTGTGAAAAACACTTGGTACAGGATGCTGATGATTGAAGTGGACAATCTTATCGTTATTTATGAACTCCAGAATCATGATATGGCTCCCTTGGAAATTGGATGTAGTCTGTCACAAAATGAAAGAGAATTGGAGTTTTTTTTTTTTTGTTTCATGGCCTTGAGTAGAGCAGTAGCAGAGAGATCTTGGGTTCGACCCGAGCCCCGCCCACTCATCTAAATCTCAAATTTTAGAGAAATTCTTTTAGAATTTACTTTTGAAAAATTCTTGGATAAACTTTTGTCTAATGGGAATGGAACCTAGTGCAAGCCGAATGCCCCACCAACCAGGCTCATGTGCAAAGAGAATTGAAGATTCGTCAAGCTTGCACTAAAGGTATTTAATGTGTTAGGTTTGGACAAAATTAGACGCTTAATGTCGATAGAGAAAGGTGGCAAAATCCTTTGTGGTTGATCGAGAAAGGAAACTTAATAATTATAATTAGATCATTGCTCATACAACTTCTAGGTGGTCATTGAAAAGCCATACCTTGTCAATTTTTCATGGGTCATGACTTCTTTCATCATAATAAAGATGAAAGATGATGGTAAGAAAGTGATGTTGGCGGAGTTGTCAGGACCCTTCGTCGAATTGAGACTTGTTTTTATTGATGCGGAAAGCTAATTTCGTCTTCTATTTTTTTTGTATTTTATAAGGAAAATTTTGTTCATATGGTTGATGTTACGCAAGTAAAACCAAATTTTTTTGAGTTGGTATTGCCCTGAATTATAACTAACTTCTTTCTTGGTTCTCACTTTCATGTTCTTTTAACATGATTTAAAAAGACAAATAATGATTATTGGAATGCCTGCGTGAGTTATAATCCAAATTTGGAAAATAAGAAAGAAAATACCAAAATACAACATCCCTAGGATATTTCACTTAATATCAATTGGTTTTAAAATGGAACCCCAGTTGGGCATCTCAATGTGAAACTAGATTCATACATGTATTCTAACAAATTTCCCCCTTACACGTGAGTTTCTTTAAATCACAATACTCTCCATTAAGCGGAAGTCATACAGCCAACATTCTCAAATAATCGTTAACGAGACATCATAGCACCAAAATCCTTATGTGGCCCAATAGTGTGTGTAGCTCAAACCATCAGCTCTAATATCCACATTAAAGGAGCCCAATTGGGATTCCATCTTCAAACTGATTGGGATTAAGTAGAGCAGTCTATAGGGTTATATTTTGGTACTTTTCTTTTTTATTTTTCAACGTGAGATTAAACTCACGCATAAATCTAAAAAATCTCCATTTCTTTCAATCACAATCTACCAATGAGACATCATGGCACCAAAATCCCTATGTGGCCTAACAATATGCCTAGTCAAAGCCATCGGTCTAATATCAACTTGTTATTGATTGTGGAGATCAAAAGGGGGATTGAAAGTCCACATTACAGGAGCCCAACTAAGGTTTCATCTTAAAACAAATTATTGTTAAATGTAGTCGTCCATAGGGTCATATATATTTTGATATTTTTCATTCTTATTTTCTAATGTGGGATTAAACTCACACATGCATTTTGACAAATCTCCCTTTCAAGTATGGGCTTTTATAAATCACGATACTCCCCTTCAAGAAGAAGCCATGTAGCCGCCACCCAATTAAATGACGACCAATAGAACATCATGACATCAAAATTCCTATGTGACCCAATAGTATGCTTAGTCTGAACGTGGACTGTGATAGCAATTTATTAATTGTGAACTCTGATACCAATTTATTATAATTGAGGAGGTCAAAAAAGAAAGTAAAAATGTAAATTACAAGAGCCCAACTAAGGTTCCATCTTAAAGCCAATGTGTTGAGTGGAGTGGCCCACAAAGTTATATTTTGGTATTTTCTTTCTTATTTTCTAATACGAGACTAAACTCATACACACATTCCAACAACAACTGTTTAACCAAAAGTTAATGAGGTGTAGAAAGTTGAAGACAAGGACATTATGTGTATCATTTCATCTAATGAAATAAATGCCCCATTTTTTGAACCCAACTATCTTATTATCCTAGGTATTGTGGTGCACATAATGCTGTCTACTTCAATAACGTTTCACCATCACAATCCGTCAATCATGATCTGAAGTTATAATTTATCAGTATGTCTCTTATAAGATCATGGGGAGAATTTTGTTTGTTTAGCGCATATCTTGAATAATGTATTCCAAAGAAATATTTATAAAAAAATCAATCTTATAATAATAATGGACATGAGTTAAAAGAAATAATTATATTGGTTGAGAAAGAGAGAGAAATATCTGCTTTTGACTATTGAAATTATTCTTTTTCAATCTACACGTAATAATTGATCTTATAATGAGTATTATCTTACAATTATGCACTTTGATGTGCCTAAATAATATGCCACCTCAACTCTTTAAAATTAAAAAAGTTGAAATTGGGGTATATTAAATGCCACCCGTCCTTTAAGTGACACACCTATCACCTTGTGCCCAATTTATACACACCAAATGATGTGTGTTATTGACCGTTAATGGATCTACGTCTGACAGTCACGCCTGGCATTTCCAAAGTTTGCAGCCGAATGAGACACTTTTCCTCCCGCAGCTGCATCGATCTCATCTGTAGGCTATTGGTCATTACCACTAGGGGTGTTCATGGTTTGGTTTATAGGAGATTTTTAAGAAATCAAATCAAACCAAATTCGGACCCAACTTGAACCAAACCAAACTGAAGTTCCTTGAAACCAAACCAAACCGAATTAAATTTGGTTTGGTTCGTTTTGATTTGGTTTAAGTTGAAAATAAATAGGCCTTTAGATTCTCTTAGTCTTAAATAAGATCTTAATCACTTGTTTCTCTAATAAATCACTATCAAATAATATTTAAAATAAAGTATTAAATATTGATGACCATATTAACCTCTATAATATGTATTTTCACGTAAGTATATTGAAAAATTTTGATAGATATATACAAATTAAAACTTATTATTATAATTTGATTTAATCAGTTTGATTTAGTTTCTAGAGCTTAGAAATCGAACCAAACTAAATTTTCTTATTCGATTTGGTTTGGAACCAAGCTAAATTTTTTTCATGTTTAAACTGAACCAAACAAAACCAATTCACTCGATTCGATTTGATTTTTCGATTTGAATCTAATAGTGAACACCCCTAGCATGCCGCCGGTGCAGCTGCCCGTCCACACCGCCATTGACATCAGCGGCCACCGGCCCCTTCGCCTCCGTCACGGCCATCTCCACTCACGACGTGGACCCACCTCAGCACCCTTTCCTTTGAAGTTTCATCTTCTTCGACGCCCACCTCGTACATATTGTCGACGAAGCCAAAGCCAGCTGCTGCAATGGACAAGGAAGCTAGCTCCCTGAGCCGCAAGCAAGGACGGGTTGCTGAGAGCATGGCAGTCGTGAATAAGAACACTCCCCCGGCCAGCCAAACTCTATGCATCTTTCATATATAGGCGTTCGGGACCCAGCTGTTTTGTAGATGTTCTTGGGGAACCAAGACCCACGTCTGGTACTGGGAGGGGCAGAATTTTCGGTAGGTTACAGAGGAATCATATACAGTTGCGTGGAATACTCTCCTTTCTTAAGAAAATTTCAAATTTGCTAAGATGAGATCGAGTTGGAGTAGAGAAAGCTCTAGCTGGAGAGAGAGGAGAGGGAGGGTACTGTTGTTTGCTAAAGAAGTGGGAGCTTAGCGTCCATCTGTGACTAAAAATGCTGCGTCGGAGACACAGAAATATGTTCGCGATTGTGTAATCTTCAGCGCGTGTACTGTGGGTTTACGACTGACAGATTTATTGAAGCTTTTGCTGCTCTTGGATGATCGCATGGGAGACACCATCACATGCAAGATGTCCTCTATATATGACAATCTAACCATCCCCCATGCTCTCTCTCTTCACACAGTTGCCACCTTTCATTCTAAAAAAAAAACATTATTATCGGCATTAATTGGGGTTTCAGACGCATGCCTATACTTGCAGAAAGAAGTTATACTGATCTATCTCATACCATATAATAATTCTTTCTCTTAATTTAACTCACAGTTATCTTAGGTGGTGTTTGATAATATTTATTGAAAATATCTAAAATATAATTTATCATCTAATCTCTAAATTTGAAAATTTTATAGTACTTAAATATATTAACACATGAAAAAAGAGTTGTTTGATAACTAATTTAAATAAGATATGAAGACAATAAGATACATTCTGGTAGTGGACGGTCGGTATTTGATGGTCGACGCTTGGCGCTCGGTGGTTGGTTGCCAGCATCCGACGATCGGCGGCTGGCACCCGGCGACCGCGCCAGCCACCGCTAGACGATCGGCGGCTGGTGCTTGGCAGTCGGCGCCTGGCATCCTACAGTCGATGCCCGGTAGTCAACCGTCGACATCCTGCGCCTGATAGTTGACAGTCGACGCAAGCTATTGGATCGTCGGTCGCCGACCGTTGGGCATCGGATGCAGACTTCTAGGGGCAGACCGCCGTGCGTTGGCGCCGAGAGTTGGCTGTCGGTACCAGCTGCCAGGCGCTGGGAGCCGGTCGTCGGTCGTTATGTGTAGAGCACCAAACACCGACTGCCGAGCACTAGGTGCTTACTATCGGACCTCCTATCCAAAGGAGTCCTACGCCGAGTCCCCAAGCAACAACTTGAGATTTCACTAACTAGGGTACTGTCCCCCTTAAGGACCCTTACACATCCAGCCGCAGCTGGCCTTCTCTTCTAACCCCGAAGAGGTATACAACCACCCTGATATACAGGTCTTCCTTCCTTACCGAAGGGAATACTCACCACTTGTTTTCAACAGGTCTTCTCTTCACACCCCGAAGAGGAATACACACAGAAAATGTGTACAAGGCGAAATGCTCCTAGACCAAGCTTACAACAAATGTTTGATCTGAGGCTAAGTCTGAGAGAGAAAGATTTTCACTAGAAGAAAACTCTCAGACCTACAAGGCTCTCAAAGAATGTCTAGACAATGAAAGACTTAGAGCAAGAGCTGAAGAAAATTGTGGAGTGAGGGAAGAAGCTCTTCTTCGATGATGAACACTTTTCTTGAAGGCTCTATCACACAAATGTTCAAGTTGTTGAACTTGTTCAGCTTAGAGTCTTCAGTCTTGTATATATCCTCTCTTGAAAAATATGGCCGTTGAAGTATCTGTTGTCTCTTTGTTTGAAGCACATTAGACATCATAGTCCATCGTGCGCGACATGTAAGCTTGCATCCATTTAATGCTCTGGAGTCATGCACGCAAAGAGGATTCATCCAGATATCCTTCAACTCCTTGTTATCCAATGTTGTATGTATTAAAAAATACCTGCACACAATAAATGTTGAAGCACAGACACTTGACCTGTCTCTATTCTTGTCAGTCAACGTTAGAAACCATGCAATAAGAACGTACACTAAAATAGTAATGCCATTCTGCTATCCTGAAAATTGTTTGCTATAGAAACATACGAATAGAATACACCCAGATATGCAACGTGCAGAGAGGTGTACAATCACATTAAATGCAGAGATGTTAGTGATGTGCGAGGGAAGACTTTGACTTTCACTATATTTGAAAATATATTTGAATAACATGTATGAAATCGATGTGCTTCATGAAGTCGTTGATCTACTTATGAAATCGTTGTATGAACAAGTCGTTGATAAAGCAAATCGTTCTTACAGAAGAAACAAATCGTTGTTCAATCATAAGCAAATCGTTACGGCGACCAAATCATTGTGTAACTTATCGAATCGTTATAAGATGGCAATCGTTGTTACACTTTACAAGTCGTTGTGAAACCGAAATCGTTGTTTCACTTAACGAATCGTTGTGAGACTGAAATTGTTGTTTCACTTAACGAATCGTTGTGAGACCAAAATCGATGTTTCACAAACTTATCAAATCGTTATGCGATCAAATCGTTGTAGAGATAGAATCGTTCTTCTACAAGCTTATCAAATCTTTATGCGACCAAATCGTTCTTTAAGTGAAAGCAAATCGTTATAGTTATCAAATTGTTGTTGCCCGGTTGGCTAACCCAGAGGGGGGTGAATGGGTCTTTAAAATAATCCTAGCTGATAAAAACCTGAACTCAAAACAAACATAAAGAGTTCTTGAAAGGGATTAGTAATGGTTAGTAAAAAACACAATCACACAAAGAAGACAATCACACAACACAGAGATTTATCCTGGTTCGGATCTCCTCTCCTTAGGAGTCCTACGTCCAGTCCCTGAGCAACCCTCAGGATTTCACTAACTAGGGTACAGTCCCCCTATGGACAAACAACAACCACCCAGCTCAGCTGGTCTTCCTTCACCCCTGAAGGGAACACAACACCCTGGTACCACCAGGTCTTCCTTTACTCCTGAAGGGAAAAACACCACCCTGGAAACCACCAGGTCTTCCTTCACACACGAAGGGAACACAAGAAATTCTTGAAAGAAAATGACTAGCCCCTAGATCAAGCTTTTACAAAAACTCAATCTGAAGCTACAAGCACTGAGAGTCGAAGATCTACACAAAGTGCACTCTCTCAGAACTAAACTAGCTCTTCCTTGTTTTTTTCTTCTCACAGCACAGAGAGCTAAGAGCCAAGATCGAAAAGAGTGAAATTCTAGCTCTAAAGAACTTTCGAAGACTTAAAACTGCAGAGGTCTAGCCGCTCTTCAATATGAATGAAAAATATCTCTTGTTTTGTCTTCAGAGCTTCATCTTGTATTTGTATCTCCAATTTGAATGAGGACAAAGAGATGACCGTTGTCTCACAGCTTTGGTGTACGTTAGACTGAAGGATTTGAGGAAGCTTCCTGTCAGCAGTCTTTTGTTCTTTGGAACACGCAAAGTGATAAGATCTTCTGAGTTTGCTTGTAGTTCTTTCTGTGTCCAGAGTTGTAGGATATTACATCCTTAAGGTTCTACAAGGTTGAGCTTTAATGGTAGACAGCTATACTATCTCCAGATGTCAATCAACGTCAGAGCAGATAGACACAAATATAGTAGTAACACTTTATCGTTCTAAAAGATGCATGCAGAGAATACATGAGAATGGAAGATATGTTCTGTGTCCATGCAGAGATACGTTCAGTCTTTATTAAATGCATGGCAGTCAAACAGACGAGATGCGACTTTGACTATTCAACGTAGCTTAAATCAAGGAGAAACATTTAATTAATGGAAACATGACTTATGCAGTCGTTGTGAAAATCTGATAGAATCGTTATGATCAAGTTGCTGTAGACTAATAAGAAGTCGTTATGATAACTTATGAAATCGTTACCACAACCAAGTCGTTCTATAACAGATGATAAAAGAAATCGTTATGAAACATGGCAAGTCGTTGTAGCTCTCTAAAGAAATCGTTATGATGACTTACAGAATCGTTATGACGAGCAAGTCGTTAAAACTCTCTAAAGAAATCGTTACGATGACTTACAGAATCGTTATGACGAGCAAGTCGTTAAAACTCTCTAAAGAAATCGTTACGAAGACTTACAGAATCGTTATGACGAGCAAGTCGTTAAAACTCTCAAAAGAAATCGTTACGATGACTTACAGAATCGTTATGACGAGCAAGTCGTTAAAACTCTCTAAAGAAATCGTTACGAGACTTACAGAATCGTTATGACGAACAAGTCGTTAAAACTTCTGAAGAAGTCGTTACGATAACTTACAGAGTCGTTATAATGAGCAAGTCGTTATAACTTCTGAAGAAGTCGTTACGATAACTTACAGAGTCGTTATAATGAGCAAGTCGTTATAACTTCTGAAGAAGTCGTTACGATAACTTACAGAGTCGTTATAATGAGCAAGTCGTTATAACTTCTGAAGAAGTCGTTACGATAACTTACAGAGTCGTTATAATGAGCAAGTCGTTATAACTTCTGAAGAAGTCGTTACGATAACTTACAGAGTCGTTATAATATCGACTTGTTTGACACAGCAAGGTTATTCAATCTTTCAAGTAAATCGTTGTTCTAGTGAGGAAATCGTTATAGTTAATGAAGGAATTATTATGGCTCTTCTGAAAGAAGATGTATGGAAGACTTACCACAAATGCTTGACTTTCTTTGGGTAATTCCTGTGCTTATGGCTAGATAAACAAGGTTAGAAAAACTTTTGACAGTGTTTTGTTTATCACCAAAATAGGCAAGTAATTAATTTAAAAGTACATGGGGATGGACTGTTCATCAATCTCCCCCTTTTTGGTGATGACAAAACTATGATCAATATTTAAGTAGTACTGAATATTAAACAGGAATTAAAGTACTGAATGTGTCAGACACAAGTAGGTAAACATTCTCCCCCTTTTTGTCATTAAGCAAAAAGCAAAAGGAAAGAGACAAAGAATAAGAGACAATGAGGAGAAGGAGCACAATTTATTCATTAAGATTGAGGAGGTACAGCAAATAATAAGCAGGAGAGAGAAGGGAGGCATAATGAGAAATAGCTTCCCAGGCCTGCTCTTCCTGACGCTTGAAGAATTGCCTAAAGGCACCACTCTCAATGGAGAAGGATGGTCCCATGATTGGAGCCATCTTGGATAGATAGAGGCTGCGCTGCTTGGTAAGAAACAGGTCATACTCGTCTGGATCCATGGAGGAGCAGATGATGAGTGTTTTACCAAAACTTGCACAGGCAAGAAACTGATCCATGGTGACAGGGTAGAAAATCTGTTTGTCCTTGAGTTCCTGGCGAAGAGCTAAAAACACTTTGTATCTTTCAGCCCAAACTTTGTAGGGATCAAGGACCAGCTGGATTGAATTCATATCCAAGAAGGTTGCAGGAGAGACAGGAGCTTTCCCTTCCCTGGCTTGAGCAGCATTCAGATGTGCTAGCTGCTGAGCAGACAGAGAGTAAAGCTTGGACCAATCGGAGGCATTCAGCCTTTCACATTCTGAGAGGAGAGGGGCAAGGACATCAGATTTGACAAACCCTCTATGGTATTCCCGGAAAAGAAATCTAGGAAAACCAACTTGAAGGCCTTTCTGAATCTTGATTCTGCCCATAACTCTTGCAAAACGCTCAAAAATGATTGAACCAACCGAAGATTCCATGATCAAGAAATGAATCTGAGGCAGGAAAATCTCTTCAGGTAAATGAAGAGTTGCAAAATCTACTCTGATTTCCTCAGACTGCTCAGAGTGGGTTAGGACCTTGATGGCTCTCTTGAACTGGCTGAGCTGAACTTCAGGTAATTTGTTGAGATACCTGTAGTTGTTGAAAGTTTGGAAATGCCTGACCAGCTTGATGAGCTTCTGAATGGCAGGAGCCCAGGTGTTCTGGTGGTGAAACTTGAACCACTCAGAAAGGGTCAAGGAGTGATCCCTGGGAGGAAACCTTGCTGCCTTAGCCTGAAGGAAGCGATTGTACAGATCTTTATGAGATTTAGCCCATTGCTCCTCAGTTTTGGAGTGGGCTGAGGAGAAGATTTTGGATTTGTCGGCTTTAGACAGAGGAGTATAGGGAAGAATGACATCTAAGTGGTCAGAGAGGTTAAGAAAAGGAAGATTGTGAAGAGTGGCAAAGACAACCTTTTGAAGATATTCTTTGTACAGAGAGGTATGCTTGTGGGTGACTGTAAGAGAAAACCACAAGGGAGGGTAAAGAGGAGAGGTGGAGGAAAAAGCTTCCGTTTCTTGGAGACAGTACTGGAAGAGTCTGTCTTGGAAAGGTGGTCGCCTACCTTTAGCACAGACCTAAGGATAACCTCTTCAAACTCATCCTTAATTTTATCAAGAAAGGGAGAGTCGATTTGGACATTCTTAGGAATAATAGTGATAAAGGAGGGAGGAGCAGGGGGGTTGAGAAAGGCATCAGAATTGAGAGATCCTACTTCTGGAAATGAAGATGTACCAGAAGAGGATGAGGCTCCAGCTGAGGATGCTGGAGGGGCCTCAAAATCTTGAACAGAAGAAGGATGAGAAGTAGAAGAAACAGGAGAGGATGTGATAGGATGAGAAGGAAAAGGTGTGGGAGAGGAAATGGGCCTGGATCTGGGCTTTTTGAAGGGAGGTGGAGCAGGTGGAGCTGTGGAGTTAGTGGGTGGAGAAGGAGGAATGGGAGTGTTGGTAGAAGTGGGAGCAATGGGTGGAGGATCTAATACCACTTCTTCAGGCAAGGAAGACAAGGTGTCCAACACTGCCGGCCCTGGTGGCCCTGACTCCATCACAACTGGCCCTGATGGCCCTGAATCTTCAGCTGGCCCTGATGGCCCTGACTCTTCAGCTGGCCCTGATGGCCCTGACTCTTTAGCTGGCCCTGATGGCCCTGACTCTTTAGCTGGCCCTTCTGCTGGGGCTTCTGCTGCTGCAGCTGCTGACTGCCCGGAGGGCTCAGGTACACTTGAGTGAGGCTCCTGAGCTGCTGGAGGAGCAGGAGCTTGAGTTCCAACAGCCTGAAGGATGTCAGATAGCATATTCTTCATGGTCCCCATTTCCTGATGGAACCATGTCATGGCAGAGCGAATCTGAACCAATTCCTTGCGGGCTGAAGCTTGGCTTAGAAAGATGGAGTTCACATCAGACTGAAGTGAGCAAAGCAGCTCACCCTGAGCATCCAACCTCTCAATCACAGGTTTTAAATTGATGACAATCTTTTGCTTGACCTGTCTTTCAAATGGTGCATCAGCTAAAAGGGGTACTTCAGGAGCTATATCTTTCTCTTTGCCCTTTGTAGCTGGAGGAGGTGGATTATTGTCCTCATCAGAACTTGATGAACTAGCTGTCTCCCCTTCTCTGGCATCCAAATTTTCAGACTCTCTCTGGTCTTCCTCCTGATCTCTGGTGGCTGGAGGTGCAACATCTGGTGTCTCTTGGGATTGCTCCCCCTCAAGTGGAGCATCTTCTGCAACGGCACCAGTCTCCCCCTGACAGGGAGGATCCATTTCCATCGAATTATCCTGAGGAATTTGCTGCTCTTCTTCCACTGGACCTTCTTCAAAGATGTGGCCTGATGCCACAGACTGCTCCATAACAGGCAAGATGTCTTCTGGAAGAATGTCCTCAATTCTCCTTTCAGCAGGAGGCACAACTGGATCTGCTGCAGCTGGCCTGTCTTCCTCTGCCCTCACTGCTGTTGCTGCCTCTGATTGATTTCTGGCCATAGATGGCCCTTCCTGCTCTGTTTCTACAAAGACTGGAACAGAACCTGATTCCAGTGGCAATTCGGGCATCACAGAATCTGCCTCCAACTGGGCTTGAGCAACTGAAGGCTCACCAATGAGACCTTCACCTTCTGCAACTGAGGCCTTGAACCAGACCCCATTGACTACTGAAAAACCGCTCTTCTTTAAATTTCTGGACCTGATAGCTTGGCCCATCTTCTCCACAACTGCCCCTGAGACATCTACACCGAAGTGTCTGAAGATTCTGGTGAGTAAATGGGCATAGGGCAGGGACACATTCAACTTGCTTTTAGTGTCCCAAATCTGCTCCCTGGCAAATTTCATTCTCTCCATCATCACTGCGGCCATATTGATTTCCTCATTTTTAATGGCCCAGTACATCAGGTCGGAGTCAGCCTTAGTGCAAGAGGAGAAGGTTGCACTTCGGGGAACCAAAATCTGACAAACAATAAAGTGAAGGAGGCGGTTGAAGGCACTTAACTGATTGATATCTAGCTTGCCATCCCTCATTTGAACCCTGGCCCAACAATCCCCAAACCCTTTTCTTGGGTTTCTACTGAATGAATTCCACTGAAGCCCGATATGCTTACTCCAAATAGCATCCTAAGCAATTCCTGGTCGATTCTGATTAGGGTGCCCTTGACTGAAGAAACGAGGGCCCCATCTTCTTCTGTTCTTAAGCACACAAAGAACGCCTTTACCAGGTCCGGATAACTTACCTCTGAGCAAGTGGTAAGCCCTTTCCACTTCATCTGGTTGATCTTCTCAATGATGCTGCTCATTCCATTCTTCTGCAGATCTGAAACATCTACTTCCTTGTGACCACAGAGCTTTGTCTTCACAAAGTGAAACGCTCCTCCTGCGCTGGGGTGAGGTATTCGGCGCTGTAGCCACCCACACTTCCGGCAATAGCTGGTGCGGCCATGGATTCAGGTGGGAGAAGGTTTGAAGGGTTGAAGAGAAGGGTGATGAGAAGAAACCCTCAAACGATTTCGCGGGAAGGAGATGGAAGCTTCAAATTTGCAGAGGGTAGAGGCAAGAGTCGCTAGGGCATCGGCTCATGCGTCGGGACGAAAGAGGGGAAAAAGGTGAATGAGGAAGAGGAATCGTTAACGCATCGATTTAAAGAATATAAATGCTCCAAAAGGTGAGGCGTCAGAAAACGACAAGCGAGGTTGACCGCCTTGAAGGACTATGACTTATCGGACGGAACGCTTAAACTGAGACTTTTGAATTGATTTTGACACAAAAAGAGAGAGAGAGAAC
Source organism: Colocasia esculenta (assembly GCA_014218235.1). Taxonomy (NCBI): domain Eukaryota; kingdom Viridiplantae; phylum Streptophyta; class Magnoliopsida; order Alismatales; family Araceae; genus Colocasia; species Colocasia esculenta. The sequence goes on along the minus strand of CM024760.1, from coordinate 71,015,464 downwards.
CTTCTTAAATTCTGAGAATTTTTATACCAGCTTTAAATGAAGATCTTTTCACAAAATACACATGCCTAACTCCCTTCTAAGAGATGTAAATCTCTCTTCAGGTAAGGCCTTTGTGAAAATATCTGCTAGCTGATTGTTTGTATCAATAAACGATATTTCAATATTGCCATTTGCTACATGATCACGAATAAAATGGTATCTGACCTCAATATGTTTGGTCCTGGAGTGCTGAATTGGATTTTTGGTGAGGTTGATAGCGCTGGTGTTGTCACATAGCAGAGGAATTTTCTTGACTTTGAGTCCAAAATCCTCAAGTTGTTGCTTTATCCATAAGAGTTGTGTACAGCAACTTCCAGCAGCTACGTACTCGGCTTCAGCTGTAGATAGTGCTACTGAATTTTGTTTCCTTGAGGACCATGAGATTAAACACCCTGCAAGAAATTGACAGCATCCACTGGTGCTTTTTCTATCTACCTTGCATCCAGCATAATCAGCATCAGAATATCCTACTAATTTTACATCACAGGAGTTTGGATACCATAGTCCTAGATCATGAGTCCTGGCTAAGTATCTGAAAATCCTTTTGACAGAAATTAAATGTGATTCTCTAGGGTCGGCTTGATATCTAGCACACATGCATACACTAAATAATATATCAGGTCTACTTGCGGTTAGATAAAGTAATGAACCTATCATACCTCTGTAGATCTTTTGATCTACCTTCTTACCATCCTTGTCATTGTCCATCCTAGTTGATGTACTCATTGGTGTTGACAGTGGCTTGGTGTTTTCAAATCCAAATTTCTTTAGCAGTTCTCTGGTGTACTTTGCTTGACAGATGTGAGTTCCTTCCTTTCCTTGTTTGATTTGAAGTCCAAGGAAGTAGTTGAGCTCTCCCATCATACTCATCTCAAATTCTCCCTGCATTAGCTTTTCAAAATACTTGCACAAGGATTCATCAGTAGATCCAAAGATGATGTCATCCACATAAATTTGAACCAACAGTATATTTTTGGCTTTTGTTTTTATAAAAAGAGTGCTATCTACTTGACCTCTATTGAAACCATGTTTTGTGAGAAAAGAACTAAGTCTTTCATACCAGGCTCTAGGTGCTTGTTTTAAACCATATAGAGCCTTATGCAACTTAAAAACATGATTCGGAAAGTCTGTATCATCAAAACCCGGCGGTTGTTCCACATAAACTTCTTCTTTTATAAAACCGTTTAGAAATGCAGATTTAACATCCATTTGAAATAACTTTAAATCTAATGCAGAAGCATAAGCAAGTAACATTCTAATAGCCTCAAGTCTAGCCACTGGTGCATAGGTTTCATCAAAATCTATGCCTTCCTCTTGACAATAGCCTTGAGCCACCAGTCTGGCCTTGTTTCTTAGAATTACACCAGATTCATCCAATTTGTTTCTGAACACCCATTTAGTGCCGATCACAGGATGGTCTGATGGTCTAGGAACAAGTGACCATACTTGGTTTCTCTTGAATTGATTTAATTCATCTTGCATTGCTATTATCCAAGATTCGTCAGTTAGGGCTTCATTGACTGTTTAGGCTCTAATTGAGAAACAAAAGCAAGGTAATCACAAGGAATCAAGTTACCTCTTGTTCTTACCCCTACCGATGGATCACCAATAATGTTTTCAGGTGGGTGATCTTTCTTGTATCTCCATTCCTTTGGAAGAGTTTCATGAGAAATTTCTTCTTGTTGCATTTCTTCCAGAGGCGGATCATCCTTATCTTCAAGTGATGTGTCTTTCAGTTTATTGGACAGTTCATCTGCGTCATCATTATCACTCTCTACTTCCTTTCTCAAGGAGGGATTAGTTTCATCAAAAATAATGTGTACAGACTGTTCAATCAATAAGGTACGTTTATTAAACACTCTATAGCCTTTGGGTTTAGAGGTGTACCCCATGAAGATGCCTTCATCTGATTTGGCATCCAACTTACCAATATCCCTTTTTCCGTTGTTGTGAATAAAGCAAGGACATCCAAAGGTTCTGAAATGGCTGATCTTTGGTTTCTTCCCTTTAAACAGCTCATATGCAGTCTTCTTCAGGATTGGCCTGATCATGACTCTGTTGACAATGTAGCTGGCTGTGTTGACTGCTTCTGCCCAGAAATATCTTGGTAACTCATATTCACAAAGCATAGTTCTTGCCATATCCAAGAGAGTTCGGTTTTCCGTTCGGCTATACCATTTTGCTGCGGTGTCCTTGGTGCTGAGAAATTGTGCTGAATTCCTTGATCATCACAGAATCTAGCAAACTTTTCATTTTGGAACTCACCACCATGATCAGATCGAATGGATACTATGCTGAACTTCTGATCTTTCTGGACTTTTCTGCTGAAACTAACAAAATTATCAAAAGTGTCATTTTTATGTTCTAAGAAAGATACCCATGTGAATCTTGAGTAGTCATCTACTATAACAAATCCGAAATTCTTTCCTCCAAGACTGGTAGTTCTCATTGGCCCAAATAGATCCATATGTAGGAGCTCTAAGGGTTTTGAGGTGGTCACCACCGTCTTTGACTTGAAGGAACTCTTTGTGTGCTTTCCCTTAGCACAAGGTCTGCAACACTTTCTAATTTACCATTGATTTTCGGTAGACCTTCCACAAGGTTCTCTTTCTGAGCTTGCTCAAGCCATCCAAGCTGCAGTGGCCTAGCCTTCTGTGCCACAGATCAGTTGATTTGTCTTTGCTGGCTGCCAGACACACATTTTGCTCTTTGAGTTCTTCAAGGTAGAGCACGTACAGATTCTTTTCTCTATTTGCTTCAAAGATGACTGCTCCATCCTTTAGTATGCTGCATTTTGACTCTTGAAATTTGATTTGATGTCCTCTATCACACAGCTGACTAATACTTATGAGGTTGTGCTTTAAACCTTTGACTAACAGCACATCTTCTATGACTGTTTTTCCTTTGCTGTTTACTGATCCACTGCCTACTACAGTTCCTTTTCCATTATCTCCATAAGTGACTGTTCCTTCTTCATCTTGGAGATGGGAGAAAAGCTTCAGGTTTCCTGTCATGTGCCTTGAGCACCCACTATCCAAATACCATTTGGATGCTCGAAGGTTAACCTGAAATAAAGACATCAAGATTTAGGTACCCAAGTTCTTTTGGGTCCTGATGGGTCAGTATCATCATTTTTACTTTTTATTATCCACTTCTTATGTCTTGTTGGACAGGTGGATTTTAAATGTCCTAGCTTATTACAGTGATTACAACATGATGTTATTGTTACTCTTTCTATGTATTTAAAATTCGCTTTATATGCCACATCTTGTTCTGGAGTGAACTTAGGAGTTGGATATTTTTCTGGATAGATTATTTCTTCTTCATTTACTGGAGGTATGTAACCTAAACCTCGTTTATTCTTACCAGATCTTCTAGCACCTTTTAATAATAAGGAATTCTTTCCATTTGTAAACTTTTCTAAGGTGCTTGCTAGTGTATTGTTTTCTTCATTTAATTCATTTACCGTTTTTCTTAAATCATCTGAGCTTTCCTGTTTTTCTAGGTCAATGATTTGTCTGTTCTTGTCTTTTAAGTTTTCACATAATAGTTCATTTCTTCTCTTAAGCTCCATTATTTGTTTTTCTAGTTCTTCATTTTCAGATTTTAAATCTGAGTTGGTATTTTCGAGACAGGTGATATTTTTCTTGCTTAGCTTAAGTAGTTTACACACTTCTTTATACTTATCGTAGAGTTCATTAAATGCACTTTCCAAATTATCCGAATCTGAGTCATTACAGGAATCGAAAGAGGAATCAGATGTTACCTTATCCTCGGTATTTGCCATAAGAGCCAGGTTGGCTTCTTCTTCTTCACTGCTGGAGCTTGACTCACTGTCTGAGTCGCTGCTGTTTTCCCATGCAGCTGCCATGGCTTTCTTTTTGAATCTTCTGAACTTCTTGGAGCTGTCCTTCTTCTTGTGATCATTTTTCTTTAGCATTGGACAGTCTGCCTTGATATGTCCAGGTTTCTTGCATTCATAGCAAAGTGGCTCATTCCTCTTCTGATCTTTTCCATCTGGTCTCTTGAGATCTTTGTTTTTCTTGAAGTACCTCCTACCAGACTGGAACTTCTTCTTCTTGGCCAAGATTCTCTGCAATCTTCTTGAGAGCATGGCTTCTTCATCATCACTATCTTTGCTATCTTCACTGTTATCTAAGGATTCTTCTGATGAGTCCCCATTAGCTTTAAGCGCATTTGACTGCTTCTTTCTACTGGAGGATTCTCCTAGTCTTTCCATGTTTATTTCATGGGCCATGAGAGACCCGATGAGTTTTTCTACTGACATTCTCTTAAGGTCATTAGCTTCTTCGATAGCTGTGACCTTTGCCGTCCATGAAGATGGCAAGGATCTGAGAATCTTCCTTACCATGTCTGCAATCTCATATGACTTTCCTAGACTTGCTAGGCCATTAGTGATGTCAGTAAATCTACTAAACATTTGGGTAATAGACTCACCTGTTTGCATTTGAAATCTTTCATACTGAGTGACAAGAATGTCGATTCTTGTCTCCTTTACTTTGTCTGTACCTTCATATGTAATCCTTAGCTTTTCCCACATTTCCATGGAGGATTTGCATGCTGAGACTCTGTTGAACTCTTCTTGCTTAGAGCACAACATAGAATGCTCTTAGCTTTACAGTTCAAGGAGATTTTCTTTCTATCTTCATCTGTCCATTGTGCTTTCTCATTTGTGACGACCAGATCACCTTCTTCCACTATCGACCAGATTTGATAATCGTGGCCTTGTAGAAAGTATTCCATCCTGGTCTTCCAATACGTATAATCTTCACCGTCGAACAAAGGAGGTCTGTTGACAGACTGACCTTCGAAGTGACCTTGGGCTGCCATGGATCTTTACTCTTCAGATCGTTGGATCTTGTTCTTTGTCGAAGAGACTCGCTCTGATACCACTTGTTGCCCGGTTGGCTAACCCAGAGGGGGGGTGAATGGGTCTTTAAAATAATCCTAGCTGATAAAAACCTGAACTCAAAACAAACATAAAGAGTTCTTGAAAGGGATTAGTAATGGTTAGTAAAAAACACAATCACACAAAGAAGACAATCACACAACACAGAGATTTATCCTGGTTCGGATCTCCTCTCCTTAGGAGTCCTACGTCCAGTCCCTGAGCAACCCTCAGGATTTCACTAACTAGGGTACAGTCCCCCTATGGACAAACAACAACCACCCAGCTCAGCTGGTCTTCCTTCACCCCTGAAGGGAACACAACACCCTGGTACCACCAGGTCTTCCTTTACTCCTGAAGGGAAAAACACCACCCTAGAAACCACCAGGTCTTCCTTCACACACGAAGGGAACACAAGAAATTCTTGAAAGAAAATGACTAGCCCCTAGATCAAGCTTTTACAAAAACTCAATCTGAAGCTACAAGCACTGAGAGTCGAAGATCTACACAAAGTGCACTCTCTCAGAACTAAACTAGCTCTTCCTTGTTTTTTTTCTCACAGCACAGAGAGCTAAGAGCCAAGATCGAAAAGAGTGAATTCTGGCTCTAGAGAACTTTCGAAGACTTGAAACTGCAGAGGTCTAGCCGCTCTTCAATATGAATGAAAAATATCTCTTGTTTTGTCTTCAGAGCTTCATCTTGTATTTGTATCTCCAATTTGAATGAGGACAAAGAGATGACCGTTGTCTCACAGCTTTGGTGTACGTTAGACTGAAGGATTTGAGGAAGCTTCCTGTCAGCAGTCTTTTGTTCTTTGGAACACGCAAAGTGATAAGATCTTCTGAGTTTGCTTGTAGTTCTTTCTGTGTCCAGTGTTGTAGGATATTACATCCTTAAGGTTCTACAAGGTTGAGCTTTAATGGTAGACAGCTATACTATCTCCAGATGTCAATCAACGTCAGAGCAGATAGACACAAATATAGTAGTAACACTTTATCGTTCTAAAAGATGCATGCAGAGAATACACGAGAATGGAAGATATGTTCTGTGTCCATGCAGAGATACGTTCAGTCTTTATTAAATGCATGGCAGTCAAACAGACGAGATGCGACTTTGACTATTCAACGTAGCTTAAATCAAGGAGAAACATTTAATTAATGGAAACATGACTTATGCAGTCGTTGTGAAAATCTGATAGAATCGTTATGATCAAGTTGCTGTAGACTAATAAGAAGTCGTTATGATAACTTATGAAATCGTTACCACAACCAAGTCGTTCTATAACAGATGATAAAAGAAATCGTTATGAAACATGGCAAGTCGTTGTAGCTCTCTAAAGAAATCGTTATGATGACTTACAGAATCGTTATGACGAGCAAGTCGTTAAAACTCTCTAAAGAAATCGTTACGATGACTTACAGAATCGTTATGATGAGCAAGTCGTTAAAACTCTCTAAAGAAATCGTTACGAAGACTTACAGAATCGTTATGACGAGCAAGTCGTTAAAACTCTCAAAAGAAATCGTTACGATGACTTACAGAATCGTTATGACGAGCAAGTCGTTAAAACTCTCTAAAGAAATCGTTACGAAGACTTACAGAATCGTTATGACGAACAAGTCGTTAAAACTTCTGAAGAAGTCGTTACGATAACTTACAGAGTCGTTATAATGAGCAAGTCGTTATAACTTCTGAAGAAGTCGTTACGATAACTTACAGAGTCGTTATAATGAGCAAGTCGTTATAACTTCTGAAGAAGTCGTTACGATAACTTACAGAGTCGTTATAATGAGCAAGTCGTTATAACTTCTGAAGAAGTCGTTACGATAACTTACAGAGTCGTTATAATGAGCAAGTCGTTATAGCTTCTGAAGAAGTCGTTACGATAACTTACAGAGTCGTTATAATATCGACTTGTTTGACACAGCAAGGTTATTCAATCTTTCAAGTAAATCGTTGTTCTAGTGAGGAAATCGTTATAGTTAATGAAGGAATTATTATGGCTCTTCTGAAAGAAGATGTATGGAAGACTTACCACAAATGCTTGACTTTCTTTGGGTAATTCCTGTGCTTATGGCTAGATAAACAAGGTTAGAAAAACTTTTGACAGTGTTTTGTTTATCACCAAAATAGGCAAGTAATTAATTTAAAAGTACATGGGGATGGACTGTTCATCAATTGTTGTTTTACTTATCAAGTCATTGTGATTACCAAATCGTTTGTGAAAACTTATCAAATCGTTGTGAGACCGAAATCGTTACAGCGATAGAATCATTCTTTCACTTATGAAATCGATGTGGACTTAGAGGAAATGCATACTATGAGCTTCAAATAGTACAGTGAGAAAATTACTTACAGATTTGGCTTTATTTATTTCTTGTAACTGATCTTCATAAAAACTTGTTAGAAAATAATTTATTTGAGTTTTGTTAATCACTAAAATTGTATATAATTAAATAAAATTATATGGGGATGGACTGATCATCAATCTCCCCCTTTTTGGTAATGACAAAATCATAACAAAACATAACATATAATGTGCAGAAATGAACTTACTATATTTAAGTAAATTTGTTGACATGTATTTCAGAATGTTCCCCCATTTTGTCATTAAGCAAAAGGATACTAAAACAAGACAAAGAAAGAAGAGAAGAAGGATAAATGGAGGCCAAAGAAACCACTATATTCAAGACTGTGGGGGGTACAGAAAGATAGAAGGCAGGGGACAAAAGATAAGCATAGCGAATAATAATCGGTCATGCTTTGCGTTCCTACTCTTCAAAATATTGTTGAAAAGCTCCATAGACCATAGAGTAGGAGGGTCCCATAATAGGAGCCATCCTCTGGATGTGCAGTTGCCTCTGAGCTTCTATGAAAGTGCCATATTCGTTTCTGTCAAGAGAAGATTTGTAGAAGGTAGAGGTGCCAAAGATGGCATGCTTGAGGAACTTATCTATGGTTATGGGGTAGAATATCTGTTGCTGCTTCACTTCCTTTTTCATAGCCACATACACCTTGTATCTCTCAACCCATGTATCATAAGGGTCTCGAACAAGGTGAATGGAATTCAGATCTAGAAATTCTACAGCAGACAAAAGAGGTTGATTTGATGAGGCCTGAGAAGCATTGAGAGCAATAAGCTGCTGAGCAGTGAGGGGGTAAAGCTTTTCCTAATCTGACGGAGATAAGCGCTCACATTCAGATAAAAGAGGGGCAAGAACATCAGACTTGATGTGGCCCTGATGATATTCCCTGAAGACAAATATGTGGAAAGAAGGTGAACCGCCTTTCTGCACTGAAATTCTGCCCATTACCCTTGCAAATCTTTCAAAAATCAATGATCCCACGACAGATTCCATGACTAGGGAGTGGAGTGGAGGCAGAAACACAACATCTGGAATCTCCAAAGTGGCAAAATCTACTTGGATGGATGTGGTATGAGCATCATCTGAACCAAGAGCAGAAATAGCTTGCCAAATTGGCCAAGCTGAACTTCAGGTAGATTATTGAGATAGCAGTAATCAGTGAACATCTGGAAGTAGCGGATGAGCTTGATTTCCTTTTGAATAAATGGACCCCAGGAATTTTTGTGATGAACCACATACCACTCAGAGAGAGTGAGTGGGTGATCCCTGGGTGGAAATCTGGCAGAGCAGGCAGATAGGAATTGCTTATATATGGACTAATGCCCCCAAGCTCACTAATCTTCAGTTTTAGCTTCAGTCATAGAGAAAATTTTTGACTGTTTAGCTTTTGAAAGAGAAGAGAGAGGGAGAATAATATTGAGGTGGTCGGTTAGATTTAGGTGAGGAAGGCCAAAAATGGTGGTAAATGTGCATTTCTGGAGGAATTCACAATAGAGAGACCTTCTTCAATTTTCAACAGTGAGAGAAAACCAAAGAGGTGGAAAACGAGGCTCAGAAGAGGTGGCAAGGGTGGAAGATAGTTTTCTCTTTTTAGGAACATGGTTGGAAGAGCCTGTCCTATGAATGTGAGTGCCAACTAATAGGACTGAGCGAAGTATTGCTACTTCAAACTCATCTTTAATGTCCTGGATTTCATGACCTTCAAGTTGGGCACCCTCAGGGATGATTGTAATAAAAGAGGGAGGAGTAGGAGGATGAAGGAAAGAATGAGAGGTAGATGGAGGTGCATGGATGGTTCAGTTGATGAAGGATCAGAGGAGGAGGCTCCAACTAAGGATGAGGCTGGAGGTGCCTCAGAAGGAGGAGGAGGGATGAAGGTGGCGGAAGCAGGAGAAGAGGAGGATTGTGTAGGAAATGGTGTAGGAGAAAAAATGTTTTTGGGAAGGTGTTGTTTAAAGGTGGCAGGAGCCGGAGGAGCAGTGGAGGAGGATGGTGGAGAAGGAGGGGCTGGAGTCTGAAGGGGAGAAGAGATAGGGGGCTCTGGGGGCACAGCCTGTTTGACAGGAGCTTCTTCTCTTACTTGCTCAGCCTGACAATCCACTAGCCCGGATGGCCCTGACTGCTCATCCATAACTGGCCCTGATGCTTCTTGTGCTGCCTGACCTGATTCCGCAACAACCTTTGGCCTTGATGGCCCTGAATTCTCAATATCAACAGATGGCCCTGCTGGCCGGACTTCTGCTTCCTCATTCCTTGGCCCTGAAGGCCCTGAACTGCTCTCTGGCACTGCAGAAGTGGGAGCAGGTGGGACAGTAGAGTGTGCCCTCACCACATTTGAAAGACTTGACATTAGTGCCTTCATGCTTCCTAACTCACTTCTCATCCATCTTAATGCATTTCTGACCATTCCCATTTCTTTTGCTGCAGAGCTTTGGCTCATAAATATAGATGAAATATCAGCCTGCACAGAGCAAAGAATTTTCCCTTGAGAGTCAAGTCTATCAATCACTGGCTTCATGTTAATCTTGAGCTTCTTCTTCCTTGATCTACGGTGTGCCTTATTTGAAAGAAGTGGAATTGAAGTGGCCACACCTTCACTTTTATCTTTTGTGCCATCAACGGGCTCCACATTATCAACATGAGCATCATCTTCATCTGATTCAGAAGGGCTTGCATAAACACCTTCTCTAAACTGGTCAACATGGGGGCTAGCCACAGGCTCCCCCTGAACATCTACTTCCTTCTCGACTGAATACTCCCCCTGAACAGGAGCATCTTCTATAGGAACATCATTGTGGCCTGGTGCCACAACTTCAAGAACAACCTCTTCTTGCTCAACATTCATAACAACTTCTTTTGTAAGAATTTGATTAATTTATTCATGAGACTTTTCTTGCTCCCCTGAATCTCTGCATCCTTTTCAGCTACATGCTCCCCCTGAGTGCTGGTGATTGATTCCAGCACATCTCTAAGCACAGATGCTACAATTGAGGTGGGGGGTTTCAGCCTCTGATATTTGCCCAACGGGCTCAATATGTTCTGGAGGTATTTCTTCAATTCTTCTAAGACTGCTCACTGGAACTTCAATGCTGATTTCTGCTGCTGCCTCTTCTTCCTCTTCTTGAACCATTGGAATTTCTGATCTGACCTCTTCTTGTTGCTGTTGGACTGTTGAAACAACTGGAGTTTCTACAATAGGGGCTTCAATTCTTACATCTACTTCTTCCTCTGCTTCTGGAATCTGAACATCTTGAGCTTCGCCAATGATTGCTTCACCTTTAGCAACTGAGATTTTTGTCCAAACTCCTGCGACTAGAGAAAAGCCGCTCTTCTTCAAATTTCTGCCTCTGATAGCCTGACCCATCTTCTCCGAAACTTCACCATTTAAGTCGATGTTGAAATGCTGGAAAATCTTTATCAGTAGGTGAGCATAGGTAAGGGACACATTGAGTTTGTTCCTTTTGTCCTAAATCATTGCAGTCGCAAACTTCATCTTTTCGATAATCACCTCTGCCATATTGATATCTTGGTTCTGAATTGCCCAAAACATCATATCTGAGTCTGCCTTTGTGTATGTGGAGAATGTAGCACTTCTGGGCACTAGAATTTGGCAAATAATGAAATGAAGAATTCTGTTGAAGGCATTTAACTGGTTGATGTCGATTTTACCGTCCTTCAGCTTGTATTTAGTACTGATGATCCCCAATCCTTTGGCATGGATATCAACACTATCTACCCCACTGCGACTGGCGGTAGACACTCCAAACAAGATTGCTAACAAATCATATGTAATATGAATGGGGGTACCTTTGACTGTGGAGGTCAAGGACCCGTCTTCTCCAGACTTCAAACAGACATAGAAAGCTTTCACTAAGTCCGGATAACTTGCCTCAGAAATGGTTGTCATTTTCGACCATTTCATCCTCTGCATAGCTGCCACTACACTGTGCATGTCGTTCTTCTCCAAATCTGCTACATCTACTGCCTTGTTGCCATAGACTTTGGTCTTCACCGTTGCAAACCTCTCTTGCTGCTCTGCTGTAAGGAACGTGGTGCTGTAACTGCCAACAATGCCGGAGACCCCAGAAACCGTCATGGAGTTGAACAAGGAAAGGTTATGGATGATCGTGGGAAGGAGTAGAGCAGAAACCCTCAAGAGATTTTGGCGGGAGAAGAGGGATTCTTTGAAATTTCTCAGAGAAAGAGAGCCAGAATCGATATGGCTTATTGTTCCAGGCAAGTCGAAAGAGATGAGAGAGAAGGTGAAATCGGTATGGCATAGATTACGGGTTTTAAAGAAAAAAGGTAAAGTTGCTTTTGAAAGGACGCTGCAATAAATACGAAAAACAACAAACGAGGAGACTATTTTACAAACGATAAAGTCTTATGAAATAATGAACCGTCAAAGCAATTTATGAAGCACGCAATTAAAGAACTCACTTAAATCCAGGGGAGAGAATAGACATTATTCTGAGGGTATTATTATTTCAGTTGTGTGTAGAAAAATCTATCACAAATTATACATGCCTAATTCCCTTCTAAAAGATGTAAATCTCTCTTCTAGTAAGGCCTTTGTGAAGATGTCTGCTAACTGATTTAGAGTATCTATGAAAGAAATATTTATATTGCCATTTTCTACATGATCTCTAATAAAATGATATCTAACCTCTATATGCTTGGTTATGGAGTGCTGAACTGGATTCTTGGTAAGATTTATTACACTGGTGTTATCGCACAATAATGGAATTGTCTTGATGTGCAATCCATAATCCTCAAGTTGTTGTTTTATTCATAGGAGTTGTGTATAACAGTTTCCAGCAGCCACGTACTCAGCTTCAGCCATTGATAGTGCTACTGAATTTTACTTCTTTGAGGACCATGAAATCAAGCATCCTGCAAGAAATTGACAACTTCTACTGGTGTTTTTTCTATCTACCTTGCATCCAGCATAGTCAGCATCAGAATATCCTACTAAATTAATTTTGCATGATTTTGGATACCATAAACCTAGATCATGGGTTATAACTAGATATCTAAAGATCCTTTTAATAGATATTAAATGAGATTCCTTAAGGTCAGCCTGATACCTTGCACACATGCATATACTAAATAAAATATCAGGTATACTAGTAGTTAAATAAAGTAATGATCCTATCATACCTCTATAAAGCTTTTGGTCTACTTTCTTACCATCTTTATCACTGTCTAATCTTGTGGATGTGCTCATTGGTGTAGACAGTGGCTTTGAATTATCAAATCCAAACTTTTTCAGCAGTTCCTTGGTATACTTTGCTTGGCAGATGTGTGTGCCTTCTTTGCCTTGTTTGATTTGAAGTCCAAGGAAGTAGTTGAGCTCCCCCATCATGCTCATTTCGAATTCTCCCTGCATAAGATTTTCAAAATACTTGCACAGGGTTTCATCAGTAGATCCAAATATTATATCATCTACATAAATTTGCACAAACAATATATTTTGACTTTAGATTTAATAAACAATGGGCTATCTACATGTCCTCTGAATCTCTGATAAAGCCATGGTTTAATAAAAATGTACTAAGCCTTTCATATCATGCTCTAGGTGCTTGCTTTAAACCATATAATGTTTTATGCAATTTGAAAATATGATTTGAAAAATCTACATCATCAAAACCAGGAGGTTGTTCTACATAGACTTCCTCCTTTATATAGCCATTTAAAAATGCAGATTTTACATCCATTTGAAAAAACTTTAAATCCAATGCAGATGCACATGCAAGTAAAATTCTATAGCCTCAAGTCTAGCCACTGGTGCATAAGTTTCATCGAAATCTATGCCTTCCTCTTGGGAATAGCTTTGAGCAACCAATCTAGCTTTGTTTCTAGTGATAACACCAGCTTTATCCAATTTGTTTCTGAACACCCATTTGGTGCCAATAACAGGATGATCTGATGGTCTCAGAACAAGGGACCAAACTTGGTTTCTCTTGAACTGATTAAGTTCATCTTGCATGGCTAAAATCTAGGATTCATCAGACAGTGCTTCATTGACTGTCTTCGGCTCAATTTGAGATACAAATGCTAGATAGTCACATGGAATAACATTACCTCTTATTCTTACCCCAACCGATGGATCTCCAATAATATTGTCCTTTGGGTGATCCTTCCGGTATCTCCATTCCTTTGGAAGATCTTCATATACAGTTTCCTTTTATTGTAATTCTTCCAAGGGTGGATCTTCATTATCCTTGATGGATGAATCCTTTAGTTTCTTGGATAAGTTTTCTGCATCATCATTGTCACTATCTACTTCCTTTCTCAAGGAAGGGTTAGATTCATCAAAAATAACATGGACTATTTGCTCAATTAATAAACTTTGTTTATTAAATACTCTATAACCTTTAGGTTTAGAAGCATACCCCATAAATACACTTTCATCAGATTTGGAATCTAACTTACCAATGTCTCTTTTACCATTGTTGTGGATGAAGCATGGACAACCAAAAGTTCTGAAATGACTGATATTTGGCTTCTTCTGCTTGTAAAGCTCATATGCAGTCTTCTTCAGGATTGACCTGATCATCACTCTATTTATTATGTAGTATGCAGTGTTGATTGCTTCAGCCCAGAAATATCTTGGGAGATTATACTCTGAAAGCATGGTTCTGGCCATATCCAACAATGTTCTATTCTTTCTCTCAGCAACTCCATTTTGTTGTAGTGTCCTTGGTGCTGGGAAGTTATGCTCAATTCCTTGATCATCACATAATTCTGTAAATTTTTCATTTTGAAATTCTCCTCCATGATCTGATCGGATACTTATTATACTGAACTTCTTATCCTTCTGAAATTTCTTACTGAATTTAGCAAAGCTATCAAATGTGTCATCTTTGTGCTCTACAAACGATACCCAAGTGAATCTTGAATAATCATCTACTATCACAAATCCAAAATTCTTTCCCCCTAGGCTGGTGATTCTCATCAGTCCAAACAGATCTATATGCAACAGTTCCAGCGGTTTGGAGGTGGTTACAACTGTCTTCGATTTGAAAGATGATTTTGTGTGCTTCCCTTTTGCACAAGGTTCACACACACCTTCTATTCTTGAGCTTATTTTGGGCAGACCTTCTACTAGATTTCTCTTGACTAATTTTCTGATTCCATCCAGACTATAGTGGCTCAATCTCCTGTGCCATAATTCAGCTGATTGATCTTTATTTGCTGCAAGGCATACATCTTGATCATTTAACTCTTCCAGGTGAAGCACATATAAATTCTTTTCTCTGCAGGCTTCAAACACTGTTACGTCATCTTTCATAATAAGACATTTTGACTCTTGAAATATGATTTGGTGACCTTTGTCACACAATTGGCTGATACTTATCAAATTATGTTTGAGTCCTCAAACATATAGAACATCTTCAATGCGGGTTCTATCATGACTGCCAACTGGTTCACTGCCGATCACTGTTCCTTTTCCATTATCCCCATAAGTTACTGTACTTTCTTCATCTTCAATGTGTGAGAACAACTTTCTGTTGCATGTCATGTGCCTTGAGCACCCGCTGTCTAGGTACCATTTTGATGCTCTAAGATTTCCCTGCAATAGAAACACTAAGAGATTAGGTACCCAAGTTCTTTTGGGTCCTTGCTGGTTAGTTTCCTCACCTTTCCATTTTGAGTATCTATTTTAGGTGTTTAGTTGGACAAGTTATTTTAGTGTGTCCTAATTTGTTACAATGACTACAACAGGATATTTTGCTTACTTTTTCAGTTGGGATATACTTAACATTTGATTTATATTCAGTGTCTTGTTCAGCTACAAACTTTGGGGTTGGATAGATTTTATTATGTACTATTGTTTCTTCGTTATCAGGTGGAGTATATCCTAAACCATGCTTTTTCTTACCCGATCTTCTAGCTCCTTTTAATATTAGAGATGATTTACAGTTTGTGAATTTGTCAATTGTATTAGATAAATATTCATTATCTTTTGTAAGTTTGTCAACTTCCTTTTTAAGTTCATTTAACGTCTCTTGTTTTTCCAGATTTGCTATTTGTCCATTTTTAGCTTTTAGATCTTCACATGACAATTCATTTCTTCTTTTCAGTTCAGAAATTTGTTTTTCTAACTGCTCATTTTTAGATTTTAAAATCTGAGTTAGTAATTTCTAAACATGCATGACTTTTCTTAGTGGTTTTTAATAATTTGCATACATCTTTATATTTACTATATAACTCATTAAACGCTTCTTCTAAACTATCAGAATCAGACTCATTACATGAGGTAAATAGGAGTCAGAAGTTACCTTGTCATCGGTGTTTGCCATGAAGGCCAGGTTGACCTTTTCTTCTTCTTCTTCACTGGAGCTAGACTCATTGTCTGAGTCGCTGTCATTGCTCCAGGCAGCTGCCATGACTTTCTTTTTATATTTTCTGAATTTCTTCGAATGGTCCTTCTTTTTGAACTCTGTCTTTTTCAGCTTCGGACATTCTGCCTTGATGTGTCATGGCTTCTTACATTCGTAGCATATAGGTTCTGACTTCTTAACCTCTTTTCCTTCAGGTCTTCTGAAATCTTTCCCTTTCTTAAAATATCTTCTTCCATATTGATATTTCTTCTTAGCCAATATCCGCTGCAGTCTTCTAGATAGAAGCGCTTCTTCATCTTCACTATTCTCACCACTACCTTCATCTTCTGACTCTTCTTCAGAGCTACCTTATGTAGCTTTTAGCGCGTTGCTGTGCTTCTTTCTGCTGGACGATTCTCCAAGCCTCTCCATATTTATTTCATGGGCCATTAGTGACCCGATAAGCTTCTCAAGTGACATTCTCTTTAAGTCATTAGCTTCTTCTATTGCTGTCACTTTTGGAGTCCACGAGACTGGTAAAGATCTCAATATTTTTCTTATCATATCTCCCATATCGTAGTTCTTTTCAAGACTAGCCAAACCGTTTGTAATATCTGTGAATCTACTGTACATTTGTGTAATTGATTCTCCTGACTGCATTTGAAATCGCCCATACTGAGCTACCAAGATGTCTATCTTTGTTTCTTTAACTTTGTATGTTCCTTCATATGTGATTCTAAGTTTCTCCCACATTTCCATCGCTGATTTGTATGCTGAAATCCTATTAAACTCTTTCTTACTGAGAGCACAGCATAATATACTCTTAGCTTTGCAGTTAAGTGAGATCTTCTTCTTATCATCATCTGTCCAATTTTCTCTGTTGTTCAGAACTACTAGATCTCCTTCTTCTATGATGGACCACAGTTGAAAATCAAAACCTTGCAGGAAGAACTTCATTCTGGTCTTCCAATAGTTGTAATCTTCTCCATCGAATAGAGGTGGTCGGTTGACTGACTGACCTTCTGCATACCCTTGAGCTGCCATTTATTTTTTGCTCTTCAGATTGCGAGATCTTCTTTGTCGAAGAGACTTGGCTCTGATACCACTTATTGCCCAGCTAGCTAGCCCAGAGGGGGGGTGAATGGGATTTTAAAAATTCGTTTCGATTTAAACCTACCAACAAAAACGCTTTAAAGAAGATCACTAGAGACGATGGTTAGTGTTAGTGTTAATCAAGATGACAAACACGCAAACACAAGAAATTTTATCCTGGTTCGGACCTCCTATCCTAAGGAGTCCTACGTAGAGTCCCCAAGCAACAACTTGGGATTTCACTAATAAGGGTATTGTCCCCCTTAAGGACCCTTACACATCCAGCCGTAGCTGGCCTTCTCTTCTAACCTCGAAGAGGTATACAACCACCCTGATATACAGGTCTTCCTTCCTTACCGAAGGGAAAACTCACCACCTGTTTTCAACAGGTCTTCTCTTCACAGCCCGAAGAGGAATACACACATAAAATGTGTACAAGGCGAAATGCCCCTAGACCAAGCTTACAACAAATGCTTGATCTGAGGCTAAGTCTGAGAGAGAAAGATTTTCACTAGAAGAAAACTGTCAGACCTACAAGGCTCTCAAAGAATGTCTAGACAATGAAAGACTGAGAGTAAGAGCTGAAGAAAATTGTGGAGTGAGGGAAGAAGCTCTTCTTCGATGATGAACACTTTTCTTGAAGGCTCTATCACACAAATGTTCAAGTTGTTGAACTTGTTCAGCTTAGAGTCTTCAGTCTTGTATATATCCTCTCTTGAAAAATATGGTCGTTGAAGTATCCGTTGTCTCTTTATTTGAAGCACGTTAGACAACATGGTCCATCGTGCACGACAGGTAAGCTTGCATCCATTTAATGCTCTGGAGCCATGCGCACAAAAAGGATTCATCCAGATATCCTTCAACTCCTTGTTGTCCAACGTTGTATGTATTAACAAATACCTGCACACAATAAATGTTGAAGCACAAACAGCTGAACTGTCTCTATGCTTGTCAGTCAACGTTAGAAACCATGCAGTAAGAACGTACACTAAAATAGTAATGCCATTATGCTATCCTAAAAATTGTTTGCTATAGAAACATAGGAATAGAAGGCACCCAAATATGCAACATACAGAGAGGTGTACAATCACATTAAATGCAGAGATATTAGTGATGTACGCGGGAAGACTTTGACTTTCACTATATTTGAAAATATATTTGAATAACATGTATGAAATAGATGTGCTCCATGAAATCGTTGTTCTACTTATGAAATCGTTATGTAAACAAGTCGTTGATAAAGCAAATCGTTCTTACAGAAGAAACAAATCGTTGTTCAATCATAAGCAAATCGTTACGGAGACCAAATCGTTGTGTAACTTATCGAATCGTTATAAGATGGAAATCGTTGTTACACTTTACAAGTCGTTGTGAGACCGAAATCGTTGTTTCACTTAACGAATCGTTGTGAGACCGAAATTGTTGTTTCACTTAACGAATCGTTGTGAGACTGAAATCGATGTTTCACAAACTTATCAAATCGTTATGCGATCAAATCGTTGTAGCGATAGAATCATTCTTCTACAAGCTTATCAAATCGTTATGCGACCAAATCATTCTTTAAATGAAAATAAATCGTTATAGCTATCAAATCGTTGTTTCACATATCAAGTCGTTGTGATGACCAAATCGTTTGTGAAAACTTATCAAATCGTTGTGAGATCGAAATCGTTACAGCAATAGAATCATTCTTTCACTTATGAAATCGATGTGGACTTAGAGAAAATATATATATGAGCTTCAAATAGTACAGTGAGAAAATTAATTACAGATTTGACTTGATTTATTTCCTATAACTGATCTTCATAAAAACTTGTTAGAAAATAATTTGTTAGAATTTTTTTAATCACCAAATTTATATATAATTAAATAAAATTATATGTGGATGGACTGATCATCAAGAACGTTACATGTCTGGAAAGAAAAATGATACATGTTTCACTTTTTTTAAGAGAATAGATATTTATTTAGACAAAACTTTAGACATTTTGTTCCGAAGTAGAAGTTTTATGCACTTAACCATTACATTAGAAGCCGAACTAGAATTGTTAAATATTATACTCAATATTGTCGTAGAAGGTCATTTACTTGTTAGGTAGGTTGTCAGTGTTTATTTGGGAGGTTAGTGGGTTGGACAATCCAAACTAAACCAAATCAAAATTAAGTATTTGATTTGATTTGAAATTTTTATTTAGTTTGATTTGATTTATAGAAGAATTCTTAGGAAACTACAGTAACATCCCTCATCTTTTGCTCCCATCAATGCAAGGTTTGCCCAATATTTGAGAGTCCAACTACTAAAAAATGTGAGCAAATTCTCTTTGGTCAGTTGCTAACTTCACATCCAACTTAAGAGAGACCTCACACATGAAACCTACTATTCTTTTCTCTAAACAACAGATTAACACTATAAGTAATCACAGAGCCAATTACTCAAGCAACTCCAGGAAAAGGGTAGCCCTCTGGTGAAGGGCAGCATCTCTGAGAGGCATATCCAGCTGTTCATCCCCAAAAACCCTCTTCGGGAAGTTTGCTATCAGTCTGTAGCTACCCAAGCCAGGCATATCCAATGAGTCGATAAATCGATATATAGATCGGATCCTGTCAGTGACGAGAAAGCTCTGCTGTCGCCTCTCCCCATTAGGAAATCTTATCATTATCTGCAAAATATTGATTCCTTCAATACAACAGAAGACACATAAAGCTGGAATATTTGTTACTGGAAACAAGAGGAAAACATTAATCTTGTTTACATGATCACCTGACAACTCTGCGGGTGGTATCTGCCTTCAATAATCTCCTTCTGTGCTCCCCAGAAGCTAAAGCCACCTGCTCTCGCTCTGCCACCTCGTTGTGCAGCTGGTGCAGGGCTTCGACTGATCTCCTTCTTCTTCCATGCACTGGATGGCGGCGGATCTGCATCTTCTATGAGCAACTCGCGCACTCCCTCCTTCTGGGTGGATCAAAAGATGAGTTCTTCGTGCATTATGCCGCTTGCTCCGACGTTGCTGGAGAGAGAGAGAGAGAGAGAGTGTTTTGCTTTGGTTACCTCGTCAATCCGGAGCGATGCGAGATATGCTGCATCCTGTTCTTCTCGCAGCTGGCGGTTCGCCATCCTCACTGCTTCTTCCTGCGTTCTAGAGCTCCTGAAAGCCGAACCCTGTTCCTCTGATGCCCTCTGCAGGATTTCCACAAGCTGAGAAGGAGAGACTGGCCCTTCCACCTGCCCATGCGCGACGAACAAGAGTAAAGAGCTTGATCCCCTCGTCAATATGTGTTGCACAGACGTACCTGCTGCAGCACGGCGAAGGTGTCGCCGGAGGCCGGGGCGACCACGGCACAGAAGGGGAACCCGGGCGCCCGCAGCGCCTGCGCCACCCGCGTCCCCTCCCCAACGGTTGCACAGGCCCCCCACGAGACGAAGTTGGCGTCTAGGAACTGAGTGACTAGCTCCAAGCAGAGGGTACCGCCGCAGAAGGACGCGGTGTAGGGGTGCGCAGGGTCGTGGAGGTAGAGGAAGACGAACTTGGACTCGGCCTCCGCCAGCCTCAGGGCATCGGCAAACGAGCAAGCGTAGAAGAAGAGGTGGGCCTCGCCGTAGTGCTGCTCGAAGGTGTGCAGGAACTGGTACTCCTCCGGTGGGAGCAGGGGCGGCGGTTGCTGCTCCGGGGGTTGCTGGCAGCGGTGGTGGCTTCCCAGGTTGACGATGCCGCTGCGGTGGCCCATGGCTCTTGTGACACCTTTAATGATGTCCAAAGGGAGCCTCACCAGCCGACGGGCGACTCCATTGCCGCGTCGGAGCTCGTCCGTGGCTGTGCTTTCTGTGCTGGCGGATGCCATCTCTTCTAGAAGATGGAGATGCATCTTCTAGTCCTTGGTGAGGGGGTGAGAGCGCTCCTACCGAGGCCAAAAGTAGCGGGCATGGCTAAAGCATATATATCTTGGTTACTCCTTGTGAAATGCTTCTCATATAGCTTTGGCTGATAATGTTCTCCTCCTTTGTTTTCTACAAAGGTTTATTGACTTTTACATTGACTAGGTAACAAGTTTACGTGACATCTAATAATTAGATTGTTATTTTATTACTTCTCATATAAGGGGTGTCACATCAGTTATTATCTAGTCAATGTGTAAGTGTAATAAACATTTCTCTTTGTTTTCTCTTTTTATAGCTTTTGCCATGATCAAATTGCCGGGTAAATAAATTAGGAGTAGGTTTTTATTATAATAAAATTTAATATATATTATAATAAGAGATAACATTTATTATAACGAATTACAATTCATAGATTAAAAAATAAATCAAACATTTTATAAGAACTCTTAACTAATTTACCCTTCATAATATTCCGGAGAAAATTACTTTCCTAACATTGTCTGATGAGAATATGTGCATGTTGGAGTTATGTCATATATTTTTGGTTATTTCTTTTAATAAAGTAATATCTAGGTCGATATGACAAAAAAGTGTACCTCCGATGCAGTGATCAGCTAGACAATTTTATATATATGAAAAGCATAAGGGAAAGGTAGTACATAAGTAACGGGGGCACAAGCTGAAGACTCCCTACGCAGAGGGGTCAAATATGCGTGAAGTAGCGGCCCAAGAAAACGAAAGGTACACCAGCGGGCCAAGGATTAGACCCAGTCCCGAAAGGAACTCGTATAGTTTACTTTGCGGAAAGTGTTTCTAGTTGTAACACCTATGAATGGTTCGACCATCCTTGGTTGTCCCATATGATTACCTACAAAATCGCCCGGAGATGCAGGAGCATAATCAGCAGGTGGGCGAGCGTAATTATCGTCATTAACAGGTAGGCAAACAATGGGACCCTCAATAGCTTTTCTCCTGACTGTCATGCGCGGAACAATAGCACAAGGCTGGCGAGGGGCTGACTTGACTCCAGTAGACGACGAGGCTGCCACCCCGGAAGGAGCGGTTATGGAATCAGCAGGAGCAGCAGCAAACAGAGGTGCAGATGGATGAGGCAAGTCTGAAATTGCCGCCTGGACAGGTACCGCAGAAGAGAGGGGCAGATGAGTGAGCTTCTCTCTCAGATCTGCCATAACAGGGGCAGCTGCACGAACAGGGCCAGCAGCAGATTCTGGAGTAGAAACTTGAACACCTGTGTCCACTTGCTGGTGGAGATTTGCATCGAACACCTTGGCCGCAGGAGACCAGGATGAAGCTTCGACATTGAGTTGATGTGACGAAGAGGGTGGGAACCTTGCCACTTCAGACGGTCCTCCAATAGGAGCAGCTACATGGCCAATGGCTCTGTCATAAGGTGCTGCAAGCAGTGGATCAGTTTGGGTCGACGGAGCAAACACGGGCACATCCTTCGGGAATGGTGGGGCAGCAGGAGCAGCTACAGGAGAGCAGCTGGGTGGAGACATAAGGAACTCGGAAGTGACTGTGCCAATGTTCCCAGATGAAGAGATTTGAGGTGTTATAATATCTAGAACATTGCCAAGAGCAGCTGGAGGGAAATCAGTCACAGCATCCAAAGGCGGCTGCTGGGTAGGCATTTCATCGAGCAGTGGCTGGGCAGTGATGGATGCAGTTCCACCAATTGATATTTGATCCTTTGGGTGACTTGTGGGTTCAGAACCAATTACACCGATGGTAACCGGGCGCCACATTTGTTTCTCAGTCTGCCCCAAGCCAGAACCATTTGAGTTCTTTCCTTGACTGGCCGCAGGAGGAGGGAGGCCTGGGCCATCAGACCTTGGATTTGCTGGAACAGCAACCTTCTTGCACTTTAGTGATGGATGACCAATGCGTTTGCAAGAAGAGCAAAAGATGGGGGGGGGGGGGGGGGTCCGGGTATACAATAGGCTGCCAGAACCCTTTTGACCCACAGCCCACCCAAATGCGTTCAGGTAAATCTTTGGAAACGTCAAGCTGGACATTGACTCGAGCAGCTTGTGTGCGCCATGCACAAGGTGTTCTGGTCCACTTGAAGAACAGGGCCTAAGCTCCCAGCGATGGAGCGAATCAGTGGTTCTGTGTAGAAGTTTGCAGGGTGGTTCTGTGTATTTTTGGTTATTGTGTGCCTAGGGTACAGTATATTGTGTATCCAACCATATATATATCTTGTATTTTCTCCTAATTAGAAATTAATAAATCTTTTCGCAAAACAACATGGTATCAGAGTCTTAGGGCAGGGTGGTTCTATGTATTTTTGGTTATTGTGTGCCTAGGGTACATTATATTGTGTATCCAACCATATATATATCTTGTATTTTCTCCTAATTAGAAATTAATAAATCTTTTCGCAAAACAACATGGTATTAGAGTCTTAGGGCTCTAGATTGACCCCATCATCCTCCCCCTCATTGAATGCTATTTTTTATGTTCCCACGTTTCTTATAAATCTTCTCTCCATCAGCATGTTAACTCGTGAGGACCTCGGTTGGGTCGATCGGTTAGAACTCTTGCTTAAAAGCAAGAGGTCCCGAGTTCGATTCCTGGGGGGGGGGGGGGGGTTTACCTGATTTACATGCAATCCTCGAGGTGTGTAAATCCGAGGTTTTTTCGGTCAAGTGGGTAAGGACAATACGGGAATACAGAAAGTAGGAGCTGCCAAGTCCTGACCTTGGAGTTCACGAACACCAATCCTTGAGTCCACAAAACCACACGGGGCGGAATTTCCTCGTTATCAAAAAAAAAAAACAAGCATGTTAACTCGTTCCTTAAATTGTTAAGTAATTTTTTATCCTTCTTATTACATCTTTCAAGATCTTCGAATGAAGAAGATGATTGGGGGGGGGTTGAATATGGTGGACTCTAGTATCTTGTTGTGAATAAACCTATCCAAAACTCTCAGGCTCTTTCAACTCATGAGGATCCATATCAGTGGCATTGTAAATTAGACCATCCCTCCCTTTTGAAGCTTAAGACAATTGTGTTTGTTCCCTCTACAGTCAATAAATTTCATTGTGATGTGTGCGAGTTGGACAAGTTTCATTGCATGTCATTTCTCTTGAGTCAGAATAAACGGAGCACTAGTCTCTTTCATCTTATTCACTCTAATATCTGGGGGGCTTCTCGTGTTCCCTCCAAACTTGGATTTTGTTACTTTGTTATATTTATAGATGATTTTTCTCGCATGACCTTGGTGTTGCTTCTCAAGTTTAGGTCTAATGTTTTGTCTATATTCCAAAGTTTTTATGCTAAAATAAAAACTCAATATTATGCATCTATTAAAATTGTGTGCACTTATAACGCGTTGGAGTACACACAATCTTTGTTGCCTCTTTTTATTCTTCACATGGAATTGTTCATCAAACATCATGTTGTTGTACATCTCAACAAAATGGAATTGCCAAAAGGAAGAACCGTCATCTTTTTTATATTGCTTTCACTCTATTGTTTCATATGCATGTTCCTAAATGATATTGGGGAGATGTGGTGCTTACCTCATGTTATCTTATAAATTGTGTTCCGAATTAGATGGGCAATCCCCATTCTCGTGCCTACATCCAGATACTTCTCCTTTTTCCCTTGTTCCTCGAGTGTTTGGATGTAAATACTTTGTTCAATCATTTGGTTCAAGCCAAGTTAAATTGTCTCATAAATCAGTTCCTTGTATTTTTCTTGGGTATTCTCAGACTCAAAAAGGGTACCACTGTTTTGACCATCGGTCTAGAAAATTCTATGTTTCTATTGATGTTATCTTCCTTGAGTTTGTACCTTTTTATCCTCTTTCTTCTAAGGTGCAGACTTTTCCTTCTACTGTAGAGGTTCCATCCCACCTGTTCTATTTTTCATCCGACTCTACTTTTGTCACTGACAATGAAGACTCTGAACCAGTTACAAATAATTTTTATGGACAGGCTTATCAGTGGCAAGCACCAGCTCTAGTGGATCACTCTTCGTTGTTCTGTTCTTCACTAGTGGATCATTCTTCTTCTAATGAGCTCTCTTCTTCACAATCTTCAGATCCACATCTTTCCATTGCTATTAGAAAATGGGTGAGGTCATGCAAAAGTATTTATCAATATCCTCTTGGTAGTTTTGTTTCCTATACATGCCTTGTCTAACTCTGTTGTCTCTATTCCCTAGACTATTTCAGAGGCACTTTTCTAGACATGAGTGGATGGCTGCAATGGATGATGAAATGAATGTTCTTCTCTCTCATGGTACTTGGATACTTGACTATTGCCCGGCTCATAATACTCTTGTTGCCTACCATTAGGTGTTTACTGTGAAGTACTTTCCTGATGGTACTATTTATAAATATAAAGCAAGACTTGTTGCAAAAGGGTTTAAACAAACATATGAACTAGACTATTTTAAAGTCTTCTCCTCTGTGGCTCGGTTGAATTCTATACATATTTTTTTCTCACTAGCTATTAATCAGGGCTGGCAGATGCTTCAAATGGATGTGAAATACTTTTCTATATGGTGATCTTCAAGAAGAGGTGTATATGGAGCATAGTTGTCAAGGTGCCCGCCTAGGGAAGAAGGTGCCCAACTGAGGGCTAGGGGAAGGTCCGCCTTATAGAGACCCAAAAAAGCGTCCCAAGGTAGTGCCTAGGCGGGCTAGGTGAGCGCCTTGGACCGCCTGGGCACCTTGCGTGGCCTAGGCCCTATGAGGCATGCTTTGTTGGATCTTATTTCTCTATCTTATTTCTTTGAATATCATTCAAGTAAATGGTTTACATATGATTTATATTTACTTAAGATATTACGTGTAAATAAAAAAGTACCCCTTATTTGAATTTAATATAAATATTAAAAAAATATCTCTTACCAATAAAAAGTCAATTCTCTCATCTAAGAAGAAAATCATGATTTTGGTAGTTCTATCAAAAAGTCGACTTTTTAATCCCTCATAATTTAGTCTAACTAAAAATTTCATAATTCAAATAGACCATATAGAACAATAAAAATCTAAAGTCTGGTAAAAAGAAAAAATCAAATATGCATGTGACTTCTCTAAGGGACTTACTTTCCTACTGACAGCATCTAAGTCTCCGTTAGTAGAAAAGTGACTTTTTTGAAGAAGTCACATGCACGTTTGACTTTTTTTACCGGACTTTAGATTTTTAGCATTCCATGGAGTTTATTTGAATTATGAAATTTTTAGTGTTCCTGCAGGTCGATTCACTTTTGCGTACTCGCACATTAGAGAATTCAAGACCTCAAACTCCATATTCCAACATTGTTCATTATATTATGAACATTGCCACAGTCATTAAATGTTAAAAAAATCATGATTATTCGAGAACCATCTTAATCTATTATGCTTTTAATATTTTTAGTCAATATTATGTTTTAATTTAATTATAATGACATATTAACATCTATATTAGATAATTATTTTTTGATTATTCATACATTATATACCTTTAGATACTTAAATTCCATATAGAAGGGAGACATCAAGTTGGCACTGCCTAGAACGCCTAAGTGCTGCCTAGGCGGGCACCTAGCTTAGGCATTCAAAGACCCCCAGAACGTCTTGGGGTGCCTTGGCGCCTTAACAACTATGATCTGGAGCAACCTTCAGGGTATGTTGCTGAGAGGGAGTTGGTTTGTAAACTGAAAAATGCTATTTTTGGCCTGAAACAAAGTCCTCGTGCT
Organism: Colocasia esculenta; assembly: GCA_014218235.1. Classification (NCBI taxonomy): domain Eukaryota; kingdom Viridiplantae; phylum Streptophyta; class Magnoliopsida; order Alismatales; family Araceae; genus Colocasia; species Colocasia esculenta. The sequence goes on along the minus strand of CM024760.1, from coordinate 70,989,139 downwards.
TGGTTTAATAAATTTAGTTAGATTGCTTTTTGAATTGAATTAAAAGAAAAAGTTAGACTGATCATTCTATGTTTGCCTACCACTTATCTGCTAGTGTTGTTATTTTGATTGTATATGTAGATGATATGCTTCTTACTGGTAGTGATATAGATGGTATGGAAGAAGTTCGGCTGTACCGAGAATGTCACTTTATTACAAAGAATCTTGGTAGTCCATGCTATTTTTTGGGCATTGAGATAGCTTATGAACAAAAAGGTGTCTCTCTTTCTCATAGGAAATATGCCTTAAATCTTCTTCAGGAGATGGACATAGGTGTATCCTAGCTGAAACATCCAATGTTCCACAACAAGAGTTGGATGTTAAGAACAATCCTACTTTTAATGATGGTACCAGATATCGTCGACTATGTAGGAAGTTAATTTATTTGACAGTCACTAGACCCGATATTCCCTTTATTGTAGGAGTTGTGAGTCAATTTATGCAGGCACTAAAAGCATGTCACTGGGAAGCGACTCTAAAATTCTGCACTATATTAAGGCTGCTCCTGGTAAAGGTTTGTTGTATAGAAGGAATGATCATTTGAGAATTGAATCTTTTCATATGCAAATTATATGGGGTCCAAATTGGATGGGCTGTCTACATCCAATTTTTGTACATATGCTGGTGGAAATATGGTGACTTGGAGAAGTAAAAAATAAAGTGTGGTAGCTCAATCTAGTGCAAAGGCGGAGTACGAAGATATGGCTCAAACTGCATGTGAAATAATGTGGTTACAGAGTCTTATATCTGATTTTGGAGTTTCATACTTTGAGCCTAAGGTGATGCACAATAATCCATATTGCCAAGAATCCTATTTTTCATGAACACACCAAGCACATTGAGGTGGACTGTCATTTTGTGTGAGATGATGTCATGCCTCCAAAGACATACACTCCATTCACACCTACAAAAGAACAATTGGCAAATTTGTTTACCAAGGCTCTTGGAGTATCTGTTTTTTTACTCTATGCAACAAGTTGGGCATATTTGATATATATGCTCCAGCTTGAGGGGGGAATGTTAGAGTTATGGTGTAACGACCCGCTCTCGCCCAGCTCGATTACACCAACCCATGTCGAACAAGAGAGAAGCGTCACAGGGGGAAAGACCCCTACGATAGACACATAGGTTGAGTTATACACAAATAAAGAATGAAATTACATAGGAAATAAACAACTCTTAGCAACTTTAGCAATCCACATATCACAGTCTATATAATCCACATAAAAGTACATAACATAACAACCACTAGATAGCCAGTCTCCAAAGACAAAATGGCAAAAGTTCAAATTACAATTATACCACATACTAAAAGCTAAGCTAGAAGTCTTCAATCAATCTACTCTTCACGTTCCACGTTGGATCTTGCCAACTCCTCGAGTTCTAAATCTCCAACTCTTCCTAAAATGTTAGCAAGGATGAGTCTACGTAATCAACTTAGTAAGCAACTTAGAATTACGTACCACACAAACTTTCTAACAAGTCAAACACTTACCAACATTCATAATAACATAAACTTGCTAACAATTAACAAATTTACTTTAACACATGCTCATGCTTATCTTATAACATTAACATAGATAACTTAAACATGGAAACTATTAAGTAAAGTTGTACTAACTCATGTATAAACAGATCACTAACATGATTAACTTTTAAATAAGAGATCACTAATATGGGAGCATTCACATTATGCTTACTCTTTATTTTATATATTCACATACTTATAACTCTTACATTCACATTACACTAACACATGACTTAAAATTAACACTTATAATATCACATGGTCATGCTTAACATAATGAACTAAACATGAAACATGCTTAACATAAACTAAACACGAATAAGTAGAATGCATGGTACTTGTCACGCCCCAATGTGGAATATTGGGATGTGAGGCAATTAATATAGTGCGAATATGGAGCGATATAAACATCAAACCACTACATAGTTTTAAATAATACAAAACCAACTATATTTCCTTATTCCTTTCATTGTGTCTGTTTCATTCACTAGTTCAGAACCTTAACTATGGGCCCATAGAACTTTATCATAATTAAATAAAAACAACTAACTAAACTAGACTCTAATAGAACTGGACGACACTGGAGTCACTCTTGATCCTACTCATCCACATCCTCATGAGTGTGGTCCTCATCATCATTATATTCACCTGAAGACATATCACAATTACGCAGGGTGCGCGAAAATACTCAGTAGGACTTAATATCTCGTAAAATAGACATACTTTAAGTGATTAATTGTATTAAAGAGCATATAGTCAAATAATGGAGAAAGTTAGGTAATGTCGAGAGTAACAAACAGCATGGTATAGACAATACATGTTTCAGGTATAGCACAAGAAAAAAGTTGACCAAAGCATATATAGCACAACACAGTTCACGATAGCACATAGCACAACGAGTCAAGTATAGTATAGCACTTTGATTATCAATAGATAGTCGAGATAGATAGCACTTTAGTGTAATGCCAAAACACTGTGGTCAATAAACTCCCATTAGCACTAGCACTTTTGGGCGCACCTCCCAGGACAAGACCAGGCCCCTTATAATATTATCGGGTATTGATCATGTTTTTATCTTTAGACAATCAGTCGAAGGCCAATAGAGTATCAAGAATAGATGAGAGTAAGAAGAAATAAATGACAGTGTAACGAGAACTTGAATAGTTGAGACTCTAGAGAAATTTGGATGAGAACTACTGGTTATACATCTAAAATAACGAGTAAAACCAACAGTAGTATCTATTGCATAGCACATAGTCGGTACTGGCAAAAAGTTTGGATTCTTTTCCTTTTGTTTGGTGTGTGCTTGTGAAGAAGAATCAAAAGGGCAGTGACATAAGATCGTGCACATGACTTTTGGATAGAGAAATTATCATAGTTTAACCTTAATACCACTTGATATTGTGTTACAGTACTTTCAAGAACTTAACGACAGATTCTACATGATATTATGACATAATGGTCCAAAATTCTGGGTTTTTGGGCTAGAGGAAACTTAGATCTCGATATATATATAGTATGAAAAATCATGGAACCTATTTATAACAAAGCTAACACGAATCTTTAACAAGATATACCCAAAAGAAATCAAGGATTTTAACAAGGATTTCATGGAGAACAAGAGCAAACAAGAGGTTACAGTTACATGAAATAATGGAACTTTGAACATGAAAATCTCGCAACTTGAGGGATGAAATTTGGGAAAAACATTGGCTTTGGTTACTGGTTTCATAGACTATCTATGAACGAGATTAATTAGATTTTTGGTTGAGAGATTGTCTACCTTTGGGTCTAGGGGAGAACACTTCGGTTGGGCGATCTCCTCTATCTCTGGTGCTCTAGGTAGTCTTCCGCAAGTCCTCTAGCAAGTTGGTAACTTGCCCTCAAGGGCTTATGACGAGTCTTTATAGATTTAGAGTTGTTAGGAGTCCTATTGTAAGTGGAAAGTGGAGTTGCAGTTTTAACTTGATCCCTTCCGTGCCTGGAGAATTCCCATCACAATTGGAGTGGGAAACCTTTAGAAAACTCTCCCTCGATGGGGCAGAATTTGGGTTAATATGGAAGTCTAATGATGTTAAATATCCGGGTGGGTTTGTAGTTTCCTAACTCTTGGTAGGAGTTCCTATTATGTTCCAGAACTTCCATAGAAATCGTTTCTGTAACAGGTCTTCCTATTTGGTTTAGTTCTAGGGATTAGATTCAGAATCCACTATTGGATTCGGTCACGTTTTATGGTCCCTACTTCCATGTTTATCTTAACTAACTCCTTTTTTATTATCGGATATAAAATTAACACGTATTTTATAGTTTAAAAATGACTGGTAACTTCGTCATATATGAAGTCATACATGATTTAGTCATGGACAGTCGAAGCTAACTTCGTCATATACGAAGTCCACTTCGTCATATACAAAGTGATATACGATTTGATCTTGATCAGTAGAAGCTAACTTTGTCATATACGAAGTCCACTTCGTCATATAGGAAGTCCACTTCGTCATATATGAAGTCCAACTTTGTCATATACGGAGTCCACTTCATTTTGGTTGTGATCAGTCGAAGCTAACTTCGTCATATATGAAGTCCAACTTCATCATATATAAAGTCCACTTCATTTTGGTCGTGATCAGTCGAAATTAACTTCGTCATATCCGAAGTCTAACTTCGTCATATCCGAAGTCCAACTTCGTCATATCCGAAGTCCAACTTCGTCATATACGATGTCCACTTCATTTTGGTCATGATCAGTTGAAGCTAACTTCATCATATACGAAGTCTAACTTCGTCATATCCGAAGTTCAACTTCGTATATATGAAGTCCACTTCATTTTGGTCGTGATCACTCAAGGATAACTTTTTCATATACGAAGTCCACTTCATCATATACGAAGTCCAACTTCTTCATATACAAAGTCCAACTTCTTCGTATAATCATATACGAAGTCCACTTCATTTTGTTCGTGATCAGTCGAAGCTAACTTTGTCATATACGAAGTCTATTTCGTCATATACTGTAACGCCCCGACGCGGAATATCAGAGCGAAATTACAGTTATTTAAATAGTATAGAGCAATAAATAAACATTCACCATTGAACAATTGGAATAATGCCAAATAAAAATCCAACTTCATTAATAACTCATCAACTAACTATTACATTCACTAATCAGAGCCAAAACTAGGGCCTAGAGTACTTTATTCAAACCCAAACTATTACATATTGACTAACTGACGACTAACTAAATAAATACTAAGCAGTGGTTGACGAAACGGGTCACTGTTGAGCATCATCCTCATTCCCCTCCTCGTGAGTGTGGTAATCCCCATCGGACTCACCTGAAACATGTAAAATAATAACGCAGGATGAGCGAATACTGCCCAGTAGGACTTAATATCTCATAGGAACAAGCATACTTTAAATGATTAATGTCTTAGAAGGCAGGGTAACTAGAGAGCATAGTCATGTAGAGCAAAGTAACGATGGCAAGAGAATGATAGCACTTGTACATGGAAATAGCACATCAAACACGATAATGGATTGACCATGTAACGATATAGCACGTAAAGTTGCACAACAGTGCACTAGTAACGATAGCACTTGAATTGATTGCACCGATTGATTGTCATAGATTTAATCTTGGTAGTATAATGGCACTGGATGTATGCCAACATCCTGATCATTTTAACTCCCATGGACAAACGGCACTTTTCGGGCGCTCCTCCCAGGACCAGATCGAGCCCGATTGCACTGGCATAATTTATGTTTCTTATCTTAGACAATCATATGGATGGCCAAATAGAGTACCAAGAATAGATGAGAATAGTGGATGAATAGACGAGAGTGTAGAGAGAATGTGAACAGATGAGAGTATAAAGATAATAGATGAGATATGGGTATAATCGTAAAACAACGTTAAACAGTCGATAGTAATAGTTGCACAGCACTAGGTCGGGTGCCGGCAGTCAGGTAGAAGTCACATCCACCCATTAGCCGTGCTATGAACACATGCTAGATGGTCAGGCGTGATCCCAAGGTAAGAAGGAAATCACTAAGGCCATTAGATCGTACTAATCCCTGAGGGGGTAATGGGTTTTAAGGGTACAACCAGCTCGTCAGCAATGGACGTGTGCCAAAGCCAAGGAGACTTACGGAGGCCTTGACAAGGAGTCCCTGGTCCTATCAGGAGTATTCTCAACTGAGAGGTGGTCCATGCCAAGAAAAGTGTGTAACGAAACGTTGTCCGTCTTGCCTCGAGTGCTCGATGGCAGAGGGACGCGATGTCGGTGTACAAAGCACGCGAATAAGTGTCATTTAAATAATTGGGTGATTTAATAATTAATTCAAATAATTACTGCATAGATTATTGAATAATTTAATAAGGTTTAATGGCAAACATTTGTGTTAAGTGTGTGCACGTGTAATTAAATTATGAGAGCATGAGAGATTGTGCACATGGATTTTATTTAATTGAATTTATGTAATTATTACAAAATATTAATGTTCAGATAATACTAAGCATAACAGTGTTTAATTAAGTCTAAACAAAGGTCACATGACATAAATAGTAGAGGCATAAAGGTAATTTTAGGTTCTGGCCGAAATCATGAAAACGCGACGGGGGTACCCGTCGCGATTCAAGTCACGACGGGTGGTCCGGGCGCGACAGATGAATCGGACGGCTTGGCACGGTCCGGGAGGAAACCGCGACGGCGCGGGCCGTCGCGTTTATAACGCGACGGACCGGACGGTCGCATCCCTCTGAGATTGCGACGGCCGACCCGTCGCGATCTCAGAGGGGACGCGACCGGCGGTCCGTAGCGTTATAAACGCGATGGCCCATGCCGTCGAGGTTTCCTCTCGGACTGCGCCAGGCTGGCCGATTCATCTGTTGCGCCGGACCACCCGTCGCGATTTCAAAGGGGCGGCCAGACCCAGAAAGGGGATCAGCCCTTTTTGGGTTTGGTCCTTCCCTCCCATCCATGATACAAACCACTTCAAAAATTGATATAAAATCGCACGATGATCCAAAAATTATGAAACTAGTTTTAAATGAAAGTAGCTCGTAGATCTATCAACAGACATGAGTAATTAGAAAATAGACAAGGTTTGTGCATGCTTTAATTAGGTTACATATCGGTGACCTAAATCATGCACAGTTCGGGAAAACGATTTATTCGCAAAGGATACATGATGGAAATTGGGGAAAATAGGGGCATTTGAAAGCTAACACCATTAGTATTTATGAGAATGATTGCATGGTATGGGATCAAGTACACGCATGGATTGAAAACAAACATGTAGGTTCGTGTAACGACCCTCCTCATACCGGTATGATTATACCAATCCCCATCGGTACAAAGAACGTCGTCACAGTGGGATAATAACCCAACACTAGCCGATAGGTTGATATGTACATGAATACAATTGTAAGGCCCTTGAATTTTACCCTCTTATATAGGTGTTTGATTGTGTGAGAAATTTATACTTGTGTGTGTAGCTATGTATATATATATACTATTTGAGTAGTGTTGTACATATATGTATATTTGGTTGTGTATGTTATGTATTTACATTATATAAATAGTATTTTAAAGTATGTATGGTAAATGACATGTAGTTGTATTGTGTAAATATAGTTTTTCTGTAGTTTTAAGTTCTGCCCAAACGACCCGTGAGCGTCAACATGAGTTGACGTTAATAGGAAGTTAGCGGCCACATCGATGGACGCCAACTCAGAGCTGGCGGCCAATAATGTTGACGTTAACCTCCTAGATCTGTTGCATCTTCAGATCTGGAAACGTCCGCGATTTTATCGGCCCTTGTTTAGGAAATCATTCTCCAACGGTCATCTAGCCTACCTAAACGCGTCTCCGACCCCTAACCCTATAAAATACCCACTTTCTGACCAGATTTGACCCTTTTGGCTCTTGAGTCAAAAACCCTAGTTTCCTTGTGCGAAAACCCAAACTTTGAGACTCTGGATCTGCGAACTCGGGGTGATTTCGGGCGAACTACTGCATCTGGAGGCTTTTCTGAACATCAGGGTGTATCTTCCCAACTCCAGCGTGTTTCAAAAATCATCACAGAAGCCGGATCGGGGAGGATTTGGAGGCTCTTTGGCTCTAACTGAGGAGAGCTTCTTCGACTCAAATCTTCGATTATAGATTTTTTTTAAAGGCAAGTAATCCATACCCATTATCCCTACATGCGTCTAGTAGGTCTCAGGAAATTTTACAGATTTTAATAGTGTCCTGGAATCCCCTTTCTCTTGTGATTTTGCGGGTTCTGTCTGTTTTCTGCATACAGGAACTTAACGGCAAGCTTTACTGCCATTAAGATCTGAGGTTGGCGACATCCTTTGCTGCCGTCTACCTGATTGGCGGCCACCAGTATGCCGTTGAGTTCATCAGGCAGTAAAAGTGTGCCTGTCTGATCTTTATAAATTATTTTCTAGATTTCCTGACATGAGGATATACTGTAAAAATTATGTATTGTGAAGTAGCTATATTGGATAATGCCCTTTAATTTTGGTGAATTTTCGTGCATTACAATGATTATTGAAATTTCCTGAATGATATGTTGGACAGGTTTTAGCTTTATTAAAGTACTGTTTATGTGGATCCATGTTGAATTTGGGTGTTATGAAATTTATGTGATATATGTATGTTGGTCAGGTCATACCTTGAAATTTTGGAAAATTTCTGAGTTCTGTGTAAATAATTAGATTTTCTAGACTATAAAACAATGAGCATGAATTATCTGTTTAAATTCTCAATTAAATTGTACGAAACAGGTTAAATCCCCAAGAATTTTGTATGAGATCATGACTATCAGATGTATGTGGTAGAATGGTTAATGTACCTCTAACACTGTGAACCATGCAAAATTTGATTATCGCCAAATTATGTAATGTAACTGTTCTAATTTTCATAAATAGTGTGTAATTCCAAAAAATATGAAAATTTGCATACATGATGATCAATCTATAGGCAATATGTAGTTAAGTTTTCATGCTGAATGGATGATAATAGATATACATTTTGATTTTTACATGATGAAATGACCAATTAAAGCATGCTTAATGTAATTATTGATTAATTAGATAATTGAGCATGATTAGGATTAGTTGTAACTGATATAACTCTATAAACAGTAGTATCATGCTAGAAAACCTGAACCATGTGCATATACGTGAAAATGGAAATTGTGTGTTAAACGGTATACAAATAGTGTGTGTTTAAAATGGAAAATGTATAACTGTGCCATGGGTGACACTGCTACCTTAGAGGGCTGTGGAATTGTACTGTAGTAAAGTCCCTATGGGAAGGTTCATGTGTGTGAGATCTCATGGGCAATTGGGATGAAATCTTGGAGGTGGACAAGTACCACTGGTTAGGGTGGAGAGTGCTTCTCTCGGTTCTGCGCAGTTAACCAAGATCTATCACTGTCTTGCCTTGGTGATAGGTATGTGAATGCGATGTGTGTGTGTCCTTCTAGAGGTGGTTTGGACTATGTGTTACGGCATTTAATAAAAATAATGTGATCGTGTACATGTGAAATGTGGAAGTGTAAAATGTGTAAATGATCATATGAATATGTGAAACTAATGTGATAGTGTCACGTCACGACATTTAATATGCCCATAAATGCAGGAACGTGAATGAACGAGAAATCAAGAGTACAATTGAACTAACTGAATAGGACATTTGCTCAGAGGCTTCACTAAATAAAAATTAGTATTTGCCATTCAATAGGTGTTACATGATTTCTGATTTACAATCTCATAAGTAAAATGTCGCCACGGTTGATCTCTCCACACACAAATCCCGAAGTTCCCGCCTTCTAGAATTGTAGATACCTGAAATAGTAGGATTTAATGAGCTAACTAGCCCAGTATAATTCAATTCCTTGAATTAAGAAGGATTCACAGGTATGATCTCAAGATAAGAACATGAATATTATTAACAATGAGTGTTCAAAGCTATGAACGAATAAGTCAATTCAATAACACATGAAGAACCAAGGTAATATAGGAGCATGATCAACAACTCAGGATGTCACTTAAGTTTAGAATCAAGCACTTATTCACACACACATGTGTATTATGATGACTAATCAAACACTTAATGATGCATGCCAACATCCACTGTCCTCATCGCCCCCGCGCGGCCACTGACGAATTCGGGCGCTCCCCCCAGGACTGAACCAGCCCTTTATTTGCCAGGCATATTACTCAAATGAGTCCCAAAGACTCGCAACTCGTCATCATAACACACTCATTATTGTAATGAGTCAAGGATACAAGGATTTTACTCATAGTTACTCAAGATTTGCACACAAGAACCAAGGAACTTTGGTTCCTTCACTGATTTCAAAATTGATAGTTTCACAAGAACAATTTTGTTCAGAACTTGGAGAAATAATTCAAGGAAAAAGGAAAGATCACATGACTGGTTTTAGTAGAGGTTTAGATAGTAAAAACCACAAACTATAGGTAGACTATTAGTTGGAGCAATTGGGTAGGATTTACAATGAAGAACGGAGTCAAATAGATGCTAGATACATGATTTTGACAAGGCGTGTCGACAGGCATGGGTCTGCTGTCGATAGGGGCTGGTTTCCAGAACTGGGATTTCAGTTCTGTGTGCACCTGTCGACAGCAAGCCAGGACAGGGACACACAGGGTGGATTTTCTGGTTTCTGGCCAGGGGTTCCTGTCGAAAGCCAGCCCTTCGTCTGTCGACAGGGGCTGTGTAAATCTTCAGAAAACCATTACATTCAACCTCCAATGGTTCTATAAAGTTTCTCTAATATTCCTAACATAATTAGGATCCTAAACAAGTGTGATTTCAGATGTAATACTCATTGAAACATGATCAGAAAAAGGGAAGATCATGGAATATAATTTGCTAAGATGATTTAGCAAGAGGTTAACTCATAGGACATAATGGAGAGTACTTATTCTTAGAACTCTTTTCTCTTCATCTCCCTCTATTGACCTTATATCAAATGCACTCACTTGAGAGTTTTATAACTTCTCAATGAATCAAGTTAACTAAACGTAGGAAACCGTTGAGGTTCTATCAAATCCATATAATGGAATCAACACTTTAAATTCAGTTAACTTGAACAAACTGGTAACATGTAGTTACTTGAGACTTGAAAATCAACTAGAACTTGGTGAAATGTTAATTTCCTACCATGGACATATTTTCTAACTTTGAAAATAACATGGTCAATAACATGGCTTCTCAGATTTCACAACAATATGAGTTTTCAAACTGAAAGAGTGGCATGCTTAAAGTACCACATGCCATTTACCAAGGAATCAAGGAAGAGGTGGTAAGAGAACTAGAGAATTAAGAAAGGAATCCTACCAATACATAAGATTATAATTAAAGACATGAGTGTTGATTAGCAACCTTATGAACCCAATAGTACAGAAGTAATCAAACAAGCTATCTAAATCCCATGTTCTCATGAAGTCAAGATGGCTATTGAATTCCAAGACTTAGTAAGGAAGCGAAATTAGAAGATAGTGATCAAAGAATTGAATCCTACATACACAGATACTAAAACATAATTACAAGAGGGGGACACATAGTTCTCTTAAGAATTCCCAAGTTCAAAGGCAGATATGTAGGTATTCATGAATTTTTTAGCAAATATAGGAGACAAGAATTTAGAAAAGAGTGAGAAAGGAAGAGAATCCTACCACAACACACGATGCACACAAGCTTCTAGAAGTACTTATGGATCTCAAACAAGGAATTGAGAGCTTGTACACTTAACAATAAGTTTTATAGCTTGTTCAAGGGTAAGAGTAAGAGAGGAATGAAAGAATTGAATCCTACATGAACAAGTAATGAGAGTTCCTTCACTTAGAGATCCACAGAAATTAGAGAAAGACGGTTGCACACTTAAATGTAGATTAGCTTCAACAGTTGCATCAATGCACAGGTGACACCCAGAACAACCGTTGTAGCTTCTCCAAGTAGAGTTGGTAGTTCAACTCAGTAGCATAGCAGAGGAATGAAAGAGAAAGAGAGAGAAAGAGAGCAGTTTCCCCTCCGAAAAGATTTCCTCACAAAGCTTAGCACTCAGAAACCTCTCAACCTGAGGTTACCCACGTAATAGCAGCAGCATAACAGTGGAACAGGTGAAAGAACTAGCTACAATGGTTGGGGATGGGTTTTTATAAACCTAAGCTAATGGCATGCATAAGGACACGTAGGGGGACATGTGTTAAGGTAAAAATCACCTTTTACCTCTTTCAAACACCTAGCACATGCATGCTTAGAGAGTTACACATGGTAAGTGAGGTGTTACCGTCTCCCACTTGGGTGCTGGCCTCACCAGAAGCTTCCACGTAACCCACTGAAAAATTCCCAGAAAAACCCATTGCGTAATTCCCCCATAATTCAACTGGTCACTTGTTCTTTAAATAAACCTATCCAAAACATATCTGGTTGCCATGAAATTTTGAACATAGACTAATATGATAGTTTTACTAATTATGGTGATTTTTATTTAATTTTTAGATTTTATTTTACACTAGATGAAAATCACCCGAAAAATGGTAGCGTCGACTATACCTTGAAATCCGTACGTCGAAAAATTCAGATAATTACATATTTGATTTCTCCACATTTTTCTGGAAATTATGATGTTCTCGGATTTTTATTTCGTTGTTGTTTTCCGGTATCGTCCTGTGGAGGCACGCACTTCGAGGTACAATACTGGGATAACGTTCATTACCACTAATTAAGTCTATCATCTAATTATCACAATTTAATAACAACCCTAAGGTATTTTAACCAAATTATTTCTATTTTCTTAACATTTTAAATTTCTGGGGCATTACAGACAGCATGTGAAATTGTAAACCATTATATGAATGTGTTAAATTCATGTCAAAACAACAAGCTAATTATGTATAAAATTGTGTTATATATGTGAGAATGTGTATAGAATCCATGCTAGGAACATTTCTTTCATTATGCGTAATTCCATGTTTAACTTGTTTTCATATTATAGCATGAATGTAACAAATTTTGATTTGAGTTAGCATGTAAAGAAAGGTGTAGAAAGCATGTGTTAGGTTTATCTTAATGTGAAAGAAACATAAAGCATGTACCATGTACCTTAAGGTCGTAGAAGTACCATGTTTAGGCTTTTAAAGATTGTTCAAACCATGTTATATGTATTAGTTGTTTTGTTTTAAAAAGTAAATTGTCCATATGATGTATGTATGCATAATGTGTATGGATTTGCTTGCTGAGTCTTTTAAACTCACTCTTGTTTCGGCGTACAGGTGCAGATATCTCTACTTCTTCCGAGGAGATAATCAGGAGTGACTCAGAGCGAGAGTAGGAGACCTTTGTGGAGAATAGCGATATTGTACTTTATTTTCATAGTATGTAATAAAGGACGTTATGCAATTGAATTGTGGACAATGTAATTTGTTTTAATTTCTCAATTATGAAATGTTTAGTTTCCTTTTGTTCTATATGGACTGTGAATAAAATGTGAATGATGGAATAAAATGTTTATATTCAGTTCTTTCTATTCCGCTATTATATGTTTATATTTGTGTACGTCTCAGCCTATTGAATGTGTTGGGTAAATGTCCCACTGTAGTGACGCTTTCTATATTGACGTGGGTTGGTATAACCGTACCGGTATAAGGAGGGTCGTTACAGAGATTGGTATCAGAGCAACCAGGTTGAGATTGTACATAAGTATACATATATGCCATCATCTTCATTATATGCTAAGTCTTTATAGATTGTCCACATAGTTAAGAAAATAATTAGGAATTAGATAGTTAGTTCCTAAATGGGATTAAATTGTTTTATAGGCTTTGGCTTCATGAGGTAGGCGTGGTGCTCCTGCTCGTGAGGGTGAGCAGAGGAGAGAGGAGAGAGTTGAACCTAGGCGTGAGGATCAGGGTGAGCAGCAGGCTCCAGCTCCACAGGGACCTGTGCTTCCTCCACCGCCACCGGTGGACTAAGGAGTGTTCATGCAGGGTCTAGTGCAGGCTATGCTGACGCAGGCCCACACCCAGGCTGCACTCCAGGCTTAGCTGGAGGCTCAGGTCAGAATGATAAGATAGAGTAGTTTGTTTTATTTAAATTACATGTTTGCTATGTTGCTATATTGTATATGTTTGGCTTATGTTGTTTGTTGTAGCAGGCTCAGGTGCCAGTTCCCCAGACTCATGACCATGGTGGACCTTCCATTATGGAAAGGTTCAAGAGGATGGCTCCACCCTCTTTTAAGGGGGAGAGTGATCCGTTGCTTGCGGAGAACTGAATGAGGGAGATTGAAAAGATCTTCCGAGCGATTAGGTGTGCTGAGGATGACAGGGTCACTTTAGCCACCTATATGCTACAGGTATGTGTTTGTTGTTTAAGCATTTAATTAAATAAAGGTTAGATTGTGTAGATAAGTGCTTATGGATGATTTGATGCAGGAGAGAGTCGACGTGTGGTGGTCCTCGTTGCTATGTACCCGGTTCGAGGACGGTGCTGTAGAGGTGGCTTGGGATGAGTTTGTGAGGCTCTTTCGGGCCAAGTTCATCCCCGAGCACATCCAGGACAAGATGGAGCAGAAGTTCCTCACCTTGACTCGGGGCTCCATGACCGTACTCGAGTACGAGGCCAGGTTTTCCGAGCTATCAAAGTATGCACCTCATATCGTTGTTGATGAGCGCATGAAGGCAAAGAAATTCGTGATGGGCTTGAAGCCATAACTGAGGACGAGGTTGGTGGCATTTGACCATCGCACCCTCGAGGAGGCTCTCAGCGCGGCATGTCGGCATGAAGGTGAGATGGAGCAGTATCTGGAAGAGAAGAAGGCTTCGCAGAAGAGGCCTGCAGCTCCTTTCCAGAGGCAGGATAAGAAGAAGGCGGCGTACCAGTCACCGCAGTGCCCAGTGGCAGCCAGCAGTCGTCAGGTACCTTCTCAGTATTCCCCCAGTGGCAAGAAGGAGTGTCCTCATTACAGAAGGGAACATGGAGGTATGGAATGTTGGAATATGGCAGGAAAGTGCCTCAAGTGCAGGAGCAATGAGCATAAGATCAAGGACTGCCCTAGACTTCAGCAGGGAGTCCAGCGACCAGCGCCAGCCCCAGCAGCGACAGCAACAGCAGCGCCAGTGACAAGAAGACCAGGAAGGCCTCGAGCCCAAGCTCGAGTGTTTGCGTTGGCTCATGAGGACGCCGAGCAGGCGGAGCATGTTACCGAAGGTACGGTTCTTTTCATGGGTGTGCACGCTCGGGTTTTATTTGATACGGGTGCCACTCACTCATTCATTTCCGAGCGGTTTGCTAGGCAGTTAGCTTTAGAGTCGGGATTAGAGTCTGAGGAGTTAGAAGTTCCTTTGTCTCTGCACACACCTGCGGGTACGGTATCAACTAGGAAGTGCATTCCGTCGTTACCTTTGTGCATTGAGGATAGAGTCCTAGATGGGTGTTTCTTCTTGCTAAAGATGAAGGACTATGATGCTATTCTTGGTTTGGATTGGCTAGAGGAGCACTATGTGTTAGTGTATTGTCATGGGAAGAAGATTGTTTTTCGTATTCCTGGTGAGGATGAGTTTTCTCATCCATTGCCAAGGAACCTTGCGGGAAACTTTGTTATCTCGGCCATGAAGGCAATGAGATTAGTAGGCAAGGGTTGTGACGCTTTTCTTGCCAGCGTGGTATTAGTACCAAAGGCTGATCAGTCACCTACTCTTGAGGAGATAGATGTAGTGCAAGAGTTTCCAGATATTTTTCCTGATGATTTGTCTGGATTGCCACCAGCTAGAGAGATAGAGTTTACTCTAGAGTTGCTTCCAGGCACCTCTCCTATCTCAAAGGCTCCATATCGGATGGCACCTGCGGAGTTAGCTGAGTTAAGGAAGCAGTTGCAGGATTTGCTAGATAAGGGATTTATTCGCCTTAGTGTATCTCCTTGGGGCGCACCTGTCTTGTTTGTAAAGAAGAAGGATGGGTCACTTAGGTTATGCATCGATTATGGAAAGCTAAACCAAGTGACTGTGAAGAACTGGTATCCCTTACCTCGTATTGATGACATGTTTGACCAGCTGCACAATGCATCGGTCTTTTCTAAGATTGATTTGCGGTCTGGCTATCATCAGTTGAGGATTAGGAGTGAGGATGTGTCCAAGATGGACTTTTGGACTCGTTATGGACATTATGAGTTTTTGGTTCTTCCGTTTGGTCTAACCAACGCCCCTGCAGCGTTCATGGATCTCATGAACAGGGTGTTTAGGCCTTATTTAGATAGTTTTGTTGTGGTTTTCATCGATGATGTGTTGGTCTATTCTCCGGATGAAGCCACACACCGTCAGCATTTGAGGGTAGTATTGGAAGTTCTCCGAGAGCACAAGCTGTATGCAAAATTCAGCAAGTGCGATTTTTGGATGCGCGAGGTTCATTTCCTTGGGCATGTTATCTCCGGTGCTGGTGTAGCAGTTGATCCAGCAAAGGTCTAGGCTGTATTAGATTGGGAGATTCCCAGGACCCCATCAAAGATTCGGAGTTTTCTTGGTTTGGCAGGTTATTATCGGCGATTTATTGAGGGATTCTCATCCATCGCCGCCCCATTAACTAAGATAACCAGGAAGGGTGAGAAGTTTGTTTGGTCCGAGGAATGTGAGAGTAGCTTTCAATTATTGAAGGCTAAGCTTACTTCCGCTCCGGTATTGGTTTTACCTAGTGGTGATGAGGGTTTTGCCATCTATACGGATGCATCTCGGATTGGCCTTGGCTATGTATTGATGCAGCAAGGAAGGGTAGTAGCGTATGCTTCTCGTCAATTGAAGGAGCAAGAGCGTAACTATCCAACTCATGATTTGGAGCTTGCGGCAGTGGTTCATGCACTGAAGATCTGGAGGCACTATCTTTATGGTGTCAGATTTGAGGTGTTCACTGACCACAAGAGCTTGAGGTATCTTTTCTCCCAAAAGGAATTAAACCTGAGGCAGAGAAGATGGATTGAGTTCCTGAAGGACTATGACTTCGACCTTCAGTATCATCCTGGAAAGGCGAATGTTGTAGCAGATGCCCTTAGTAGGAAGAGGTCATCACTCCAGTAGGATTGGAAGATGTTGGAGGATGCAGCGTGTGTGATGACTGAGTTAGAGCCATCATTGTGTCAGGCTTTTGTAGCTCAGTTGTCTATTTGGTCTTTGATAACGTCATAATTTTTTGTGTTAAAGTTCATACATTTAGTTAAATTTAGATATCATTTGGTTATAAATAAGATGCAATTTGATTTTAATTCTCATTTATCATCCATTAATAGGTTTTCGAGTATATTAATTAAATAAATTTGATAGAATACACTAGTTAGATTTTCATTTAATAAAGACGATGTCTTTCAGTTTAACTAATAAGTACAACGTAAATAAATAGTTTTTGGTCTTATTATCTTGTAAATATTAGTTTATAAATAAATCAAATTTTAAATAAATCTTAGTTAAACAAATTTGTCTAAACACCATCATGCCACATACCCCCTTTCATAAGTCCATTGCACCATCATTGTTCCTTCACCACTTTTGGTCCATTACACCATTTACCCTTCTCTCATCCAACCAGAACTAGCCACATACCCCACTTAACCCTTTCTTATCATTTCTTTTCTACCCCATTAGGTGGATGGAAGCAGCTAGAAGAAGAGGCCAGTGCGGCCAGGGCTGAAGGCGGCCAGATCTGGCGCTGGGTGTGCTGCTGGGCTCGTGCAGGGCGATGGCGATGGAGGCCAGCAAATCTGGCTGGGTTCGGTGCTCAGGCGGCGCTGGGCTGGAGGCGTTGGAGGCATGCGGTGCTGGCGCTGTGCTGTGCACGGCGAGGCAAGATGGAGGGTTGGCGGTGCGGCTGCGTTGGAAGCTGGCCGGCCAGGTCAGGAGCTGAGGCGCCCAGGTGCGATGGCGGTTTGGGTGCGATGGTGGAGCTGAGCTGGAAGCGGACCAGCGCCCAGGCAGATCTAAGGTGGCATGCGGCGATGGAAGCTGGTTGGTGTGAAGCAGGACCAAGGGGCTGGCGGTGCTGCACATCCCGTGCACATCTGCTGGTGCGTTTGGCGGGCTTCGGTGCAGTGCAGGCGATGGCAAGTTGGCAGATGGCAGCTGAGGTGGCCGGCTGGCGTGGCCAGATGTGTGCGATGGTGGGCTCGAGCGGCTGAGGTGCTGGAGCTCGTGTGTAGTACCAGTGCAAAGCAAATTTGGGCGGGAAGTGAGGCCGCTGTGCAGAGGCGCCTGGAAGCGGGGAGGAGCCTATATAAGGACCTCAGGTCCTCTTCTCCAGGGCATTGGTTGGTTGGTTGGTTGTTTTTTTTTTTAGATTTCTAGTTTCTTTTTTTCTGTAATTTTTCTTTGTTTGAGCAGAGCAGTGAGGAAGCGAGTTGGGAGTTTTGGAGGTTTCTTTTGGTTTCTTTGGTTCGACAGAAGAGTTGTCCATTTCTTTTGTTTTTTTTATTTCTGTTGGCTTCTGCTGTAGAGGGAGACAGAATGGGCCATTTTCAAATTTCTGTAGAGCAGAGCAGTGGTTCTGGGGGATTCGAGATTTCAGAAATTCTTCTGTTCTTCATCTAGAATTTCTTCCTTTCTTCTATAGATTGTTGATAGAATCGACATTTCCCTTTCCTTTCTTCTGTGCAAGTTTATGAGTTCAGCAATTTTCGTTATATTTCTTATGTGCAAGTTTCTGCTATTTCTCTGTGTGGAATTGGTCACATCTTCTGTGTTTAGAATTCAATCCAACATCTGAAGATCTACAGCAGCAGGGGTGCTTCTACTTATACTCTGCATCTGAAGAATCCCGAGGGTGTGTACTTCAGAAGATGGTGATTGGGCTGCTGGAAGGGATTCATCATCTTTGCTCTACTGCTGTGAGGATTGGAGTCTGGGATTCCAAAAGGTTGGCCAGTTAAGTATTTTGGGAATTTCTAGTTCATGGTTCGACTGCAGGGGAGGTGGATGTAGTTGCCATTTTATTCTGTGTTTTCTTCCTCTCCACTATGAGGATGACAATTACTGGTTATTTCTTTTGTTCTTCTGAATTCAACTGCTTCATTTGTTTCTTCCCGTCTGTGAGGGATTCCAGAGGGTTGGGAGTTCAGGTTTGTGGCTTTGTTCTTGTTTGACAGTTGAGATAGTTTAGTTATTTCCATTGTGGGGAATTCCTTCTTGCTCTGAGCAGAGATCACTGCAACAGCAGAGAGGGCCTGGAGAGATTGTGATCCAATTTAATTTTTCATTTCTTCCGTTGGAGTTTTCTATTTCTTCTGTCTTTTGTGTGAATGGATTGGTTGTGCTGAGGGAGATCAATCTAGTAATTGCTTCTTCCTTGGTTCGACATCTTCTAGAGGGATTCCAAAAGTTCACATAGTTCAGATTTCTTTGGGCATTTCTTCTGTGCTAATTCCATTGCTTCTGTGCTATTTGAGACCTGAAGGGTTCCTTTTACGTTATTCTTGGATGAGATAAATTGGTTAGGTCGAGAGGATTGCCCGGGGCGATTTCTTCTGCTTCTTCTGCTCTGTGATGATTTGAGAATTTTCTACTGTTCTTCTGTACTGCTGTGAGGAGGATTTAGCAGTTTTCCATTTCTTTATGTTCTGGAGTTGATTTAGTGCAATTGTTAATTTTAATTTTCTAGTTCATTAGTGTTATACCCTGGACAGATTGGGAGCATGATGTGCTGTCCATAGTTTTTGTAATGTTTTTTTTATTGATTTTGTCATCATCTCTGGTATAGTAATATGATATTCCTATAGTTCTTGTTGATCTCAACTTTAATTTTTGGTTGCGTTCCTTTTCATTGTCTCATTATGATTGATGTTTGTGGAGAGTTGAGAATGTTGATTGTTCATCCCCTGAGCTATAGGGGTACATTGATTCATTAATTTCTAGTTAAGCTTTCTGTTTGCTTGTTTGATCCCTCGAGCTGTGAGGGTACAGTGATACCAACTTTTGGTTCTCAATTCACTTGTTCTTTTATTAAGTTTGAGCTGAGAAGTTTGTGAGGGATTTGATCAGTGTTATTTACACATTCACTTTAAACGCATTGTCGATAGAGATTTCAAGTCAAAGTAGTTTAATTCAAATTCTATTCTGCCTCTCCGTGGATATGACCTGTTCTCACCATTGTGCTAGTTCCTTTTTGTGATTTTAATTCTGTGAGACAGTTTAGAGGAGGTGAGCTTGTTGATATGTGCAAGGAACTCTAGACAACGGAATTGCACAATCAACAATGCGCGCGCTTCAGTCTTCAGTGTTGGATGAGCTGATCGAGCAACATAAGGTCGACCCTAGACTCCAAGAGTTGGTGGGCAAGGCAGACATTGCTCGAGATGAGGATGGTGTGATTAGATTTCATCATTGAGTCTGTGTTCCAGACATTGTGGATGTCCGTAAGCATGTATTAGCAGAAGCTCATAGGTCGAGATTCTCTATTCATCCGGGTAACACTAAGATGTACCAGGATTTGAAGAGATCTTTTTGGTGGTCTGGCATGAAGAAGGATGTAGCGGAGTATGTGTCTAGATGTTTAGTATGCCAGCAAGTGAAGGCCGAGCGGCAGCGACCATCTGGTCTTATGTAGAAGATGGAAATCCCAGTATGGAAGTGGGAAGCTGTCACTATGGATTTCATTACAGGTTTGCCTAGATCAAGGCGGGGCAATGACTCGATATGGGTAGTAGTAGATAGATTCTCTAAGACTGCGCATTTCTTGCCCATGAAGAAGAAGCAGCCGGTTGAGAGCTTAGCTAGATTGTATATTAGTAGTATTATTAGATTGCATGGTGTGCCGAAGTCGATCATTTCGGATCGAGATCCAAGATTTACTTCGAGGCTGTGGAAGGGTCTTCAGGATGCATTAGGTTCGGAATTGAAGCTTAGTTCAGCGTTCCATCCCCAGACAGATGGACAGTCCGAAAGGACTATCCAGACGCTTGAGGATATGTTGAGAGCGTGTGTGCTGGATTGGAAGAATGATTGGGAGCGTCATTTACCTCTTGTGGAGTTCGCATACAACAACAGTTTCCATGCGAGTATTGGTATGGCTCCATTTGAGGCGTTGTATGGTAGGCCTTGTAGATCTCCTTTATGTTAGGAGGAGACTGGAGATAGGCAGTTGATCGGTCCGGAGTTAGTTCAGGAGACTTCGGATAAGTTCCAGTTGATTAGGAAGAGGCTTGTTGCGGCACAGGATAGGCAGAAGAGTTATGCCGACAATAGGAGGAGGGATTTGGAGTTCAAGGTAGGTGAGCATGTCTTCTTGAAGATTTCGCCTACTCGTGGTGTGGTTAGATTTGGCAGGCATAGTAAGTTAAGCCCTAGATTCATTGGCCCGTATGAGATTCTCAGACGATTGGGAAACGTGGCATATGAGCTAGCTTTACCCCCTATGTTAGCTAGTGTTCATCATGTTTTCCACGTATCTATGCTCAGGAAGTATGTCAGAGATCCATCTCATGTTATTAGCCCCGAGCCAGTGGAGATCCAGCCAGATCTATCTTATGTGGAGCAACCAGTAGCTATTCTTGACCGGAAGGTTCAGCATCTCCAGAACAAGAACATTGCGTCGGTGAAGGTGTTATGGCGCAACTTCTCACGAGAGGAGGCTACTTGGGAGCTTGAGGATGCGATGAAGAAGAATTATCCTCAGTTGTTTGAGTAGTGTCGGTCTAACTTCGAGGACGAAGTTTCTTTAAGGGGGAGAGGGTGTAAGGCCCTTGAATTTTACCCTCTTATATAGGTGTTTGATTGTGTGAGAAATTGATACTTGTGTGTGTGTGTATATATATATATATATATATATATACTATTTCAGTAGTGTTGTACATATATGTATATTTGGTTGTGTATGTTATGTATTTACATTATATAAATAGTATTTTAAAGTATGTATGGTAAATGACATGTAGTTGTATTGTGTAAATATAGTTTTCTGTAGTTTTAAGTTCTACCAAAACGACCTGTGGGCATCAACATGAGTTGACGTTAATAGGAAGTTAGCGACCACATCGATGGATGCCAACTCAGGGCTGGAGGCCAATGATGTTGACGTTAACCTCCCAGATCTGTTGCGTCTCCAGATCCGTAAACGCCCGTGATTTTATCGGCCCTTGTTTAGGAAACCATTCTCCAACGGTCATCTAGCCTACCTAAATCCGTCTCCGACCCCTAACCCTATAAAATACCCACTTTCTGACCAGATCTGACCCTTTTGGCTCTTGAGTCAAAAACCCTAGTTTCCTTGTGCAAAAACCCAAACTTTGAGACTCTGGATCTACGAACTCGAGGTGATTTCGGGCGAACTACTGCATCTGGAGGCTTTTCTGAACATTAGGGTGCATCTTCCCAACTCCGGCGTGTTTCAAAAATCATCACAGAATCCGAATCGGGGAGGATTTGGAGGCTCTTTGGCTCTGACCGAGGAGAGCTTCTTCGACTCAAATCTTTGATTGTAGATTTTTTAAAAGGCAAGTAACCCATACCCATTATCCCTACATGCGTCTAGTAGGTCTCAAGAAATTTTATGGATTTTAATCGTGTCCTGGAACCCCCTTTCTCTTGTGATTTTGTGAGTTCTGTCTGTTTTCTGCATACAGGAACTTAACGGCAAGCTTTGCTGCCGTTAAGATCTGAGGTTGGCGACATCCTTTGTTGTCGTCTACCTGATTGGAGGCCACCAGTATGCCGCTGAGTTCATCAGGCAGTAAAAGTGTGCCTGTCTGATCTTTATAAATTATTTTCCGGATTTTACGACATGAGGATATATTGTAAAAATTATGTATTGTGAAGTATCTATATTGGATAATGCCCTTTAATTTTGGTGAATTTTCGTGCATTACAATGATTATTGAAATTTTCTGAATGATATGTTGGACAGGTTTTAGCTTTATTAAAGTACTGTTTATGTGGATCCATGTTGAATTTGGGTGTTATGAAATTTCTGTGATATATGTATATTGGTCAGGTCATACCTTGAAATTTTGGAAAATTTTTGAGTTCTGTGTAAATAATTAGATTTTATGGACTATAAAACAGTGAGCATGAATTATATGTTTAAATTCTCAATTAAATTGTACAAAACAGGTTAAATCCCCAGGAATTTTGTATGAGATCATGACTATCAGATGTATGTGATAGAATGGTTAATGTACCTGTAACACTGTGAACCATGCAAAATTTGATTATCACCAAATTATGTAATGTTACTGTTCTAATTTTCATAAATAGTGTGTAATTCCAAAAAATATGAAAATTTGCATACATGATGATCAACCTGTAGGCAATCTTTAGTTAAGTTTTCATGCTGAATGGATAATAATAGATATATATATATATATATTTGATTTTTACATGATGAAATGACCAATTAAAGCATGCTTAATGTAATTATTAATTAATTAGATAATTGCAGCATGATTAGGATTAGTTGTAACTGATTTAACTCTGTAAACAGTAGTATCATGCTAGGAAACTTGAACCATGTGCATATACGTGAAAATGGAAATTGAGTGTTAAACGGTATACAAATAGTGTGTGTTTAAAATGGAAAATGTGTAACTGTGCCATGGGTGACACTGCTACCTTAGAGGGCTGTGGAACTATACCGTATTAAAGTCCCTATGGGAAGGTTCATGTGTGTGAGATCCCATGGGCAATTGGGATGAAATCTTGGAGGTGGACAAGTACCACTGGTTAGGGTGGAGAGTGCTTCTCTCGGTTCTGCGCAGTTAACCAAGATCTATCACTGTCTTGCCTAGGTGATAGGTATGTGAATGCGATGTGTGTGTGTCCTTCTAGAGGTGGTTTGGACTATGTGTCACGGCATTTAATAAAAATAATGTGATCATGTACATGTGAAATGTGGAAGTGTAAAATGTGTAAATGATCATATGAATATGTGAAACTAATGTGATAGCATGTGAAATTGTAAACCATTATATGAATGTGTTAAATTCATGTCAAAACAGCATGCTAATAATAAACAATGTGAAAATGTGACATGGAATAAGTGAAATCAAATTCTCATTCATATTCACTCTTCCTTACATATCTTTTCACACATTTTCACATTGTTTATTCTTGCACTTTCACTTATTCCATGTCATATCATTTTCACTCGTCGCGTACCACTTTTACACTTTACTTTACACTTTATTTGTATTATATCGCTTAAGTTGCCTTGACACATAGTCCTAACCACCTACTAGAGGACGCACGCACCCATATCAAATAGCACATAGCTCATCTCATAGCACATCTCATCACAACTCATAATCACATGCCCGCCACCTAGGTAATGTAGTGGTGAATCTTGGTAACTGCGCAGACCGGGAGAAGCCCTCTCCACCCTATCTAGTGGTACTTGTCCACCTCCAGGTTTTCATCCAAATGCCCATTAGGAAATACTTTTCACAACGTTGATCCTTCCATAGGGACTTTTCTATGGTACAGCTCTCGAACCTCTAGGGTAGCAGTGTCAATCTCGGCCCAATTATTACACATTCACTTTATCACATTTTCTCAAATTATTCGCATATTTCACATATATTATTTAATCACTTTACATACATTATTTAACAATTTCACATACCTCAATTAACCTAACATGATACTACTGTTTGTAGTAATAAATCAACTCATAATTCAGTCCTAGACTTGCTGTTAATTACTGAATTACACAAGATTAGATTTAACATATCAAATATAAATAATTCCCATGGTTTAACTAATAATTACACTTGCTGTAATCAATTTAGTTCCAAATTTTTATCTTAGGTTATTAACAGTAAACATATCACATATACAATTTTCCAGATTTTTCGAACGGTAAATCAAAATTTTGTAATTAATACAGAATTCAGGCATATTACTCAAGAAATTCACTTAATTAGATTTCACAGTAAAACAGTGGTATCTAATAGTTTCAAAACATGAGAACAATCATCATACTAACATGGAAAATTTATAAAACCCTAACATGCACTGGATCTAATTAATTAGTAAATATCATGGTCATTTCATGCTCACTATCCGGTTATAGGAATTTTAATAAATAGGACTAATTACAGAAATTCATTTTGCTCTCATGATACGACCTATTGACTGTTTCTGACCACACATAAAATTTGCAGCATGTACATATACTCGGAAATCAAATAAACAGCTTAAAAAGATCAAACAGTGCAATTTCAGGACACTAAAGAACTTGACTACAAGAGATGTGGCCGCCTACTGTCAACTGCACCATCTGGTGCCACCAACACAGAAAATTGACTGCAGCAGATGCTGCCGCCAACTTCCTCCCAGCAGACTACACAGACAGCACAGGCATGCAAGGGGAAATTGGAGGTTCCAGGACTCGAGGAAAAATCTAGAAAAATCCTAAGACTTAAGGAGACATGTGTAAGGTTGAGATCCATGTTTTACTTGCCTCTAATAAAATCCTAGAAGATCAAGATTCGTCAGTGAAGCCCTCCTCGGCCCTGCCAAGAAGGTGCTCGAAATCTCCTTAGATCTGGTTCTCCTGTTGATGCAGATGGTTCCTCGAAGTTGGGACCGCTTCTCCTATGTGTAGACTATCTCCCAGTCGTTGTAGATCTCCAAAACCACCTTCCAATCGTCGGATCTAGCCATCCAAAGAACAGTTTTTCTCCACTACGGGTGCTAGGGTTTCTCAAGAGAAAAAGACTTAATCCGGCCGAACCAAGGTGTTTTTATAGGTTTGAGTAGGTTGGTTGCACAATAGGGTAGGTCCCCTACGGTTACTCAAGACTTTCCTAAACTGAAACCGGCCAAAACGTGGGCGTTACCAAAACTGGACCGGCCTGCACATGGGGAACTTGGCGTCCACCTTTTGTGCTGTCAGCAGGGCACTTCGCGTCCATCGATCTGGACGCCAAGCACTGTGCCTCGCAGTCAGCGGCAGCAGATCATGCCGCCAACTGTGCACTTCTGCCAGATTTCAACAATACACTAAAATAACTATAAACTTACATCACAACCAACTAAATATGTACTGAAATAAATAAACATACATCCACCATATACTACTCACATTACATACTATTTATTTAGATATAACTTGCACTAATATTAATTAACGATAATATGCATAAATAACATAATTTATGCATATACATATACACACTACATGATTACATGCATTATGCATGAGCATATAAATACAATGTGCTCATCATTAGTTAGATACTACATGCACCTTATTATTCAAGTACCCTACACATCATAAACAATTTATCATGCTTACAAGTAGACAGATATCATTTTAAGAAGATTACATATGTATGTATACATATACACATCATGGTTACATACAACATGCATGGAAATAATTAAATATAATAGGCATATCAATAATTAAATAATACATGCTCATTTAAATATATTACATGCACGGAAATAAACTCACAATTGCTTACAAGATGTATGATAATAACTTCTTACTATATGTACATCATATACAATATGCATGAAATTAATACATATAACATGTATAATAATTTGATAAAGCATACACATCAAATATATATATATATATATATGAAAATAACTCACATGTACTTACAACGTATATAGCAATACTTACCTATCACATGCACAATGTCATTTAAGTACTATGCATATACTATAGACAACTTAATGTACATAGAATTAGATAGTTAGATATCACATGTATAAGATAACATACATATATACATATGTACATCGTATAATTACATACAATATCCATGGAATAAGTAATATGATATACATATCAATAGTTAGATAATATATACATGGTATCCTTAAGATGCAATATGCAATAAGTTAACTACGAAAATCTATACAAAAAAATTAATTCTTGCATACGCACACTTAAATTGACATATGTATAAGTATACATATATACACGTATACAACATATTTATATACATTATGCATGAAATAGTTAAATACAACATGCACATTTTAATACATACACTACATACGTAAGCATGTACTTAACACATGCATAATATAAAATGAATGAAATTTCGGGATATCACAGTTCGGGTACATGGAGATGACAGAGATTAGGGCATTTAATTCTCCCTTATGGAGCAACGAAAAATAGGGAAATCATGGGGCTTTGATAGATGGATGTATGGGCTACCTATGGCCGAAGTTAATCGATTTGTGCTTGAGAGATTGTCTACATTTTCGTGCTGTAAAGAAGACCTAGGGTTTATGACGAAGAAGAGAATCCCTCCTTGGTTCCTAGCTTCCTCCCCTTGCTCTCCACGTCTAGAACTCCTCCTCCTCGTCCTCCAAGGCTTCAGCAACGATCTAGGGTTGGGTTGGTACAATTTGGGAGGTGTATTGGTGGGTTTAGATAGTATTTCCTTCTAAAAACTCTCCCTTTTCTTAAAACTCCGAATTTCCATCTTTATCACCATATTTCTCTCCTTTCTACCTAATAGGATTGGGGAGAGGGTTAATTTCGTGGGTAAAGGGTTAGGGTAAGTCTAGGACTCCTTTTTAGGATATATATGGGTCATTTAATATTTATCTTAACCCTTTTACCAATTATTACTATTTTTAGTACAAATTTCACTTAATTAACTCACATCCCATGATGGGCTCTTCACATTTGGGCCCATTCTATTTTGTTTGGACCACTAGTACAACCCATTCCTAATTTAGCTTAATGGGTTTCGATTTAATTGAATTATTTCATCTTTAATCTAATTTAAATATATTTATCACATTTATTTAATTAAATTTTTATTTATTTATGATTTAAAAATCAGAGTTGCTACATATACGAAGTTCAACTTCGTCATATACGAAGTTCACTTCGTTTTGGTCGTGATTAGTCGAAGCTAACTTCATTATATCTGAAGTATAACTTCGTCATATCTGAAGTCCAACTTCGTCATATACGAACCCCACTTCATTTTGGTCGTGATCAGTCGAAACTAATTTCATCATATCCGAAGTCTAACTTTGTCATATCTGAAGTCCAACTTCGTCTGACAGCGTTATATCTTGGCCAGTCGATTTGATACATCGATTGCCCTTAAACATCGATTGTTGTTATGCATATCGATTGTCCTTAAACAACGATTGTTGTTCAACATCGATTGCTAACTAACATCGATTGCTTCTTTAAACATTGATTATTAACTAACATCGATTGTTCTCTACCGATTGCTGTTACACACATAGTTCTATATCGATTGTTGTTACATTCTACCGATTACTATTATACACAGTTCTATATCGATTGCTTACCAACCCATATCGATTATTAACTATTTTATCCATTGTCTATTCGTTTGGTGTGCATTTAATCAAATCTCTTCACAAATTTATTATTATTATTTATTTTGGATAAAAAAATTCCAAGTTGTTACACCCTCCCCTACTTAAAAGAATTTGGTCCCTAAATTCATAATCATAATAGGGAAGATGACTTACCAAATATGTCGAGGTAGTTTCGCCTCATTGTTGATTCAGGTTCCCATGTAGCTTCTTCTACTCCACATTTGTTCCATAGAACCTTTACCACAGGTATAGACCGGTTCCTGAGTTGTTGTAATTTTCGGTCTAGTATTTTGATTGGCTTTTCTTCATAAGTCATATCCTTATGCAGCACTAAATCCTCATGGCGTATGATACGGGTAGGATCATACACATATTTTCTGAGCATAGAGACATGGAATACATTGTGTACGAACGCTAAATGTGGAGGTAATGCCAGTCGACATGCGACTTCACCTACCCTTGCAATTACTTCGAAAGGGCCAATGAATCTTGGACTTAGCTTCCCTTTGAATCCAAACCTTTGAATTCCATGAGTAGGAGATACCTTTAAAAGTACATGATCTCCTACTTGAAATTCTCTGTCTCTCCTTCTCTTGTCGGCATAGCTCTTTTGTCTGGATTGAGCGATCTTGAGTCGATCTCGAATAACCTGAATGTCTCTAGTTGTAGCTTGTACCATGTCTGCGCCTAACCATTGTTGTTCAAAAACTTCATTCCAGCATACTGGTGATCTACAACTTCTACCATATAGTGTTTTAAATGGAGCCATCTTTATACTTGCCTAATAGCTATTGTTATAAGCGAACTCCATTAAAGGCAATTGCTTATTCCAATAGCCTTCAAAGTCTATTGTGCAAGCTCTTAGCTTGTCTTCCACAATTTGATTAGTCCTCTCTGTTTGTCCATCAGTTTGTGGGTGAAAAGCAGTACTAAAGTTGAGTTTAGTACCAAGTGCAGTTTGCAGCCCTTCCAGAAATGAGAGGTAAATCTTGGGTCACGATCTGAGACTATTAATGATGGAACTCCATGCAGTCTCACTATCTTCTTTACATAAAGAGTGACTAACACGTCCATAGTCCACTTACTTTTAATTGGCAGAAAGTGTGCAGACTTAGTTAGTCGATCAACAATGACTCATATGGCATCAAGTCCACCACGAGTCCTAGGTAAACCAATGATGAAGTCCATGCTAATGCTTTCCCACTTCCACTCTGGGATTTCTAAGGGTCTAAATACACCTGCAGAGCGCCGGTGTTCTACCTTCACTTGTTGACAAGTGAGACAATAAGCAACATGCTCAACTACCTCTCTTTTCATGTTTGGCCACCAAAATATTCTTTTCATGTCTTGATACATCTTGGTTGCACCAGGGTGAATAGTGTGCTTGGTCTTGTGAGCTTCATCCATCAGCTTTCCTTTCAGTTTTTCATTGTTAGGCACACAGGTCCTGCCATGAAATAGTAATCTTCCATCTTCAGATATGGAGAAGTCTGGTCTGTCTGCTATGGTTTCCTTGACACGAACAAGAATGGATCGTTCGCTTGTTGTTCTCTAATCTCATCAAAGATGTTGGGTTGTATCCTGAGGTTAGCAACCAGTACCTGATTGCTCCTTTGCTCAATATTTATGTCTAGTCTGGTGAATTGTTCTAGCAATTTCATCTCGCCCATAACTAAACAAGACAAGGAGGCCATAGGCTTCCTGCTAAGCACATCAGCTAAAGCATTACCCTTGCCAGGGTGATATTGAATATTGAAGTCGAAGTCCTTAAGGTACTCCAACCATCTTCTTTGTCTCATGTTGAGCTCTTTCTGAGAGAACAAATACTTCAGGCTTTTGTGATATGAGTAGATAATGAATTTTTCTTCGTAGAGATAGTGTCTCCAGATTTTGAGTGTAAAGACTACAGCGGCCAACTCTAGATCATGTACGGGCTAGTTGACCTCATGAGTCTTCAACTATCTTGACGAATAGGCTGCCACTCTATCCTTTTGCATCAATTCACAGCCTACACATATTCCAGATGCATTGGTATAAACTGAGAAATCTTCCCCCTCTATAGGAAGAGCGAGAATTGGGGCAGAGATTAAACATTCCTTTAATGTTTGAAAGCTTTTATCACACTACTTACTCCAGACATAAGGATTCTCCTTTCAAGTAAGGCGAGTGAGAGGTACAACAATCTTGGAGAAGTCTTTTATGAACCGCCTATAATAACCAGCCAATCCCAAAAAGCTTCTGATCTCAGTGACGCTGGTCGATCTCTCCTAATTAAGCACAACTTAAACCTTGAAGGGATCGACAGAGATGCCATCCTTGGAGATAACATGGCCCAAAAAGGACACTTCTTTGAGCCAAAACTCGCACTTGCTTAGTTTGGCATAGAGCTTGTTGTCGTGTAAAATATGTAGAGTGATCCTCAGATGCTCTTCATATTCCTCTTTGGTTTTGGAATATATTAGAATATCATCAATAAATACCATGACGAATTTGTCGAGGTATGGCCGATAGACACTGTTCATCAGTTGCATGAAAGCTGCAGGAGCATTGGTTAGACTGAAAGGCATAACGACAAATTCATAATGTCTATACTTGCTCCTGAAAAGTCATTTTATAGATATTTTCATCCTTGATTCTCATATGATGATATCTAGACCTAAGGTCAATCTTGGAGAAATATTTAGCTCCAGATATCTGGTCAAAGAGTTCATTGACTTGAGGCAATAGGTACTTGTTCTTGATTGTCAACTAGTTTAATTGCCTGTAGTTGATGCATGGCCTCATGGATCCATCATTCTTTTTGACAAATAGAACAGGTGCTCCCTGTTGCCTAGCTAGCTAGCCCAGAGGGGGGGTGAATGGGTTATTAAAAATTTGATCTTTGATTAATACCTGTTCACTAAAAGGATTACCCAACAACTTAAACGAAGATTAGAGTTAGAGGAAATGAGACAGCAAACACACAAAACACAACCACAAGACACAAGGATTTTTATCCTGGTTCAGAACTCCTCTCCACAGGAGACCTACGTCCAGTCCCTGAGCAATACCTCAGGATTTCACTATCAAGGGTACTATCCCCCTCACGGATCCTTACACCCAGCCTCAACTGGTCTTCCTTCACCTGAAGGGAAAACAACCACCCTGGATACCACCAGGTCTTCCTTCACCCAGAAGGGAACACAACTAATAAAAGGAAGTATAAGAACAAGCTTCAGGAACTAGCTCAAACAGCTACAATCTGAAGCAAACAAGCCTCGAGAGAGAAGGAATTTTAACACTGGTTTCTCTCCAAAGACTACACTGGCTCTCACAGGAATTTCTTCTTGAACACTGAGAGCTAAAGAGCTAAGATGGATTGGAATAGAGTGCTTCGCTCTTGTTTGAATCACAGAAGACTTGAAGGATTGGCGATTCTTTCTTTCAGAATAATCTTCTTCGAAAAATCTATTTCTTCTGAGTCTTGAGTCTTGTATTTAAGCTTCTACTTGAAATTTGAACGTTAAAGATCCGTTGTCTCTCATCCTGGTGTACGTTAGACAGATCTGCAAGGAAGCTTCTGATCTTCAGTCTTTTATCCTTTAGTACACGCCAGAGAAACAATTTAATATCTTGTATCTTGTGTCCAATGTTGTACAGATAAGTCTTGTCAGATATCTGCGAGCATATCAACAATAAATAGAGGACAGCTAGGACTGTCGTCGATTGTTAGTTGCAGTTGGAACAGATATAGCAATATATAGCAAAGCTCCTTTCTATCTAAAAAGGACGTAGACAGAGTGGCATAAAAGTGGAAGATATTGTCTGCATGCATAAGAGATACGTTCAGAGTGCATTGAATGCATAGCAGTCAAACAGACGAGATACGACTTTGACTATTCAATGTATATCAAAGAGTGTTGATATAATAATGAAATCGATATGAACAAAGCCGATGCCTTTATGACTTATGAAATCGTTATAAGTTGATAGGCAAATCGTTATTATAATAATGAAATCGTTATAAGCATTTATGAAATCGTTGTGAGATACAAATCGTTGTATTTCTGAAGAAATCGATATGAAACACTTAACAAATCGTTGTGAGATCTAAAGAAATCGTTACGGCTAGAAAGTCGTTGTGAATTCTAAAGAAATCGTTACGAGAATTTAAGAAATCGTTACGGCTAGAAAGTCGTTGTGAATTCTAAAGAAATCGTTACGAGAACTTAAGAAATCGTTACGGCTAGAAAGTCGTTGTGAATTCTAAAGAAATCGTTACGAGAACTTAAGAAATCGTTACGGCTAGAAAGTCGTTGTGAATTCTAAAGAAATCGTTACGAGAACTTAAGAAATCGTTACGGCAGACAAGTCGTTACGAGTTCAAAAGAAATCGTTACGAGAACTTAAGAAATCGTTACGACAGACAAGCCGTTACGAGTTCAAAAGAAATCGTTACGAGAACTTAAGAAATCGTTACGACAGACAAGTCGTTACGCTTTCTAAAGAAATCGTTGCGATGTCTTATAGAATCGTTATGACGGTCAAGTCGTTACGCTTTCTAAAGAAATCGTTGCGATGTCTTAGTAAATCGTTATGAGATCTTTAAGAAATCGTTACGGTATCGATTTGTTTGAAACATCACGCCTTTTTGGTCAGAAAGGAAATCGATCATAATACTTATGAAATCATTATGATGACTCTATTGAAATCGATATGAACTTATAAAGGAATCGTTCTGATTATCAATAGAAGTCAATATGAAGTATGACGAAGTCGATGCAATGACTTGGGAAAAATTATGAAATGAGAGTCTTACCTGATTGTCTTGAACTTTCTTTTACTTTTATTTCCTGTCCTCAAGGCTCAAGTAATTCATTAGTAATATTTTGTTAATCATCAAAATTAATATATAAATAAGTGAATTAATTTATATGGAGAAAGTTTGGTCATCAATCTCCCCCTTTTTGATGATGACAAAATATACTAAACAACATAATGAAAACAACATGTTTTTTAGAGTTGCATTAATTTTCTCCCCTTTTTGTCAATAAGCAAAAAGATAGTCTATGAGACAAAGAAGAGAGAAATCTTTGTATTAATTAGGAGGAAGATAATATATAGGAGACAAAAGGGAGGCATGCTGGGAAATAACAGTCCATGCCTTGATCTCCATATCTTCAAAAGTCTGGCGGAAAACACCAGGAGCAACTGAGAAGGAAGAACCCATGGCTGGAGAGATCTTCTGAATGTAAAGCTGCCGCTGCTCTTCCAGGAATTCTTCATACTGATCTTTGTCCAGGATGAATCGAAAGTAGGTGCTCTTTCCAAAGCTGGCACGATGGAGAAATCTATCCAGAGAGATTGGATAGAAAATCTTCTGATCAAGCAGATCCTGCTTGAGAGCAAAGAAGGCAGTATATCTGGCTGCCCACTGAACATAGATCTCTTGAATGGGATTTATGGAGTTGAGATCCATGAAGGCTTCGACTGATAGAATAGGCTTATCTTGACGGACCAAGGAACTGTTGATGGCTTGCAACTGAAGATGGGGTTCCTTGTAGAGTGTTTCCCATATGGTGGGAGAAAGCCTCTCACACTCAGAGATGAGTGGAGCCAAAACTTGAGAGGAAATGCGGTCAGAGTGGTATTCTCTGAAGATAAATCGCAAAAAGGAAGGCATTCTACCCTGCTTAGCTGACATTCTACCCATCTGCTTAGCAAACATATCAAAGGCATGGGAGCCTGCATCTGAGTCAAACACTAAGGAGTGTAGTTTCGGCAGAAGAACTGGAGAGTCAACTTTGAGATTGGCAAAATCCACTGTGAGGGGAAGATTTATTGGATGTTCTGATCTCAGCATCACTATGGCTGAATGAAATTGGTAGAACTGGACTTCAGGCAGCTTGTTCAAGTAGCAGAAATCACTGTATAGCTGGAAGTTCTTGGCAATTCTGATCTCTTTCAAAATGAAAGGTCCCCAAGAGTTTTTATGCTGAAGAGTAAACCACTCAGAAAGAGTGAGTGGATGAGCTCTATGGGTAAGGGATTCTGCCCTGGCAGACAAGTATTTGGTGTACTGAGCTTTGCTGCCCTTGACATTGGCCCACTGATCTTCAGTCTTGAACTCAGTGCCCTCAAAGATTTTGGATTTTTGAGGGTGGGACAGCTGGGTAAAAGGAAGAACAGTGTTTAGATGCTCAGAGAGGTTGAGGAAAGGAATACCATAGATGGTGGAGAGGATGCACTTTTGAAGGTATTCCCTATAGATAGGTCTTCTTTGAGGTTCGAGGGTAAGAGAGTACCAGAGAGGAGGAAATAATGGTGAGGAGGGGATGCTGACAGAGGATGAATGTTTCCTCTTTTTCTTGGCAGGACTGGGAGGATCAGTCCTGTGGATATGAGTGGCAGTGGAGAGAATGGTGATAAGGGTATTTCTCTCAAAATCATCCGGAAGATTAGTGTCAAAGACACCATGAAGTGGAGGTTTTTCCGAAATGAAGGTGATAGAGGAAGGAGGAGTAGGAGGATAGAAGAGGTGTTTGGGATTGAAGGATGTAGACGGGTGAACTGGAGTGGTTTGAGTGAGAGGTGAAGAAGGCGAGAATGATGATGGAGCTGAGGTGTGAGAAGGAGTGGGAGAGAAAGAAGGTTGAGATGAAATGAGAGAGGAAGAAGGTTGGGTGCGAGGCATAGGGTGTTTGAGAGTTGGTGGAGCTGGAGGGGCTGTAGAAGGAGATGAAGGTGAGGAGAGGGTTGGAGTTGCAAGAGTAGAAGTGTCAGGGGCCTTGGTAGCTTCAATGGGCTCTTTCCCTTTTGCATGACCCTCTCTGACAACTGCAGACGGCCCAGATGGCCCTGATGCTGGCACTGATGGCCCTGGTGGCCCTGATGCTTGAGCTGAAGGCCCTGCTGGCCGAGATTCTTGAGCTGGAGGCCCTGGTGGCCGAGGAACAGCTGCTGATCTGCTCTGAGTAGCTGCAGGAGAAAAACCACTTGACCTTGAAAGAGTAGCAAGCATGGACTTCATATCAGACATTTCCTTGTTGAACCACTTCATAGCATTTCGGACTGAAGATAGCTCAGAGGTGGTTGAAGCTTGACTGGTCAGAATGCCTTGCACACTGGTCTGAACTGAAGATAAAATATCTCCTTGAGCCTTCAACAATTCCATAACAGGCTTCAGATTTACTTTTCTGTGGCTCTTTCTTGACCTTCTGTGAACTATCCTCTTGCCTTTCCTCTGAGGTGCTGGTTCTTCAATAGACTGCTCCCCCCGAGCAGGAGCTTCCTCTTCAACTTCCATTTGCTCCCCCTGAGCATGAGCTTCCTCTTCAACTGGATCTACTGGAGCACTGGACTGCTCCACAGGAATTGATTCTTCAATGTGGCCTTCTGCCACAGCTTCTTCCATTTCAATTTCACCAGACTGTGAGTGGACTGGTGTGGTGAGACTTGATTCAACCAAACTCCTAAGAATTGAACCAATTATTGAGGTAGGCAGATCACTGGCTTTATCTGCCACTTCCTCCTCAACTACTGGAGCTGTAAGTGGTTCTGGCTCAATTGCTAGTGCTACTGCCTACTCTTCAACTGCTGGTGATACTGCTTGCTGCTCTGCTGCTGACTCTACTGATTGCTGTTCTACTGCTGGTGCTACTGATTGCTGTTCTGCTGCTGGTGCTACTGATTGCTGTTCTGCTGCTGGTGCTACTGCTGCCATTTCCTGAACATCAGGAATTTCTACATCACCAATTATGGCCTCTCCCTCTGCCACAGAGGTCTTGGTCCACATCCCATTTTGCACTGAAAATCCACTTTTCTTTAGGTTCCTGGACCTTATAGACTGGCCCATCTTTTCCACAACAGCTCCAGATAAATCAACTCCAAAATGCTTGAAAATCTTGGTTAGGAGATGAGCGTAGGGCAAGGATACATTCATTTTGCTCTTTGTATCCCAGATTTGAGCACTAGCAAACTTCATTCTCTCCAACATGACTGCGGCCAAGTTAATCTCCTTATTCTGGATTACCCAGAACTTCATATCCGAATCTGTCCTAGTGCAAGATGAGAAAGTAGCAATCCGGGGAACCATAATTTGGCAGATAATGAAATGGAGTAGACGGTTGAATGCAGACATTTGATTGATATCTAATTTTCCGTCTTTCAGCCTGAAACCTAGACCTATAATGCCAAGACCCTTTGCTTCATCGTTCACGGTGTGAACCCCACTATGTCCAGATGTCTTCACTCCAAACAACGTGTGCAAGAGTTCATGGTCTACCTTAATTTGGATACCCTTAACAGAGGAGACAAGGGATCCATCCGCCTCTGACTTCAGACAAACGAAAAAGGCTTTCACCAGGTCGGGATAACTTACCTCGGTGAAAGTGGCAACATCCATCCACTGCATCCTTCTCAAAGCTTCTACTAAACTGCTCATGCCATTCTTCTCTAGATTCTGAACATCCACTGCCTTGTTTCCGCAAATCTTCGTCTTCACGAAGGTGAATCTTTCCTGTTGCTCTGCGGACAGGTACTCAGCACTGTAGCCCCCTACACTTCCGGAGATCATCGGAGCGGCCATGGGTAGAGAGAAGAAAACGGTTCTGGAGAAGGGAGATGATGGAAGAGATGGAAGCCCTCGAGGGATTCTTCGCGGGAAGAAGAGAAAGCTTCAAATCTTGCAGAGAGTCGATGCCGGAATCGTTAGGGCATCGGCTTTGGGCGAACAGATAGAAGAGAAAGGGTAAAGGTGGAAGATGAGTCGTTCCCAGAACGATTTGACTAATTAAAATTACTTTATCGAAAACAGGAAGCGCCAAAAGGCGGTAACGGCAAAAGGCGACAAAAGGGTTTGACGAGTCAAACTGCTTTTAACACAACAGCGGTCAAAGAAGAGTAAATAAGTGAGTTTTGCTTAAAGTCAGGGAGAGAGAGAACATTTCATTTAATCTGAAAAATTTATATGCCAATTTAAATACAGGAATCTTTTCACAAATTGCACATCCCTAATTCCCTTCTAAGAGATGTAAATTCTCTTCAGGTAGGGCTTTTGTGAAGATATCTGCTAGTTGACCATTTGTATCTATAAAAGAAATTTCTAAGTTACCACTAGCTACATGATCTCGAATGAAGTGATATCTAACCTCAATATGTTTAGTCCTTGAGTGTTGCACTGGATTCTTGGTGAGGTTGATGGCACTTGTATTATCACACAGTAGTGGAATTGACTTGATATGAATGCCGAAATCCTTAAGTTGTTGATTTATCCATAGAAGTTGTGTACAACAACTTCCAGCAGCAACATATTCTGCCTCAGCTGTTGATAGAGCTACTGAATTTTGTTTCTTGGAGGACCAAGATATCAGACATCCTGCAAGAAACTGACAACAACCACTGGTGCTCTTTCTATCTACTTTGCATCCAGCATAATCAGCATCAGAATATCCTACTAAATTTATTTCACAAGATTTTGGATACCAAAGACCTAAATCATGAGTTCTAGCTAAATATCTGAATATTCTTTTCACAGAAATTAAATGAGACTCTCTAGGGTCTGCTTGATATCTAGCACACATGCATACACTGAATAAAATGTCTGGTCTACTTGCTGTTAAGTAAAGTAATGACCCTATCATGCCTCTATAGTTCTTTTGATCTACCTTTTTACCATTTTGATCACTGTCCATTCTGGTTGATGTGCTCATTGGCGTTGACAGTGGCTTCGCACCTTCAAAACCAAATTTCTTTAATAGCTCTTTGGTGTACTTGGCTTGACAGATGTGGGTGCCTTCCTTCCCTTGCTTAATTTGCAATCCAAGGAAGTAGTTTAGCTCCCCCATCAAACTCATTTCAAATTTCCCCTGCATAAGCTTTTCAAAGTACTTGCAAAGAGACTCATCAGTAGATCAAAAAATGATATCATCTACATATATTTGTACACAAAGTATATGTTTGACTTTAGATTTTATAAATAATGTACTATCTACTTGACCTCTAGTGAAACCATGATCTAATAAGAAAGTACTGAGCCTCTCATACCAGGCTCTAGGTGCTTGCTTTAAACCATATAAAGCCTTATGGAGTTTAAATACATGATTTGAAATTCGGTGTCATCAAAACCTGGAGGTTGTTCAACATACACTTCCTCCTTGATAAATCCATTTAAAAAGGCTGATTTGACATCCATTTGAAACAATTTTAAATCTAATGCAGATGCATAAGCAAGTAAAATCCTAATAGCCTCAAGTCTAGCCACAGGTGCATAGGTTTCATCGAAATCTATGCCTTCCTCTTGGGAATAGCCTTGAGCTACCAGTCTGGCCTTGTTCCTTAAGATTACTCCAACTCATCCAGTTTATTTCTGAACACCCACTTGGTGCAATAACTGAATGATTGGATGGTCTAGGAACAAGTGACCATACTTGGTTTCTCTTGAACTGATTTAGTTCATCTTGCATGGCTATTATCCAAGATTCATCAGTTAAAGCTTCATTGACTGTCTTAGGCTCTATTTGAGAAACAAAGGCTAAATAATCACAAGGGATTACATTTCCTCTTGTTCTTACCCCTACGGATGGA
This sequence comes from Colocasia esculenta, assembly GCA_014218235.1. Classification (NCBI taxonomy): domain Eukaryota; kingdom Viridiplantae; phylum Streptophyta; class Magnoliopsida; order Alismatales; family Araceae; genus Colocasia; species Colocasia esculenta. The sequence goes on along the minus strand of CM024760.1, from coordinate 70,950,668 downwards.
TCACCAATAATATTCTCAGGAGGGTGATCTTTCTTATGTCTCCATTCTTTTGGAAGGTTTTCATGTTGAATTTCAGTCTGCTGCAGTTCTTCCAGAGGTGGATCTTCATTGTCCTCAATTGAAGTATTCTTTAATTTTTCGGACAAGTCATCTGCATCATCAATGTCACTAATTTCTTCCTTTTTCAAGGAGGGGTTAGATTCATCAAAAATAACATGCACAGATTGTTCAATTAATAATGAGCGTTTATTGAAAACTCTATAACCTTTGGGTTTAGAAGAGTACCCCATAAAGATGCCTTCATTTGATTTGGCATCTAACTTGCCAATGTCCATTTTTCCATTGTTATGGATGAAGCAAGGACATCCAAATATTTTAAAGTGACTGATCTTTGGTTTCTTTCCCTTGTAGAGTTCATAAGCAGTCTTCTTCAGAATTGGCTTGATCATTACCCTATTAATGATGTAGCTTGCAGTGTTGATGGCTTTGGCCCAAAAATATCTTGGCAAATCATATTCTGATAACATTGTTCTTGCCATATCCAAAAGAGTTCTATTTTTCCTCTCAGCAATTCCATTCTGTTGAGGTGTCCTTGGTGCTGAGAAGTTGTGCTCAATTCCTTGATCATTACAGAACTTTGCAAACTTTTCATTCTGAAACTCACCACCATGATCTGATCGGATAGAGATAATGGTGAACTTCTGATCTTTCTGAACTTTCTTGCTGAAGCTGACAAAATTATCAAAGGTGTCATCTTTGTGCTCTAGAAAGGATACCCAAGTAAATCTTGAGTAATCATCAACTATGACAAAACCAAAATTCTTTCCTCCGAGACTGGTAGTCCTCATGGCCCAAATAGATCCATATGAAGTAATTCTAATGGCTTTGAGGTGGTCACTACTGTCTTTGATTTGAAAGAGCTCTTGGTGTGCTTTCCTCTTGCACAAGGTCTGCAGATGCTATCCATTTTTGAGTTGACCTTTGGCAATCCTTCCACTAGATTTCTCTTTCTGAGCTTGTTCAATCCATCCAAGCTGCAGTGGCCCAGTCTTCTGTGCCACAGCTCTGTTGATTGATCTTTGCTAGCTGCCAAACAGACATCTTGATCCTTGAGTTCCTCGAGATAGAGAACATACAAATTTCTTTCTCTATATGCTTCAAATATGACTGCTCCATCCTTTAATATACTGCACTTTGATTCTTGGAACTGAATCTGATGGCCTTTGTCACACAACTGGCTGATGCTGATGAGATTGTGCTTTAATCCTTTGACTAGCATTACATCTTCAATAACTGATTTTCCTTTGATGTTCACGGACCCACTTCCTATCACTGTGCCTTTTCCATTATCTCCATAGGTGACTGTTCCTTCTTCAGCTTGGAGATTAACGAAAAGCTTCTGGTTGCCTGACATGTGCCTTGAGCACCCACTATCCAAGTACCATTTGGATGCTCGAGGGTTATCCTGAAATAGAGACATCACGTTTTAGGTACCCAAATTCTTTTGGGTCCTGATGGGTCAGTATCATTGTTTTTACTTTTTATTATCCACTTCTTATGTCTTGTTGGGCATGTAGTTATAATATGTCCTAACTTATTGCAATGACTACAGCAGGATAACTTAGTTACTTTTTCAATATATTTGAAATCAGCTTTGTATGCTACATCTTGTTCAGCTACAAACTTTGGTGTTGGATATGTTTTAGGGTAGACTATGGTTTCTTCATTATCTGGGGGTGTATATCCTAACCCATTTTTCTTCTTACCTGCTCTTCTAGCACCTTTTAATATTAGAGAGTTTTTACCATTGGTAAATTTCTCTCGTGTGCTTGATAGTTTATTATTTTCTTCATTTAAGTTTTTAACTTCTTTCCTTAATTCATCTGTGCTTTCCTATTTTTCCAATTTTGTTATTTGTTCATTTTTAGCTTTTAGGTCTTCACATAACAATTTATTTCTTCTTTTAAGTTCAGTTATTTGTTTTTCTAATTCTTCATTTTCTGTTTTTAGATATGAATTAGTGTTTTCTAAACAGATTACATTTTTCTTACTAACTTTAAGTAATTTGGATATTTCTTTATATTTATCATAAAGTTCATTAAAGGCACTTTCTAAATTATCAGAATCTGAATCATTACAGGAATCAAAAGAAGAGTCAGAGGTTACCTTTTCTTCGGTGTTGGCCATGAGAGCCAGGTTGGCTTCTTCTCCATCACTGCTTGAGCTTGACTCACTGTCTGAGTCACTGCTGTTCTCCCAAGCAGCTGCCATTGCCTTCTTTTTATACTTCTTGAATTTTCTGAAATTATCCTTCTTCTTGTGATCATTCTTCTTAAGCATTGGACAATCAGCCTTGATGTGTCCAGGCTTCTTGCATTCATAGCATATCACTTCTCCTTTCTTAGAATCCTTTACTTCTAGTTTTCTGAAGTCTTTATTTTTCTTGAAAAATCTTCTCCCAGACTGGAACTTCTTCTTCTTTGCTAGAATTCTTTGAAGTCTTCGAGACAACATTGCTTCTTCATCATCACTGTCCTTACTGCTTTCACTGTTGTCCAGTGATTCTTCTAATATGTCTTCATTGGCCTTGAGAGCATTTGATTGCTTCTTTCTGCTGGAGGATTCTCCTAATCTCTCCATATTTATCTCATGGGCCATGAGGGATCCTATTAACTTTTCCAATGACATTAGTTTTAGATCATTGGCTTCCTCAATGGCTGTTACCTTTGGAATCCATGAGGATGGCAGAGATCTGAGGATCTTCCTGACCATATCTGATACAGCATAGATTTTTCCTAATCCAGCTAATCCATTTGTGATATCTGTGAATCTACTAAACATTTGGGTTATGGATTCACCTGACTGCATCTGGAATCTTTCATATTGAGTCACAAGAATGTCGATTCTTGTCTCCTTTACCTTATCTGTCCCTTCATAGGTAATCCTGAGCTTTTCCCACATTTCATTGCGGATTTGCAGGCTGAAACTCTGTTGAATTCTTTCTTGCTGAGGGCACAGCACAGGATGCTCTTGGCTTTGCAGTTTAAGGAGATTTTTCTTCTGTCTTCATCTGTCCACTGAGCCTTTGCATTGGTGACTAGAAGATCGCCTTCTTCTACAATGGACCATATCATGTAATCGTGGCCTTGTAGAAAGTACTCCATTCTTGTCTTCCAATAGGTATAATCTTCTCCATCAAACAAAGGAGGTCTGTTGACTGACTGACCTTCGAAGTTACCTTGGGCTGCCATGGATCTTTACTCTTCAGATCGTTGGATCTTCTTCTTTGTCGAAGAGACTCGCTCTGATACAACTTGTTGCCCAGCTAGCTAGCCCAGAGGGGGGGTGAATGGATTATTAAAAATTTGATCTTTGATTAGTACCTGTTCACTAAAAGGATTACATAACAACTTAAACGAATGTTAGAGTTAGAGGAAATGAGACAGCAAACACACAAAACACAACCACAAGACACAAGGATTTTTATCCTGGTTCGGAACTCCTCTCCACGGGAGACCTACGTCCAGTCCCTGAGCAATACCTCAGGATTTCACTATCAAGGGTACTATCCCCCTCACGGATCCTTACACCCAGCCTCAACTGGTCTTCCTTCACTTGAAGGGAAAACAACCACCCTGAATACCACCAGGTCTTCCTTCACCCAGAAGGGAACACAACTAATAAAAGGAAGTATAAGAACAAGCTTCAGGAACTAGCTCAAACAGCTACAATCTGAAGCAAACAAGCCTCGAGAGAGAAGGAATTTTAACAATGGTTTCTCTCCAAAGACTACACTGGCTCTCACAGGAATTTCTTCTTGAACACTGAGAGCTAAAGAGCTAAGATGGATTGGAATAGAGTGCTTCGCTCTTGTTTGAATCACAGAAGACTTGAAGGATTGGCGATTCTTTCTTTCAGAATAATCTTCTTCGAAAAATCTGTTTCTTCTGAGTCTTGAGTCTTGTATTTAAGCTTCTACTTGAAATTTGAACGTTAAAGATCCGTTGTCTCTCATCCTGGTGTACGTTAGACAGATCTGCAAGGAAGCTTCTGATCTTCAGTCTTTTATCCTTTAGTACACGCCAGAGAAACATTTTAATATCTTGTATCTTGTGTCCAATGTTGTACAGATAAGTCTTGTCAGATATCTGCGAGCATATCAACAATAAATAGAGGACAGCTAGGACTGTCGTCGATTGTTAGTTGCAGTTGGAACAGATATAGCAATATATAGCAAAGCTCCTTTCTATCTAAAAAGGACGTAGACAGAGTGGCATAAAAGTGGAAGATATTGTCTGCATGCATGAGAGATACGTTCAGAGTGCATTGAATGCATAGCAGTCAAACAGACGAGATACGACTTTGACTATTCAACGTATATCAAAGAGTGTTGATATAATAATGAAATCGATATGAACAAAGCCGATGCCTTTATGACTTATGAAATCGTTATAAGTTGATAGGCAAATCGTTATTATAATAATGAAATCGTTATAAGCATTTATGAAATCGTTGTGAGATACAAATCGTTGTATTTCTGAAGAAATCGATATGAAACTCTTAACAAATCGTTGTGAGATCTAAAGAAATCGTTACGGCTAGAAAGTCATTGTGAATTCTAAAGAAATCGTTACGAGAATTTAAGAAATCGTTACGGCTAGAAAGTCATTGTGAATTCTAAAGAAATCATTACGAGAACTTAAGAAATCGTTACGGCTAGAAAGTCGTTGTGAATTCTAAAGAAATCGTTACGAGAACTTAAGAAATCGTTACGGCTAGAAAGTCGTTGTGAATTCTAAAGAAATCGTTACGAGAACTTAAGAAATCGTTATGGCAGACAAGTCGTTACGAGTTCAAAAGAAATCGTTACGAGAACTTAAGAAATCGTTACGACAGACAAGTCGTTACGAGTTCAAAAGAAATCGTTACTAGAACTTAAGAAATCGTTACGACAGACAAGTCGTTACGAGTTCAAAAGAAATCGTTACGAGAACTTAAGAAATCGTTACGATAGACAATTCGTTATGCTTTCTAAAGAAATCGTTGCGATGTCTTATAGAATCGTTACGACGGTCAAGTCGTTACGCTTTCTAAAGAAATCGTTGCGATGTCTTAGTAAATCGTTATGAGATCTTTAAGAAATCGTTACAGTATCGATTTGTTTGAAACATCACGACTTTTTGGTCAGAAAGGAAATCGATCATAATACTTATGAAATCATTATGATGACTCTATTGAAATCGATATGAACTTATAAAGGAATCGTTCTGATTATCAATAGAAGTCGATATGAAGTATGACGAAGTCGATGCAATGACTTGGGAAAAATTATGAAATGAGAGTCTTACCTGATTGTCTTGAACTTTCTTTTACTTTTATTTCCTGTCCTCAAGGCTCAAGTAATTCATTAGTAATGTTTTGTTAATCATCAAAATTAATATATAAATAAGTGAATTAATTTATATGGAGAAAGTTTGGTCATCTGTAAAGTCTCAGGTCTTTAGTGGATCCTTATTGGGTCTGTAGAGGTTCTGTGTGGTCGACGACAAGACCATTGTCGTTGACTTGGGGTTGACGGCCAAGGCTTTCCGTTGAGTCAGAGTCAGCATCCAGCGATGTGGACGTCTGAGCTTGAACTCAACGACATGCTATCTGGACGTCAGTCTGTAGGCGGTTCAGTAGGCGGCCAGTGATGTTGACGTTGACTGGTCGGGCATGTTGAAGTAGGGCAGCCCGAGAGCAGAACCTACCTTTCTCATTTCCTCTCCTTCCCTCCACCTTTGTCTTTCTTGATTCCTGCAGCTTCTGTTGAGTGATTTGAGCTCGTGGGAAACCCCTGGATCGTGTGGCGTTGCTAGATCGGGCGGGAAACGCGAGGTTTTGGCGTGATTCGCGCGGAATCTTCGGGGAGATCCGGCGCGATTGGTGGCTGTTTGGGGATTGTTTAAGCGTTCTGAGGTAGGGACTTAACCCCTATAACCCTCCCCAGCAAACTAGCATGCCCAATTAAGTGAATTGGAATGCAATTTATGGTTTAGGTTTTGGGTTGTATCATGCCGGGACTTTGGGTGAATTAGACAATCTAAGTGTTAGAATGTTTAGTTTAGATGTTCTAGTAGTGTAGATTGATGAGTGGAAGTGTTTCCCTCCATCAGTCAGAGTCTGGTTGAGTGGTTCTGCCCATTGGGACTGATTCGGTTCAGTTCTGGGTATGGGGGACTGAAGATATCAACGTCCACATCTGTTGACGTTGAGATCTTCAGGGGTGATTTAAACGACAAGGTCGATTGCCGTTTAGTTATTGTTGACGGCATAGGGGCTGACATTTATCTCTGATTGGCGGCAATCGATGTGGCCGTTTATATTCTGTGTCCCAGCAAACTTAAGTTGTGTGATTAGAGGTGATTGACATGTGATGTCCGCCCTAATAGAACATGTGGGCCAGGCTTAGAGTATGACTCCGCCTGTGCATAGGAGTAGTTGTTTGTGGCACGAGGTGTTTACTACTGTACGGGGTTTCAGACGTTGAGTGTGTTCCGTCTGTTGTACGCGCGTTGCGTTACCGTGTACCCGTTTCTGTTGTGTTACCTAGGCGTGGGTGCGACTCCGTCTAGACGACTAGCATGTGGTTGTCCTCCGCTAGTGAGCCAGGACATCGAGTGCGACTCTGTCCTGTGCGTACTCCTTTTGGTGGTTTTGAGCCGGTCTCCGTGGAGCTCCTTCTCTACCGCTAGGGTCAAGCGTAGGGGAAAAACCGGTCGTGGACCAGACACGAGAGAGAGCGTCTGTAGTGTGCACACGTGGCTGGGGTTGAGAGCCTCTGTGGTGACGGGACGCCGAGCCACAGACCCTAGCTGAGTCCTACTTGCTGTGTGTGTGAGTGTGTGTTACTGAGCCGCGTGGTTTATAGTTTTGTGTTGTGGTGCGACGTGTACTTACTTTCAGTTTTACTTTCCGCACTTTAGTTCAGTTTCCGGTGGGGTTACTTTTCCCTACTGGGTCTCTTTTCTTGAGACTCACTCCCTTCCCTTTCAGGTGGGTCTTCGTCGACTCCCGTTCCAGGCGAGTCTAGCCACTCCGGTGTTGGTGCTCCCTAGCTGCACTGAGTTGTACCTTTTTGTTGTACTTCTGTACTCTGTACTTTGTCTCAAACTCTGAGGTTGTATATGATATGTTCATATAGTGGAATTTTACTGCTTTGCATGGTGTGTATCTTCTTACATATAGTCTCCTCGGACTTTCACTTCCTACCCTTCCGAGCTTGTCTCGTAGGTTAGCGGGTCAGAATTCGGGTTACTGGTTGTTACTGGTAATGCGGATTCTGGGTCGTTACATCATCACTCCCCATGGGGAAGTACTTGGTCTAATGAACCCTTTTTCTAATAGCTCCATCATTTGTGCCTTTAGTTCCTTTAACTCAGCAAATGACATCCTATATGGTTGATGTGACACCGGTGCAGCTCCAGGGATCAAATCGATAGAGAAATTTATATCTCCTTCAGGGGGAATTCCTGGCAGCTTATTGGAGAAGACATCAGGGTAATCTTGGACTATGTGTATGTCTTCTATCTTGGACCCTTGCTTTTCAATTATTACAGCCGCAAGGAAAGCAATACAACCTTTCCTTATCATGTTGTGGGCTTGTATGGCAGAGACTAATGACATTCGTCTCATGTGTCTAATCCCAGTAAATGTTACCTTAGAAAATTCACTAAATGAAATCTTCCATTTTCTACAGTCAACACTTGCTCCATAAGTGGATAGCCAGTCGGCTCCCAAAATCACATCATAGCCTTCCATGGGCATACACACTAGGTCGGCTCTTAGATTGAGTTCTCCGATCATCACATCGGCTAATGGGAAATATTTGTTCAGTTTTGCTTTCTTTCTCAGTGGTGTTGTGATAGGGAATTCAAACCCCATAGATGTAGGTTTAATGTTCAGAGTATCAACAAAGTTTTGAGATATGATTGAATGTGTAGTGCCAGTATCAAACAAAATAAATGCTGATTGAGATAAAACTGGTAATGTATTTTCTACCACTCCTCCTTCTTTAGTGGTTTCCTCGTCTTGCAGGGCTTGCATCCGGCCTTGATTCCTCGGCACAATAGTGTGTTTCTCGTGTTCTTTAAGTAGTGGGCATTCTGGAATATGATGCTCGCGGCTACCACAGCACAGACATGCGCCTATTTTCCTCCAGCACTCCTCGACAGTGTGACTAGGCTTGTCACAGTGTTTGCAGTTGCCTTTTGTTGGAGTAGTGGCGACAGTCACCTTTGGTTTCTTTTCTTGACCTAACCCCTCTGTGATATTGAAAGGTCGCTTCTTGCCATTAGTCGTCTTAGCACTAGAAGAGCCAAGTGTCAGCTATTGAATCACTCCTATATTTTATCCTTTATTTTGGTGATAACAAAACCCATGTTTAACTTAAAATATCATTAATATATTTTATATCATGTTTCTTGCATTATCATTATAGATTTACACTGAGTTTCAACTTTGTCATGCATGTTTTGATCATGTTCAGTCGAAGCTTACTTCATCATATACGAAGCTAGCTTCGTCATATTCGAAGTTCACTTCGTCATATACGAAGTGTAACGAAGCTACACTTCGTCATGCATATTTTTTGTTGTGATCAGTCGAAGTCCAACTTCATCATATCCTAAGCTATATACAAAGTTCACTTCGACCGACTGCGTGTTTTAGCTTCAACCAACAACGTTATTTTATGTTCATTTGAAGTTACACTTTGTCATATCCGAAATTCACTTCCTCATATCCGAAGCTAACTTTGTCATATCTAAAGTTTCACTTCGACCGATTGTGTTATATTTTGGCTATCCGAAGCTTCACTTCGATCGTTTACGTTATATTCTTGACCAACCGATTATTGCTCAGTTTCATATCGATTGACATTTACTCCTTCCGATTGATGACCAAGTTTGCATCGATTGTATTTTAAATTTAAACATCGATTGTTGTTATGTACATCGATTGTCTTTAAGTTACACATTGATTGCCTTTCATTTCATATCGATTGCTATTATAATATATCTATTGCTTAACAAATATTTTATTTCATATTGCTTGTTGTTATATCATAACAATTGGTGTTATAAACATAATTTCATATCGATTGATGTTATGACTCACATCGACTAGCTTTCAAATATTTCAAAATGTCTTTGGCACCCCAAATGAAAGTTCAAATGTACTTCATATGTTTAACTTATTATTTCTCTATTTGATCGAAGATCATTCTGTTGTGTACCTTCTATCTTATCAGGGTAGGTAAGAAAAGAAGTCAGCATAAAATAAGGACTAAAAGGACTCCTTCCTTATGCTAAAAAGTAAAGGCCTTACCTAATATATCTGGATGTCAGTGGAAATCATGGACCTCTACACATAAGAAGGTATCGGCTATCTGATGCAATACTTCTGAAGTCTAACATTCTCTTCCATGCATTAAATGTCTGTAAGAGTCTAGTTTTAACATGAGGAATCCGTTAAGACTCAAGCAAGCATCCGTTAGACACAATGATAGCAGAAGAAGAAGAAGAACAACAAGGTCTAGAAAGAGTCTCAACAGATCCAAGAACTCCAACGACCATCTATCAATGGATCTCTTCTTCCTCTATATAAGGATGAAGGCTATGAAGAACAAGATAATAGAGCCTTCCTGAAAATCCTTCTGAAAGGGTGTACATCTAGTGAGAAGCCTCAACGCCATACACACTCAAAGCAAGAGAGAAAGAGCTAGAGCCCAAGAAGAAGTGTGTGTGCAAGCAACCATCTGAAGTCTTCAAACATTCAAGCTTTTCTCTCTTCACTCTCTCTGTGCATCATTGTAAATATGGGAGAGAGTTTGTAAATTGAGAGTTTAAGTTCCTTAGGGTTCATCTTGTATAGCTCTCAGTCTGTTCTTTCTTTTCTAAGAAAGACTTGTGTCTAGTTGTAGGACTGTATACGGTGTTCCTATTCTTGTTTAAAGAGAAGGCCAGCAGGGTGCTGTCTAGCTGTGGGATTGTACACAATGTTCCCCTAGGGTTGAGGGAAGAACCTAGATGGGGTTGGTGTCAGCAGAACCTAGCTGAGGGTTTAAGTCTAGCAAAACTACTTGTTCCAGGAGGGTGGCTTCTTGACCTGTAACAGAAGTGAGTTTCCTTCATACTCGGAAAGGAAGAGGGCCAGCGGGGAGCTAGGAGTTTGCATATCCCTGGGGAGATTGTACCCTGGTTAGTGAAATCCCAATATTTTCTTGGGGACTGGATGTAGGTCTTTCATTTGAGAAGTATTGAACCAAGATAAATTCTCTATGTTCATTTGTGTGATGGTTTGTTTAAATTACTTCCGCACTACTACTCTCTACTGCACACAACTACATTCACTAACCAAAGTATTCAAGTGGTGATTTTTATTGGTATTTTCAGATAACCTATTCACCCCCCCCCCCCTTTTCTAGGGTATCCTTGCTGCCATATGAAGAGGGCCAACAAGTGGTATCAGAGCCAAGTCTCTTCAAGCAGGTAGATCTCATGATCTAAACAGAAAAGACCAATGGTAGCTCAAGGATTTGCTGAAGGCCAATCTGTCAACAGACCACCCTTGTTTGATGGAAAATATTACAACCATTGGAAAATAAGGATGTAGTGTTTCCTCCAGGGTTATGATTATCAACTATGGACTATCAATGAAGAAGGAGATCTGATAGTTCTCAACCCAAGAGAGGAGTGGACAGACAATGACATAAAATTGCTGTCATAGAACAGTAAAGCCAAGAACCTCATTTGTTGTGCTCTTACAAGAAGTGAATTCAACAGGATTTCAGCATGCAAATCAGCCAAGAAAATGTAGGACAAGCTAAAGCTCGCATATGAGGAAACCGACAAAGTGAAGGAAACTATGATTAACATCCAGGTCACTCAATATGAGAAGTTCTAAATGATGACATTTGAGACCATTACCCAAATGTATAGAAAATTTACTGATATAACTAATGGTCTTGCAGGACTTGGAAAGGTATACAACACTGGTGATATGGAAAGAAAAATTCTCAGATCCCTACCAAACTAGTGGACATCCAAAGTGACAGCCATCGAAGAAGCTAATAACCTTACAACTATGTCAGAAAAGCTTATAGGATCATTGATCGCACATGAGATCTGATGATCAATCCATCCCCATATAATATTAATTATTATATATTTTTTGGTGATTAACAAAACTCAAATAAAGTATGATCTAACAAGTTTTTATGAAGCTTAAGCACAGGAAACAAATCAGGCGGGAATCAGCAAATAAGTAAGTATTACTTAGCATCTGAAAGTACAGAGCATGTAATTTCTCTAAGTATACATTGACTTCCTATGTGTTATAATGATTTCATTAGAGTCATAACGATTTCCACTTCTATCGATTTCATTTTCACAAGGATTTGATAAAGTATCATACTGATTTCGGTTTTATAACGATTTCATAAGTATTGCATTGATTTCGATCTCACAACGATTCATCAAGTGAGCATAACGATTTGTTCTCACAACGATTCACTAAGTGAGCATAACGACTTCGATCTCACAACGATTCGCCAAGTGAGCACAACGATTTTCTCTCACAACGATTTGGTTCTTGTAACGATTTGAGAACAACAACTTGGTCTCACATCGATTTGGTCTTTATAACGATTCGATAAGTTCCACATCGATTTGGTCTTCATAATGATTCGATAAGTTCCACATCGATTTGGTCTTCATAACGATTCGATAAGTTCCACATCGATTTGGTCTTTATAACGATTCGATAAGTTCCACATCGATTTGGTCTTCATAACGATTCGATAAGTTCCACATCAATTTGGTCTTCATAACGACTCGATAAGTTACACAACGATTTGCTTGCTGTAACGATTCAATAAGTTACACAACAGTTTGCTTGCTGTAACGATTCGATAAGTCACAACAACGACTTGGTCTGTGTAACGATTCGATAAAGCAAAACAACGATTTGATCACTACATCGACTTGATAAGTGAAATAAAGATGTGCTCGCAATGATTTGGTTATAACGATTTGATCACTACATTGACTTGATAAGTGAAACAACGATTTGCTCGCAACGATTTGGTTATAACGATTTGCTTATAACGACTTGCTTATAACGACTTACTTATACTCTCATAACGATTTGTCTCTACAATGATTTGGTTATGATTGTATAACGATTTGTGTTCTCATCGATTTGTTTAATACATGTGCAACGATTTACATAAACATCGACTCATTCACATAATGATTTCATAAGACATACTCACAACGATTTCATGAGTTATAACGGCTTGATATTTAAATATATTTTAAATATTTTGAAAGTCAAAAGTCTTCCCTCACTTTTCTCCGATATCCATGCATTTATTATGACTGAACATTTCACTGCACAATGCATGCACAGACATCTTCTATTCCTATGCTTATATTAGAAACATCTTTTTGGAAAACAAATTGATATTTCTATTTTGATGTATATTCATTCTGATGTTGACTGACAACAAGAGACAACATAGCTGTCTATCATTTAGCATTTATTATGTGTAGGTCTCTGACAGCACAACCGCTTACAGCGTTGGACAAAATGGAAGATGACGGATATCGAGAAAGATCTTCTCTTTACATGCGTAGAACATAAAGAACCGTTGACTGGAAGCTCTACAATACCATGCAGACTAACGTATACCAGAGCATAGAGACAATAGATATATCAACGGCTACTTCCTCAAGAGAAGATATAAATACAAGACTCAAGACTCTTGGAAGACAACCTTTTGAAAGAGAGATCTTTTAAAACGATCAACTTGATAGAGAAGCATTCAAGCCAAACAGTCTTAGAAGAAGAGCTTCTGTCCATTCCAATCCTCGTAGCTCTTGCTCTCTGTGTTCTTGTCAAAATCTTTTAGAGAGCCTTTTTTAGTTCTGAGAGACTTCGCTTTTGTAGATCTTTCTCTCTCAGTCTCAGCCTCAGATCTGATACTTGTTGTAAATCAGGTCTAGGGGCATTTCATCTTTATTCACATTCTTGTGAAGTTCCTCTTCTAGGGTGAAGAGAGGACCTGTTGAAACATGTGTTTTTATTCCCTTCGTGTTGAAGGAAGACCTGGGTTCTAGGGTGTTGTATTCCTCTTCAGGTGAAGAAGAGAAGGCCAGCTGCGGCTGGATGTGTAAGTGTCCTTGAGGGGGACTGTACCCTTGGGTAGTGGAATCCTGAGTTGTTACTCAGGGACTGGATGTAGGACTCCTGTGGAGAGGAGGTCCGAACCAGGATAAAATCCTTGTGTAGTGCGGTTGCTTGTTTGTGATTGTTGTTTTATTTACTACTAACACTAACAGTCAAATGTAGTGTTTTGTGTGAACGTTTTTGTTGACAGGTTTATATAATCATACTTTAAGAATCCCATTCACCCCCCCCCCCCCCTCTGGGCTTGCTAGCTGGGCAACAAGTGGTATCAGAGAGAGTCTCTTCGACAAAGAAGATTTAACAATCTGAAGAGAAAATATCAATGGCAGCTCAAGGGCATTTCGAAGGTCAATCCGTCAACAGACCACCATTGTTCGATGGTGAAAATTATACCTACTGGAAAACACGAATGGAATTTTTCCTTCAATGGCTCAATTATCAGATTTGGTCTATTATAGAAGAAGGAGATCTTCTGGTTACAAATGAGAAAGACAAATGGACAGGTGATGATAAGAAGAAGATCTCTCTCAACTGCAAGGCTAAAAGCATAATGTGTTGCGCTCTTAGTAAGAAGGAGTTCAACAGGATCTCTACCTGTAAATCCGCAATGGAAATGTGGGAGAAGCTGAGGATCACCTATGAAGGCACGGTTAAGGTAAAAGAGACAAGAATAGATATTTTGGTGACATAGTACGAGAGGTTCCAGATGCAGTTAGGGGAATCAGGAATCAATAACTCAGATGTACAGCAGATTTACAGACATCACAAACGGGTTGGCTAGTCTTGGAAAAAGCTACAACATGGGACATATGGTCAGAAAGATCTTAAGATCCCTACTAGCCTCGTGGACTCCAAAAGTGACAGCAATAGAAGAGGCCAATGACCTAAAGAGAATGTCACTAGAGAAACTCATTGGGTCCCTAATGGCCCATGAGATCAACATGGAAAGGTTGGGAGAGTCATCAAGTAGAAAGAAACATACCAACGCTCTCAAGGCCGAAGAAGGTATATCATAAGAAGATTCAGATAGCCAGGAAAGCATGAGAAGCAACGAAGACGAAGAAGCGTTGTTATCCAGAAGACTACAACGTATATTAGCCAAGAAAAAGAAATATCAGTCTGGAAGAAGGTACTTTAAAAAGGGAAAGGACTTCAAGAAGCCTGAAGTCAAGGATGTAAAGAAGATGGAACCAATTTGTTATGAATGCAAGAAGTCCAAACATATCAAGGCCGAGTGTCCAAAGCTAAGGAAGACTGAAGTCAGAAAGAAAGACAATGCTAGAAAATTCAGAAAATATAAGAAGAAAGCCATGGCAGCAGCTTGGGACAACAATAGCGACTCAGACAGTGAGTCGAGCTCAAGCGAAGAGGAAGAAGAAAAGGCCAACTTGGCCTTCATGGCAAACATTGATGATAAGGTATCCTCTGACTCATCCTTTTCATCATGCAATGAATCTGAATCCGATAGTTTAGAAGATACTTTTAACGAACTATATAGTAAATACAAAGATGTGTGTAAATTGTTAAAAGCCAGCAAGAAAATTCATGCTTATTTAGAAAACACCAATTCAGATCTAAAATCTGAAAATGAGCAACTGGAAAGGCAAGTTACTGAACTAAAAAGAAGAAACGAACTATTGGGTGAAGATTTGAAAAATAAAAATAAACAAATAGCAAGACTGGAAAACCAGGAAACAGTAAGTAAATTAAATCAAGAAATTAACACACTAACAGAAGAAAATGAAAAGTTATCCAGTACGTTAGAAAAATTTACAAATGGAAAAACAACATTAATACTAAAAGGAGCTAGAAGGTCAGGAAAGAAGAAATATGGCTTAGGATACACTCCTCCCGATAATGAAGAAACAATAGTACATCCTAAAATATATCCAACACCTAAATTTGTAGCCGAACAAGACACTGCATACAAGTCAAACTTTAAATATATTCCAACTGAAAAAGTAAGTAAAATATCTTGCTGTAGCCACTACAACAAATTAGGTCATATTAAAATAACATGTCCAACTAAACATACAAGATGGATAATTAAGAAGAAAAATGAGAAAACTAACTAGCAAGGACCCAAAGAACTTGGGTACCTAAAGTTTAGTGTTTTCACTGCAGGGAAACCTTCGAGCATCTAAATGGTACCTGGATAGCGGGTGCTCAAGGCATATGACAGGGAACAGAAGGTTGTTCTCCCATCTCGAAGCTGAAGAAGGCACAGTAACATATGGAGATAATGGAAAAGGGACAGTCATTAGTAGCAAAACAGTTGTCATTCAAGGCAGGACTCTCATAGAGGATGTTCTATGCGTGAAAGGACTCAAGCATAATCTAATCAGCATCAGCCAGCTGTGCGACAAAAGCCATCAAATCAAGTTTCAAGAATCAGGATGCAGCATTCTAAAAGATGGTAAAACTATGTTTGAAGCCTGCAGAGAGAAGAATCTCTATGTACTTCATTTGAAAGAATTAAAAGATCAAGATGTGTGCCTTGCGGCAAGAAAGGATCAGTCAGTGGAACTTTGGCACCGAAGATTGGGCCATTGTAGCATGGATGGAATCAGAAAGCTAATCAAGAGAAACTTAGTGGAAGGTCTGCCCAAAGTAAGCACAAAAATGAAAGGTGTCTGTGAACCGTGTGCAAAAGGAAAGCACACTAAATCATCCTTTAAGTCAAAGACTGTGGTAACAACCTCAAAACCTTTGGAACTACTGCAAATGGATGTTAAATCAGCATTTCTAAATGGTTATATAAAGGAGGAAGTTTATGTAAAACAACCTCCCAGTTTTGAAGATATTGATTTTCCAAATCATGTTTTCAAGTTGCATAAAACATTGTATGGATTAAAGCAAGCACCTAGAGCTTGGTATGAAAGGCTCAGTGCATTTTTATTGAATAATGGTTTTATCAGAGGTCAAGTAGATAGTACTTTATTTGTTAAGTCTAAAATCAAACATGTATTGCTTGTACAAATTTATGAAGATGATATAATATTTGGTTCTACTGACGAATCTCTTTGCAAGTATTTTGAGAAGCTTATGCAGAGAGAATTCGAAATGAGCATGATGGGGGAGCTCAACTACTTCCTCATATTGCAAATCAAGCAAGGAAATGAAGGAACACACATTTTTCAAGCAAAGTACACCAAAGAATTATTGAAGAAATTTGGATTTGAAAACGCCAAGCCACTGTCAACACCAATGAGCACATCTACAAGGCTAGACAGTGACAAGGATGGTAAGAAGTAGGCCAAAAGCTCTACAGAGGTATGATAGGTTCATTACTTTATTTGACAGCAAGTAGACCTGATATATTGTTTAGTGTATGCATGTGTGCTAGGTATCAGGCAGACCCTAGAGAGTCCCATTTAATTAGCGTCAAACGGATTTTTAGATATTTATCTAGAACCCATGTTCTAGGATTATGGTATCCAAAATCATGTGAAATCAATTTAGTAGGATACTCTGATGCTGACTACGCTGGATGCAAGGTAGATAGAAAAAGCACCAGTGGATGTTGTCAATTTCTTGCAGGATGTCTGATTTCATGGTCCTCAAAGAAACAAAATTCAGTAGCATTGTCAACAGCTAAAGCTGAGTACGTGGCTGCTGGAAGCTGTTGTACACAACTCTTATGGAATAAACAGCAACTTGAGGATTATGGACTACACATCAAGACAATTCCCTTGCTATGCGACAACACCAGTGCAATTAATCTCACCAAGAATCCAGTTCAACACTCAAGGACAAAGCATATAGAGGTTAGATATCATTTTATTCGTGATCATGTAGCCAATGGTAATATAGATATTTCCTTTGTTGATACTCAAAATCAGTTAGCAGATATCTTCACAAAACTTTACCTGAAGAGGGATTTACGTCTCTTAGAAGGGAATTAGGTATGTGTAATTTGTGATAGATTTATATGTATATAACTGAAATACTAATTGTTTCATAATAATAATTATTCTCTCCCCTGAATTTGAGCAAAATCCTTAAAGATTGCGTGCATCATAAATATCTGTGATGGTTCGTTAATTTAAAAAGTATTTATTCATCTCGAACCTATCTCTTTTCTGTCGTTTTCCGCATTTATGGTGCCATCTCCTCAAAAGTCACTTTATCTTTATCTGATAAAACCTGAAATCTGTGGCATATCGATTCACCTCTCGCTCTCATCTCTTTCAACTTGCCTGAGACGATAAGCCCTATCGACTCCGGCATCGACTCTATGCGATTTCAAAGCTTCCATCCCTTCCCGCAAAAAATCTCCTGAGGTCTTTTGCTCCAATCTTCTTCACGACCTCCCAGAACCCTCTCTTGCTCAAAACCATGGTCGTTTCTGGAGTTTCCGGCACCGTCGGGGGCTATGGGGCTGCTTTCCTCTCTGCAGAGCAGCAGGAAAGGTTTACAACCATGAAGATGAAGATGTGTGGTAACAAGGCAGTTGATATTGCTGATCTGGAGAAGAATGAGATGCACATCATCGTTGCAGCTATGCAGAGAATGAAGTGGACCAAGATGGCAACGCTTTCAGAGGCAAGTTATCCGGAGCTGGTTAAAGCATTTTATGTTTGTCTGAAGTCAGAGGTCGATGGGTCCTTGACATCCTCCGTCAAAGGAATCTAGATTAGCATCACCTATGAGCTGTTGGAGTCTCTGTTTGGTGTTTCTACCACCAGTCATAACGGGGTAAACTCTGTTGATGTTCAGGTTAAGGGTTCGGGGATAGTTGGTCCCGAATACAAGCTGAAGGACGGAAAAATTGATATCAATCAGTTAAATGCCTTCAATAGGATATTGCATTTCATTGTTTGTCAGATTTTGTTTCCTAAGAGTGCCACCTTCTCCACTTGTACTAAGGCGGACTCCGATATGATGTTCTAGACCATCCAGAACCATAGTATTAACATGGCAGAGGTCATTTTGGAGAGGATAAAATTCGCAAATGCTCAGATTTGGGACAATAAAAGCAAATTGAATGTGTCCCTTCCATATGCTCATTTTCTAACCAAGATTTTACAGCATTATGGGATTAGTCTTGTTGGAGCAGTTTCTGAGAAGATGGGTCAAGCTATTCGAAGCAGAAACTTAAAGAAGAGTGGTTTTTCCTTGGTAGCTGGGGTATGGACAAAAACCTTAGCAGATGAAGGAGAGGCCATTATTGGCGAAGCTCAGGAAGTCCAAGAAGAAGCAGCGGCAGCAGCACCAGCAGTCCAAGAGCAGCAGGAAGTTGTCAGGGCAGAAAGTGCAGTGATACAGGAAGAACAAGCAGCAACACCAGCAAATGTTCAGGAAAATGCAGTAGAAATCCGCATCGAAGAGCCAATGATCAGTTCAAGCAGGATTGAGGACATTCCTCTAGAGCACATTGAGCCTGTTGGGCAGGTTGAAGAGGCTGCCACCCCCACTTCCATGGTAGCCTTAATTCTTAGAAGTGTGATGGATTCCATTCCCAGCACTTAGGGGGAGCAAGAGCAGATGACTGTAGAAGTCTGTCCAGAGACTATGGCACCAGGCCACATTGAAGATGTTGTGATGGAAGAAGCTCTCGTTCAGGATGAGCAAGAGATTGTGTCTGAGGTTGTGGCAGCAGGCCATAGTGAGGATGTGCAGATGAAAGATGCTCCTATTCAGGGGGAGCAATCTGTTGAGAAGGAAGCACAGTCTCAGGGGGAGCACACTGCTAGTGCCCCCATTGAAGATAATTTTAGAGAAGGTGTTTTAACAAGCCCTTTTGAATCAGAAGAAGAAAATGTAAATATAGAGCATGTGGAGCCCGTTGCTAGGGCAAGTGCAAAAGGAAAAGAAGTGGCTCCGGAGATCCCTCTACTCACTAGGAAGCCACATCAGAGGCTGAGGACGAAGAAATTGAAGCTCAATCTGAAACCTATTGTTGCAAGACTGGATGATCAAGGAAAAATACTTTGCTCTGTGCAATCTAATATTTCCTCCATTTTTATGAGCCAGAGCACTACAGCTACTGAAATGGGTATGGTTAAAAATGTGTTGAGATGGATGAAGAATGAAATGGGAAGCATAAAGGCTTTACTGACCAATATTTCTAATGACATGAGGGCCCAAGTCCCTCCTGCTCCCACACCATCCGTCCCACAGTAGTCTGGGCCTCATGAAGAAGAAGTGGTTCGGCCATCAGGGCCAGAGGTTGTTGTTGAAGATCGGCCATCAGGGCCAGCTGAGGATGTGTCTGGGCCACCCGGGCCAGTGGATTCAAAGGTTGTACCTGTCAGAGCAGAAGAGAAGGTTGTAGCCCTTGAGCCCCCTAGTTCTTCTCCTCTTCCAACTCCAGCCCCTCCCTCTCCACCATCATCCTCCACAGCACCACCAGCCCCTACCACCTTCAAACAACCCATTCCTAGAAACATTTCCTCTCCTACACTATTTCCTTCTCAGTCCTCCTCATCTCCTGCCTCCTCCACTCACATTCCTCCACCTCCTCCTTCTTTTGAGGTTCCTCCAGCCTCCTCATCAGCTGGAGCCTCCTCTTCTGGTCCTTCCTCCTTTGGACCATCTGATGTTCCTTCTTCTACAACTCATTCCTTCCTTCATCCTCCTACTCCTCCCTCCTTTATCTCTATTATTCCGGAGAGTTCTCAAATTGATGCTCCCTTCCTCAGGGCCATCAAAGATGAATTTGAAGAAACTATCCTTCGTTCAGTTTTGAAAGTTAGTACTCATGTTCATAGGATAGGCTTTTCTTGCCCTGTCCCCAAGAAAAGAAGACTCACTTCCACTCATTCTGTTTCTTCTGAACCTTGTTATCCACCCCTTTGGTTTTCTCTTACAGTAGATAATAAGAACAAACCGCTGTATAGAGAATTTCTTCAGAAAACTGCTTTTGCCACTATCTTTGGTCTTCCACACCTCAACCTCTCAGACCACCTAAATATCATTCTCCCTCTCACTTCTCTATCAAAATCTGAAAAATCCAAAATATTTTCCGTGGCTGAAGCCAAAACAGAAGAGTAATGGGCTCGGGGTCACAAGACCTTGTATAATAAGTTTCTGCATGCCAGGTCAACTAGGTTTCCTCCTCGGGATCACCCCTTGACACTCTCAGAATGGTTCCAAATTCTTCACAAGGACACCTGGGCTCCTTTTGTCCAAAAGGAGATCAAGATGATCAGGTATTTTCAAATGTTCAATGACTATCGCTATCTCAACAATTTACCTGAAGTTCAACTTGGCCAATTTCGGCAAGCTATTCGTAATCTTGGTTCCCATGATGCTCATACCGACACCATCAGGGTTGATTTTGACACTTTAAAGTTATCTGAGATGGTCTTTCTCCCACCTCTTCATTCTCTGATCATGGACTCCGATGTTGGCTCCATCATCTTTGAGCATTTTGCCAGAGTCATGGGGAGAATTCACGTGCAGAAGCGTAATCTGGTCGAATTCAATCGATTCCTGTTCCGAGAATACAATCAGGGCCACTTAAATGCAGATGTTCTCGCCCCTCTCTTGTCAGAATGTGAGCAGTTATCTCCAACTGAGTGGGTCAGTTTCTATCCACTTTCTGCTCAGCAGCTTGCAGATCTGAATGCTTCTCACGCCAAAATCAACAAGCCTCCTGTTTCAGCTGCTGAATTTCTGGACATGAATTCCATTCACCTTGTTCGAGATCCATTTGAAATATGGGTTGAGAGATACAAGGTTTATGTCGCCTTGAGACTTGAGCTGAAGCAGAAGAAGATCTTTTATCCTGACTCCATTGATCAGTTCCTCTCCTGTGCTAGTTTTTGCAAAACCAATCATTACAAAGTTTCCTTTGATAGAGACCGCTATGCTCAGTTCTTAAAAGAGCAGCGGGTCCTTCATCTCCAGAGGATGGCTCCTGTCATGGGGTCTTCCTACTCTATTGCTTGTGGGGTCTTTCGACAGTATTTTGAAGAGCATGAACTTAAGGCTTGGGAGGTCATTTCTCACCATGCCTCTATTTTGTCTCCTGCTTTCTACCTCCATGTACCCTCACAAGAGTAATTAGGGATGTTCACTATTTGGTCCAAACCGAAAAATCGAA
Organism: Colocasia esculenta; assembly: GCA_014218235.1. Lineage (NCBI taxonomy): Eukaryota > Viridiplantae > Streptophyta > Magnoliopsida > Alismatales > Araceae > Colocasia > Colocasia esculenta. The sequence continues at coordinate 70,929,388 of CM024760.1, read as the reverse complement.
CCGAACCGACCGGTTCGGTTCGGTTTCATGAGCTGGGTGGTTCGGTTCGGTTTTTGGCTGGGAAACCAAAATGAACCGAATACCTATATATAATTATATAAATTATAGAATTAAACAAAAAAATAAAGTAGCGCAGTGGAGGGCGCCTTCGCGCGCCCTCCATGCGCATGGCGGTCGCGAGTTCGAAACTCGTGACCGCCAAAAAAACTGTCTTTTTAACAGTTTTGCCAAAAAATGCCATAAAAACGCCAAACATATCATAAAAATATTTAAAAAATGTCAGAAATGTAATATTTCGATTTGAACCAAACCGAACCGGTTCGGTTCGGTTCGGTTTCTCCCAAAAATGGAGAAAACCGAACCGAACCGAACCGTGAACACCCCTAAGAGTAATACAAGCACCTACCTTTGGTCTCATATTTCTCTTTTCTCTCTTTCTTTGTCTCATAATGGTATCTTTTTGCTTAATGACCAAAAGGGGGAGAAAACTAAACATTCTGAAATATATATCAAAATAATTCATTTTTTTATCTTAGAAATTCTTATAGCTTATTTCAGCACATGTTATATCTTGTTATATTTTGTCATCACCAAAAAGGGGGGGATTGATGATCAGTCCATCCCCATATAATATTAATTATTATATATATTTTGGTAATTAACAAAACTCAAATAAAGTACTATCTAACAAGTTTTTATGAAGCTTAAGCACAGGAAACAAATCAGGCGGGAATCAGCAAATAAGTAAGTATTACTTAGCATCTGAAAGTACAGAGCATGTAATTTCTCTAAGTACACATCGACTTCCTATGTGTTATAATGATTTCATTAGAGTCATAACGATTTTCACTTCTATCGATTTTATTTTCACAAGGATTTGATAAAGTATCATACTGATTTCAGTTTTATAACGATTTCATAAGTATTGCATCGATTTCGATCTCACAACGATTCATCAAGTGAGCATAACAATTTGCTCTCACAACGATTCACTAAGTGAGCATAACGAGTTCGATCTCACAACGATTCGCCAAGTGAGCACAACGATTTTCTCTCACAACGATTTGGTTCTTGTAACGATTTGAGAACAACAACTTGGTCTCACATCGATTTGGTCTTCATAACGATTCGATAAGTTCCACATCGATTTGGTCTTCATAACGATTCGATAAGTTCCACATCGATTTGCTTCATAACGACTCGATAAGTTACACAACGATTTGCTTGCTGTATTCGATAAGTTACACAATGATTTGCTTGTTATAACGATTCGATAAGTTACACAGCGATTTGCTTGCTGTAACGATTCGATAAGTCGCAACAACGACTTGGTCTGTGTAACGATTCGATAAAGCAAAACAACGATTTGATCACTACATCGACTTGATAAGTGAAACAACGATTTGCTCGCAACGATTTGGTTATAATGATTTGCTTATAACGACTTACTTATACTCTCGTAACGATTTGTCTCTACAACGATTTGGTTATGATTGTATAACAATTTGTGTTCTCATCGATTTGTTTAATACATGTGCAACGATTTACATAAACATTGACTCATTCACATAACGATTTCATAAGACATACTCACAACAATTTCATGAGTTATAACGGCTTGATATTTAAACATATTTCAAATATTTTGAAAGTCAAAAGTCTTCCCTCGCTTTTCTCTGATATCCATGCATTTATTATGACTGAACATTTCACTGCACAATGCATGCACAGACATCTTCTATTCGTATGCTTATATTAGAAACATCTTTTTGGAAAACAAATTGATATTTCTATTTTGATGTATATTCATTCTGACGTTGACTGACAACAAGAGACAGCATAGCTGTCTATCATTTAGCATTTATTGTGTGCAGGTCTCTGACGGCACAACCTCTTACAACGTTGGACAAAATGGAAGATGAAGGATATCGAGAAAGATCTTCTCTTTACATGCATGGAATGTAAAGAACCGTTGACTGGAAGCTCTACAATACCATGTAGTCTAACGTATACCAGAGCATAGAGACAACAAATATATCAACGGCTACTTCCTCAAGAGAAGATATAAATACAAGACTCAAGACTCTTGGAAGACAACCTTTTGAAAGAGAGATCTTTTAAAACGATCAACTTGATAGAGAAGCGTTCAAGCCAAACAGTCTTAGAAGAAGAGCCTCTGTCTATTCCAATCCTCGTAGCTCTTGCTCTCTGTGTTCTTGTCAAAATCTTTTAGAGAGCCTTTTTTAGTTCTGAGAGACTTCGCTTTTGTAGATCTTTCTCTCTCAGTCTCAGCCTCAGATCTGATTTGGGGTGTAAACAAGTCGAGTCGAGTCGAATAGTATGTTGCTCAAACTCTGTTCGTTAACTTTTAATCGAGTTTGAGCCGAGCTCGAGCTATATCGAGTATTGCAAATGCATGTTCAAACTCGGCTCGTTTAAATACGCTCGACTTCGTGCCCTTAACGAGTATCTCAACGAGCTTAATTGAATTTGCGAGTTCGTATATATAAGTAAGTCCAATCCAATCTATAAGTAAAAAATTGATCGTTCATAAGACCTAAATTTATCTTATTTCAAGCTTATATCTCAATAGTTTTGATAAATTACTTAATTTAACTATTTTAATATAATGTTTGAAATATATTCATAATTTGTCACAAGCAATATGAGATTAATAGATAGATACCGCAAGGGACGGGGTTGGTGCGCAACAAGGTAGGGGCGGTGCTGCAACTCCCCTTCGCACACCGCCCAGAACCCCCTTTCTGCATCGTCGGTGATGGTATTGCGGCCGTTGAGGGCACCGCCTGCCACTGACGGATGGTCCACAGTGGTCACTGGAGATGTCAATGGCCGACAACGCGGCCCTCGACCCCACCAGGGGGCTCACCTACTGTGCAGGTCGGTCCCGGGAGGAAGAAGATGCTTGATATGCTGGGAGACCTTGCAAGACTAAAATTTGTGTTCATGCCCCTATTTACATGATTTGTGTATATACCCTAATTTGCATAATTTGTATAATTTGTGTATATACACTGTGAATTTAGTCTATGACATTTAAGCCCTCATAAATATTTTATATTGTAATAATAACTATATAAAAATCAATCAATATTTTTATATCAATATATATTTATTATATTTAAAGAAATATTTAAACGAAGTATTTGCGAGTACTTAGACAAGCTCTTAACGAGTATTTAATCGAGCTCTTAAACGAGTTGTTCACGAGTATAATCGAGCTGAGCTCACATATGTTCAGACTCGGCTCGTTTATGAATCGAGCTTTTTCTTTTTGTTCAAGCTCTGCTCGTTAATTAAATAAACGAGCCGGACTGAGCTTTTATCGAGTCAAGCTTCGAACTACTCGTCGAACGTATCGGCTCGTTTACACCCCTAGATCTGATACTTGTTGTAAATCAGGTCTAGGGGCATTTCGCCTTTATTCACATTCCTGTGAAGTTCCTCTTCTGGGATGAAGAGAGAACCTGTTGAAACAGGTGTTTTTATTCCCTTCGTGTTGAAGGAAGACCTGTGTTCCAGGGTGTTGTATTCCTCTTCAGGTGAAGAAGAGAAGGCCGGCTGCGGCTGGATGTGTAAGTGTCCTTGAGGGGGACTGTACCCTTGGGTAGTGGAATCCTGAGTTGTTGCTCATGGACTGGACGTAGGACTCCTGTGGAGAGGAGGTCCGAACCAGGATAAAATCCTTGTGTAGTGCGGTTGCTTGTTTGTGATTGTTGTTTTATTTACTAATAACACTAACAGTCAAACGTAGTGTTTTGTGTGAACATTTTTGTTGACAGGTTTAGATAATCATATTTTAAGAATCCCATTCACCCCCCCCCCCCCTGGGCTTGCTAGCTGGGAAACAAGATCAACATGGAGCGACTACCTGCAAGCACATCAAAGAAAAATGTCACTCATGCTTTTAAAGTCATAGGTGATCCTTCCTCTTCTTCTTTTTCTAGTTCAGAAAATGCAGGTTCTAAAGATAGTGATGTTGACGATGTCCTGTCAAAAGAAGATCATTAAAAAGAAGAATAATTGATCAAGAAGAATCTAGAAGAAAGGCAAAAGGAAAAAAAAACCAGTCTGTTATGAATGTAGGAAGCCTAGACATCTAAGGCCAGATTGTACAAGGCTCAAGAAAATTGGTCAATAAGATAAATCCAAGAAGAAGCAAGAAGTGATGAAAAGCACAAGAAATACAAAAGGAAAGCCATGACATCTACTTAGGATAATGAAGAAGTCTCCACTTCAGATTCATCAAGCTCACATTCAGAAAATGAGCAGGTAAGTCTAGCCCTCATGGTAGGACTAGATGAGGTACATTCTGACCCATCTTTTAATTCTTGCACTGATTCAGAGTCAGAGTCTTAAGACTTAGAAGATGTCTTTAATGAATTTTATGAAAAATATAAAGGTGTTGTAAAAGAATTAAAGAATCTGAAAAATAACCTTACTTGCTTAGAAAACACTAATTCTGATCTTAAATAAAAAATAGAATAATTGAAAACACAATTAAAAGAAAGTAAAAATAATAATTATCTTTTGAATGAAGATTTAAAGAATAAGAACAAGAAAAAATTAGAGTTAGAAGAAAAATTGAAAACTCTAACTGAAGAAAATCTTTATTTAAAAGAATCAGTTAGAAAATTAACAAAAGGTAAAATAGCTCTAGTCTATGCTTAAAAAGCTCAAAATCTGGCAACAATAAACAAGGTCTTAGATACGAATCTCCTAAAAAAGGAAAACTAATTAAGTATCCTGTAAAATGTCCATTGCCAAAATTTGTAAAAGAAACCAAGATGCCTTAAAAAAGGCCCTTGTACTGAACAAATGCTCTCAAAAGAAAAAGGTTTCTAAAAATCATGTTCTAAACAAACATCACAAAGACAATAAGGCTTGCAAAACATATTACATTCATTGTTGTTCTCATTGCAATAAATTAGGCCACACAGTAAATACCTACACAACTAGGCACTTAGTATGGATTCCGAAAGGATATTTTCATGCATCTAACCATCAAGGACCCAAAAAGATTTGGGTACCTACTTCTAAATAAGTTGTTTGCAAGGTAACCTTGGAACTTCTGGAACAAAGGATGCTTAAGGTATTGGTGACTGCCAGCTCTTCATCCAACTCATATAGGAAGGGGTAGTAGTCACATATTTATTCTGTTCTTAATATCTCTTTAAATGATACTAACAAAATTCTCCCAAGTAGTTTTATATGGATCATTGCAGGGAATCTTCGTGAAGATCTCCCAACACAACAACAAGTGGAAAATCAACAGAAGATGTCAAAAGATGAAGACTGTGTCGACACACAAGCAACACTGGTCGACACACATGCAACACAGGTCAACACACATGCAACACAGGTCGACACACACAACAGATAACATCAAACTGGTCGACAGATCAAAAGAAGATTGAAAATTCTTCAAGCCACATATGTAGGGGAAGCATAGACTAAGGGGGAGTTACATGTTCATGACACTCATTGTTGAACCCCTCTCTTTCAAACTCACATGCAGTATTGGTAAGAAGTCCTTACAAAAGAGGTGAATGCAAATAGTAAGATCCTTCTTTTTTTATTATTGACAAAAAGGGGGAGAGTATTTTATCCATGAATTTTCTGTTTAATGCTTGACTTTATATTTATGTCAGAAAATTCACATGAGTTTTGTTATCACCAAAAATGGGGAGATTGTTGAACCACTCTTATATTTTACACTTTATTTTGGTGATAACAAAACCCATGTTTAACTTATAATATCATTAATATATTTTATATCATGTTTGTCCCATGAATACAATATATTCTTACATTATCATTATAGATTTACACTAAGCTTCAACTTTGTTGTGCATGTTTTGATCATGTTCAGTCGAAGCTTACTTCGTCATATACGAAGCTACACTTCGTCATGCATGTTTTTGGTCGTGATCAGTCGAAGTCCAACTTCGTCATATCTGAAGCTATATACGAAGTTCACTTCGACCGACTGCGTGTTTCAGCTTCGACCGACAATGTTATTTTTTGTTCATCGGAAGTTACACTTTGTCATATTCGAAGTTCGCTTCGTCATAACCGAAGCTAACTTCGTCATATCCAAAGTTTCTCTTCGATTGATTGTGTTATATTTTGGCCATCTGAAGCTTCACTTCGACTGTTTATGTTATATTTTTGACCAATCGATTGTTGCTCAGTTTCATATCGATTGACATTTACTCCTTCCGATTCATGACCAAGTTTGCATCGATTGTCTTTTAAATTTAAACATCGATTACTGTTATGCACATCGATTGTCTTTAAGTTACACATCAATTGCCTTTCATTTCATATCTATTGCTGTTATAATACATCGATTGCTTAACAAATATTATATTTCATATCGATTAATGTTATATCATAACGATTGGTGTTATGAACATAATTTCATATTGATTGTTGTTATGACTCACATCGATTAGCTTTCAAATATTTCAAAATGTCTTTGGCGCCCCAAATGAAAGTTCAAATGTACTTCATATGTTTAACTTATTATTTCTTTGTCTGATTGAAGATTTTTCTCCTGTGTACCTTCTATCTTATCATGGTAGGTAAGAAAAGGAGTCAGCGGAAAATAAGGACTAAAAGGACTCCTTCCTTATGCTAAAAAGCAAAGACCTTACCTAACGTATCTGGATGTCAGTGGAAATCATGGACCTCTGCACATAAGAAGGTATGGGCTATCTGACGCAATACTTCTAAAATTTAACATTCTCTTCCATGCATTAAATATCTACAAGAGTCTAGTTTTAACATGAGAAATCTGTTAAGACTCAAGCAAGCATCTGTTAGACACAATGATAGAAGAAGAAGAAGAAGAAGAAGAAGGGCTGGAAAGAGTCTCAACGGATCCAAGAACTCCAACGGCCATCTGTCAACGAGTCTCTTCTTCCTCCATATAAGGATGAAGGCTATGAAGAACAAGATAATAAAGCCTTCTTAAAAATCCTTCTGAAAGAGTGTACATCCATTGAGAATCCTCAACGCCATACACCCTCAAAGCAAGAGAGAAAAAGCTAGAGCCCAAGAAGAAGTGTGTGCGTAAGCAGCCATCTGAAGTCTTCAAACATTCAAGCATTTCTCTCTTCACTCTCTTTGTGCATCATTGTAAATCTAGGAGAGAATCTGTGAACTGAGAGTTTAAGTTCTTTAGGCTTCATCTTGTATAGATCTCAGTTTGTTCTTTCTTTTCTAAGAAAGACTCGTGTCCAGCTGTAGGACTGTATACAATGTTCCTCTTCCTGTGTGAAGAGAAGGTCAGCAGAGTGCTGGTGGATTCTTTTCGGCTATGGGACTATACACAGTATTCCCCTTGGGTTGAGAGAAAAACCTAGCTGGGGTTGGTGTCAGCAAAACCTAGATGGGGGTTTAAGTCTAGCAGAACCATTTGTTCCAGGAGGTGGCTTCTTGACCTGTAACAGAAGTGAGTTTCCTTCCTACTCGGAAAGGAAGAGGACCAGTGGGGAGCTGGGGGTTTGTATATCCTTGGGGGGATTGTACTCTGGTTAGTGAAATCTCAAGATTTGCTTGGGGACTGGACGTAGGTCTTCCATTTGAGAAGTACTGAACCAGGATTAACTCTCTATGTTCATTTGTGTGGTTGTTTGTTTAAATTACTTCCACACTACTACTCTCTACTGCACACAACTACATTCACTAACCAAAGTTTTCAAGTGGTGATTTTTATTGGTATTTTCAGATAACCTATTCACACACACACACACACCCTCTAGGCTATCTTTGCTTCCATATCAAGAGGGCCAACATTAGCTCCTTCTTTATAAACCTCTCCTTGATGCGTTCAGTGAAGTCAGTAGCTTCTTCCAGGAGTTGAGCATTTTTAACTATATCAGCATAAGTTTGGATGTTGAGAGGAGCCAGTTATGTTATATACTGGGGTTTAAGGCCATTGAGAAATATCTTAGCCTTCATCTGTTCTGTGATAACGAGATGATTGGCGTAGCATGCCAGCCTGGAGAACTGGGCTTCATTTTCAGCCACAGAAAGGCTCCTCTGTTTAGGAGCAGCAAATTCTACAGCCTTCTTCGCCTGGACGCGCTCTGAGAAGCATTTGGCATTGAATGCTTCCTTAAACTCATTCCAAGTGAACTGACCATCAGCTCTGGTCACTTCCACAGACACCCACCAAGTGCGGAGTTCTCTCTCTAATTGAAAGGTACTGGCCAGAAGCAGCTTATTGCCTGCTGCACACTGCATGACACGAAAAATTATTTACATTTTCTGAAGCCAGTGCTAGGCTTCATCTGGGTCAGTAGTACCGCTAAATCTAGGTGAATTCATGCTTCTGAAATTGTGATGCAGTTCTCTTGCTCCGCGGTTTCCCCCTCCCTGAGCAGCTTGTAGGAGGGCATTGGTAAGGTCCTGGATGGTCTGTTGCATGCCCCTCAGTTGAGCACATTTGACAGCCATCTTAATACCTAATTTCCTACAAAGGTATCCTTACGTTAAGGTATTATTAATGTGGAACTAAGTTAGTGCGTGTGTGAGTATCTTTTAGACCTTGTCCCTGGTCCTATCCAATTTCTCACATAGGTATGATAGACGACGCATAGTCAAGGCAGTCCATCCGAGAACATCCTAGACCTAAGAGATCCAATTAAGACATCCTAGGCTCTGATACCACAAAACTGTCATGCCCCGACGTGAAATATCAGGATGTGAGGCAGTAATATAGTGCGAGTATAGAGTGATATTGTAACGACCCTCTTTATACCTGTACGATTATACCAATCCCCATCGGTACAAAGGGCGTCATTACAGTGGGATAATAACCCAGCACTAAACAATAGGTTGATATGTATGTGGATAGCAATTGAGTACAGCGGAAATAAAATAAATAACTCAACTTTATTTCATCACCATCACACATTCCACAATCTATATAGCGAAAGGAAATGACAATGTCCACATTATTACATGATAAAAAAACTACATTGTCCATAATATCGTCCATGCAATTTAACATTATTCATACTAAGAAAGGGAAAAGTACAACTACTAAGCGTTCCACAACTACTCCTCACACTTGGGGATGCTCCTCGCTATGCCTTCCTTTAGTACAGGATACTTGTCTCACCTGTACGCCGAAGCAAGTATGAGTCTAAAGACTCAGCAAGCAAACCAAAGACTCAACTTTACACATATCACACACATGTTAACTATTACACAATTGAGAAAACACATACTATCTTTTCACAATAAAGGCATTACATGACATATGCTTTAAACAACCATCCACATATCTAGAGCACTTAAATATGCTTTAGATTAACATGTACTCATTCTAGATCATGGATACTAAAATGAAATTCTATTAAGCCAAAGCTATACTAGCACATGGACATAATAACATATATCTACGCATGTTTCCTATACACGACACTTAATTTAACTCATGATTCAACCCATAACTTGTGTCAATCATACTTCATATAAACAAATGCCTATACATGCTTACTACCCCTAACATGTAACAAAATTTATCAATCCAATCATTATCCCTTTTATGATACAATTCTACCAACTAGAGTATAGATTTAAGCACAAAGTAAAGAGTAACTTAGCATGATATCTATTCATGTTTCACATACACTATTCACATTTAATTACACATTTTATTTGCTGTTTTAATATAAATAAATCTCATTACACATGATTTCACATTTTATAACATGAATTGAAGATTTAAAACATATTCAAGTTGGTTGGCAACAATAAGCAATTAAAGCATGAAACTTTGTACTAAGTAAACATTACATCTAGCATGGAACCTAAACATTATTTCATGTATTTATCACATTCATAACCACACTTTACTTGCTGTTTTGATATGAATTAAACTTAATTACATGGAATTAGATTTATTCACACTTTATCTTATTCATTTAGCAATTCTACATGTTCATCTTTTACGTTGCATAATTCACATGTCTACATATGTATATTCACATACACTATTACATGAAGATTAATAAACTACATGACATGATACTAAACATGATATTGCATTTGAAGTATTAATACATGAAAGTATGAACATATGAACTATTATATTGGTTTCACATGTAATCATATTCTCATTCATATTTACTCTCCCTTACATATCTTTTCACACATTCTTCACATTGTTTATTCTTGCACTTTCACTTATCACATATCATATCATTTGCACTCACCACGTGCCACATTCACATATTACTTTACACTTTGTTCATATTTTATCGCTTAAATTGTCGTGACACATAGTCCTAACTACCTATTAGAGGACACACACCATATCGCATAGCACATATCTCATAGCACATAGCTCATCTCATAGCACATCGCATCACATCTCATAACACATCGCATCACATCTCATAACACATACCTGCCACCTGGGCAATCTAGTGGCGAATCTTGGTAACTGCGTAGACCGGGAGAAGCCCTCTCCACCCTATCTAATGGTACTTGTCCACCTCCAGGTTTTCATCATAATGTCCTTTAGGATATATTTTTCACAACTTTGAGCCTTCCATAGGGACTTTTCTATGGTACAGCTCTCGAACCTCTATGGTAGCAGTGTCAATTTCGGCCCAATTATTACACATTCGCTTTATCACATTTTCTCACATTAATCACATATTTCACATATATTATTTAATCACTTTACATGCATTATTTAACAATTGCACATGCCTCAATTAACCTAACATAATACTACTATTTTCAGTAATAAAACAACTCATATTACAGTCCTAGTCATACTGTTAATTACTTAATCACACAAGGTTACATTTAACATGCTCAATATGACTAATTTACATGGTTTAACTAACAAATACACTTGTTGTCATCATAATAGATCCAAATTTTTATCACAGGATATAACCAGTAAACATATCACCTTTTCAATTTTCCAGGTTTTTTCGAGCAGTAAATATAATTTTACTAATTAAGACAAGTTTCAGGCCTATTTATCAAGAAATTCAGTAATACATGAGTTACAACCAACTAGTCATACTTAATAGCTCAAACACATGGAAATAGTCATCATATGATCTTATAAAATTTCCAAACCCTAATACACAGCAAAGCTAATTATTCAGGATTTAACATATATAAATCATGTTTCTCTCAGAAATATAGAAATTTAAATAATTAACACCATGTATGGAAATTCACAATAACCTCATGATGTGACCTAATGACTGCATATGACTACCCAAAAAATTTACAGCATGCATACTCATTCAGAAGTCCAAGTAATACAGTTTAAAGATCAAACAGTGCACTTTTAAAACTCTGAAGAACTTGACTACAGAGGATGTGGCCGCCTACAGTAAACGGCACAATCTGGTGCCGCCAGCATAGGATCTTGGTGGCACAGGATGTGGCCGCCAACCTCCTTCCAGCAGACCATGCAGACAACATACAATGCAAAGGGGAATTTGGAGGTTCTAGGACACGAGGAAAAATCCGAAAAAAAAATACTAGGACTTAAGGGGACATGTGTAGGGTTGACATCTATGGGTTACTTGCCTCTAATTAAATCCAAGATGATCAAGATTCGTCGGTGAAGCCCTCCTCAGCCAGAACAAGAGGGTACTCAAAATCTCTTCAGATCTGGTTCTCTTGTTGATGCAGATGGTTCCTCGGAGTTGGGAGTGTTTCTCCTATGTATAGACTATCTCCCAGTCGAAGTAGATCTCCAGAGAACTCCTCCAGTCGCCGGATCCAAGTCTTCAAAGTTCAGCTTTTCTCCACAGGAACCCTAGCTTCTCCAATGACTCAAAAGACTTGGCGCGGCCAGAAAAAAGTGTTTTTATAGGGTTGGGTAGGTTGGGTACGCACTATGGTAGGCCTCCTACGGTTACACAAGACTTTCCTAAACTGAAATCGGACCAAACACGAGCGTTACCAAATCTGAACTGGCCTGCACACGGGGAACTTGGCGTCCACCTTTTGTGCCACCAGCAGGGGTACTTGGCGTCCATCGATTTGGACGCCAGCCCTGGCCTAGCAGTCAGCGACACAGTATCCTGCCGCCAACTGTGCACTTCGGCCCAAACAAACATATACATCAAAATAGTTACACAATCACATCATACACCATTTAATGGGTACTGAAATAAGTAGATATCATATGTATCAAGTTAAACATATACATACATACATGTACTCAATGTAATTACATTCAACATACATGTTTTTAATTAATATAACATGTACATCGATAGTAAGATAATACATGCACACTTAAAGATATACATGTACGAAAAATAACTCACATGTACTTACAATGTAAATGACAATACTTACCTATCATATGCTCAATATTACTTAAGTACCATATATTTATACTATGGACAACTTAATGTATATATAATTAGATAGATAGATATCACATGCATAAGATGAACATACATATATACATATGTACAAAGTATAATTCCATACAATATTCATGGAATAATTAGCATAATATACACATCAATATTTAGATAATACATGCACAATATCATTAAGATGCAATATGCAATAAGTTAACTAAAAAAATTTATACAACCAAAAATTAATTCTTGCATACACACACTTAAATTGACATATGTATATATATATATACACACGTATACAACATAGTTATGTACATTATGCATGAAATAGATAAATACAACATGCACATCGGTAATTAGATTAAACATGCACAACATTACTTAAGTATAATATGCCTAGGATTTTAGTAAACACAATATATACAAAATGGGCTAATTGCCTATTCTCACATAAAATAACATATATATACATGCATATGCTCATGAGAAGTATAGAAATTGTAATATGCATAATTGAATACACATGTTATATACACAACAAGTAAATACACATGCACAATATAAAATGAATGAAATTTCGGGGTATCATAGATGTAAACATCAAACCACTATACAGTTTTAAGTAATACAAAACCAACAATATTTCCTTATTCCTTTCACTGTGTCTGTTACATTCACTAGTTCAGAGCTTTAACTATGGGCCCAGAGAACTTCATCATACTTAAATAAAAATAACTAACTAAACTAAACTCTAACATAACTGATCGACACTGGGGTCACTCTTGATCCTGCTCACCCCCATCTTCATGAGTGTGGTCCTCATCATCATTATATTCACATGAAGACATATCACAATTACGCAGGGTGAGGGAAAATACTCAGTAGGACTTAATATCTAGTAAAACAAGCATACTTTAAGTGATTAATTGTATTAAAGAGTAGAGAGTCAAATAATGGAGAAAGTTAGGTAATGTTGAGAGTACCACATAGCATGGTATAGACAATATGTGTTTCAGGTATAGCACAAGAACAAGTTGACCATAGTATGTATAGCACAACACAGTTCACGATAGCACATAGCACAACGAGTCAAGTATAGTATAGCACTTTGATTATCAATAGATAGTTGAGATAGATAGCACTTGAGTGTAGTGCCAAAACACTGTGGTCAATAAACTTCCATGGGCACTAGAACTTTCGGGTGCACTTCTCAGGATCAGACCAGACCCCTTATAATATTGCCAGGCATTGATCATATTTTTATCTTTAGACAATCAGTCGAATGACAATAGAGTATCAAGAATAGATGAGAGTAAGAAGAAATAAATGACAGTGTAACGAGAACTTGAATAGCTGAGACTCTAGAGAAATTTGGATGAGAACTACAGGTTATACATGTAAAATAACGAGTAAAACCAACAATAGTATCTATTGCATAGCACACAATCGGTACTGGCAGAAAGTTTGAATCCTTTTCCTTTTGTTTGGTGTGTGCTTGTGAAGAAGAATCAAAAGGGCAGTGACATAAGATCGTGCACATGACTTTTGGATAGAGAAATTATCATAATTTAACCTTAATACCACTTGATATTGTGTTCCAGTACTTTCAAGAACGTAACGATAGATTCTACATGATATTATGACATCATGGTCCAGAAATCTGGGTTTTTGGGCTAGAGGAAACTTAGATCTCGATATATATATAGTATGAAAATTCATGGAACCTGGTTATAACAAAGCTAACACGAATCTTTAACAAGATATACCCAAAAGAAATCAAGGATTTTAACAAGGATTTCATGGAGAACAAGAGCAAACAAGAGGTTACGGGTACATGAAATAATGGAACTCTGAACATGAAAATCTCGCAACTTGAGGGATGAAATTTGGGAAAAACATGTGCTTTGGTTACTGGTTTCATGACCTATCTATGAACGATATTAATTAGATTTTTGCTTAAGAGATTGCTTATCTTTGAACAGTCCTAAAAGTATTTCTGTAGAATGGGGTATGGGGAAGAAAGCTCTGGTTGGGCGATCTCCTCCTTCTCTGGTGCTCTAGGTAGTCTTCTGCAAGTCCTCTAGCAAGTTTGTAACTCGCCCTCAAGGGCTTATGACGAGTATTTATAGATTTAGAGTTGTCAGGAGTCCTATTGTAACTTGAAAGTGGAGTTGCAGTTTTAACTTGATCCCTTCCGTGCCTAGAGGATTCCCATCCCAATTGGAGTGGGAAATCTTTAGAAAACTCTCTCTCGATGGGGGCATGAATTTGGGTTAATATGGAAGTCTAGTGCTGGTTAAATCTCCGGGTGGGTTTGTAGTTTCCTAACTCTTGGTAGGAGTCATATTATGTTCCAGAATTTTCATCGGAATTGTTGTTGAACCACTCCTATATTTTATCCTTTTATTTTGGTGATAATAAAACTTCATGATTATCATAAATAACATGAATATATTTATTACCATTTTTCACGATTATCTATGCATAAGAAATAACATGTTTTATCGGAAGCTTCACTTCATCATGCATGTTTTTATCATGTTCAGTCGAAGCTTACTTCGTCATATCCGTAGTCCACTTCGTCATATCCGAAGCTGGCTATTCATTTACAATCTCAACCTCGTTGTTGTAATACCATCCCTGTAACGACCTGCTCCTACCCAGTATGGTTACACCAACCCACATAGTACAAGAGAGAGGCGTCACAGAGGGTAAGACCCCTACGATAGACACATAGATTGAGTTATACATGAATAGAGAATGAAATTGCAGTGGGAAATAAACAACTCTTATCAACTTTAGCAATCCACATATCATTGTCTATATAGTCCACATAAAAGAACATAACATAACAACCACTAGATAGCCAATCTCCAAATACATAATGCTAAAAGTCCAAATTACAATTACACCACATACTAAAAACTAAGCTAGAAGTTTTCAATCAATCTACTCTTCACGTTCCAAGTCAGATCTCACCAACTCCTCGGCTTCTAAATGTCCAACTCTTCCTAAAATGTTAGCAAGGGTGATTTTACGTAATAGACTCAACAAGCAATTTAGAATCGCATACCACGTACTTACCACACATATTTTCTAATAAGTCAAACACTTACCAACTTTCATAATATCATGAACTTACTAGCGACTAACAAATTAACTTTAACAAATATTCATGCTCATCTTATAACATTAACATGGATAACTTAAACATGGAAACTATTAAGTAAAGTTATACTAACTCATGTATAACTAGATCACTAATGTGATTAACTTTTAAACAAGAGATCATTAACATGAGAGCATTCACATTATACTTATTCTTTCTTTTATATATTCACATGCTTACAACTCTTACTTTCACATTACACTAACACATGACTTAAATTAACACTTATAAATCACATGGTCATGCTTAACATAATGAACTAAACATGGATAACATGGAACATGCTTAACATAAACTAAACATGAATACATAGAACACATGGTACTAAACATGATATCTGATTATCATTTAACATGGGGCACATTAACACATGCACTTACTTTCTCATGGCATATTCACATTTACTCTTTTCTTTACTTTCACATGCACTTATTCTTTCACTTGTCATATTATCATTTGTTGCCCGGTTGGCGAACCCAGAGGGGAGGGGGGTGAATGGGTCTTTAAAAATATTTTCCTGGTTAAAACCTGAACTTAAACGAACACCAGAAACGTTCTTGGAAGAGATTAGTAATGGTTAGTAAAAAGAACAATCACACAAAGAAGACAATCTCACAACACACAGATTTATCCTGGTTCGGATCTCCTCTCCTTAGGAGTCCTACGTCCAGTCCTTGAGCAAACCTCAGGATTCCACTATCTAGGGTACAGTCCTCTTATGGACAAGACAAACACCCAGCTCAGCTGGTCTTCCTTCACACTCGAAGGGAACACAACACCCTGGTACCACCAGGTCTTCCTTCACTCCTAAAAAGAAAGAAAACACCACCCAGGAAACCACCAGGTCTTCCTTCACACCTGAAGGGAAACAAACAAGGGAATCTGAAAAAGGATTGACTAGCCCCTAGATCAAGCTTAACAGAACTTGATCTGAAGCTACAAGCACTGAGAGTTACAGATCTACACAGGTGCTCTCTCAGAACTATTCTAGCTCACTTCGGAGTTTTCTCACAGCACAGGAGCTAAGAGCCAAGGCGGAATAGAATGAAAAATGCTGGCTCTGGATTTCTTGAGAAGACTTGAAAGACTGCAGAGTTGTTTTTTTCTGTTAATCCTCTGTATATATTTTCAAATCTTCTGACTTTTATATATATATATATATATATATATATATATATATATATATATATATCTTCATCTTGAATGTAGACGGTGAGATAGTCGTTGTCTCATGGCTTTGGTGAACGTTAGACTGAAGGATTTGTGGAAGCTTCCAGTCAACAGTCTTTTGTTCTTTTGAGCATGCAAAGTGATGAGATCTTCTGAGGTGACTTGTAGTTCTTTCTATGTCCAACGTTGTAAGATGGTACAACTTCAAGGTTCTGCAAAGGTTGAGCTTTAATGGTAGACAGCTAACACTATCTCCAGATGTCAGTCAACGTTAGAGCAAGTAAACACAGATATAGTAGTGACAGTTTACCGTTCTAAAAAGATACATGCAGAGAATACACTATAATGGAAGATATGTTCTACGTGCATGCAGAGATATGTTCAGACTTCATTAAATGCATAGCAGTCAAACAGGTGAGATACGACTTTGACTATTCAACGTATTTCAATTCAAGGTAAACATTTATTTGATGGAAACATGACTTACGAAATCGTTATGAGATCATGAAAGTCTATGAGAGTCGTTATGAATCATAGCAAATCGTTATAGACTTAGAAGAAGTCATTATGATAACTTATGAAATCGTTATGACAAGCAAATCGTTATAACTTCTGAAGGAATCGTTACGATGACTTATGAAATCGTTATGACTGGCAAGTCGTTACGAGTTCTAAAGAAGTCGTTACGATGACTTATGAAATCGTTATGACTGGCAAGTCGTTACGAGTTCTAAAGAAGTCGTTACGATGACTTATGAAGTCGTTATGACTGGCAAGTCGTTACGAGTTCTAAAGGAGTCGTTACGATGACTTATGAAATCGTTATGACTGGCAAGTCGTTACGAGTTCTAAGGAAGTCGTTACGATGACTTATGAAATCGTTATGACTGGCAAGTCGTTACGAGTTCTAAAGAAGTCGTTACGATGACTTATGAAGTCGTTATGATGAGCAAGTCGTTACGAGTTCTAAAGGAGTCGTTACGATGACTTATGAAATCGTTATGACTGGCAAGTCGTTACGAGCTCTAAAGAAGTAGTTACGATGACTTATGAAGTCGTTATGACGAGCAAGTCGTTACGAGCTCTAAAGAAGTAGTTACGATGACTTATGAAGTCGTTATGACGAGCAAGTCGTTACGAGTTCTAAAGGAGTCGTTATGATGACTTATGAAATCGTTATGACTGGCAAGTTGTTACAAGTTCTAAAGAAGTCGTTACGATGACTTATGAAGTCGTTATGATGAGCAAGTCGTTACGAGTTCTAAAGGAGTCGTTACGATGACTTACAAAATCGTTATGACTGGCAAGTCGTTACGAGTTCTAAAGAAGTCGTTACGATGACTTATGAAATCGTTATGACTGGCAAGTCGTTACGAGTTCTAAAGAAGTCGTTACGATGACTTATGAAATCGTTATGACATCGACTTGTTTAAACTTTAGAACTTACAAGGAAGTCGTTACATCTTTACTGGAATCAATGCATATATGTACTTACCATAAGTGCTTGATTTTCTTTGAAGATTTCCTGTGCTTAGGACTAAATGAAATGAAGTTAGAAAACTTTTGACAGAGTTTTGTTTATCACCAAAATAAGTATGTAATTGATTTAAAATTACGAGGGGATGGACTGTTCATCAATCTCCCCCTTTTTGGTGATGACAAAACTTAATCAATATTATAACAATACTTAACAGTAAGCAGAAATAAAAGTACTGAAAATATGTTTCAAAGATGTTGCAGACATATGTAAGTATTTTCTCCCCCTTTTTGTCATTAAGCAAAAAGAAATAGGACTGAGACAAAGAATAAGAGACAAGGAGGAGAAGGAACACAATCTTTGCATTAAGCTTGAGGAGGTACAGGCAAATAATATGCAGGAGGGAGAAGAGAAGCAAAATGAGAAATGGCTTCCCAGGCCTGCTCTTCCTGCCTATCAAAAAATTGCCTAAAAGCTCCATCAGAAATAGAGAAAGTTGGTCCCATGGTAGAAGCCATCCGGGACAGGTAGATGCTGCGCTGCTTGGAGAGAAAGTTGGCATACTCATCAGCATCCATGGAGCACTTGTTGAAGGAGGTTTTTCCAAAGCTTGCACAGGCAAGGAATTGATCCATGGTAACAGGGTAGAAAACCTGTTTATCCTTGAGGACTTGGCGTAGAGCTACAAACACCTTGTATCTTTCAGCCCATACTTTATAGGGATCAAGTACAAGATGGATGGAGTTCATGTCCAAAAAGGTGGCAGGAGAGACAGGGGCTTTTCCTTCCCTGGCCTGAGCAGCATTGAGATGAGCTAACTGCTCAGCAGACAACGAATACAATTCGGACCATTCTGAGGAGGTTAGCCTTTCACATTCTGAGAGGATAGGAGCAAGAACTTCAGATGACACAACCCTCTGTGATATTCCCGGAATAGAAATCTGGGAAAACCAACTTGGAGAGTTTTCTGAATTTTGATTCTGCCCATGACCCTTGCAAAACGTTCAAAAATAAGGGATCCAACAGAAGACTCCATGTTCAGGAAGTGAATCTGAGGCAAGAGGATCTCTTCAGGCAAATGGAGTGTGGCAAAATCCACTCTCACTTCTTCAAAGTGCCCAGAGCTGGATAGGACCTTGATGGCTCGCTTGAATTGGCTTAACTGAACTTCAGGTAATCTGTTGAGATACCTGTAGTTATTGAACATCTGAAAGTGCCTGATCATCTTGATTTCCTTCTGAATAAAAGAAGCCCAGGTGTTCTGGTGATGAAATTTAAACCACTCAGAAAGGGTCAAGGAGTGATCCCTGGGAGGAAATCTGGCTGCCTTAGCCTGAAGAAAGCGATTGTAAAGATTTTTTTGAGATCTAGCCCATTGCTCCTCAGTCTTGGAATGGGCAGAGGAAAAGATTTTGGATTTTTTGGTTTTGGAAAGAGGAGTGTAAGGAAGAATGACGTCAAGGTGGTCAGAGAGGTTGAGAAAATGGAGGTTGACAAGGGTGGCAAAGACAACCTTTTGTAGATACTCTTTGTACAGTGATGTATGCTTGTGTGTCACTGTAAGAGAAAACCACAAAGGAGGGTAGAGAGGAGTGTCGGAGGAATTGAGCTTTCTTTTCTTGGAGACAGTACTGGAGGAGTCTGTCTTGGAAATGTGGTCTCCTACCTTTAGCACAGACCTAAGGATAGCTTCTTCAAATTCATCCTTAATTTTTAAGAAAAGGAGAGTCGATTTGAGCACTCCTAGGAATAATAGTGATAAAGGAGGGAGGTGCAGAAGGGTGAAGGAAATCATCAATGGTAGAAATGTCTACTTCTGGTACTGAAGAAGGACCAGAAGAGGATGAGGCTCCAGCGGAGGATGCCGGAGGGGCCTCAAGGCTAGGAGAGGAAGGAAGATGAGAAGTGGAGGAAACTGGGGAAGATGAAGTATTAGGAGAAGGAAAAGGTGTGGGAGAAGAAATAGGTCTGGGTCTAGGTCTTTTGAAAGGAGGTGGAGCAGGTGGAGCTGTGGAGGCTGTGGGTGGAGATGGAGGAATAGGAGTGTGGGTGGAAGTGGGAGCAGGGGGCAATGGATCTGAGACCACTTCTTCAGGCAAAGATTGCACAGAATCCAACACTTTTGGCCCTGATGGCCCTGATTCCATCACAGGTGGCCCTGATGACCCTGGTACTTCAGCCTCTGCTGCTGCCTGATCTACATCTGCTGCTGCTACTGGAGCTGCTTTTGTTGTTTCTGCTGGTGCTGCTGTTGGTTCTTCTGCTGGTGGTGCTGTTGTTGTTGTTGCTGGTGGTTCTTCTGGCCCTGGTGGTCCAGATACACTCTCTCCAGGTTCCTGAGCTGCTGGAGGAGAAGGAGCTTGAGCTCCAACTGCTTTAAAGATTTCAGAGATCATGCTCTTCATGGTGCCCATCTCTTAATTCAACCACTTCATGGCATTGCGAATCTGAATATGCTCGTTGCGCGCTGAAGCCTGGCTCAAAAATATAGAAGTCACATCTGATTGGAGTGTACATAGCAGTTCACCTTGAACATCCAACCTCTCAATCACAGGTTTCAAGTTAATGATTATTTTCTATTTGACCTGCCTTTCAAAAGGTGTGTCAGCTAAGAGAGGTACTTCAGGTACAGTCTCTTTGTCTTTCTTCTTGCCCTCTTGGCTGGAGGAGGTTGATCATCATCTTCATCAGAACTTGAGGAGCTAGCTGTCTCCCCTTCTCTGTTATCTAAATTTGAGAATCTCTGTGCATTTCCTCCTGATCACCACTGGTTGGAGGTGCTTCTACTGATGTTTCTTGTAATTGCTCCCCCTCAATTGGAGCATCTTCTTCAACTGGTACTGACTCCCCCTGACAAGGAGCATCCATCATCACAGAGTCACCCTGAGGAATTTGGTGCTCTTCCTCTAGTGGAACCTCTTCAACGATGTGGCCAGATGCCACAGTCTCCTCTGTAACTGGCATAATATCTTCTGGGAGAATATCCTCAATTCTCCTTTCGGCAAAAACTTCAGCTGGCATTTCTGGAATTCCTGGAGCTGCTGCTGACAGCCTTTCTTCTTCTTCTACTACTGCAACTTCTGACTGATTTTCGGCCAAGGATGGCCCTGCCTGCTCTGCTGCTGCAATGGTTGGAACAGAACCTGATTCCATTGGCAATTCTGGCATCTCAACAGTTGATTCCATCTGAGGATGAGCACCTGAAGCATCGCCAGAGTAAACTTCGCCTTCAGCAGCTGAAGCCTTGAACCAGACCCCATTAACTACAGAGAACCCACTCTTCTTCAAATTTCTAGACCTGATAGCTTGGCCCATTTTCTCTACAACTGCCCCAGAGAGATCAACACCGAAGTGTTTGAAAATCTTGGTAAGTAAATGGGCATAGGGCAGTGACACATTCAGCTTGCTCTTGGTGTCCCAAATTTGTTCTCTGGCAAATTTCATTCTTTCCATTATTACTGCAGCCATATTGATTTCCTTATTTTGAATGGCCCAGTACATTAGGTCAGAATCGGCCTTAGTGCAAGATGAGAAGGTTGCACTTCTAGGAACCAAAATCTGACAAACAATGAAGTGAAGGAGGCGATTGAAGGCATTCAGCTGATTTATATCAAGTTTTCCTTCCCTCAATTTGAAGCCCGGTCCTACAATTCCCAAACCCTTCTCTTGAGCGTCCTCCGAGTGAACCCCACTAAAGTCTGATGTTTTCACCTCAAACAACATACTTAGAATATCAGGGTCTATTTTGATCAGGGTGCCCTTTACCGAAGAGACAAGGGACCCATCTGCCTCTGTTCTTAAGCAAACGAAGAATGCCTTTACCAAGTCCGGATAACTAACCTCTGAGAAAGTGGTAACACCCTTCCACTGCATTGGTTGATCTTCTCGACTATGCTGCTCATTCCATTCTTCTTCAGATCTTCAATGTCTACTTCTTTATGACCACAGAGCTTCGTCTTCACAAAGGTGAAACGCTCCTGCTGCTCAGGAGTGAGAAATTCGGCGCTGTAGCCACCCAAACTGCCGGCGATAGCTAGTGCGGCCATGGATTCAGGTGGGAAAAGTTTTGAAGGGTTGAGGAGGAAGGAGACGAGAAGGAACCCTTAGGAAATTTCGCGGGAAGAAGAAGAAAGCTTCAGACTTGCAGAGGATGGAGGTGAGAGTCGCTAGGGCATCGGCTCATGCGACGGGACGAAAGAGGGAAAAGAGGTGAATGAAGAAGAGGAATCGTTATCGCATGGATTTAAAGAAAAATAAATGCTCCAAAAGGTGAGGCGACAGAAAACGACAAACGAGGTTGACCGCCTCGAACGACTTTAGCTTAAATGAAAGGAGCGCTTAAACAGAGGTATTCGAAGTCTTTTCACTTTTCAAAAAAGAGAGAGAGAGAACTTATTAAATTCTGAAATTCTTTATATCAGTTTTAAAAGATCTTTTCACAAAATACACATGCCTAACTCCCTTCTAAGAGATGTAAATCTCTCTTCAGGTAGGGCCTTTGTGAAAATGTCTGCTAACTGATTATTTGTATCAATAAAGGATATTTCAATATTGCCATTAGCTACATGATCACGAATAAAATGGTATCTAACCTCAATGTGTTTGGTCCTGGAATGATGAATTGGATTTTTGGTGAGGTTGATAGCACTGGTGTTGTCGCATAGCAGTGGAATTGACTTGATTTTGAGTCCAAAATCTCAAGTTGTTGCTTTATCCATAAGAGTTGTGTACAGCAACTTCCAACAGCTACATACTCAGCCTCAGCTGTAGACAGTGCTACTGAATTTTGTTTCTTTGAGGACCATGATACTAAACACCCTGCAAGAAACTGACAACAACCACTGGTGCTCTTTCTATCTACCTTACATCCAGCATAGTCAGCATCAGAATATCCTACTAAATTTACATCACAAGAGTTTGGATACCATAGACCTAAATCATGAGTTCTGGCTAAATAACGAAAAAATTCTTTTACAGAAATTAAATGTGACTCTCTAGGATCTGCTTGATATCTAGCACACATGCATACACTAAATAATATGTCAGGTCTACTGGCGGTTAAATAAAGTAATGAACCTATCATACCTCTGTAGACCTTTTGATCTACTTTCTTACCATCCTTGTCACTGTCCATCTGGTTGTGTACCATTGGTGTTGACAGGGGCTTGGTGTTATCAAATCCAAACTTCTTCAACAGTTCTTTGGTGTACTTTGCTTGACAGATGTGAGTTCCTTCCTCCTTGTTGATTTGAAGTCCAAGGAAGTAGTTGAGCTCCCCCATCATACTCATCTCAAATTCTCCCTGCATTAACTTTTCAAAATACTTGCACAGGGATTCATTAGTAGATCCAAAGATGATGTCATCCACATAAATTTGAACCAACAATATGTGTTTAATTTTTGTTTTTATAAAAAGAGTGCTATCTACTTGACCTCTACTGAAACCATGTTTGAGAGAAAAGAGCTAAGCCTCTCATACCAGGCTCTAGGTGCTTGCTTTAAACCATACAAAGCCTTATGCAATTTAAAAACATGATTCGGAAAGTCTATATCATCAAAACCCGGCGGTTGTTCCACATAAACTTCTTCTTTTATAAAACCATTTAAAAAGGCAGATTTAACATCCATTTGAAATAATTTTAAATCTAGAGCAGATGCATAAGCTAATAATATTCTAATGGCCCAGTCTAGCTACAGGTGCATAGGTTCATCAAAATCTATGTCTTCCTCTTGAGAATAGCCTTGAGCTACCAGTCTAGCCTTGTTTCTTAAGATTGCACCAGATTCATCTAGTTTATTTCTGAACACCCATATGGTGCCAATAACTGGATGATCTGACGGTCTAGGAACAAGTGACCATACTTGGTTTCTCTTGAACTGATTCAGTTCATCTTGCATGGCCATTATCCAAGATTCATCAGTAAGTGCTTCATTGACTGTCTTAGGCTCTATTTGGGATACAAAAGCAAGGTAATCACAAGGGATCACATTACCTCTTGTTCTTACCCTGCAGATGGATCACCAATGATGTTTTCAGGTGGGTGATCTTTCTTGTATCTCCACTCCTTTGGAAGAGTTTCATGAGAAATTTCTTCTTGTTGTAATTTCTAGAGGCGGATCATCCTTGTCCTCGATTGATGTGTCTTTTAATTTCTTGGACAATTCATCTGCATCATCATTATCACTATCTACTTCCTTTCTCAAGGAAGGGTTAGTTTCATCAAAAAAAATGTGTGCACAGACTGTTCAATCAATAAGGTACGTTTATTAAACACTCTATAGCCTTTGGGTTTAGAGGTGTACCCATGAAGATGCCTTCATCTGATTTGGCATCCAACTTACCAATGTCCTTTTTCCATTGTTGTGAATGAAGCATGGACATCCAAAGGTTCTGAGATGGCTGATGTGGCTTTTTCCCTTTGAACAGTTCATAAGAGGTCTTCTTAAGGATTGGTCTGATCATTGCTCGGTTGACAATATAGCTTGCTGTGTTAACAGCTTCAGCCCAAAAATATCTTGGCAGATCATATTCTGAGAGCATAGTCCTCGCCATATCCAGTAGGGTTCTATTCTTTCTCTCGGCAATGCCATTTGCTGTGGTGTTCTTGGTGCTGAGAAGTTGTGCTCAATTCCTTGACTCTCACAGAATCTAGCAAACTTTTCATTCTGAAACTCGCCACCATGATCTGATCGGATAGACACAATGCTGAACTTTTGATCTTTCTGAACTTTCTTGCTGAAGCTGACAAAGTTATCGAAAGTGTCATCTTTATGCTCTAGGAATGAAAACCATGTAAATCTTGAATAGTCATCAACTATGACAAATCCAAAGTTCTTTCCTCCAAGACTGGTAGTCCTCATTGGCCCAAATAGATCCATGTGTAGGAGCTCTAAGGGTTTGAGGTGGTTACCACGGTTTTTGACTTGAAGGAGCTCTTGGTATGCTTTCCTTTAGCACAAGGTTTACAACACCTTCCAATTTTCCACTGACTTTTGGTAGACCTTCCACAAGATTTTCTTCAATAGTTTCTTATGCCATCTATGCTGCAATGTCCAAGACGTCTGTGCCACAATTCAGTAGACTTGACTTTACTAGCTGCCAGACAGACGTTTTGCTCTTTGAGTTCTTCAAGGTAGAGTACGTACAAATTCTTTTCTCTATTAGCTTCAAAGATGATTTCTCCATCCTTCAGTATGCTACACTTAAACTCTTGAAACTTGATTTGATGGCCTCTGTCGCACAGCTGACTAATGCTAATTAGATTGTGCTTCAATCCTTGACCAATAATACATCTTCAATGACTGTTTTTCCTTTGTTGTTCACAGACCCGCTGCCTACTACTGTGCCTTTCCATTATCTCCATAGGTGACTGTCCCCTCTTCAGCTTGAGATGAGAGAATAACTTCTGGTTGCCTGACATGTGTCTTGAGCACCCACTATCCAAGTACCACTTGGATGCTCTAGAATTAACCTGAAATAAAAACATCAAGTTTAGGTACCCAAATTCTTTGGGTCCTGATGGGTTAGTATCGTTGATTTTGCCTTTTATTATCCATTTTTATGTCTTGTTAGGCATGTAGTTATAATATGTCCTAACTTATTGCAATAACCACAGCATGATAACTTAGTTACTTTTTCAATATATTGAAATCAGCTTTGTATGCTATCTTATTCAGGTACAATTTTGGTGTTGGATAATTTTAGGATAAATTATGGTTTCTTCATTATCTGGGGGTGTGTATCCTAATCCATTTTTCTTTTACCTGATCTTCTAGCGCCTTTTAATATTAGTGAGTTTTTACAATTAGTAAATTTCTCTAATATGCTTGATAGTTTATCATTTCTTTATTTAAATTTTTTATTCTTCTCTTAATTCATTTGTACTTTCCTGTTTTTCCAATTTTGTTATTTGTTCATTCTTGGCTTTTAGGTCTTCACAAACCAAATCATTTCTCCTTTTAAGTTCAGTTATTTGACTTTCCAATTGTTCATTTTCTGATTTAGATCTGAGTTTATTTTCTATACAAATTATGTTTTTCTGCTCACCTTTAATAGTTTGGTCACTTCTTTATATTTTCATATAATTCGTTGAAAGCCTCTTCTAAGCTATCGGAATCTGAATCATTGCATGAATCAAAAGAGGAGTCAGAAGTTACCTTATCCTCGGTATTTGCCATAAAAGCCAGGTTGGCTTCTTCTTCATCACTACTGCAGCTTGACTCACTGTCAGAGTCGTTGTGTTTTCCCATGCAGCTGCCATGGCTTTCTTCTTGTACTTTCTGAACTTCTTGGAGTTATCCTTTTTTCTAAATTCTGGCTTCTTGAGCTTTGGACACTCAGCCTTCATGTCCTGGCTTCTTGCACTCGTAGCAAAGTGGCTCATTTCTCTTCTGATCTTTTCCGTCTGGTCTCTTGTAATCTTTATTTTTCTTGAAATACCTCTACTGGACTGGAACTTTTCTTCTTGGCCAAGATCCTTTGCAATCTTCTTGACAGCATAGCTTCTTCATCACCTGTTTTGCTATCCTCACTGTTGTCCAAAAATTCATCAGATGAGTCCTCATCAGCTTTGAGCGCATTGGACTGCTTCTTTCTACTGGAGGATTCCCCTAATCTTTCCATGTTATCTCATGGGCCATGAGTGACCCAACTAGCTTTTCTAGAGACATTCTCTTCAGATCATTGGCTTCTTCAATGGCCGTTACTTTGGAGTCCATGAGGATGGCAAGGATCTAAGAATTTTCCTGACCATATCTCCCATTTCATAGGTTTTCCTAATCCGGCTAACCCTAGTGATGTCTGTGAATCTACTAAAATTGGGTATGGATTCACCTGACTGCATTTGAAATCGATTCATATTGAGTTACAAGAATATCTATTCTTGTCTCCTGACCTTATCTGTGCCTTCATAAGTGATTCTGATCTTTTCCCACATTTCCATTGCGGATTTGCAGGCTGAAACTCTGTTGAATTCTTCTTGCTTAGAGCACAGCATAGAATGCTTTTGCTTACAATTAGGGAAATTCTTCCTGTCATCATCTGTCCATTGTGAGTTTCTCATTTGTGACTAACAGATCACCTTCTTCTACTATCGACCAAATTGATAATCATGTCCTTGCAGGAAGTACTCATTCTTGTCTTCCAATAGGTATAATCTTCCCATCGAACAAGGGAGATCTGTTGACTGACTGACCTTCGTTGTGACCTTGGGCTGCATGGATCTTTACTCTCAGATCGTTGGATCTTGTTCTTTGTCGAAGAGACTCGCTCTGATACCACTTGTTGCCCGGTTTGGCGAACCTAGAGGGGGGGGTGAATGGGTCTTTAAAAATATTTTCCTGGTTAAAACCTGAACTTAAACGAACACCAGAAACGTTCTTGGAAGAGATTAGTAATGGTTAGTAAAAAGAACAATCACACAAAGAAGACAATCTCACAACACACAGATTTATCCTGGTTCGGATCTCCTCTCCTTAGGAGTCCTACGTCCAGTCCCTGAGCAAACCTCAGGATTCCACTATCTAGGGTACAGTCCCCCTATGGACAAGACAACACCCAGCTCAGCTGGTCTTCCTTCACACTCGAAGGGAACACAACACCCTGGTACCACCAGGTCTTCCTTCACTCCTGAAGGGAAAGAAAACACCACCCAGGAAACCACCAGGTCGTCCTTCACACCTGAAGGGAAACAAACAAGGGAATCTGAAAAAGGATTGACTAGCCCCTAGATCAAGCTTAACAGAACTTGATCTGAAGCTACAAGCACTGAGAGTTACAGATCTACACAGGTGCTCTCTCAGAACTATTCTAGCTCACTTCGGATTTTTCTCACAGCACAGGGAGCTAAGAGCCAAGGCGGAATAGAATGAAAAATGCTGGCTCTGGATTTCTTGAGAAGACTTGAAAGACTACAGATTGTTTTTTTTCTGTTGATCCTCTGTATATATTTTCAAATCTTCTGACTTATATATATATATATATATATATATATATATATATATATATATATATATCTTCATCTTGAATGTAGACGGTGAGATAGCCGTTGTCTCATGGCTTTGGTGATCGTTAGACTGAAGGATTTGTGGAAGCTTCCAGTCAACAGTCTTTTGTTCTTTTGAGCACGCAAAGTGATGAGATCTTCTGACGTGACTTGTAGTTCTTTCTATGTCCAACGTTGTAAGATGGTACAACTTCAAGGTTCTGCAAAGGTTGAGCTTTAATGGTAGACAGCTAACACTATCTCCAGATGTCAGTCAACGTTAGAGCAAGTAAACACAGATATAGTAGTGACAGTTTACCGTTCTAAAAAGATACATGCAGAGAATACACTATAATGGATGATATGTTCTGCGTGCATGTAGAGATACGTTCAGACTTCATTAAATGCATAGCAGTCAAACAGGTGAGATACGACTTTGACTATTCAACGTATTTCAATTCAAGGTAAACATTTATTTGATGGAAACATGACTTATGAAATCGTTATGAGATCATGATAGTCTATGAGAGTCGTTATGAATCATAGAAAATCGTTATAGACTTAGAATAAAGTCATTATGATAACTTATGAAATCGTTATGGCAAGCAAATCGTTATAACTTCTGAAGGAATCGTTACGATGACTTATGAAATCGTTATGACTGGCAAGTCGTTACGAGTTCTAAAGAAGTCGTTACGATGACTTATGAAATCGTTATGACTGGCAAGTCGTTACGAGTTCTAAAGAAGTCGTTACGATGACTTATGAAGTCGTTATGCCGAGCAAGTCGTTACGAGTTCTAAAGGAGTCATTACGATGACTTATGAATCGTTATGACTGGAAAGTCATTACGAGTTCTAAAGAAGTCGTTACGATGACTTATGAAATCGTTATGACTGGCAAGTCGTTACGAGTTCTAAAGAAGTCGTTACGATGACTTATGAAGTCGTTATGACGAGCAAGTCGTTACGAGTTCTAAAGGAGTCGTTACGATGACTTATGAAATCGTTATGACTGGCAAGTCGTTACGAGTTCTAAAGAAGTCGTTACGATGACTTATGAAGTCGTTATGACGAGCAAGTCGTTACGAGTTCTAAAGAAGTCGTTACGATGACTTATGAAGTTGTTATGACGAGCAAGTCGTTACGAGTTCTAAAGGAGTCGTTACGATGACTTATGAAATCGTTATGACTGGCAAGTCGTTACGAGTTCTAAAGAAGTCGTTACGATGACTTATGAAGTCGTTATGACGAGCAAGTCGTTACGAGTTCTAAAGGAGTCGTTACGATGACTTATGAAATCGTTATGACTAGCAAGTCGTTACGAGTTCTAAAGAAGTCGTTACGATGACTTATGAAATCGTTATGACTGGCAAGTCGTTACGAGTTCTAAAGAAGTCGTTACGATGACTTATGAAATCGTTATGACATCGACTTGTTTAAACTTTAGAACTTACAAGGAAGTCGTTACATCTTTACTGGAATCAATGCATATATGTACTTACCATAAGTGCTTGATTTTCTTTGAAGATTTCCTGTGCTTAGGGCTAAATGAAATGAAGTTAGAAAACTTTTGACAGAGTTTTGTTTATCACCAAAATAAGTATGTAATTGATTTAAAATTACGAGGGGATGGACTGTTCATCATCATTCATTTACACTTACTTTCATATAGCTTTCACATTTCACATGACATTTGCATTGCACATACTACGTGCCACGTTCACATTATTCACATATTCACTTTAATTTTACACACACTAAGGCACAACTCAAACCACCACTAGAAAGTCACACGATCATATAAGACATACTTAATCACCAAGTAAAACGATCAAGTCTTAGTTAATACACAGAACCGAGGGGGACCCCTCTCCATAATTACCAGTGGAACTTGTCCACCTCGAGGATATCACACGACTCGTTGCCTCGGATATCACATAACACGATTAAGCCTTCTCGTAGGGGCACTACAATAGTACAACTCCATACAATCTATAGTGGCAATGTCTTATTGGTACAACTTTTATCTTTTCACATTATCTTATCATGATTGTCACATCACTTTATGCACACAAGTCACATGTTCTCTCTCTCTCTCTCTCTCTCTCTCTCTCTCTCTCTCTCTCTCTCTCTCTCTCTCTCTCTCTCTCTCTCTCTCTCTCTCTCTCTCTCTCTCTCTCTCTCTCTCTCTCTCTCTCCTCTCTCTCTCTCTCCATGCACATACGCACACATCATATAAACATGCATTAATAAATTTCAAATTTCAAAACTCATATTACTATCAAACAATAATTAAACAGAACCTAACCATGATGCTAACCATATTTTAAAGCAAATTTGGGACATACTATCTTAACATGATACTAAGAGCTTCAGAAATTCATAATTAATTGTATAATAATCAGATCATGCTCAAATTTTAACCACGATGATTATGTAATATAGAACACATCTATAATTTTTTAGAATTTTTGTAATGGTAAAAATATTTTCATATTGAAACAGAAATCAGTCTATTCATGCATAAGTACTTAAAATTCATTAATAGAGATTAAACGAGATTAAAACACTCTAAATCATGCTTACATAAGTCTAACTAATTACCATATAGAGTTTCATGGAAGTTAACTACTAATTATTCACATGCTTTCATATAAGCAAAAATTCTAAATAGTTATCATAATTAACTAAAAGTAATCTAGAGTTATTTAGTCATGTAATGATGATTAACACATCATGATAGAACCAAAAGAACCCAAAAACAATCACAGAATCCACAAATTTAACACAGGGTCAAACAATAAATTTTTGAACATGATGGACTTGACGTCAACATATGTTGCCGTCAACCTGAAGTTAATGGCATAGTATGTTGTTGTCGAGTTTCTGACTGCACACTGTGGATTTCGGAGACAAGAAAAAATAGAAATCGGGCATCAAAATGATTTTCTAAAAATTTAGAACAATAGAAAACCCTAAGTAATAAGAATACGAAGAGAAACTCTAAGTTACTTGTCTTTAAAATCTCCCACAACATAAGAGCTAAGTCGATGAAGCCCTTTTTGACAGCCAAAAAAGTATCCTCCAAGCATGATCAAATCCTCGTTGTGCACAATCCGGCCACAATTTTCATGTCTAGAATCTTCTTTTCATGTTGTTGAAGCTTCCTCTTCGCAACAACAACCTCGAACAAATAGCAACATGACCAATCTATCTTTGGTATAACCCTCTCTCTCTCTCCTCTTAAAACACCCAAACCCTAACCAAGAGAGCAAAATTCTCTCCCCCAAAAGAAGCCTCTATATATATATATATAGAGAGAGAGAGAGAGAGAGAGATCATTGGGTCATCGTGATTGGGTAGGGTCATTGCCCTAACACGAATCTAACTTACCAAACCTATCCAAATGAAACAACCAATTTCATAGCAAATTGTAGAAGAAACGCAGAGAAATTGATGTCAACATGTATGGACGTCAATCACAAATCAGATGGCGATTGATTTCGCAATCAAACGGAGCAAAATCCGAAAAACCTATGAAGAAGGAGTTGACGGCTAGGTCCTTGCCTAGGGTACAGAATATTATGTACCCATGCATATGCATATATATATATATATATATATATATATATATATATATATATATATATATATAATCAGAGATTAATCAATCTTTGCCCAAAACCACACTCTCTATACAGCAGTTCCTCACATCGTTCCTTGTTCCTAGAAACTTGATGTTGAATTCATAATAAACACATACTCGTAAGCGTGATTATACCTTTGAGCACCGCTAAAGCTAATGTCTGTGGTGGCCGAGGAAACAACATGTGGTAGACTCGGTTCGTCTTACTTTGCTTGCCACAGTGCGAGCCCGGTTTAAACTTCGAATGTGATTATCCGATATCTTAATTGTTTTCTCAATTTAATCTAGGGACCTAGAACATTGTTAAAGAAGAGGCCACATTTGCAAAGATGCTTGCACATATCGTCATGCACAAAAGAGTATACACGAAAAATGTCTTCTTTTTATAAAAATAAGATATAAATCCAATTTAAACATGGGTAAGAATGTGAAACCCATCTAGTGGCCGCTCAGCTCCTCGAGATTCTAGCCAACACGGAAGCGGTAAAGAAGGCGGCGTGGTTGCTTTACTCTCAGCCCCCCTTTTGAAATAGAAGTGGATTACTCTTCCCCACTTTATTGTATTGCCACATGATAAAGAAGAGAAAAGAAACAGGAAGGCAAGATTAGCTTATCACAAAAGAGAGAGAGAGAGACAATGTGACGATCGAGACCTTTTCTACTTCCACATTCCCTTCCTCAAAGTGCAAAAGAGAAACTTGTCGAGGAAGACAGCCTCTAGCCCTCAGCTCTAATTATTTGCCTTTTTTTTGTTTGTCTATGGGTACCGCAATGAAATATCTAATCTGAACTTTTTCGATAATTCTACTCTAGTACAAATCTTGTCATCATTGGAGTGACAACCTACAAAAATACATACTATTTGAAGATGCTCTATCTCCAGGGGTCCTCGAAGCCATCTCCTTCTCTTTGGAAAGGACATGAGATACCATCTGAGCTTCAAACTTGTCAGTACCGTCTCACCCACATTACTGCTTTGTTTCAAATCCTTCATCTACTCCCTCCTTACGTGGAGGAAAGTGAGCGCAGTCTTGTCTCTACCACTTTCAGAGACGAAAATAATTGATCTCCAGAACTGCAAACTGCAACTGTTCCAGAGAGGGCACTGGAAGCATTGGCGCTCGATGTATAGAAACCTTCAGTGGAAATTATCAATGTGATGTAACCAGTCAGAAAACATCATCTGTTTGTTTCTGAACTAAAGCTGTCAATTTCAATCACAAGATATGAAGCATGATGATAACAACCAGTTCCATTTGCAACGACTAAACAACAAATACTCCTGCATCCTAGTTTACTACCCATGCGCCATGTAAGAAGCAATAACTCAGCTGGTTTTGTGATAAATGCGCCCTGTCATGCTCAAGATGTGTACTTAAAACAATCATGCTCCAACTTTGTTGTGACCCAATTGAACCAACCCGAAAGCCAGGTAGATGTGACATACGGCCAAAGAGAAATACAAGGTTCCCCTTTGGACGGGCAAGATGTGTATTAAAAAACAATCATGTTCCAACATCGCTGTAACCCAATTGAACCAACATGAAAGCCAGGTAGATGTGCCATATGGCCAAAGAGAAATACTAACTACCCATTTAGATGTGTATTCAATATGTGAACAATATGCTCCAACTTCGTTGTGACCCAATTGAACTAACATGAAAGCCAGGTAGATATGCCATGTGGCCAAAGAGAAATGCTAGCTTCCCATCTTGATGGCTAGCAAAAGCTAGTCGTCCAAGACAGGATTGGCCAGTAGGATAAACAACCAAATAAGTGGGTTAAGGGAAAACGGGGAAAGAATTAAAGGCAGTATGGGGAGGGGGCCCACCTGCCCCTGCATCCACCAATCCCTAAAGTGTTTCCCATGGCCACATGGACACTGGGATTGAGTTGAGCTTTGAAAAACTGTTTCTGTATATTGAAATATAGACTTGCTGTTGATCAAGCACTAGAATATTTTGACAAATCTGATGACAGCCAAATGCATACTGCAGTAAACTTCTGGTGACTGGCACTTTGGGAATATCATAACTGGTTTCAGTGATGTCGCCCTTCAATAGGACAAAGGTAGTCAGGTCCATATTTATGTAATATAAAGCATAATCTCATATCAAGTGGTGACTAAAATATAAATGTGCTTATAATAGTGAAGCCTCTTATTACCTTAAGTTTTTTAGTGTGAAGGTCCAATCCGATAAAAACTAACATGGTATGAGCCCATGGTATGTTCCACACCACAACATCAAGTTTATCAGTCCACATGATAGAGCTAAAATCAGCCTTCACATAAGAAGATGTATAAAGAATAATCCCATATCAAGTGGTGACTCGGACCTAAATGTGCTTATAATAGCAGAGCCCTATCTACTCTTTGTCTGAAGGTTTTCCATTTAAATGATCAAATTTAATAATAAAGCTTAACAATGAAGAACCTACATCAGAGAATTGGGATAGAATGGTTAGAGCAGAATCAAACAGTAAGGAGGGCACACTGTGATCCTTGATTCAATAGTGGAAACAAAATGTACATGAGGAAGTGCATGAAAATGCAGGAGATCAAATAGAGAGGAAGGGCACACTTCAGCTTGGCCTTGAACAGGCCATAAAGAATAATCTCAGATCAAGAGGTAACTAAAATATAAATGTCCTTGCAATAGTGGAGCCTCTCTCATTTCTTAAGGTTTTGAGTTGGATAACCCAATTCAATAATTCTAACAATGAAGATCCTGCATTAGAAAATTGGGATAGAATGGTCAGAGGAGAATTCACATGAGGAAGGCACACTGTGATCCTTGAATAGTGGAGAGACAAAAATGTCATGAATAGTGTTCTTTCTAAACGTTCTAATGGAAGCTATGCAACTCAATGACATGGGAGAAGATTAGTCAATAAACAGCATATCAGGCTCAGAAGCTTCTTTGAACAGTATTTAGTAGAGGTTATCTAAGTTCAGAAGGAATTGAGATCAAAAGAAGATTCTGGACAGAATGACAGATAAAACACATTTGAACTGAACTGTTCCAACAGTTTTAGTAATAATTTGATTTTTATCTGACTAGAAGATCTTTCATTCAGTCTATAAACAACAGGAAAAGACAAAAAGTTGGAATGATACATACTAAACTTTGAGATCCATCCATAGGATGACTTCACATTTCTAGTCTGTTAACATGCAATTAAATTGTTGGGTTTTCCTCTCTCTCTTCTCCTCCATTCCAAAAGAAAGAGCTTCTTCTACCTACTGTCTTTATCACCACTTTCTTAGGCACCTTAAGGGCCATCTGATAATTGGTGAGAGATGAGTCCTTTTGGTATGGTACTGTATTATAAGACTTTTTAGAGAGAGAAGCTCTGGGGGTTTGGGGCTCACGTGTGTCGAAAGGGTAGCCTATTGGAGATGCTCTCTGGCGGCACTTCTCAGGCGGGGCACCTCTCCCGGGCTGACCTGTTTTGGTTGTGGACGGAGGAGGGTCACATAACGAGATTCTGTCCAACCGGACGAGCGGCACTCCAGGAAAAAGGATTCCAGAGAGGTGGGCCGTCGTTTGCGGAGGTGGTGAGGGGGCACCCGGAAAATGAGGGTCATTGGTAGCAAAAGATGCTTGGATGCGGGGTCCATCCCGACCGAATACCTGCAGAGGAAGGAGGCATGGCTGAGATGCTCCATCTGCTGCTCACTGGTGGAGGGATCAACAGAAGAGGGAGAGGTGGTGCGGCAGTTGGTAAAGACTACTAGAGCTCATTGGAAGGCGGTGCAGGTGGCCCAGGCTTTCTTCCTGGCGGTATGCCAAAACCGAGGGGCGACGGAGAAGGTGACCGAAGTGGGGTTTCTAGTGGTGGCGGCACACTACTCAGAATTCAGAGACGGCCGGAGCACAAGGGGACCTTCCTTCCCCAACCCGCAGGGGAGGAAGGTAAGGGTGGTGATCGAGGGAGTCCAGTTGTGCGATGAAGAATGTCTGGGACTTCAGCAAGGTGGTCAAGGCTCCATGGCATTTTGGAAGGGGGATCTCGGATGTCAATGATAGTGGATCTACTGGTGTCTTGCCTGGCGGTTGTACTAGTGGTGATCACGGAGGATCTCCAAGGCCGCCTCATCATACTTCGACTTTGGGTGTAGGTGACAGTAGAGGATTTAGGGCGACCATCCGCTCGTCGAATGGAGGAAGACGCGGGTTGTTCGAATTTGAACGCCAACCAATTAGGTTGAATAGACCGGCTCAACAGGCGGATGGTGAATCGGCTCACCATAGGTCATGTTGCCCAGTTAGCAAACCTAGAAGGTTGAATAGGTTGCTAGAAATTTCTACAGCTCAAAAATGAAGAATTAATCGTGATCGTTAGTGTTAGTCGATAGCGGAAATAAAAACAAAATCAATCACACAGAGAAGATAAGATTTATCATGGTTCGACACTAAGTCCCTCCTCAGTCTTATGTTTAGTCCTTAAGAACAACTTGTGATTTTACTAACCAAGGGTACAGTCCCTCTGAAGGATGCTTACAC